>OZ010602.1:65327241-65957241 GCA_963932145.1 Acanthosepion lycidas
AGTAAAATAGAAAATTAAAAAAAAAGCTAAAACATGTAGATCTTTAAATGAACCCTGTTTTCTAAGCTTACATGAAAAATTAGAAATTATCAGATTTTTTGATAAAAACTCCTTATTAAACCAAAGAAGTGAATTGACTGTAAATTGTAGGTATAGCCTGTCTTTTACCTTACAATATGTTTAAACTTTGAATTTGATAATACTTTTTCTTATAGTAACAATCAGTAGATGAACTGCTGTGCACCTTATATGACTTACTATTCTATTTGTATGATTCATTTTGATTTAATATTGATGTTTTGTTAATATTATTATCATCTTATATGGATGTACAGGTGTTTGGTTGGTATTATTAACATCTTTGCTCTTTATTTAACGGTTGCATATCAATTTGCCAAAATAGTTCTGTATTTTTTATCCTTTTTTTTTCAATGGTTAAATTGTTTGCGAGTTTCTTAAAGGGGTCTTTTATTTAACAATTACAAAATTTTATGTAAGAGGCTGAATGAACATATAACTGGCTAGCATTATGCTAAATTATCTCCCCATCTCTTTCACTTTTGCTTCTTGGAAAGTTTGAGACTTAGATACATCTTACAAAATAATGTAGCAATCTGTATCTGCCCATAAGGAAATTGTCTAGGTTTTATATGCAGACATCTTTGTGTCATGACCCCTATTAAAAATGTTTTCTGGTGAATTTGAATTTAGCATAGGTCACTTTTGAATGGTTAATCAAGGCAAAGCCCACAAGTCTATTTTTTTAAGTATTCTGCTTTTTGAAATTAAATTAATCTTTCACTCACCAGTAGTTTAACATCACCTGAAGAGACACATTTATGGTATCAAAATGTAATTGTAATTGTGTAGTGATTTTTGGATATTTTGGATGAATTCACATTTTTGTCTTTGAAACATTATACTTTCATGAACATTTTTTCAATTGTCATATATATATATATATATATATATATATATATATATAATATTTATTGCCTAAGCATTAATACTAATTATTTATATAAAAATGTAAATAAAGGAAATACAACTTAATAAATAAAAATAAATAACTAAAAATAGTTTACATATCTGAAACAATTACAAAATGTTATGTAAGAGGCTGAATGAACATATAACTGGCTAGCATTATGCTAAATTAAGGAAAATAAAACAATTACAAAATTGTAGGAATTGGAAAATCATTTGGTACACAAAGTCTGTTACAGATGAAAAAAAAAAACAAAGAAAAAGGTCAGTATGATCATGATGTACATCTGTATAGGTGGGCACATGCAAGTGTGCAGACAAATGCACACAAACACAGAGAATACAGAAGAAAATCTACACGAGTGCTAAATGTGTATGAAAAGAAAAAATTGCTGATACTCTCTGAAGAGTAGATGAACATGTCCATTATGAAACTCTGGAGTCAAAATGCTGAAGGTAACATCAATCAGCTAAATGACAAATTTTACTCACATTAATTCTATATATATCTTGAGATTCTTGATAAAATTCAAAGAAGGAACTGTAATGTAATTGATCCTGACATCTTGACTTCAGTTACTTTCTCAATGACAAGATGTAGCTACCCTCTGTCTTTTTTACAAATATTTTCATGGCAATGAATTTTTTCCTTTTTTCTACTAGATTAGCAAGTGGGTTGCAAATTTTTAGGTTGAATGAGATAGATACAACCCTTTCTTATATTGTAATAATTTCTTTTCTCACACTTTTTACTTGTGGAATTCTCTTCTGATTTGTAGCTTCTCTGCCACCTACAATCTATAAAAATTTAAATGCAACATCAATTGACATCTTCTCTCTTTCTAAATCCTCTTCCTTTATTGTCCATTTCCTCACTTCTCCTCACTAAAGTTTTTGCTTTCTCTTTCATTTCCTGTAACCCCCTGCATCCTAGTGGTATTATCACCTTGCTTGGAGTCAAATGGTGTGACTACACATATGCATGAATGAGGGATGCTGGGAATTTTAAATTAAACATTTTTTATTATTATTTAATCTAGCTGATTTCATTTAGATTCTTTTTCTTTCCATCATGTTTGTTAGTGGATATCACACACTTTGATAAAAGATCATACAAAGCAATACATCAAATGTATTGATTGCCCACCATCATGAAACTAACCACAATTTTGACATAAGCTATACTACTCTGATCAAAGGAGAAAACAATTCACTACAACGAAAATATCTAGAGAATGCATTAATCACAAGGTCATCCACAATAGATCTGAGTGCCCTTGCTCTTACCACATTTCACCATTTTTGGATGAACTTCTATTATCACAATGTGAGATATCTACTAACAAAGTGACACAAGAAAGATTTTTCTACTTTGTCATACATTTTCCCACATATATATCCATACTTAGCCAACCTACAGCAATTAAGTTTTTGCAGTAGATTTATAATATTTGTGAACCTGGCTGAATGTTTATGAGGAAATTGTCCAATGTTTTTTTCAGAACAATATGGAGGCAACACTGTTTCAGTGAATTTATCTGCTATCGTTTTATTCTACTTAAAATCTGATTTGTACAAAAAAACATTTTTTTTGTTTTGTTGTCTTTTGCTAATTTTAATTTTCTGTCCTTTTTATTAGTCACAAAAAATAAACAGACACACACATGCAAGATGAAAAAATGATATTGAGAGCAATTCATGTGAAAATCTCAAGCAAATACATTTTTTCAACATTTTTTAGAAGTAATGTTATTTTTATCATTTGGACTTTTTCAGGTTTTCTAGGATTGACTTGCTGATATATAACTTACACTCTTTGACATATTGCTTAAATTTAGTGGACAAAAGAACTCATGTAACTCTTACTGAGAGTTTAATTTTTGGCAGTCAACTGTCAAGTGGAATAAAATCTTTTTGTGGTGTTATTGAAACCTCAATATGTTTCTAAGATTTAATAACAACTTCTATATCTTTTTGTATTTTTGTAGATCTTGATATCTTAAATGCAACAATAATGTTGGATACTAATATTTTAAGATCAAGATTTATGGGATAAGAAGGGAAATTTATTTAATAGTCATATGTGTGTGTCTGTGACACATATATATGAATACGTGTATACCCACACTCTAATATAAAATGAAAGATTAGCTTTGTGAATAGAGTATATTTTATGAGAATATAAACATATTGTGACAGCAAATAAGATAGCTTTATCTGAACTAAGGTTTGAACAAGTCTGATTATCAAGATTTGAATTCCAAGATCAACAAAAGAAAACACTTAGCTAATTTATTTTTGGATTTTATAATAACATCTGAATGAGAATATTAAGAAGTCAAACTGAATATATGATTAATGCTAAGCCAGGGAGACCAATAATCATTTTGAGTTCAAAGTAATGCTTCTTTTTTTGTATGTCATGTCCCTTCAAGATGTGGGTAATTATGACTCTCCATAACAATCTTTTGTAGCTCTTAGTAATGTTTGTCTTTTTATTTCCCAATCCTTGTTATGCCATCTATTTATATAAGCTTGTTGGAGAGGTTACTGACTGCTTTCTTGTCTCTTTTGCCTTCAGTATGCTTTGTGAGTGTCAAATTCTCCAAGCCATTATGCAACTGATAAATTTTAACTCTCTCTTTCTGATGCTATGTATAAGTGTCCTTTTTGCTTCTATTTTTCTTAAAACTTCCTTGTTGCTTACATGTTCAGTCCATAGTATTCTCAGCATCCTTCTGTGGAACTATATCTCTGTTGCCTCAAGTCTCTTCTTCATCTGTGAAGAAATTATCCTGCATTCACTGCCCTATTAGAGGATTGATATTTTATAACAGTTCAGCACTGTTTTCTTTGTTCCTAACAAAATTTTCCTGAGAATTTTGTTTAGTTTTTGGAAGCATTTATCACTATTTCAATGTGTCTTTGGATTTTGGTGTTATACTTACCATTATTTGTTAAAACACTTGCCAGAGATTTAAATTGCTGTACTTACTTGATTTTGGTATCCACAATTTGTAGTTTGCATGTTCTGCTGTACTTCTTGCTGACAACCATGCATTCTATCTTCTTACAGTCCTTTCTTCTTGCTTTCCTTTACTAACTTTCTGTAGGAGTCCCTTCATTTTTCTTTCTGTATCTGTATCATCTGCATATCTTATGTTGTTCAGTTTGCACCCACTAATAATAAATCCTTGTAGGACTTTCAGTTCTCTCAGGATCATCTTATTGTAAAGTTTGAATAATCTGGTGAGAAGACACATCCTTGTCTTACAACCATTTCTATTTTTGTGTATTTACTGAATTTGTTTTCTATTTGTATACATATGGTTTCCTTCTAAATTATTCTAATATCTTTCCCAAATAAATCATGTTTTTCTAACAGTTCAAACACTTCTTTATGTTGTATTAAATTACATAGCATGCACTCATAATTCCTAGTTGACAACTTGCTTCTTTTTCTTGCCCTCCTCCCCACTTATCTCCAGACTCAGTGATGATGTGTAACATACAGTGTGGCACAGTTGTAGCTCAGATATTGTGGGAGGTAGACGCTAAGGGACTATTCATTTTCTGAAATCCAAGGGTTAAATAGATTTGTCTACTTGTAAAAAATAGGGAAAAATCTTCCAGGGAATATTTTTTGTAGATTAGCATCCATGAAACAAACTGCTACATTTGTTAGAATCAAGAAATATTGATTTTTCTATCAATTTAGAAGGGGTCCTGTTTATAATATTGAAACAGTGTCATGACTTTAATGGAGTTATCTGCACTTTTTTAACTTTTTATTTACAAATGTTTTGCTTTGAAAATGTCCTTATGTCACTGACATCTGCATATATTTTTTATTAATTTATGTAAATTTTTCATCTGTAATTAAGGATGTGGCACTAATTTAAATATGTATACATATTTGTTCTTTAATGTCAAAAATCTTTTTGTAAAAAACAAAAAATATAATGAAAAAATCTATTTTGCAAAACAGTTTCTTGTTTAAAATATTTAAAAATAAAATGCATATATCTGCTTTTTATTTTAAAGAAACCTTTTTGTAAAATAAAAGAAAGTCAGGGATTGAATTTATATATTATCGATATCATAATCTAAAAGAAAGAAAGAAAAATATTAGTATTTTTTGATTCTAACAAATGTTGAAGCCTAAAAAAAAGGTTTTAATATTCATCTACAAAAATTATTCACCCTCCAAATTTTTCCCTCATTTTTTTTACAAGTGGATTTGTCTATTTAAATAATTCTATTTTCGTTATTGCAGCCTTGTGCAAGATTTGCAGTGAATTTTTAGAAGATTCTTTGTGTGAAGAACTTATATAATGTTGAAAAAATGCATTTGAAATTTATTTCAATTGTTAAATAAACTAAAAACAACATAAATTACATGAATTAAAATAAAAAGCTAAAAAATAATTCAAATGAAAATTACTTTTTTATTAAATGACCCCATAACATTTAAAATAATTTTAAATCTTGAATTATATTTTTCTTTTTCAAATGGTTTCTATGTCTATAGTTGATTTCTTAAGTCACTATGGAAATAGTTCCCTTGTGGGATCACTTCATACCAGAAGGGATTGCCTTTGTGTTCAGAGGAATAAAAATATGCAAAGAAATAACACTAAAAGGATGTTAAATTGTAAATTAAAATCATATAATTTTAATTATTTCTGTGTACTGGTGTGTGTGTGTATATTTTAGTTATATATTATATATATTAGAAGAAAGTTTTATGACAAGCAAGGTTCCAGGGAGAGGAAGTGGACATCTTGTCCCTTTGAGGGCCACAGTAGCAAAGAGAGATTGATTTGGGCATTTTTAGAATTCTTCACACCTAAAAGAATCTGTTTCTCAGGCAGGAAAGTTGCATGCTGGGAGAACTTTTATTATTTTGGTTTTATTTATTTTATTTTAAACAAAGTTTTAATGTTATTTATTTTATTTATTATTATTATTTTATATTTTTATATTTATTTATTAATAATAATGTCCCTACAGCCTAAGTCACTGAGTCAATAGGCCAACTTTTAGATCTAATCTCTTTGAATGAGGAACATATTTCATTAATAGTATTTATATGTTTCTAAGGTTTATTATACTTAATACAAAAAGAGAAATGTTAAAAACAAACAAGTTTAAATACCTGCATCTTTTTCATGTCATAAAACAGAACTGATTAGTAAAATAATTGGCTTTATACTTTGTATTGTTTAGGTAAAAAATGATATAATTTGCCAGTTACTAAATACAGATTCTTAGCAGCCAAAATCTTTGAAGACAATAACAGCAGTCTTGGAGCTAAAAATATCTAAAGCTTATATAAAGTTATTCCCCTTGGTTGATAATTAGTTATCGTCATCACAAAATGGTCTTGAGTCATTTATTCATTGATTAAGTCAGAAGTTTAGCTTCTCTCTTTAGGTTTATGCTTTACTATTTATTGATTTTAGAGTTGTTCAAAAATGAAATATTGCATTTATGGAATTTATTAGCAATTTCAAATAAATTTGATGAAAATATTCATATAAACTAAATTTATTTTTTAATCAAGTGATGCTACAAAGAATTTTTGCATGTAAAAAGAATTGAAAATTTCTTTGCTAAATATCACCCATTCTGTGTCTTTGAAATCAAACAACTGCTTAAAAATTGGATTTCTAAATATAGTAAAATGCATTTGAAATGAAAACTCAAAATTAAAACAGTTGGAGCTCTTTCTAAATACTGATTCAAGAAATTCTTTTTATGTTCATAGAATATTTATTTTTTAAATTTCAGTAAGAGAAATGGATTGTGGATTTCTGACTTATTTGTGTGGATTATACAAGCAGGTGAAATCTACACATTGTAACTGGTTAGAATAGGGTTAATTCTGCAGCTTAATGTGAAAGGTTGAAGTAATTTGCATTTTATAAGTTGACCAGAAATACCTTAAGATCTGGTTTACACAAATAAAAACCTTTATTTTGAACTAAGGTTTTCATTTTAAATAACAAAATTTTGGGAAGTTAACCTAAAATTGATGACAAACAAAACTTATGATTTCAGCTAATTTGCTGATAAAAGACAGAAAATAATACTTGAAGGATATAATAAGAAAGCAAGAGAAGGTTTAAGGAAGCTTTATTCTGCTTAGAATAATTGATACCAGTGTAGTGACTATTTATAGTCCTCTACAAATGAAAGAGTTCTCAAAAGGGAGGTAATCATAAAACAAGGCCGATTAGTTCTGTCTATTTTTTTGCAAAGGATTTATGTATTTTGCTGATTATGAATAAAAAAAATCCTTTGTTCAAGAGATTAATGTTTATTGACACTTTCTGACCTGAAAGAAAAACATGTTTGAGTTTGAAATGTGAACTGAAGGGGAGAACTAATAAGGATATTATTATTATTGTTATTATGGGCATGTTATTTAATAAAGACACTAATTGCCTGAATATGAATTATCTGATAACATAACATGTATAACTCTGTCCCGATAGTGGTAGTGAGAGATCTGAACAAATACTTTTTATCAAAAACCAGTCAAATTTGAATTGTATATGAGTGTTGTTTGATTGGATAGTGACTCTCAAGGTTTTAACCAATGGGGATAAAAAGGATAAGGACTTGGATTTTGATCTGGCTGAAGTTACTTGTTGCTATATAAGAGGGAAAATGTGAGAAGGGATTAGACCTTAGCTAAATGTGTAGAAGCTGTTCCAAAAGAAACAGACCACACATACAGGCAGAGAAAATATTGACTATATCAGGCATGTAAATTCTGCTGCTTCTGCTACTAAATGGATTGAACATGTCTAGTGTGTAAAGGTAGTAATCTGGGAGAAAGGATTTGACCATCTAGATGGAAAAGCAATGACCTAGGATGATAAAAGGCTGCTACTATGACTATGAATGCACTACCATTGCTGTTAAAGAGAAAGTAAGAAAATCTAAATTTGATATGCAAATCTTTTCTAAACATGAGTTTTATCTCATATATGAATAACTTTTATAAACTTGTCTCTTCTAAACCTCTTGTGAGAGTTTATCTCATATTTGAGAACACCTGTTCCAAACAAGTGAGTATTTTGTCTAAAGGACCTAAAAAACCAGCTTCACCTGAGGTAAGACAACCTTTCTCAATACTTTCAACCTTTGACATTTTGAATTTGTGAACTTCTCAAAGTAATTTCTTTTGTTGGTAAGAAATTGACTTATATGAACTGTTGCTCCAAAAGAAAATTGTTAAATTTCCTTTGCTGTTAAGGAAAATCATTTGTTTTGTATGAAGTGTTGTTTTCTAGTAGAAAAGACATTTGTATTTTGAAAGAACTGTTAATCTGCCTTGATAGTTAAAGGGCAAGTCCTATATTATATTTTGTACAATTTGTATATTGTAAAAATATTTTGTCATTCTATTAAATGTTTGTTTCTTTGCAAATTTCTCTTTAAGAATCTTGTCTTTTTCCTTAGCATCTCTAAAAGTGCTTATAAAGAATAAAAGATTTGAAATTGTATCTTAAGACACTCCTCCTTTTACAAGCAAAGAGTGTAGAAAGTGATTGATTGGGACTTATGGATCATTAATTTGTTATCTCAAACCCAAGTTACCTGAATAATCTTCAGTTATTCAGGTTTGGTTCTTAGGCAGTTAATAGGAGCAGTGAACAACTAATGAATTGTCAAGCCCCTCCCTCAACTCCATGTGAAATTATCACCAAACAGGTCAGAGAAGAAAAGATTATCCAACTTAATAATTTTCACTCACAAAACAGTCAAGTGGAGGAAGATAAGACAGAAAACTAATTTTGGTTGCAGACTTGACAACATAAATCTCTGTGTGTAATAAAGTCAGTTACTAATCCAATAAAACCAGTGAAGGTTGGCCATATGAGAATTGAATGACTGATCATAGTTAGGAATTTCACATTGTCACTGAATGAGGAAGAGATTAATATTAAAACTTGTAACTGAACAAGCCCTTTTTTGTTATAAATAAACATGGCCTTTTTTTAATCTATTCTTGAAATCCCTTTTATTTTCCTGTGACTTGATTCATTTGGATTGATAGATATTTCAACAAACTTTACCTGAAGATTTGAAATAAGGACAATGTTGCTGATTGGTGGAAGGAGATCAAGCTATGAAAGGAATCCATCTTGATATGTATGTTTACTGAACTTTTATATGATATTTTGTATAAATTGAAAGTTCCACTGAAAGGTTCTGTTGTCTTTTTCAGTCAACTGTTTTGTTATGAAAATGGTATCAACAAAGTTCGCAACTTGAGGAAAAGAATGAGAAAAGATACTCCAAATGTCTTACGTCTTTATTATCTGGGAGTGAATGAAATGATAGGTAATTTCCTTATTTATGCTCATGGCTTTCAACTGATTTTTTTTTCATCATCTTATGATTCTGGTATAGTTATTTCAGTTTTTAACAAAATCTAAAACATGTAGGGGGTTCCAAACAAGAAGCCCTTCCCCCACAACTGTTTAATCATTTGGTCAGATTTTGGAAAGTGGGTTGTACTAAGAATTTTCTCTACCCACTTTTAAATTTATTAATTCTATTCTTTTTCTGTTCTGCATGAAAAATACTGCTTTCCAGTTTTAGCAATTATCCATTTCATCACCAACACATACAAGCTTACAGCACCAGATATTCCCAAGTGGTTGCCCATCTAGATATTGACCAGTCTTGACTTTGCTTAACTTCAGTGATTGTATAAGAACCAGTGTCTCAACAATATAATCTTTAAGTTTTGAAGATGTAGAAATAAGTGAAAAATGGAAAAAAATGGTTTTGAAAAGATAAATATAGATAAAACAGCTTGAGTGACCTTTGACCAAAATTCCAAATTTTCATTACCAAAAGTAATGATATTGGCAAATTCAGTTTTAAAAAAATAAGTAATTTAATAAGATTTTTCTGCTTATGTTAATATAAGAAGTATAACTTTTATTTTCTGATTGTTTACTTATTGTCTGAATATACAATCTAAAGACTGAAAAATTATACAATTATTAATTGATAATTAAATGATGAACTTTCCACTATGACACTTGAATTAAGTGAAATATTAAATTGGAAACAAGGTCTCATCATTTTATAGTTGAAATAGCATCGAACTTAGTTACATTGAGTCAACAGTTTCTTTCATTGCTTGTGGAAGTCTGTTCCAGCTTCGTGCTTTTGAGTCAATTTTGATCTTCAAAATTTTAGATGCAATGTCAATTGTTATCTTCTGTCTTCTTAATTGCTGTTCCTTTATTGTCCACTCTCCTTACTTATAGTTTAATCAGTAACTTCTTGCATCCTAGGGGCTTTATTGCCTTGCTTGGAGTGAAATGATTAAAAAAATAATAATAAAAAGAACCAAGATCTGGAATATTCTTTTCAGTTTGGAAAATTTTGTCATTTTTTTTCTGATTAGCAATGATTAAATAATCTTAAAAATCTTAGATTAACCCATGTGAATGGTTATGAACTGATAAATTATGCATAATGTTTAAAATGACCAAGACAAAAGCAAAAATTCTGAACTTGAAAGTAGAATTTCTAAATCTACTTGATTTAATGTCCTTATTTTTTCTGCATTTTCCCTAAACATTTTATTAGTTCAAGGAACACGAGAAAAACGTTATTGAAATATTTACATCTTTGTGATATTGGAAAGAGAAGTTTTGAAATATTTACTAGGAATATATTCTGGAAAAACCGAAATCATGGAACATATTGTCAAATTATTTCTTAAAACGAAGTGTAGTCATTGAGAGTTATTTCCCTTGAAATTTTTATTTTTGCACTTATTTGCAAATGAGCCATGAGCAAATATAAAGGAAAGATTATTAACCGTCATGCCAGTTTTTCTGTTGACACTGCTATTATGACCAAGACTATCTCAGTAATGTTTATTTATAAGACTATAAAAAATTCAAACCAATTACAATGTGATATTTTATTATTTGCTATTTTATGAAGATTGATTATTTAGCATTTTATAAATAAATTTGAAAAAAAAAATTTATAAAAATCTATAAAATTATCAAAATATGTGAACTAAGTACAATATTTATTATTTACCAGTTTATAAATAAATATGAAAATAAATTTTATTCATAATATCTATGAACCATAGAACAAGAAAATTTAAATAAACATGATTTTTCCTAGTCATTATACATTTTCTTCTCAAATTATTTCATATCTCAGAATACTTTGTTTTAAGTTTTCAATTTTTTATAATTGTGGATGACTATTCAATAGAATTCTTAGGTATGAAACACTCCAGTATTTATAGGTTACTCTGCTTCCAACTCTTTTTTTAATTTTTGAAATTGTTGCTAATTTTTCTAAAAAAATACCTAGAAAATTTGCCTATAGATTATTTGTCAGCCAAGTACTGACTGATGAAGAAATTTTAAATGAAGAATGGATACTAAGCATCTTGACTAAAGCAAATGGAAAAAAAACTTGTCAATTGTGTTCTTTGGAATTGGTGGCAAAATATCAGCAAATTGGCAATTGTTTATTTACAAGAATAATTTCATATTTACAATCTAATAAATAAATTGTGTTTAATTTTTTGTTGCAAATTCTCAAGAACAAAGAAAATGTATAAATTTACATTTTTTAAAACATTGCCAAGCAAGTGAAAGGAATTTACAATAGTGGCGTCAAGGAAAAAAAACCCATTCTTTTGACGCTTTATCCAGTTTATGAGACTAGCTTTTTAGTCTTCACTCTACAACAATCATTTTTTTAAATTTGATCATTTGTCCTTTTAGAATTTATTATTTAGCTAAAAAATTGATAAAATGTAATGAATTTTAAAACCTTTCTCTAATATAAAATTGGAAAGTTTCAAATTTAAAATTCTTAAAAATGTCTATTAACTGAGAAACAAATCATCACTGAAATATTTACATCAATTTATGAATCCTAAAAGTAGTTAAGGAATAAAGCTCTAGTATTTCTTTTAGAATTTTCTTCAGAATTCCAACACTAATATTTGTTGAGCTAAAGAGCTGAAACTGTTTTTGCACCTGTATGCTCAGAGTCTTTCCAGATGATTGTCTTCTCTCTCCTAGCAATGATGTCCTCTAAAATCTCAACTTGGCAAATTTAGTTAACATTTCAATAATATAGAAAGTCTAATTGAAGCCAGTCCCAGATAAACATAGATATAGTAATAGAGGATGCCAGATGTCACACTAAACCATCAAAGAAGTGAGAGGTGGCTGCTCTCTGACATGCAAACATATAGTTGATCCAGCTGCACCCAGAATCTGCATGCATAGGGGAAAAACCCCTCATGACAGGAAGATACATTGTCCCCTCCAAAAGTATTGGAATGGCAAATCCAATTCCTTTGTTTTTGTTGTGTACTGAAGACATTAAGATCAAAAGATGAATATGAGACAAGAATTCAGAATTTCAACTTTTATTTCCTAAAATAACTTCAAACATACCATCTTTTGATAGAATACACCCATTTTTCAAGTGAGCAAAACTGCTGAAACACATGAATGACAGGTGTTTCTTGTTGTCCAGGTGTTACCTTTTATATTGATTGTTTAAATAATAAATAGCTCTGAATGAATACTCTTGGTTTTAGCCTTGTGTTTTACCTGTAAGGACTGAATTTCTTGTTAAAAAGGCTAAACCAATATGAAAACAAGAGAGTTGTCTATGGAAGAAAAGCAAGCCATTTTGAAGCTGAGAAAAGAAGGAAAATCAATCAAAGTCAAACAGTGGGCATAGTCAACAGAACAATTTGGAATGTCCTGAAAAGGAAAGAAACTACAGACATAGAACAGGTTGGCCAAGAACAACAACAACAGCAGTTGATGACAGAAACATTGTGAGTGCTGTGAGGAAAAAAAAAAAACAAACAACAGTCAGTGACATCACAAGATGCAAACCACTCATCAACAGTAAGAATCTGAAGTACAGACTGGAATTTGCAAGGAAGTACAGAGATGGGTGACAAAAGTTCTGGAAGAAAGTTTTATACACTGATGAGACCAAGATTAATCTCTACCAAAGTGATGGAAATGGTAACGTGTGGAGAAAGAAAGGATCTGCTTATTTTCCAAAGCTCAAAGCTGGAACAGTCTCATTCTTATTTACTGATGATGTAACTCATGATGGCAGTAGCAGATTGAATTCAGTTCACAGAAACATTTTGTTTGCCAATTTACAGAGAAATGCATCCAAACTAATCGGGAGGAAGTTTATCATGCAGCAGGACAATGACTCAAATCAAAGTATTTCATCGGGAGGGGGGGGAATGTGGACAATTTAGACTGGCCAAATCAGTCACTGGATCTTAAGCCAATAGAGCATGCATTTCATCTCCTGAAGAGGTGACTGAAGGAAGAAACCAACCAAAACAAACAAGAACTGAAAGAGGTTGCATTAAAAATTTGGAAAAGGATCACAAAGTATATTGCAGTTATTGCAAGCAAAGGTTATGCAACCAAATATTAAATATTATTAACTTTAAGACTATCTGTTCCTTTACTTTTGCTCACCTAAAATAGAATATACCACCTTTTGTATCAGATCATCCTAAGTTGTCTAACACATCTTAAAAATAAAAAGCTGAAATTATGATCTCTTGTCTCAATTTATCTTTTGATCTTAAGCCAAAATGTCTTCAGGGAACAACAAAGACAAAGGAATTAGCTTTGCTGTTTTGGAGGGGACTGTATAAACTCCCCTCTCAGATTAAAGCAAGTCTCATACATCCTTGCAAGGAAAGCCCATGTTTGGAGAAAGTAGATATGTGACTTTGGAACTAACTGATGGTAAGTAACAAAGTCTAGGGTGAAAACAACATGAATGTTACATAGGAGAAATTCTATTTCACGTTCACATTTTTTGCTCTCATTTGTAATGTATGATAATAACAGCAGGCAGTAATACTACAAAGAAATGCTACATTTAATCAAAAGTTAACCTAGAGCAATTAAAGCTTCATTCTGTTCCATTATATTTATACTGAATTCTATTGTTTTTCTGTTCTTCAGGAGATACTGAAGTCTTAATGGGTCTTGATACATACCTACAAACAGCACTAAGTACTGAGTATACAGAATTACTGGTTCTGGAGATGAAACATTATGAACGTTTATTTCTGCGTCGTCATCAACAGACAGTATTGGCCATGCATCGTTTACTGGATTTAAAATACAGCAGGCGGCTGTTGATGCATGACTGTGAACAACTAGTTCCTCTGCTGTCATATTTGGGTGAAAAACTTAAAGTGTCATGTAAGAAACAGAACCACAATAGCAAAGCAACCTATCAATCTTCCAGTTCCAAAATGGAAGATTTAGTCACAATGTCAGCTGAAATAAAAGATATTGAATGTGTCCAGAAAAAGTTTCTCCAGCACCAAGGACCAATAATTGATATGTATGCACCAGGAAGTGTTTTCTGTTTAATCAGATTGAGAGAAAAACAACAGAAGAAAGTAAAATCAAGGAAAGCAAAATATGAACCAAGTTGGATGGTACCAACATCTTCACAGGATGGTATCTCAACTAAAGAAAAACCAACACTGAAATTACAGTCAGTTTTTGTTTATTTTTATGTTTGTCCTCACCTTAGCTTATGAATATATTAAAATATTTGTTGATGTATATACCAACAGATATTTAAGAATATTCCAGTTATTAAAAATACAACAAAAGTTTCACTTTAACAATCTTACATCAATGTTTAAGTCCAATCATGTTATTGAAATTTCAAAATTCCTGTATTTTCTATTTTTATAATTTCTAACTATTAGGAGAGAGGAAAATTTCTTTAGTAATTTGTGTAAAGTTTGTAATAATGAATATTACCAAACCCTGTCCTTTGAATGAGGGGCTTATAAACCTCTTAATTGCAAGCGAGTCTACAAAAAAAGAACAGGTGTAGTTTGCAGTTTCATGTTGGACATTTCTCATTGAACAATGTTTCATGTTTAAATAAACCAATTAAAGTTGGTAAATGAAGACATTGAGAATAATTAACATTATACAAACCAACATAAAGCAATCCAAATCATTGTTTAAGGAAAATCATTTGTACCAGTTTGATTTTACATTGCAAATGATATTCAACATGAGATTTTAGAATTAGAAGTATTCAATTATGTATTTCTTTGAGTTGCCCCATGCTAAAGTTAAAAAAAAAAAAAAAAAAAAAAAAAAAAAAAATTGTCAGTAAGTTTTTTTATGGTAAGTGCTGTAACCTGGCTTGCTATTCAGATGGTTCACTTCTTTAGAAGTTAAACAAAACTACTTTTTATAATATATACTTTTCTTTTCCATAGGCTCGAATCAGAATCAGTGACTTATGAGGTAGAAAAATCATCAGAGAAACGAAATGACAAACAAAATTATTGTGAACTTCAGAAACTAGAAGACTCCATCAAAACATGGCTGCAGTGTGACAAAGCAAGCAATACAGTGAGAATTGCACAGCTAAGAAGATTGGATCCTCAGGTGAATAAAATAGCAAATATTTAGAAGACTTAATTGACAAATTTAATCGTTTTCCTTGTATTATCGTTTAATTATAAGTTTTTTGATTGGGTAGAAAGGAGGTGCTGAAAAGTTGTCAGCCTGATCAAGAAGCTCTTCAAGAAAATAATAATTTTGTCATTTTCTTACTTGATCAGGTTTTATAAAGTGGGTCAAGCAAGAAACTTTTCAGCAGCTCTTCACACAATATGAAACATCTTCAAATTAAACCTACTTTAGCTGCTGTCAAATTGTCAGCTAAATGATCAAAATCATAAACATATAAATATGGTCAATTTTAATTTTACCTGATAGGAAAATCAGAGTGACTATAGAAAAATATGAGAAAATGACAACACAGAAAAATAGTAAAAATTTTTGTTAAAAAAAAAAAAAAAAAAAAAAAAAAGGAAAGTTATATTGTACTATTGGCTATTTTTATTTTTTTGTATAGTTGATCTATTAAAATGGGAAAAATCTACAAGCTTTAACTGCATTTATTAAAATGATCAGATTTTGCACTCATTTATAAACAGTAACAGTTTGTAGTTTAAATTGGAAATCATATTTTAGATATGTTTTACATTTGTGAAAATGATATAGAATATTGAAAATTTAAATTTTTGGCAATATTTTTAAATTTCCTATAAAAATCTTTATAGTAATAGAAATTTATTGATTTGTCGGTCATTTTGTAAAAATGTAAAATTTTATAGAAATTCTTTCACTTTATGAACTATAGTATTAACTGAGATTTATATTTTAGTTTCGCTACTTACAAAATAATTAAGTATATTTGTAGATCTTGAATACTTTTCAAATTCTATACACAGAATCTTATTAAAATAAAAAAAATTAAGGGTTATAAATATATTCAATATATGAAAAGTTGATAAAACTTCAGTGTGTGTGTATTAATGCACTTTAGATATTCTTCCATAAGTGTTTTAGAGATTTGTCAAAAAAATAATCATATTGATCAAAATGAAATTTGATGCTATTTATGGAGATTATAATGTTAGAAATCAACACAATTCAGATTGATTCCAATTTTGTTTTATCTTTAATAATGAAAATCTATAAAATAATTTAAGATTCTCATCCTTTTAAAAGTTGAAGAAATTTACTGTTGTAAATTGCAATTTAATTTTAATTCCATGAAAATTTGTTTTGTTTTCAGTCAATGAAATCAAAGCCCAAACCAGGATATAAAATGTATGTTCGGCATCAAAAAACAAGTAGAAACATTTATGATTTTGATATGGATGAAGCAGATGAACAGAAGTTAGAGAAATGGAGGTTTTTACTGACATATTAGGAACATCCTCCATTTTTAATTGGCATGGAAGGCATAGGCAATATTTATAGAGTTGAATTTTGTTTTAAGAAAACAAAAAAAAAACAAAAAAAAAAAAACGGATTTTTTTCTTCTTTCAGATCTTATTCAGTCTAAATAAAAATGTATGTTAAATTTCCAAAGAAAATTTTGTTTGAAGTTTTTTACCCCAAAAAATTAAAAGTGGATTGTATCATCATTTCTAACTTGAGTTTATGTACCAGAATATTGCTTAAAAAATTTGTAACATTTAAATTTTATGATCACTAAAGTTACAAAAATAAGTTTTGTCAGTAGTTTAAACACATTCAATTCTCATTTAAAATTGTGATGCTGTCTTATGTTACGACATAAGATATTTAAAGTATAAAGATTTAGAAACTTATCTGTAATTTTATAATCCTTTGTGAAATTATAAATTTATTAGATATTTTGTTGTAGGGTGGTAGTCTGAACTGGTCTCTCAATCAATATATATATAGTTTAAGGTATGCTATATTTATGCATAAAAGTGCTCAATATCAGAGATAGACCATATGTAAATATAAACAGAGTCACCACTTGGTGTTGACTTCAGTGTACACTTTATATATATATATATATATATATATATATTATAAATATAGGATGAGATATATATAAATTGTTGCTATTTCATACTTTTAATTTTTCGCATGCGTGTTGTTTGTTTTTGATTTTGCTGACTGCACAGTATAGTAGGGTCAGTTGGGCACCATTTGTGAGAAAAAGACAATTCATTCTGCCAGAAATTTAGAAATAGCATGCTGTTTGGCATTCACACTGGAAGCTCCAATATGAACATTTCAGAGTGTTTGGTTTGTAGTCTGAGTACAGTGCAGAAGATTTGGAAAGAGTTGGATGTGTCTAATGGTTAATTACGAAGATACAGCAGCTCGGACAAACTCACTCTGATTGTTCTGATAAGAAAAGAAAAAGTTTGTTGGTGAGGGCCTGAGACTCAACATGGAGGTCTGCATCAAGTGCCTAGAGGTAGTGCTGCTCTGGGCCAAGAGAGTGGCTGCTGGAAGACCCTATGTCTGGCAACAGGACTCTGTACCATTCCACATAAGCAGGAGAACCCTGTCATAGCTGTCAGACAATTTCTGCGACCATATCTACTCTTACATCTGGCAACCTAACTCCCCAGACTGCAAGCACCTTGATTATTATGTGCAGGGTACAGCTGAGTGAGAGTAACAAAACTCCTTGTAACACTAAAGAAGGCAAGGATTATGGCAGCAGCATTCATCAACTTAAACAAGGAAACCGTCCAGAAGAGTTGCAGGAGATTCTGAAGTTTTCTGGAGGCTGTGGTTGAAGCCAATGGTGATTTTATTGAATAAATTTACTCTTTAGTATTTCAAGATATTTTAAAATAATTTTGGTAAATATATCTGTTAAAAAGGGATGTCAATGTTATTTTCATTTTTGTGTAATTTAGACAATTTATCCATCGCCCCCTGTGTAAATATGAGAGAAAGTTTATAAACTAATGCTGCTTGAAAAAAAAAAAAAAAAAAAAAAAAAAAATTTCAGCATTTGGTATTGTCTGTTGTTGCCATTTTCAGTGCAGCTTTTAATCATCCAATTGCATATTTCAAATTATATAAACTTATTTAAATTTTTCATCAACCCTGAAGAATATCAACTGATTTTTTGGCATTTTAATGTATGTTAGTAATTTGTTCTGTTTAAAATTTAAGTTGCTGGTCAATTCTACAATTAAAAAAAAAAATGATTTTTCAGTGAGTCATAACATTAACATATCAAAAGTAATAATTGTTTATTCACCCACTAAAAAAAACAAAACAAAAAAACAAAAAAAAAAAAAAAAAACAGAAGTCAACTTGGAAGCATTTTGACCTTATTAGATTTAGTTTTTATGCTGAAAAAGTAACAGGATAAAATTGTAAAACAGCTCTTCTAAACCTCAATTATATTTTGATTATATTGTAATAGCCACTTTCAACAATCGAACAATAAAATCTACCTTAAATGGAGAAAGAGGTTTTCATCTTTCAAGCTTTCAGATTATATATATATTGAAATAATGAAATTCTGAAAGATTTTCTAAATGGAAAATTGACATGTAGAATATTAAGTGATCTTGAAAAAAAATTTCTCTTGTTATACTAAAAGAATTATTTATGCTTTTAAAAAGTATTTCTGCAATTTGTTTATTGCTATTAGATCATACACAAAACTTCTATAACTGAAACTCATTTTTAACATTAGTTATGAATTTGAGTTTTTTTTTAATTCTGATATCTTAAAAAAAATAAATAAATTAAAAAAAATAAAAATAAAAAGTCTTAAAAACTTTCTTAGAACAAAATTTATTGCTACATGAATGTTTTTCCCCTCCTCTTTTTCATGGCACCATTCAGAAAACATTCTTAGGGCACAATTTAAATAACTCACCATTGGTATCTTGAAGGATAGAAAATAAGACTAGTATGCACACACACACATACACACAATTTACTATAAAAAAATTATAGGAGGTAGAAAAGTAAAAAAAATTGAGTCAAAGATTTTATCATAAACTGATTTAATTCAAAAAGAGGACAATGTAACCCCTAACCTCATCATTCTTTACTCTAAATGTTCACATACTGGGAGGAAAAGAGTCTGTCTTGAAGTTTGTGTAGCAGCCCAACCCACAGCCTAATTTGAATGTTACTGATCATTATAAAATGAAAAAAATCTATTCCAATCATCATATTTTTGTCATTTTTATTATCACCTTTTTTTTTTTTTTAATTTTTAAAAAATTTTTTTCCATCAATTACCAGCCAAAAAAAAAAAAAAAAAAGAAAAAAAGTTATAGCTAGCCAGTGGCTGAATCCATCATTAACATAAAAGGCTGGAACATGAAAAAGTAACCACAAGTGGATGTTGGATAGTGGATTGAACCCACATTTTGTCAGTATCCACTAGAAAAAAAAAAAAAAAAATCAACCCTAGATGGCCAGGCCAAGTCTCCCGGTCAGTGGCAGACAGAAAGGGAAGCACCAAAGATACACCAAGATTAAAATTGTACAGGAGTAGAATTGTAGGGAGATTTGCTAGGTTATAAGTTGGTTTGAAAATAACTGGAAATATATTCTGGCAAAAGGAGTTTAGGATCCCAAAGTAGAATTGCTGAAGTCCGAGAGGTTAGTGTATTTTTGTTTGCCATAAAGTGTGTACTGCTGGGCTGGTTGTGTAAAGGAGGAAGAATAAGTAGAAGGCCTCAGTTGAGGAGTTGTAAGTGAGTGATAGGGACCTTGCCACGTTGGTGACCCTTCTCGGCCATCATATAATCAGCACCCAAAGAAGGGAGGTGATGAACGCATATTAACTGAAAAATAAAAATAAAAATAAAAATAATTATTTTTTATGTAAACATTTGAAAACAAGAAATAAAGAATAAGATAAATATGAACAAAAGTTGGTTTCATCAAAATATTTCAGGACATTGAATGAAATTAAAAAAAGTAAAAGATTCAGTTTTTTTTTTTTTTTTTAAATTCTAAAGATATTAAGTAATTAAAATTAAGTAAGAGTTCAAAGAGTTGGATATAGGTTAATGTGGCTTATTTTGAAAGGGATATTAAAATATATTTTGATGGAATCTAAAGCCAAATAAAGATCATTAAAGATATGTCCAGATTTGCATTGAGAAAAGATTAAATTAGCTGGATTTTAAATTGTTCATAATATTACAAGATATTCTAACAAAGAAATATCAAATAAGCTTTTAATATTTTTAGTGGATTAAATAAAAATTAAATAAGATTATACATTATTATAATACATGAATTTATTCAATCTGGTATCCTCATCTTGGTTGTTAGATTCACATTTTAATTAATGTATCTCCTGGCCTTCTTCAGGTGCCTGTTGTAGTTAATCATTTTGTGGTAGTTTTGAACTGAACCCATTATTCAAACCATTGAACTGGAAGTGTTCTTATTCCCCTGATAGAGGATACACCATTTTTATGATGCTACTTCTCTGCTTTTATTTATTGTCTGACCCAGAGATTGAACTCACAACCACCAGCAAAACTTAAATAGCATATATCCACTATGATAATCATCTGATGAAATTTTGGAGCCTTATATATATAACATCTATTCTTTCTTGATAGAAGGCTCTCATATATTATTTAATTCTCGACTTGGACTACTGAGGATGTTTGTCAGAGTCTAGAATATAAGTTTTATTCTTCAATATTGTTCACAATTATTCAAATCAATTAAACCTTAAGCATGAATAACAAAGAATCTATGCTTGTGGCTTGAATAAATGCTTTGGTCTAAAATTACCAAATACAACAAGCATCTGAATGAGGCACAACAGCCAAAATATCATGGCAATCAAGATGAGAACAGCAGTTCAAATAAATCTATCTGGAATAATGATACATTTCTGAAATGAAAGATTCAGACATAAGTGATAAAGTTAGTTGTACACAAAAAGATTTATATGGCATTGTTGTTCACCTGATATTCTCAATTAGACACCATTTGTAACATTTGTCATATTACAATAGTAGATAAATCTCTTTGGGTAATCTTTAATGTGTTTGGAAAAAATCAGTGTGAATCCAAAATGAAATCCAAATAGTTTCAAATAGCAAGAGATACATCAAAATATAAGAATGAATCTATTTAAAAAAAAAGATGCTAAGTGAAGTGATCAATTTTATAAGCAACAGAAATTAAAAACTTTCAACTTTTAAAATGATCTACAAAACTCATTCAGTTATTAGGCTGCTTTTAAAAGACTGACAGTTTGTTTTCAACTAAAATTTTGATTATAAAAATATTTCAATCAGTTGGAGAGATCTAATAAAAATGGCAAATATATAAAGTGTAATAAATCACTGCTAATAAATCTGTTTGAATAATTCAAAATAGCTTTTGGTTAATTTGACAAGTAATAAAAAAATATTGTGGACTTGTATCTATTTGCCTTCAAGTATAAGAAATTTCAACATGACCAAAAATAAAGTGTTTTGCTAACAATCATTCCTTATCATAAGGACAATTTACTTGAAACTTATTTCAAAAATCAATATTATCAGTTATTGATACAAAAATTATGTAGACAATTATTAAAAGACCAAAATCAAGTTCATTTATATTTAGTTGATCAATTTTGTAATCTTCATCATGGTAAAGCAAGAGAAAAATTGATTTTGGCAAAAAAGTTGTCAATTTCATAAAGTAACTATAATTTTCTTCTTCATGTTAAAATGTTTTACAAAAAATATAATCAGATAATGAAAATTCGATTAAAAATTCCTTTATTGAAAGTTTTTACAGTCAGATTAAAAATGTATTGCAGACTGTCACTCAAACAAAATATCAGATTAAAATTTACTGGTGGCAAAGATCAATATTTTTTGTTTCAAAGAATTCAACAAAAACCTCACTTTTCATAAAAGATAAATGAAAGAAAAAATTTTGAAAAAAAAAAAGAAAAGAAAAAGAAACGGCAAAAACTAAAAAGAGTAAAAAACAATTTTGATTAAATCCCATGTCGTTTTTTAATAGACAGGATAATATTTACCTTCTGATTGAAAGATACTTACCAAAGTGTGGAAAAAGAATTTAAAATTCAAAATTTAAATAAAACAGATATTGCTGCTTGTGGGGAAAAATAATAGCAATAATATTAGTGTTTTTTGAAAGTGGTGGAAGTGCAAAATAATTGCAACTGGCCATTGATGGACAAGAAATTAGCTGATGAAGCTCTGGAGATCAAAGAATATCAAAATTAATTTGGCAAATAAAATGGAAGCAATGAATTACATATATGTAGTAATGTCATTTGATGATGATGATGAATGTTGCAAAACAAAACTATTAAAAAGGTCCACTATCTTTTATCTGAGGTGAGATATTTTGTTCTGAGGAGTTTCACAAATATTATTTACAATTTGAAACTACCAATAGTGCTGAATTTATAGTCAATTGTAGAAAATTCAGTTTAGTATGACTTGACTTTTCCAAGCATTCAAGACTGTACCCTTAAAGGAAAATTGTTTAACTGTAGTAATATTCGATTCTTTTTAAAAATCATTAATGTCTGAATAATAAAAAATAGCCTTATATTTTCAAATTAAGAAGAAAGTAAAAATCACTTGTGGTAAAAGTAAATTTTAAAAGTCAAGTTGATGTGAATGCTTCTGATAGAATAATTAAAAAAAGTGATCAAATACATTAGTTTGCAAATAAACGAAGCATTTATATCTTGTATTATCTTTTTTTCCAGAGAGTTAAAAAAAAAAAAAACAAAAAAAAAAAACATATCAATTGGGCAAGAATAAAGATTCTTGAATTGAAAATATTGATCATTGACAAAATAAATGGCATTAGATTTGAATATCACTTTAACATGTAGAAATGAGAACAAGAAAATTATTAGGCTAACTTTGCATGTATATGTGCATGCATACAAATATTGCCTTATTAAATAAAAATACATATACAAGTTTTAATCATTTACCACAAATAGAATCTAGTAATTATTCACTAGTATAGTTATATCATTACACTTTTTTTATTAAGATTTATAATGAATAATTTTCTTTCAAAATGTCGTAATGAGGACAATACAATACCTCATTTCAGAAATATAGACAGATATTAAAGAGGATTACTGTCAATAAAATATTAGTCTTTAATAGTGAATTGTATTAAAACTAAATATAAAGACATTTTAAATAGAGATATAGAAATATGGAACATTTTCTTTAAACATAAATGAATTTAAACATAAGAGAAAACTACTACGTCATCTGTATCACATTCATGTAATAAGCAAATTTTCTCCAAGATTGACAAAGTAATTTAAAATAATTTGATTTTATTGAAGGAATTTTTAAAGGTTTATGAAATCCTTAAATTGTGAGGAATATAATTGACAATGATTTCAAACTGGAAATGTTGCAAGTATATGATTGACTACCAGAAAGGTTGACTACCAAGCAGTAACTCTTTCCAATCTAGTTCCAAAGATGGGAGTTGAAGTACAACAGAACATGCACTAAGTTAATGTAAATATTTTCTATTTTAAAAATAGCTGTTGAAAGATTAATGAGAATTATTAATTATGAATAGTTTCAATCAAGTGGATTTAATTATGATAGAGAGGTTTTTCCACTGAAAGATTATATATTTTTGGATACCAAAAATACTTCATTTACGTCTTTTTTTTTCCTTTTTACATAATTTCCACATTCAGGCCCTTGCAGAGAGAAACAGCTCAACCTTATTTGAAATACTTAGGAAAAACTATTATAGAATAATAATAAGAATTTAGAAGAGATTGTTTTATTGAAAATATTTAACATTTTCTTAAAAATTTAAAAACCAAAAGAAAATCAGCATATGATTATTTAAAAATAGTAGATTTGACTGATTTTTGTAGTAAATCAAGATATTATACATTGTATCATTTGCAGAAATATAAAAATGAGAAGAGATCTTGACTGAAGAAAAATATTGTGATATCATGAAAACTCTTACAATCTGTTTCATGTTGTTATAAAGCATTCCACTGACAAATTTAAATCCTCTTGTATCATTTATAAGCCATTGTTCTTGTGTTAAAGCTTACATTTAGTTTTCTCAAGTACAGTGTAACCCAGATATAAGAGAGTTGTCGGGACAGGAGAAGAAGTCTCTTATATCCGGGTTTCTCTTATATCCGAGTTTGGTCTATTTTATATACATTGAGACAGGCTTTAATTTGGGACCAGAGAAAATCTCAATTATATCCAGGTTACACTGTACATGAAAAAAATCTTTATTGATTCTTTGTTTTAAAACTTTACAGTTTGTGTTGAATACTATCTTTAATTTACATTGACACTTTTCAGATCATATCAACTAAAATTTGTTTGTTTAAAAAGATAAAAAATAAAATCAAACAAGAGAAATTGGATCCCAAATGTACCTTTTTTTTTTAGGAATATGGAGAGGGACATGAATATAAAGTTGCTGAGGGCTGAACTGAAATTTGTCACATTCTTAATGAAGGCAGGAATTGCAGACATCTAAACTGATAAATGTGCTGACAAAGTGCAGGTGAAGTTAAAAGAAAAAATAACAAACACACACATTATATATATATATATATATATATATATATATATATATATATATATACACACACACACACACACAGTAATAAACACAACACCAATAACCAAACTCTTTATAACAATAAGAGAATACTAGAATTACTTTTGTATGATTAAATTTTTAGAAGTGTTAAGTGGCAAAGTGAAGACACTAATGATCCAACATGCTGGCAGTAGCAACACAACAAAAGCACACATATATTTGCAAACATATCTTGGAATAAGAGCAATAAGATAATGAATGGTGTACGGATGGTTTTCATATTTGAAACTCAATATTAATTTTAATCATTTGGGAATGAATAGGGTGGCTGAGCAATAAAAAGAAGAAGTTGAATAAAAATTATGCCGATCAATGCAAAATAATAAAAACATCTGAGTATTACAAGTAATCACTTCATTTGTTCTTTTTAGTCAGAACTAAGCGAAACTATAAAGGTATCAGTTGAAAGCCTATAAAAATATCCTACCAAATAATTGTGCAAGAATTTTTATTTTGAAGCAATTTGTACTTTCATTTTAAAATAAAGTATCACAACTTGTATAGTCATTAATTACTCAAGCTGTGACTGAGTAATAATAATCTGTTTATCAATTTATACATGGTTAATACTAAGATGTTCTGTTAATCTAGTCTAACTGTAACAGACAAGGTAACACATAGCATGAAGTTTGAATTCTTTGCAAAATCAATTGCAATAATTTCATCAATTCTTTTAGTCATAAAGAAAACTACTTTTGAGGAAGAAAGTGTTGGAATAAATTTTAAATTTCATCTTAAAATATTAGTTTTCATTTTTGTCAAATACCGACATTAATTAGATGTCAGTGAATTTCACTCATTTATGCATTCAAATGTAAAAAAAAACAACAAAAAAAACAAAAAAAACTTTAGACTGGCATGTACAAATGTAGGCATAGAGTTTAATGGTGAAATATATAGAATTTATAGAATATGTATTTATACCACTTCTTTAAATCTACCCACATTATGAATAATATTAGGTTGGTGCAAAAATAATGTCGGTTTCTCACATATGTTAACATGTGAGAAACCGACATTATTTTTGCACCAACCTAATATATTCCATGCCGCCATCCATTTTCTAAATTGAATTTGTATGACTGGGTCTGGTGTTCATTTTAACCTCTTTCATTTTGAGAAAAGAGAATTCTTATTTTAAAGCTTCTAGATAAGGAAAAACTATTACTTCAAAGAAAATACAATACTTAATATTATTTTCAGCAAATCTTTTATAAATATTGGAATCAAATTTTTCTAAGAGAATCTTACCATAATCAGTCACATTTAAAGAATGAATAGGAGAAAAGTTTTGCCTGCTATTTTCATAAAATTTTAAAAAATATTTAAAATATTAAACAAATGACAGAAACTAACTTAAGGAGAAATGGAATTAAAATTTATCACTTCAACAAGAAAAGAAAAAACAACAACAAAACAATAGAGTGACTATATGGACACTAATGAGGGAAAACTGTAATAAATTAATTTTCCAAGGGTAATAATACCTCATCTTCTGTTAAGGATATTTCCGTTAAATCCTTAGCTTCATAATCATATAGAACCCGGGCTTGTTTTTTTTCGATATTGGGAGATGGTGCTGTCACCTCAATAGCTGGAGGTGCTGATGGATGGGGAGCAAAGGTGCCCAAACTAGAGAGGCTAGGGCCACGGACCTGAGCCCCTGATGCTGGCGATGAAGCAAAGGGATGGAGGATTGGATGATGGAAGCTGCTACTAGCTGGATCAGTAGAAGAAAATGTAGGAGGAGATGCACAACCGATGACAGACGATGACGACAAGCTGCAAAAGGACAACGATGAGAAAAACACTTCCATTAGAAAGCGCAAAGCTGCCCCCATCGCTGCCCAAATGGACGTGCAATGGAGACGGCCACAATCATTGAATGAGAAAAAAAAAAAAAAAAAAAAAGACAGTACAATCAACCAGGACCATTGTTCATATGAAAAAAACATGTAAAAGAAAAAAAAAGTGAAGTCCACTTTTATAATGATGCAAGGGAGAAATTTTTGTTTAACCTGGATACTTGTATATTCATTGACAAAAGGAATGCAGCCCCAATCTAAATACTTACGTTTGTCTCTGCACCACCCTCCTTCAAACTTTGTGTATACATAGCAAATACAATGCATGCCTGTAGTGTTTCTGACAGGTTGAGAAGGAAAATTAAAGGGATATTTTTTTTTTTTTTTTTTTTATTCGCTTGCATTCAAGTATTTACAATTCAATCATTTCAATATTTACAATTTTAATCATTTTGTCTTTGAAAAATCCTCCATATTTCCAGACTAAGAACTAAAAGGACAAACAATGACAAAAAGACACATGCATGTCCAAAAGTTTAATTTCTGGCTACAACAAAAAGCAAAATTCTTCATTCTTGAAATTGTATCTTCAAATATCTTGCAAAAGAATGTCTGGAAAAAAAATGTTTTCCACTATTCTTTGTACATTTACTTTTATATAGAAATTTCATTTGTATAATAAATAGTGCATTATGAATGAGAAATTTATTGTAAGTTTAAGACAATGATAACTTAAGTGTAGATATTTTCTAATTAGAGAAACCACGATACTGTTGAAATAGTTAAATATTGTTTGAACAGTCTGAAATATTTTCATGAAAATATTTTCTTTTGAGATAATTTAGGTTAGATGATCTTAAAAAAAAAAAAAAAAAAAAAAAAAAAAAGTAAAATTTCAAATATAAAAACAAGTTTTGCTACGAATTATTTGTGACAGTGCACATCATATATATACATAAGTAAATATAAATAAATGTTGAATTTAAGTCTTTAGATCAACATTTAATTAAGGCATTTTATAGACAGTGAAAGGAAAAGGCTTGTGACAATGTCTTGAAGTTGACATTGCTGTGACTAAAATGAGAATTGAGGGAAAAATTAGCTTTCATCCTTAATAAATGAGCAATTGAAAGTTTTGTTGATTTAGTCTTTTTAGCAACCCTGTAAATCTAACTTATAATTCAGACATTCTAATGAAGAGCTATTTTTGTCAATTAGATCACATCACAGATTTATTATTCTGTGTGCTGTGATCAATTTAATTACTTACTGCAAATAAACTAATTACTATAAAAGCAGATTACAATCTTTCTTCTTCAAATCTGTCTCTATAAAAGATATGCCCTTTAAAGCATTTTCAGGAACAAATATGATTTAAGATTTTTTCAGTAATCTATGTAAATGGCATTGGTAAGTTCAGTGGAAACTGAGTTACAAAAATATGAAAAATGCATGGGAAGAATCAAATGTGGGAAATAAAAAAAGAAAAAAAAAAAAAAAAAGAAACAGGTACCTTTTGAGTATAAAATTATTTTTTTTCTTTGATTATATATATATATATATATATATATATATATATATATATACACACACACACACACACAAAATTTTTTATATAAATTTAAATAACAATCAAGACTGTAAATGTAGATGATATTTATTTCAGTTCTATATAAAAGCACAATGTAGAATGATAAGTAAAATTAACTTTCTGCAAATTCCCTAATCCAAATTCAGTCAAATCAATAAAACACTAAAAATAGAGGCAAACATTACAGTGGTCTGACTATATGATTATTTAGACTAGCAAGATAAACTGACTATGATTTTATTTTTTTTTAATGGGCACCAAATAATAAATGCTGATTGGAATAAAGAATAATAAACATTTTAATTACAAAAAAATTATAAGCTTAATTATAAAAAACAGCAATTCCAAATGAATTATGGGTAACCATGGATAAATTTGCCTGCAATAAGATGTAGTATCAAAAAGAGTTTTTTTTCTCATGACACTGCTTTTACACTTTTACTCTTTGGCAATGTTTGTTTTAAAAAGCGATGATATATTATAATAAATAGATATATTATAATAAATAATAGAATTGTAATAAAACCTAAATATATGAAAGCGAATTTATGCATTCTTGTTCGTTCTTGAGAATTTACAACAAAAATATTAAACACTATTTTTGTATTAGATTGTTTATTTACAAAAATAATTTTATATTTACAACATTCTAAAAATTAATATAATTAACTTATGCAATGCAATATTTATAATTTACCAATTTATAAAGAAATATGTGAAAACAATTTTTTATTAATAAGTTTATAAACATTTACTAGATTATTAAAATATGTAAACCAGCTATAAAGAAATCCTTATTTACTATTTTATAAACCTTGAATTAATTGGCAATTAGTTCATGTTCTGCAAACCATTCCAATAAATAATTTAATAAATAAATTGTGTTTATCATTTTTGTTCTCAATTCTCAAGAACAAAGAAAATGTATAAATTTCATGTGTCTCGGTTTTATTAAAATTCTAACCAAACATTGCTAAAGAGTGAAGGTTGTAAGAGAAGAGAAGAGAAGAGAAGAGAAGAGAAGAGAAGAAAAGAAAAGAAAAGAAAAGAAAAGAGAAAAAGAAGAAAAGAAGAAAAGAAAAGAAAAGAAAAGAGAAAAAGAAGAAAAGAAAAAAGAAGAAAAGAAAAAAGAAGAAAAAAGAAAAAAGAAGAAAAGAAAAAAGAAGAAAAGAAAAAAGAAGAAAAAAGAAAAAAGAAGAAAAAAGAAAAAAGAAGAAAAAAGAAAAAAGAAGAAAAAAGAAAAAAGAAGAAAAAAGAAAAGAAAAAAAGAAGAAAAAAGAAAAGAAAAGAAGAAAAAAGAAAAGAAAAAAAGAAAAGAAAAAAAAAAAAGAAGAGTCATGGGGAAAAAAACCATCCTTTTGACACACTATCATATTGCATGAACGTTTGTCTATGTTTGCTGATTTATGTTTAGTTTTGATAATCATTTTTATATTAATAAACATTTTTGCATAAAGTAATTTTATTAGTTTATTGGATACATTTAGGAAACACTTACAAAATGTAAAAATCCAAATTCACAAATGTTAACTGAATTATTTGAATTAAATGACAATAAAAATGTCAGCATTTATATTGCTTGATTAGCATGGCGATGAATAGAAAAATGGCTTCTTTTTGTATAGAAACAAAAAATAAGTTTATAATTATTAAACTCTTTCCAAGCAAATTGATGAATACAAAAGTGTATTTATTTTATAGTAGTATAAATTCTTATCAATTTTTATTTTTAAATTTGGCATAAGGTGTTTTTTTTTTCTTTCTAGGAGAGAGTTACAAAGTCAATACAAATTTGATTTCATTTTGATATACAGAAATGATATTACATATGCATTATTGATTTCATTAAAAAAGAAAATAAAGGCACCATAAAAAGTTTCACTTTACATTGCTGCCAACTCAGACCATCTTATTCTTGGGAATTTGATAAGAAAAACATGCAGAGTGATAAACACAACTACAATTCAAGAAAAAGGATTTATTAGAAAAATTGCATAAATAGAAGAAAATTAAATACATTAATACATTTGTATTTATAGGTAATATTTATTATTAGTGATTGGTTGAGAGAAAATAAAATGAAAAAGAATAATTTCTGTGTTGGGCTCATGAAAGAGATGAAGGAAGAAAATATATCCCAAGGGTAAAAAACAAAAAAGTATTTCCATCAGCAATGAAATTTCCAAGGTAGAGACTTGGAAAATTCTCAGAATTATTTCAATAATCTTATCCCATTGGGAAAGCAAGTGAATGCCACTTCCATTGAACATGACATTTTTTTCGTCTTCATCAAGAACCAAAATGCATATAAAAGAAAGAACTGCTACAAATAAATTGGATCAATTATGACAACAGTCTAATAGAAAATCACAGACACTTGAAGGCTAGCCTTAGTTACATATACATGCCAAAAGATTAGGAAATGAGATCCAGAGAAAAAAAAAAAAAAAAAAAAAAACACACGCACATAGAGATGGAAACTCTACAATTAGAGAAGAAATGCAAGCAGAAAAGAAACTTGATAATAACCACAAAAAAAAAAAAAAAATAAAAAAATAAAGAAAAAGAAAGTAGAAGGAATTAATTTCAATTCTGAAGAGACTGTGCCCTAAGTAAGATATTATTCTATAAAGTTCTAAGTCATAAATGTTATTAGTTTGCAAATGGACTGACATTAGGTGAGGAAATGTGAAAGAAATAATTACTAGTAATACAAAATTAAATTTGATTTTCCAATTGAGATATACAAAGTATGACAGTGAATTTTCAGATTTGAATTGTTTTTCATTTTTTAAACTTAAATATTAATGTTTAAATCTTTGGTAAAATGGGAATTCCTTTTAGGGATTTAGACATATAGGAATTTAGATTTAAAAAGTAAAATTCATAGTAAAACTGATAAAAATATCTGCAAAGTATTTATTAAAAAGAAAACAAAAAATGGTGCAACAAATTAAAAGTTTTAAAAGCAATTTGTAAAGTGACAATTTGGGTTACATTTATTGTAAATAAGAAGTCTAAAAATCTTGTCTGTCAAGAAATTTGCACTGATTAAATATTAGGTTGGTGCAAAAATAATGTCGTTTTCTCACATTAACATATGTGGGGAAACGACATTATTTTTGCACCAACCTAATAGTAACATTTTAAAAATATGTGGCAACAAGAAGTTTATATAAAGGCAAGATGACAGAAGAAAATTGTTTAAATATGAGCTGTTCTTCAGTTTTCTACTGAAGTGCCATTTGTCTGTTGAATAAAGATTTACATGACCAATACTTAATTGATAAAGTTATTTCCTATCATTTGTTGATGGTAACTAAAATTCAAAAGTTTACTGCTTAGGATGCAGCTATCAAAATATACAAAGCTAGCATGGTAAGATAAACATGCTTGAATGAACAATGGAATTGAGTATTATGGTCTGGCATAGGTATTACTCACATAAGTAGATAATTATACTAGTCACTATCGTTTAATAATACACAAAGAAATTTTTGAGAGCAAGGAACAATATCAAATTAGATTATTTTGAGCTGATAAATTATGTTTTTTTTATTATAAAGCTATTTTGTATATGTGACGACATTTACTTCTGTAATTGAAGAGACAAGGAAGGATACAAATATATTTATAAGCCCAAATTAATTTTGCTTATATTTTGATAAACTATCAAATCTGATAAAAATGAAAGAAATAAAAACTGGTTAAATAGTTTTGTATTTTGATGAAATTTAAGAAAGAATAAATTCATGAGAAACCTAATAAATAAAAATATCAACTTTTTTATTTGAATATCTTAATGTATTTTTTAAAGTTATTTTTATATAAATCTTCAGAATACAAAATTTTAGGTAGTTACATGATTCAAATGATACAGGTAAGATAACTTTTGAATGATATTTAAAAATGTATATTAAAAATTATTAGAGAGTACCTAGTTCTTGAAGCATGAAGAAAACAAGAAGCAACAATAAGAAAATCTCCAAAATAAATCCAAAACAAACCAATGAAAAGAATGAGTTAACTTTTGATATTTTGCATTCAAGATAAAACTGACAAAGAAACTGGACAATAATTTATCTATAAATAACATAACAATAAACATTCCAGACAGACAAGACAATGTAATGCAAAAAAAAAAAAAAAAAAAGTTTTTCTAATTGTGCTTATACCATAAGAACTTATTTTTTCACAGATAATAAAATTTTCAAACAAGACTTGCTTGGAAATCTCAAAACTGTGAGACGTCAAGTTGCTCTCTCTTCTCTTTGAAAAATTCTAACAGTTTTTACACATTTTATTCATTATCAAATTTGTGATCGATTTTTAAAGAAATTTTAATTCAGTTTTCTGTTATACGTCTAAACTGATTAATTTACACTCAAAGAAAAAAAAAGATAGACAAAAAAAAGAAAAAAGACAAAGAAAGAAGAAAAAAAAAAAAAAAAAAAAAAAAAAATTGTATTCATCACTTATTCTCAGGATACTTTTTCCTCCAGCAAAATAGCTACATCTTACCATCATTATTTTATCCAGACATTAAAGTTAATGTGTCGTCATTGCTTGATATGAAAGGAGATAAAATTATAAAATGTAAATTTCAAAAACTGAGTTCTTGTATTTGGTAAGGACAATGATCAGTAGTCAGAATAAGAATCTATTTCCTGGTTGAATGACCAAAGCTACAAAAGCACATATCATATCAAGCAATTGACAGAAATCTTAGTTTGTCCTTTCTGTTTTTAATGAATCACTAAGACAATGAGTAGCATTTTTGTTTTAATACTGAAATAAATTTAATGGATGGATGGTAAACTGGAACCCTGTAGTTGATGAGATGGTAAGAGAGATTGCGACAAAGAAAGGCTTTATGGAAATTTAACTAAAAAAACTAACAAGAAAGCCTCAGAATGAAAGTAAATGAAAGATGAACAATATGAAACAAATTGAAAAACTGTGTGCAGACAACATAGGCTACAAATAAATAAAATAGTGATCAGCATTATAAATGGAATTAAAGCTGATTCAGAAGACTTGAAATAGTTTACAAAAAACATATCATTCTTTAACTGTTACATAACATTAATTACTTTCACTATTACTATAGCTGCTATTGATTGTGATTATTAAATGCTACATGCAAAAGTTTGCTCATAGTTTTATACAATTATGCATAACTGATTAATTTTCTTAATATGTGAAATACTGCACTTTGTATGATACAGTTTAGTAAGTAATATAGGTGAAAATGAAAAGAAAACAAAAAGCAAATAAAAGCAAAAACAAAGGATTATTTAAACTTGTTTTTAAAAATAATGCAAAATATTTAAATACAAAAAGAGAATCATAAAAATGCATGAAGGCAAATAATAAAAATGCTATGTGAGAAATTGGTCTAATCATGTAAAGATTGAGTTTTTATTTTTACCTGTGATCCCAATTTTTGATTTGTGATGAGCAGAGAATTGACTTTGAAGTTCTCACCAGGGGATCGTGCAACAAGATTAGAAATAAGCAGCTGAATTTATGACTTGTGAAGGTTTTTGCATGTGCGTAAAGAGCAACAAGAACTGATGTTAGTTGTTTCTTAAAGAATGCAGCTGGTGCTGGTGCTACGGAAGATTTGAAACTTGATAAGCATGAAGTGAAATGCAGTAATGATAGAAAAATTACAATGCTGCATCTGAGAAGGTGCACAATAGGACAGCCTTCTGCAAACCTTCAAATGTTATCATTAAATATTTAAAACAAAGTTGTAAAAGGAAAAAAATAAAGCTTTAAACTAAGATTTATACAACTATAAAGCTATTAAAAACATAATTAAGCATAAGTTACTCAATAATAAAGAGAAATTAAGCATATGTGCTAAGTTTTCTTTGATGCTATTGATAAAAATAACAAAAAGTACCTGAAACAAAGAAAAGAAAATATTTTTTATACTGAATTTTACCGTTTGATGGAGATTAAGTGTAAAGTGGGGGGGCTACTTTAACATAATGGGAAGCAAACTCATTTTGCAGGCTAATATCTTAGTTTAGTGAACTTAATTAACACTGGGTGGCCCACTACTGTGTGTTTTGTGCCAGACTGAGGTAAGCTTACTAAAATGAATCTATGTACTATTGCTCAAAAGATAGGTAACTATATATATAAACTGATATATGACGAATAATTTAAGGTAAGCCATATAAAGGAGTAGTAAGTATTTTGATTGTTCTCTTCCAAATTCTAAAGGGAACAAACAAACTAAAATTCTTGTTGAAAGTAAGTGAATCTGGATTCATTTTTTGTATATGAGCATATTAAGTGGTGTATATATGATATTAAAAAGTTAATATATTACTTAAAAGCTCTTATTGTATTGGGTAACCAAAAAGTTGATTCAGTTTATTTAGTATATAAAAAGAAAAACATTTTGTTTTTAAATTTTATTGAACAATATATTTAATGTTTGTTCCACCCATTTCTGCTATCTTTTAATTAAATTTATAATTTCATCTTCCCAGAAATTTTCACCTTTCTCAGCAAAGAGCAACTTCTCTTAATACTGTTTGCAGTCTTCCAAGTGGTGAAATTTTCTTTTCCCATTAAGTGAGTTGAATAAAAGTCAGAATATATGGTAATCTCAATGTTCAATATTTGGTGAATAATACTGATGAGTGACAGAGAACTGAGAAAAGTGTAAGAATTTTTGCCTGGTCACCAAAGAAATGTCATCTAGCCTTATCCTAATGGAATATTATGCCCTTAAACAATTCTAAATGCGAGTCCATTTTTTTTGTCAATTGCTTACTTCAATTGGTCTGAGAGCAAGATATGTTTGAATCAATTGTTCAGTCCTGTAGAAGGATATTATAGTAGAAAACTCCCTCCTAATATCACCAGACACAAAATTACATTAATTGGGTGAAAACTAGTCTTAAGCATTGTTCATTTTGATTATTCCAGTCTCTTATGTTCCATTCTGTTATAAATGAGCTATTTATCATCAACCATCAGTTGGTTAAAAAAATTAGGCTTATGTAGTGAATTACACATGGAAATATTGACTACTCCCCTACCACACCATTATATGCAAGTTACATATCAATGCAGCATAAGCAAACTGATGCAGATATTTTCAATATATTAGCCAACTCTGCATTGTATTGATAACATTGATTATTCTCAAGTAATGTCTTGATTTTATCACTACTAACTTTAACTACTCACTTTGGAATTTCCAAGAAACTTTGCAAACCACTTTTTACATAACTTGATAATTCAAAAGGCCCTTTTCCATAAACTGCACAATCTTGTCTTTGCATCAATCATATATTTACTTTTGTTAAAATAAGTGCATCACATGCCAAATATGTTGCTTATTTTCTTTATCAATCAATAAGGAAAAACACAGTAATTCTTATAACACATTTTTGAAAATGAATGCTAATGTAAGAGATGTTATAAAGCCATCTTTCTACATGAAGTTTGTCAAAACTAAACACTCCTAATCATAACTAATAAAAGAAAATTAGGTTACTCAATTATAAAAATTAGAAGATTAGGTTACTCAATAATAAAAAGAAAAAGAAAAACATCTTTTAGTAAGACTTCAAGAGAAAATACCCATTTCACTGATAAAGAATAAAATAGAATTTACCACTGTAATTAAAACTTCTAAAATCTTCTAAAAAGTAAGATATTTACTTTGAGATTTACTATTCACCTGTAGCTGAAAATTTAGTTCTTTTATATTTGCAGAGCATACATGAGAGAGAGAGAGAAAATTGACAACAATAACTTTACTGGTATGTTTTATTGATTAGTATGTGAACTGTTTGTATACTATGTTAGTGGATTGTATACTTTGACATGTAACCAATATGCATAAATGATGGACATTCTGAAAAGTTCTCAGCTTGACCCATTTTCTAATAATCAGTATTCTGATGTTTGGTCATTAAAATGCTGATTTGAGGAGGTGGGTTAGGCTGAGAATTTTTCAGCACCCACTTTTAGATGCATTAGTGATAATTACTTTAACTATACCCAAACTGACTCCATATGAAATACTGGGTTATTTAACAATAGAACAAGTTTCAAGAAGTAAAAGAAAAAAAAATCTTTACTCAAAAAGTAACTTCCTGTTACTGCCTTAACTTATGAAGGGCTCAAGAGTTTTCTTAATTTTCAATCTAGTTAAGAGAAAAGTTAATATATATTTAACAAATACAAAAGAATGATACGCAACTTGGAATAATAGAAAGCATACATTAATTAGGTAAAACAAGTTTGATTAAATTTCACCAACAAATTTAATTTTTTTTTATTGTAGTTTTCAAATAAAGTATATTTTTGACTGAAATTGTGGATAAAATGTCTGAAGTTCATGTTTGTTTTGTTGTTTTTGTTAAATAGTTTTGACTATATCAGTCATTTTCAAGAACCATGTGCTGTGTGTGGTAAGCAAGATTCTACTGGCTACATTCTGGTATTCTTTAGAAAGCTGAATGTTTAAAACAATTCATGTTGGCATTAAACATGAGAGTTAAAAGGAGCAAAACTGCATCAAAGAGAATGCAAAAATATTATGTTCTTTTTTTCATATATGTATATTAAATATGTTATAGACAGTTCAAGATTCTAGTCTTTGTACTGGGTGTTGTATTATATTTTGGTATTATCCACTTATATTTGTCTTATGTTAATAGTTATATGGTGGTTGTTCATTATGTGCTGATTGATTGATATGGGCATAAATTGCACTGAGTTTTGACAGGTGACAAGTCAACCTGTGAGCGAGTGTGGTAGATTTGAAGCTGATGTTAGAATTTAATGTGCTTTGATTGTTGATATTGGAAATGCAATCTTCCAGAGGGTAGAAGAATGCATAGACCATTATTTTTACATAATGGGGATTTTTGAGGCCCTATGTTATTGGTGATAATTAGATTAGATGTTTTGAACTTTTTAGAGTAAATGATAAATCTAAGGTGTTTGTTGGGATGTACAAGTGAATTATATTTTTAATGGCTTCTTGTTTATAATTAGGGAGCATTTGGTTAGGATAGAATTAAGTTAATGATGTGTTTATTTTTGTTTATATCGGTGATATCTCATGTTATTTTTTCTAAATTTCATTAAGGCTAATTTTATTTCTTTGTCAAAAAAAAAAAAACAAAAAACAAAAGAAAACATGGTTAGGGAAGATAATGTTGATAAGTGTTTGTATAACATTGCATAATTCTTTATAGAATAAGGTGTCTGAAAATTAGATTATTTTGAGCTGATAAATTATGTTTTTTTTATTATAAAGCTATTTTGTATATGTGATGACATTTACTTCTGTAATTGAAGAGACAAGTTTCTGTTTGTGGGTTTTTATAAGGTGAAATAGTAAAATTATGACTATTAGTGTCAACTAAAATGTTGCAGAAAAGGATTCTATTGAGTTCATAAGTGTAGGATGGAGTTATTCTTGAAGATTTCTTAAAGATTTTTTTTTTTATAGTATGAAAATGTTATCAATATAACAAATGTATATGGAAGGTTTGACAAAATTATTGAAGACTGTTTCTACAAGTCTCGTGTAAAAATTAGAAAAATTAGGTATCAGGGTTGAACCCATCACTATACCATCAGTGTGTGTAAAAAAGATATTTGTGTTATGCAAGATACAAGTTTATGTAAAATAGTTGGTTTAATTTTAGGGGGTGTAAATGAAGTGTGATGTTCTGTATTACTATTCTATTGATTTTTTTACTGGGGAATTGGTGAATAGACTTTCAATATCTAATGAGGCTAGGAGTCCATTTTTAGATTTATTACATTGTAATATATTTTAAGGAATTTTTTTACATTCAGATATAGGTAATGGTTACACATGATGTCAGTGTGAACAGCTTTAAACCTTCAGCTTTCTAAAGAAATCTAGAATGTAGCCAACAGAATCTTGGCTACCACACAAGCAGCACATGGTTCTTGATAATGACTGAGGTGATAGAAAGTACTTGAACAAAAACAGAACAAATGTGAACTTCAGGCAGTGTGTCCACAATTTTGATCCAAGTATACAACATACTATTTGAAATTTAAAAAAAAAAAAAAAAAAAAAAAAAAATTAAGACAGGCAATGACAGTTGAATTTAATCAAACTTGTTTGGATGAATATTTGCTGACTAAATATATATTATTAGGTAAAAATAGAGAAATTACTTTTGCTGTATAGGTACAAGGAATGAATTTTTAAATAAGTATTATAATAAAAATTAAGTTAAATACAGATTTAGCACTTGAATTTTAATCACATTAATAGCAGCCTCTAAAAGTGTAGTCATGAAAAATTTTGATGTAAACCTTGGAGTTGGTGAATCACTATTTTTTATTGAACAGATTGATATTTTAGTCTACTTCTAAAACAGGATATTTTTTTGCAAATAGAAAAGTTAGGTTTTTATAAATGATACGTTTGTCTTAAGAATGTAAATTCATTAAAAAATCAGATTTGCTATCAAGAAATTTATCTCGGAGAGATAAAGAGGTCTTATTCAATAAGCTTTGAAATTTTAAAAAATTTCAGTTAAAATTTAGTTGCATTAAATTAGTTGCATCAGTGAAAAAAATCCAACTGGCATTATTAAAAAAAAATGTTTGACCATGTGTAGACAGCCAAGAGCAAAGTTAATAAATTAAGGTTCAAGAAGTTTTTCAGTGTTCAAGAAGTATAAAATATATGAAATAAAATCAAGGAAATAAAATCTATTACTCTACTTGCCCATGACTGACTTCTTTTCAATCAGGTGAATGAATAAATAGCCTAACAATATATCTTTAAAGTTCTGATGACTTGAAAAAAGGCTATTACTAAAAATGAAAAGAAATGGTGCAGAAAAAAAAGTTTAAACATAAGAGAATGAAGGTTACTAATGTTCTGTATGTATGTGTATGGATTTGCAGGAATGCTATTTGCTAAAGACACCAAGGAATTACAGCACACAACAGCTAGAATGGAAGAAAAAAATATCTGCCCATATAGTGTCACTCGACAAGGAAGGAGAAAGGTAAAAAAGAAAATAAAGAAAACTGACATGAAAAGCATTTGTACCTACACAGCTGTGAGGTTAGGTAAGATCAATGAGTAATTTACCAATAACAACAACATAATCCTGGAGTCAATTGGTTCGTCACATTTCCAATTCTTCAGGTTCATCTCTGCAGCAATGAGTGACCAAGTAAGAGACAGGAAAGAATTAGAGACATGAAGCCCACAGAAACAAAGAGGAAGAGAGAGAGAGAGAGAGAGAGAGTGGAAGAGAGAGAGAGAGCAGTGGGGGTGGGGAGAAATTCATAAGATGAATAAGAATTAATAGCATTCAGCTGCAACAAAACTGACAATAACACAACACAAGACAAACAGATGAGAAAGCAGACAGCTCTGAAATGATAAAAATGTTCTTAGTGGGATTTAGAAATAAAGACAAAACAGTGAAATAAATATTGATTAATAGCAAAGAAGAAATGAGAGCTTGGCTGTCAATAATAAAGAAACTATAGAAAAAAAAATCCTAACAGGTTAAGTGACTGATAGTGGTTCACCAAAACAGATTTGTTTTCTTTACAATCGAAAATGGGTTTGATTAGAATTGAATGTTAGAATAGAAGTACTCAATTTGTAATTGTGGTACAATAAGTGGTTCACATTTGACTGAAGCAACTTTTGATACATAATAATGTAAGTTAATGCAGGATTACATTTTGGTTGGTCTTACTGCAACTGAGTATACTGAAAATGTCTCGGCTTAACTGACATCCCAATATCTAACCAAATGGTCAAATATCAGATTTTTTTTTTTTTTTTTTTTTTTTTTTTTTTAAGAGATTCTTGGTCATGTAGAGATATTTTCCATATATACTTTTATCTAGTTTGTGTAGAATAACAAAAAGAAATGTAGAAATTAATGAAAGAACAGATAATATTTGCAAGATTTTTTTTATCCTTTTATTAAGGTTTGTTCATTAAATGAATGAATTTTTATTAAAAAAAAAGTATAGCTAACTCTTGAATGCTAACATAAATAAAAGAGACAGTATGAGAAGAAATATAGTTTTATTTAGGTAAATGTTCAATAAATGTTTGATGAGAAGAGAGTCATGTAGAATGGAAATTAGACACAATAAAAAAAACAAAGAAAATGGTTAACGATAGAAGGAATCAAGTAATTTTCAAGAGACATTTAGAAATAATATTGGTTTAAGACAAGTAAAGTTATTTTATCACTTAATTTTATTTATAAACAATACTTAACTATATTTTAGTAGCAAATTAAAATTTGACTTTTCCAGTATCTTGTGCAGGTGGGTTATTTATAAAGAGCATTTCCGAATAAAACCACTTTTTTTCTTTTCTTTTAAAAAGCACCAACTCAATCTCTTATCAATATATTTTTACTGATTACCATTAGAAGCCTTCATGAAATTCATCCTTGTTTAAGTGAGGTTTTTAAACATGGATTAACTTTTAATTCTTTCAAAATTTCACAAATCTCACACACCAAACGATATCAAGAAGGTTTCTGTTTTTTGGGTAAATTTAAGAGGACATTTTCAAAATTTATCTTCATGATAGTGTCAAGATTCTCAGCAGAATTCAGATCAGGTGAATTTCCCAGCTGCTTGTAGAATCAATCATTTCAGAAAAATAAGGTTTTTCCAACATGTGTACAGTTCCAAACACAGCATTGGTATTTTTTTTTCACCAATGAATCAGCCAGCAAAAAACGGCAAATATTTATGCTTGTGTATAAAATGCATATAAAACATCAGGAATATCAAATAAGATTGTGTGTACAATTGCAAATAAAATTAGATTCTATCAATAGTAGTATGCATACACTCCTTTCAGAGTGAAACATTCAAGAAGTGAAACTAAGAAAAGAAAAGTTGCTTTTATTTAGACACAATTTGTATAAATAATTCGATACTAAATCATGTAGCTGTAATATTATCATTGCTACTCTGCAAAGGTACAATCACACTCTTTATACTATCATTTCTCTGATACTTATTCTAATAATAGTTAAGTTGAAAAAAGAACAAATATCAACAAATAAGAATATGACACGTGGTCTGGAATGACAATTTATTATTTTACAATTCAATTAGTTATTCAAGAGTAACAAATTACCAACCTTTTTGTACCATTTTTCTTGCCCCTTTACTACTCCTCATTAGCCTTGTTCTGCCGCTCATTCATTCTAACTTGTTAAATAAGTCACTTACTGTTTCCTTGTGCTTCCCTTACCAGTTCAGTGAGTGTTAAATTAACCAAGCCGTCTTTCTTCATTATACATTCTAGAAATTTCAGCTGTGTTTCCATTTGCAGTTCCTATTCTCTCTAAAAATTTCCTTGATATTCAAATGACCTGTCCATAGTATTTTCAGTATCTCTGTTACTTCAAGTCTTTTCATCCCGATAGGAGATTGTTCAACATTCACTGCCAGATAGGAGATTGGATATTACAGCAGTTCAACACTGCTTCTAAAGACATTTTCCTATCTCTTAGTATTTTGCTTGGATTCTTTCATTATTTATATACACTTTGGGATTTCTGTGTCACACCTGCTGTTGTCTGTTAATGCACTAACCAGATAATAAACTTAATTTTGCCATCCTTGGTACAATAGCTTGCAACTTAGGCTGCCTATTTTGCTGACAAACATGCATCCTGTTTCTTTAAAGTTAAAGGTCAGTCCTTCCAACTACTATCTTGTCTAATAATTCTTTCAGTTTTCTTTCTGCGTCTGCCATCAACACAGTGCCTATGTTGATATGGTGATGTCCACCGATAAGATATTCTCAACAGTGAGTGTGTATTCATTTTTATAAGGCTGCATCAATAAAATAGCAATCTGACATAAGCTGAATTTTGATATGAAATTTTCACTGTATCATATCAGGCTATTGTCATTATCCATTGATTTTAGTGCACTGATAAGGAAGGAGATTATGTTGAGAAATAAATATTTATTGTATAAAACATGAGGAAATCTTTTTCCATCAATGTTCATGGATGTACTGATTTCACTATCTATGAAATAATAGACAACAATGGTAGAAATATTTACTACTTTTAATAGTAAGTAGTATTTACTATGACTAACATTATCAAAATAAATAAAAATAAAGAATAGGCAATAACATGTGAATAGTAATTTTGGCTACAAATACAGAAACATAATAAATTTCTAATAATTTATAAAATATTTCACATTGTTGTTAGGTTTCGTTAATTTGTTAGTTACTAATATCTTTATTATATAAGTATTATTTGTAGCACCAAAGTTTTAAATATATACATTTTTATGTATTTTTGTTTTTTACTGTTCAGAAAAAATTCAAAACTGGAAAATATTGTATACTTTAGAAAGTTTAATTTCAAATCAAATTTAACAGCCTAAGTTATTGAAGATAGACATTGGTGCCAAATTAACCACACCTCACCCTCCATAAGCATTTTTAATAAATTTAAGCTAATTTAAAAAATAAATATCATTTTATACAATAAAAAATCTAGATATTAAGATTGAGAACAAAGATATTTGCTTTCATAATTATCATCATGAGATAGACTCCTGAGAAATATATTCTATACTGGCTGTTGTCCTAAAGACAATTGAAAAAGTTTATATATTTATTAAAGAGATATGTTGCGCATATATATATATATATATATATATATATATATATATATATATATCTCATCTCAAAGTTCGTAAAATTTGGGTAGAAACTAGTCAAAGCTGATGAGCTCATCTGCAATATGCAAAAGATTGTGTTTAACTTTTCTAAGCCATTACTAAAAAATGCTATAATCAAAGTGTTAAACATTGTATAAAGAGGCATATAAAAATACTTTTTAATAGGGAAAGTCATTTCTATAGACAGAAAACAGATTAAAATTTCTATATTTAAAGAATGAAAAGTAAATTAAAAAAATTAAATAGTAAATACTTTGTAAAAATTTGTTTAAAATTAGCTGAAATTTTATCTTGAAATTTAGATTGATTATTAATTTACAACTGACAGTAAAAAAAAATTTTTGCTATATAAGGAAAATGTTTGCTGTCATTAAAAAATAAACTGAATGTTTTTCTTACAAAATAAAAACTTAAAAAAAATTAATAACATCAGGGTAAACTTGAAACATTAATATTTTCTAAAATTATCTAATAACATTATCAGTAAAGAAAGTAACAATTTTGCATAATTATCTTCATGAATTGTATCAAAAAAAAAATAAACAAACATTTGTCTGAATTTGAGACAAAATGTGCACTGATTCTTTTAAACCAAATTTTTTGACTGCTGTACTCTCTAACCTCCTTCAAAATAGATTTAAGATTCCAAAAATATGCTACTTGAGTGTTCTAGAGGACAAAGTCTAGTTATAATTCCCATCTGATACAGAGTCTAGAAGTCTAAAAACACACATAAGAAAAGAGGGATATAATGTTTAGCTTCCTCCTTCAGGTGATTGCTAATATCAACAAATACCAGTTCAGTACCCCTGAGTAATTTGCCATACTTGGGTATAATAGCCTCAGTTGAGGAAGATCCTTAAATCATAGGCAGTTGAATTGGAAAGTGAGACAAGCACCAGTGAAAATTATGCTTCAAAAAACTTAACAGAAGAAAGAATGGTTAGCAAAATCCCATAAAGTCTTAGTAGCAGCAGCAACACATCAGTTATAATGGGAAACTGTAGAAATTGTCAATAATGAAAAGAGGCTATTGTAAATGAAAAAGAAATCTAACAAAGGATCACTACACTAACAATAAATTGGATGTACTAACAAAACTTGTCCAGAGTTCAATATTTACTAGATTTTATCTTCAACTCTAATACAACCAGCTATAAGAAAAGCTCATACATTGCTTTCAACACATTGGAAAAACCATATACCAATAAGAGGTGTTCAGCATAATACATGCTCCACAGAGATAAACATTCTGTAAGCATAATATCAGCAACTGTTACCAGAAGCTGATGTATAAGTTTGCAAATCAGCTTCAATCACTTGCATTGGTACCATATTGGAGAAAATGCAAGTGAGTTGAGGTGCTTACTTTAGTATTCAAAAGTAGTCTCACTTTACACAGCTAGCTCAGAGTTAAATCTTTACTGAAAGAAAATATAATTAATAACTGTGTACATAACATTAGGAAAAATTTCATATTAGAATTAAAACTTTGAAAATTCATTTGCTGGGTGTTCTACAGAATATAGTCTAATGAAACAGTAGTAAAACTAATCTTTGGGAGTAAGGAGTTCAATCTCCGAGTAATTTAGTGCAGAAATATATACCAATCAGCTAAAATAGAGGGTTGGATTGGCATAAGAACTGAGAGTTATGAAATCTGAAATTTTCTAGGATGGAATGAAAACAATGAAATTAATTACTGGAAGGTTACCATATATCTAAGTAAGGCTTGAGAGTACAGTGGCCAAAATATTGTGATAAGACAACAAAGATGAAGAAATTAGTCAAGAAGAATTATTGTATAATTAAACAAATATTTAATTAAAAAAAATTGTTTCTGAGTGTAAGGTGAGATTGGGTTATCAACATAACAGAACTAAGTTTACATACTATCAGTGTTACTCTTTAGTTTCTTGAGATAAATATCTTCATCTTTGTTCTTTTACGACAAAGTTTTTCATAGTAAATCATGAAATGCCTTAATCCTTAACTGATACAAAACATAAAACATTTATTCAAATGTTATTACATAAAACAGCAGATGTTGTCCTGAAAGAATTAACATTTTGGGTAGATTTGATAAAAGCTTATTCAAAAAAAAAAAAAAAAAACAAACAAAAAAAAAAAAACAAACCCAAAAAACATTTACTTTTTAACAATTAAAATTACAAGTCAATTTTAGATTTGGGGGGGAAAAAAAATCATACAAAATCTATGAAGCTTTTTAGTGAATGAAATCAATGTCATAAAATATGTGTGTGTTTTTGCTGATTAAAATGTTAATATTCTAAGATTTTCCCATAATCAACAAAATTCATAAGAAAACCCTTCACCAAGAAGAAAAGCAACTTTTTCTAACATTGGATAGACCCATCTGATAGAATAAACGTCAAGAGGAGAATACTATAAGAAACTGATTATAAAAATGGAAAATGCAAAAGGTCAATTAGAATTTATTAGTTTTCCTTTATCACTTTATGATAATGGTGTTATTTAAATATAAATATTATAAACATTTTCATTTATTAATTAAAAAAGAATTAAAAACTAAATTTTTGAAAGCAATATTCAGAGTTGAATCAGTACTAAAATTCACTTCCTACTCAGATTGTTAAAATGCCAATACAAGCAGGTGAAATGAAGTGAATATGAAGGATTGAATTTAAAAAGTGGCATTTACAAAGAAGGACTCTTTGTTAGTTTAATTTTGCTGTTTTAACTGTCCTTGCTATATAGAATATCTGTGTGTGAACAATCAGTGTTTAATAATAGTCTAATCTGCAGCATGAAAAATTAAAAAAAAATAAAACTTATTAGTTTCTTTAGTAGTCACTATAAAAATTTTAGTAGAGGAGAAAATACTAATTTCTACATTATTTCAATGAGAGATGTAGGAATAATATTGAAACAATGATGAAGGAATAAAAAAAAAGATTTCTATAATGATTTTGTAGCATGAAAAACATTTGTAAAAACATTTTACTTTTTATTTTTTTAATCATTTCACCACAAGCAAGATGGTAACGCCACTAGTACACAGGGGTTTACAGGAAGTGAAAGTGAAGACTGAGAATAGGGAGGATTGAAGAAAGGACAGAAGATGAATGGGGTTCAAGACAGATGTTGCATAAAAAAATAATCAGAGATATAAATGTCAAATATTCTGCAATATCATTGAGCTTATCATAGGCAATTTAACTTTCCAAAAATACAGATATTCTTAAATATTTGAACATTATCATTTCATTCCTGCTTTTCACAACATTTTTATTTAATATTATAGTCAGAAGACAGCAAGAGCCATTGTATCTCTATATCTTGTACTTTGACAATTTTATATTTGAATAAAAAACAAAAACTAACTTGAATCATTCAAAAAAAAAAAAAAAAAAAAAAAAAAATATAACCTAACTGTTCTTCGGTAGTTTGATTATTAAACCTAAGTTCACAAATGGAATGAAAAATAATTACAACTCAAATGAAGAAGAAAAGGTGTTAGGTAAGGAAGACCAGTATTTTAAAATTCAAAGAGGAAAGCTGAAATTTGAAATTTCTGGTAGTAATTGTCACAATATAAATATTTTCATACAACCCTATTATTATAGGTTTTTGTATTTTTTGGGGGCTATTTCAAGATGGCGACTTTTGAAGAGAGACTAATTATATTTGAATGCTTTAATGATTCTGTTTCAACATAAAAGGAAAAAGAAAAAAAAAATATCATCAGAATTGAAATTGTTAAGCTCTGGAAAGCAGCAACATTGGTAATTGATAATGAAACTACACATTCATAAATTTTCATTTACTTTCAGATCCAGCAACAATTCTGCCACATCACAAACATTGAAATAACAACAGCAGCAGCAGCAATATCAGTTATACTAGGAGAAATTTATTTTATTTTACTATTCAAAATTATAAAATCAGGCAAAAGGAAAGAAATACTTCAGGCTTTAAGGATGTCAATTTAATTTGAAAGTTGGCTATTAGTTTGATTGAAGACTTATAGTTTTTACTGATGAATTCTACATTTAAAATTATTGTTGGAAGTTGTTCACTGAATCTTAGTTGGCATTCTTTGATTATTTTCATGTATTATATTGACACAGAGTCCTTTTTCCTCGTACACTTACAGCTGAATGCTGATAAATGCAAGAAAAATGAAAAGAAGAGAGAAACACCAAGAAATATTTCATTTTGCACAAATGGAATGAAAAATAATCATAATAATAGTTTTGTTGCTAGATTATCGGAGACACTCTTAATGATTCAAAAAGTGAAAATATTTAGTTTTAAATCTTTTTTTTTTTTTTTTTAAATAGCATGTCCTTTCAAGTCATTGGTGATCATAGTTATTCATTGTTTTATTTGTAAATTGCTGTGAGTTCTTGGGAGTGGTTTCTTGTTGCATTCTCCAGGATTTCGAGTTCAGAGTTGTCCTTCTCCTAGTTTAGCTGTTAGCCAAGGCTAGAGAGCTCAGTTTAACCTGAGCTTAAGTTGTCAGATCAGAAATAAAATATTGAATTATTATAGATATACAACCCCACTATATGCCCAGATGATCAACACCAATGTAGTGCTTTTTAACAATAAACATGTAGACTAATAAAAAGAAATTATTGATCTAGATATAATTTGATCCTTATTTGACACACATTAACCTAAACTTACAATTAAATCTGTGATTACTGAAATTATATTAGGGTTTATATTAAAATATGGAACACAGGTCGAAAAAAGTGGTTACAAAGCCCGCAATAGCAAGCTATATTTCACAAGTTTAAAATTTACAAATTTATTAAAACTTAAGAGTAAACTTCCAACAATAATTTAGACTATTTCAAAATTACTATAGAATAATCTGAATATTACAAACAGATGAGAACAGCATTTCAGAAATAACATCACCTTTTTGTTTATCAAAGAAACAAAGTGATATCAAAACTTCCCATTTTTCATTTAAAGAATTTAACTGTATACACACTATTATTTTAACTAGAACATAACCAGAAAGTACATAGTAAGTGAAAGAACATTTTGAATGGTGATATATTCATAGCAAGAAGATGGAAGAGAAGGAAATTATCATGATTGAGATTAATGATTTCAAAATGGTGAATAAACAGTTGAAAAGAATATGAAGTTGTGTCTATTATTATTATTATTATTATTATTATTATTATTATTAATAATCTTATTGCAGAAAAAAAATCTTCCTCTTGCCCACAATTGGAATGTGTCAGATGGGTCTATTAAAAGAGTAAGGGTCCTTTTTATTTTTTCCATACCTCATACTGTAAACAGTCTTATTTAAAACTTTATGACATAGTTTGATTGAAGTCAGACAAGACAAAACTCTAGTTATGAATTTTTATAATGATAAAAGCAATCTAGAACTTTTCCAAGGTAATTTTGTGCAAATTTTAAATTTCACAATTAGAAAAAGTTTAAATTTCACAATATAGAATTTTATTTTTAGATATTTGTTTTTGGTGACCTTAAAAATAGCCTTGGCACTATTCTAGGTTAGAATTGTTACTTAATTCACTTCTAAATTAATCCACATTGCTGTCTTCATTTAATCAATTTTACTTAACATTTCTAAACTGAACATTCATAAAAAACAGACTAAATTTAAAATTGCTAATGTTTTAAATAAGTCAGTATGAAGAAGGTAAAAAATAACTAGGAAAATTTGATAAAAAGCATGCAAAATGAAAAGGATTTAAAAATGATAGTAAACATGTCAGATGATAACATATCAGTGGGGAGAGAATTTAGAATGCTTAAAAATGAATGAGCTAAAGTAAAAATATTAATGAAAATTATTTTTCTTGAAAAGGAAAATACAAAAATATGTTAAAAAAAAAAAAAAAAAAAAAAAAATGAAGTATAGTTTAATAGAAGCAATGAAATGCAGGGCAGAATCCTAACTACCATAATAGGCAGCTTGGCTAGCTAGCTAGCTTTCTAGATAGACATAAAAGAAGATAGAGAAGAGAATGTAGGTAGCCAAATATATAAGCTCAGTTGGGTGCAGGATTTTCTCTAGAATAAACCAACAAGGACACATAGCATACCAATGTTACTGAGGAGGAGGAAGAGGAATAGGAAGAGGTGGCTACATCTTACACAGGGATGAGCACTGAATCAGTTATCAGCAGGGATGCTGAAACAGGAACAGGGAGTCAATGAAATCTTATTGGCATCCAATTTGACACAATGATGCGCACAACATAAAAGATGTCAACAATATACAAATGACAATCAGAAAAATAAATATCATTAATGATAGTAATAATCATAATACAACAATAAAATAAACAGTAAAGAGAGATACAATTAAATTCAACATTAAAGATTTAGATTATTTTTTTCTAATGCAAAAACATTTTCAGGATTTCTCGGTTTTACTGAATTTATAAAACGATACTAAATAAAAATCATCCTTTTATTAAAAACAATGAATCAATGTTTAATTACTAAAAACTGTTTTAGGATTCTGTTGGGAAAGAAATACCAAAAATCACGCAAGAAAAAAAATTTTAAATTTCATTTTATGCAGCAACCATAGTCTTAAGTTTTACTATGTCACTAAAACCTGACAATAAATTGTTTTCTATGTTGCACATAAAAAAAAAATATTGTTCCTTTGATATTTGATTTCCATTGTTATTTGATAGTTGTTTTCAAATTAAAAGAAAAAAAAACAAAAAAACAAGCTTACTCATTATGACAAATTTCAAGAACTGATCATGGTAATTTATAAAATTTTAATTAGCTTATAATCTAAGCAAATTCAATAATAAAATTTATTTTTGAATATTTTCTATTCAGTTAGAGCTAAGTTAAATCTACTTGTCTATTTTATAAAACAAAACTGCCTATTTGTAATGAAATTAATAACATTAATTCTTTGTTTTATAGACAAAATTAAACACTTTTGAAATTTGAATATTTAAATCAAAAGTAATACTAAAAATATTTAAAGTATTATATACAATTTAATGTCAGGAATTTTCAAATTTAAACCATTTCTATAAAATAACAAAATGTTTTGATGTGTTAATTTCAGTTAACATATAATTTGAAAACTTAATTTAAAAAAAAAAAAAAAAAAAAAAGTCAATAGGAAGGTAGTAAAATGAACATCTACTTTTTATAAATAAAATATGAAATGCATGATGAAGATTTGCTATATTTAAACAAACTTAAACTACAAGTAAAAATGGTGAAAAGATGAAAATTAACTTGTACTAGAATTCAGAATGATAGTCTAATACATATATATATATATATATATATATAATAGAGTAAGATATTAAATGAAAATAAGATATTTGCATCCATTTCACATGTAATAAAATTTCTAATAATCAGAAGTTGAGATTCATATTAATGAAAATTTTCTTTACTTTAATAAAGGCGAAAAGAGATTTAATTTTTGCTAACTTCCTGAGAATAACTATTTAGTTAGTTGAATCATTTTAATGAATATTAATTAGAATGTTTTGACAAATATTTGTATCTTTTAGACTCCACAAAGATTACTGAAATCTATTAAAAGAATTTTAACTAATAACTTAATTATTGCATTTAATGCTAGAAGATTCAATAATAGTCTATTTAATAGAAATATGGCTACATTATTGAAATGAAGGATAATAGACAGCAACAAGCATTCATTTCATAATAATTAATAATAGTAAGAAAACAAACAAAAATGTTAAAAAATACATAAAAACAAAATAGAGAGTTGCTTTCATAGTACACAACTGATCTTTCCATCTGACAAGCATAACTGAAGATTGTCAAGCAATATATAATTTTTGTATAGAAAACAAAATGAATAACAATGTTTACTTTCCTTAATGCAGTTGCCTAGTTGTTATTTCAGAAAAAAAGAATGTTACAAAATAAAATTTGATAAGCTAATATTTTTTCTAATATTCATTTTTCTTCATTAATTAGGAGTTAGACCTAATTAGAAAGCTCTTGAAAAAGTTATCTTTTAAACCTAGAATAAAGTACAGTTGAATAAATACAGGTATTATACACAGGTAGAATACTTTTAAAAGTTACCCATTTTTAAATATAATAAAAATGAAGTTACAATTATAAATTTTCTAAATATCTAAGTAAAATTAAATTTTAAAATAGCACCCCACTAGAAATAAAAAAAATGAAAAGGAAAAATGTATAATCAAATAAAATGGGAAGTGAAATGCAACTATAATCCATCAAATTGCAGTTATAAATAACATCTGAAAACATCAGTAAAAGCTAAAAAGCAGTATTTTTCACTACATTATCTTTTTTGTATTGCCTGCAAAATTAATATTTTTTAAAATGACAATTTATAGAAAATTATAGGAATCTTGGAAAAAATATTTGGTTAGTATTAACCTGAGATGTTCTAAAATATTAAAAGAAAAATTAATTGGACTTCATATATCAAATCTAATAAAACTTTTTTAAATCAAATGTAATGAGAATATAAAATTTTAAAATTACTTGTACTCATTTTGTATTTAATGTATTTTTTATAAAAGTTCAAACATTTTCTATAAAGAGAAAACATTCTAACCTAAAGAAACTGCACATTTTTAAAAAAATATTCACTCCAAGCAAGGCCATAAAGCCACCAAGACACAAGGGATTAGTAAGTGTGGGAGACTATGAGAATAAAAAAACATTAAAGTGAGAGAACAAGAAAAGAACAAAATTATGTTTTAAGGAGAAAAAAGCCAATTGCCCATAGTCTATGGCAATAAAAACTGGCCAGAAGGTTAATTATAAGCCATAATGTGGTCTTGGAGTTATCCACTGGGTGTACATGCTGGGACACCTATCCATGCATGACATGGCACTGCAAATACTCTGATATTATGCGATTGTTGACAAGAGCAGCCTCTCCAAATGCTTGTTCGAGTTCCTTACTACCAGAAAACTACTAACCTGGTATGCACACAATGAAATGTCATCACCTTTGATTTTTTTTAATAAATGTATATAAATCTTGAGAAATATATTTATCACTTTTCTTTCACTCAAAATTGATAACTAAGCTTCTGTTATATAAATTTGAATGACTAATAAAATTAAAAACAAAAGTAAAATAGAGAAAGAATTTGGCCAATAAAGTATATAGGTTGATTTGGGATTTTATACTTGGCCTCTTTCTCAATTATAAATTATACAATATTGGTAAGTACAATGAAAAATGATAATTTTCAGCTTCTTGTGAGCATATTTTGACAAAATTTAAAGCCAGTTCCAACAAAATTTCCTTTTTACTCGTAACTCATTGAAATCTACTGTTGGCTTAAATTAAATAATTTAAATCAATTAGCAATAGTAATAAAGGCAATAACAGTGTAAAGAGTAGTTTCCCCTTAAATATAAGAATTTATACAAGTCATTATCTACCTCTCCACATATCACTGTGTATTAATAAATTGATCCTTTAAATAATTTCAATTCCAAACTTCAGAAAGAAAGCTATTGATAACTGATAACTTAAAAGTGTAGAAACAATTTTATATAACAATTTGAGAACCATAGTTAATTTTATATTATCTTGACAAATTATGGAGAAAAGCTGTCATTGCCAATTAATCCATTAACAAAATATCATTTATCTATAAAGCACGTGTTGGTGTGCATATTAAAATTTGAAATTCTGTTGAAGAATATTCAATTTTGAAAACTTCAAATGAATGAAGTGCAATATTGAAGCAACTCACAATTTTATTTTAAAAATGAAAATAAATCAATGAAAAATTTAAAAAGAAAAAAAAAATTAAATGAACAACAATTTAAATTATGATTCAAAACCTTTTTTAGTTTGGTCACAGAAAGGACAAGTTAAAGATAGAAAAAGATGTAATAATGCAATTTTGCATGCCAAAAATGTCAAACAGTGGCTGGAAAGCAGGTTATAATTAATTACAGGTTAATGATACAACCTCGATAATAAAACATTATATAAATAGGGAAATCTATTTCAGGCTTCAGCCATGCCACTATGCTCTATTGAACATAATATTGAGAAAATAATTAGTTTTTTGCAAGGTCATTTATGAAAATTTTGTTTAGTTACAATATTATACATTGTCATAGTAATGCAGAGAAATTGATATATGATAGAATATTTGTTTTTAAGATGAAAAGGAAAAATGTACCAAATAAAATTTCTTCCAGCCTTTGTTATTGCAATTATAAAAAAAATAATAAAATTAAAATACTTAGAATGCTTACCAACTCTCCTGTTTGCCATTTTAAAAAGCAACTGGGAAACTCCAAAAGGTTATTCTTAAGCATAGAATATGTGTTACAATTTCTTTCAGTTTGAAATTTTTCTATCATAACAATTAGTTAAACTGCTGAAAATTAACTTGAGAAACTAAGAACAATAACCATTCCTGATCAGGATCCATATTTATGTGAAGAAAAATGAAAAATAAGAGTATAATAAACAGCATCTATACATTTTTGTAAAAGAAAATTTGAAGTTGGTGAAAATCCTTTCTAAGAATTGAAATAATTTTAATAGTTGAAACAGCTCTCTCATATATATATATATATATATATATATATATATATATATATATATAGTGTGTGTTATTTACCTAAATATGTAAAGTAACTGTGCAAAGTGTATAAAAAGCATCTGTATTGTCAAATGGTTTTATTTTGAATAATAACAGATAGGAAAGAAATTTTTAAAAAATTATAAGAATATATATAACCTTAACTGATCAGATTGAATAATGTTAATTTGGGTCCTCTGGTTACACCATTTTGCTATAATATAATAGCAATAATTATGAATAAATTGTAACCTACACAGGAGAAATACATATGTAACCTTTTTGTATTTGCCAAAATATAATTGTTAAAAGAATTTCATGACTGAAGAGCAAATCAGGAGGATGGCAAATAGTTGAGTCATCAATTTAAAAAAAAAAAAAAAAAAAAAAAAAAAAAAAGAAATCTAAAACCGTGAAAATATGAAAACAATATTGAACAACATTATTGTAAAGAAAAAGAGAACCTTACCTGCCCATTTGTTTGCGCAGATCCACCATGTATTGGTGACATTGGGCATAATAATTCATCTGTGCTTCGATGAAATCATTTAGGCAACGCAGATGATGAGCCTGAAGAAAATAGTGAGAAAATTAAGTACAGATATTATAAAAAGTTAGATAAGAAAGTTTAAGCAGTCATCAAAAATAATTTTGAATCATAATAAATAGACAATAATTTTGAGATGCTGAAGGCCCAAAATGTTTCTCATGATTGGCAGATACATTTCGGTTTTGTTTTTTGTTAAAATTATAACAAAAACAAATGGAACCATTTGGTATAATTTTTTGCATCTTACTTTGACTTTTTCACATTGTCTATTATGACTGTAAGCATGAATACTAACAAATTTCTGATGTCACGCTAAGCATCAAATTCAATTAGAAATTAAAAAGAATTTAAACACATTAAAACAAATATGGAAAATTAAACATTACAGAATAGTATTCAATCAAAGCTTACACAAAATCATGTTTATGAGATATACTCATAGAAACAGATTATATATTAGAAATATACATCAAAACAAACGAAAGAAAGAGTCAGCAAAAATCAATATTTTTAAACACCCATTTAAAAGCCATTTTTATTACTGTATGTGTGTGTGTATATATATATATATATATATATATATATATATACGCATACATACACACACAAAAGTAGATTTTCAAATTAAGTAAGAGAAATTTGCTAGAAAATTAAAATTTATATTTTTTATCTAGATTTGCTTGTGCTAAAATAAATGGTGATTTATTAAAATTGCAGAATGTATAGACATTTTTCTTTACACACTAATATATAAAATATACATTTTAGAGATATTCAGCATTGATTTTAAAAAAAATTCTTTTAGTTCTTTTCATATACAATGAATGTGTGTGTCTAATATGTAACATCAAATAAATGTAGTTTTATCATTCACATCTACCAGCATGTATTTTATATCTTGGCCAACTTAGTGCTTCTTACTTCATGGTGATAATCATGTTGCATATTTTTTTATAGAGGTGTATTCCTAAAAAACTAGAGGATTATAGCTTGCAGTATGGAAATGTATTTTAAGGATTATCATTTTAAATATTTAAATCCACATGAGCTCTTGCTCTTAATCGTTTATCATATGTGACATGTAATTTTATATTTTAATGCATTTTAGTAATGTCTTAGTACATATGCTAAGAGTTTACTCATTGAATATTAAGTAGCTGAGGTACCAAGACATGTATCCTTCACAAAATACTTGTGAAACAAAGACCAACTGATTGCATGCAATAAATTAGGCATGCTTTTTTTGTTGTTAAACTAATCATTCTACAACAAATACATATTTTAATTATTAGCATTTTTGAAGTGTAGGAAAATCAAAAATTGAATTCTTTACTGATTAGAGAAAGAATAAATTGTCAAAAACAAAGTAAATGAAAAAAATGTACGCTTATCTAAGTTTTGGTTTTCTTTATCATTAAATATATTTTAAAATTTTCTTTTAGATAGTAATTGTTTTAAATAATGTTTTATTTAATGAATAATAAAGTTATAAATAAAAATATTGACAAAATATTCCATCTTTTGTAGCGGGTTTTGATTGCAAACTAATTTATAATAAAAATTTAATAAAATCTTTGTATAAAAATGTTTCAGACACCTGAAACAACTTTCAGCTTGCATTAAATTAACAGCAAAAAAATAGATGATAATAATATACCAATATCTGTAAGGTACCAATAATTCATATCTTATAAACAAAACCAAGACATTTACAAAGCCAATGAAAAATACCAAAACACCACTTAAGAGAAATAGTTTTTCATCAAAGGTCAGTAAATTTGTCTGTGATTAAAAATCTGGAATAAATCAAAGACCACTGACTTACCATGTTTCCAATGAAAATTTATAAATCAACTAATAAAGGAAAACATTTAATACCAACCATATTTCTTCGGAGAATAATAATGTTTAGCATTGGTATATATCAAAACAGAACTATTTACATAATGTTAGTTTTATATCAGAAGTTATTGACTATATATTTCAGGAAAGGAATCAGAACAATTCATATTAGATTTCATTTTTTAAGAATCCAATCACTTGTCAGAGATTTTGTACAAGGAATTGACATGCTCATTCTTGTTGACGGCATTTCCATTCTAGCCTAAACTGTAGGGATATTAATGTAATAATGTAAAAAGTCAGCATTGAGAAAATGTGTAAAATATTTTTCTCCAGTATGGGTATGTAAAATACAAGATATAACAAACACTGTCAAAACATCATCATATTACAGTTTTTATCATAATGTTTTGACTTCTAGTATACATATAGACATCTTAAATTCAAGACTTTGACAAGATATTGTATACATGTTAGCTTAATTATATAAATGCTTTTATTACAAATAAAGAAGTTAAAGTTTATTTTAGGATGAGAAAATTTTGGAGATAATTTCTTTAGCCTTTGCATTTCTTCTGTTTATTCAATTACTTTTATATTTCCAATAAGGTTCATATATATATTTCTGGTAAAAAAATAAAAATGCAAATGGAAATATAGAATAATTTTTTTTTGTATTAAATTATCTTTGTACAAAGTGTAGCACATAAAATTGATAAAATCTTCAATTTTGTGTTATAACATCAAACCACTGTGTAGTTGATGTAATTTGCTTTCAAGACAACATTTGTTAAATTTCTTAAAAATAAGATGGCAATATCCAAAAAAAATATTTAATATTCTTTTAGAATTCTTGGAATTATTAAATTGAAAATCCTCTCTCAAAATAGTTTATATTGATATGATCATTTATAATTAAATTTATATTACTTTAAATGTAAGGAAAAATGAAAAATGGGTACTAAATAACATCACTCAGGAATAGGAATATTCAGAAATACAAAAGATGTTTTGCAATATATAGAAGAGAATGCCCATCAACTGATTCTTCCATAACATTTGAATAAAGCAAAACTATTCAAAGCAGACAAATACAAATTGTATTAAGATTAAATAAAAAACAAAAAAAAAATGGAGAAAAAACTTCAAATAATCATTACATAAGCTGCCCACCTGTTTTGTTTGACATATTTACAACTTGCATAATTAAAATAACATCCACTGTATCTATTAAAACAAATTAAATCTATTTTGTTGTATTTATTAAAACAAATTAAATCTATTTTGTTGTATTTATTAAAACAAATTTGTCAAAGAACCAAATCTGCTTTTATCTTTAAGAAAACAAATTCAGGTAAGTTAAATCTACTTTTATCTTTAATAAAAAATTAATGTTTTCTGCTCCTAAAGATTATATCAACATCTATACAACCAAGCCATTTCAACAATTCAAAGAATTAAACATTTAAAAGAATTGGATATTATTTCAGTTTCTCAATTATTTAATCTCTCATTAAGTTCAATTTCAACTTAAATACATGAAGAAAATCAATTCCAGTTTTCTTCTGAACTTTAAGTGGCTATCTTGAAAAGGAATTCCTGGGATATGTCAATTATTCTCATAATTAACCAATGATCAGATTACATTTGCCAATTAAATGAAAGCTGAACTTAATGCATTATATAGATAGCAATGATTAAAAACTTCATACCTAATTAATAATCTTGGCATATCTCCTAGCAACACAAACATTCAAAATTCATGTAAATTCATCATTTACTTGTGTACCTACAAGTATTCTATACATGGAGATTTTATATCCTATGTAAATTCATCATAATAATCAGTTTACCAATACATGATTATTAAATGTTGATTGATCTTTTACATTGTTTACTCATATATACATTTTATATACAATTAATATTTCAAAGGACATTTTAAAAACTATAAAAAGAATATCTATTACTGCAACCACAATGTCAAAAGCTTCTATCAACATGAAGATGCTTACATACATTCAGCATCAATATGGCAAAGCTATAAAATTCTAATGCAAAGCATATGGCGAACCATGGCAATAATGACAACCACAAAAAGAAAAAGCCATTCAAGTATGACTTTGGTTTAAAGATTTAAAAAATAAATAAATACATCCCAAGATTACTGGAAAATGCAGATGAAATATAAATGAATTATAGAATTAAAATAGAAGCACATTTTATAACTACAAAAACAATGTATCATACTAAAATTGTGCGTGTGTGTGGTCACAAGTCCAACACTATAGAGTATTTGATGAGAGACATGGTACTTAAAATGTTCTGCCTTTTCAGTAGAGAATATTTAAATATTTTTGTCTACAGTATCAAAAACTAAATACTAGGTTATAGAAAGCATCATCTTTGCATATAAGTTACAGGATGATTTCTTTTTTTTCAGTCCTTTTTTCTTTTGTTGGAGGCAGAGCGTAATAAAATGTGCATCCTATACTCTGTCAAAAAGTAATTATTTTAATGAGTTTGTATATTTTTCCAGCCAACTTGGATAAGCAAAGAGCTGAGAAGAAATGTAACATGTTAGCAACTCTGTTTAATATAACAAGATACAGAAAAAATAAAAAAATTAAGAGAGATATGGATTAAAAAAAACCCCCAAAAAACTTCAGATATAGAGACAAAAATCAATATTTAAAGCCTGTAACTTACTACACCAACAGGTCTTAATCCTAAAGAGTTGCATAATAATCTAAAGGTTTTTAACTGAATAGACAAATTGAAATATTCACAATTTACAATACATTTGCTTGTTAACAAATAATCTTGATCCCTATTAAAAATTATTTAATCTACTTAAAAGAAAATATACTTATTCACATTGACAGCATTCAGATATGGAAATTTGTGAATATATCTTTGCTAATAGAAAAATTAGAGCATATTAGATTTAAATTAGTTGGATAAAATTATTCCCCTGAAAGATTATCTTTATAATTTTGTTTGACAGTAGGGAAAAGAGAATTGAAAAATAAAATAATCTATGTAATAATACTTATATGATAAAGAGTAAAATAAATCCCTTTCTAGCATGTATAAAGCATATAAAATACATGTACCAGAGAAAGTCAATTTTTGATAACATTGTAATCTAAAGTTGAGGAAATAAAATAGTCTTTGCATGCAATATATATATATATATATTTTACACTTCTCAATTGTATATTTGTTTAAAGAATTGATTTAGGATTATTTCTGATTTTATACCTTTTAACAGCTGTTTATAAAATGGTCAACACGGAATTCTCCATGATTAATGTGTCTCAAACTAAGTAAGAGTAAGTTCAATCATTTTACTTCTTTAAGAAAATATATTTAACAAAATTGATAGTGCTTTGGTTAAAATGATGGACATGCAATATTTTAGGATTTAGTAGCTTGAGACTGACTCTTTTTCAACTATTATCCTAACAGAATGATTATAATACAGATAAAGCATATTCCTGATAACATCTACTAACAAACTTTAAGAAATTATGTAAGAGCACAATTATTATAAACTTTTACATAAACATCATGAATTATTAGCAAAAACTGAGAAGGAAATATAGCACTAAATAGTCTATTTCATATGAATTCAATAAACTCTCTATGGCAGTGAATTTGTGAGTTGCTGTTGCAGGTATATGAGCAAGTATACTTTATATATAGGGAACCACAACCAATTTATTTGTCAAATCTTCCAAATATCACTAGTATTAAGGAAACATCAACATTATCTAAATTATATTAATGTTCTTATTTTGTTAAATCTGTGTATATATATATATATATATATTCATTTCTGCAGAGGAGTTAAAAAAATGACCTATAATCTGTTATTAACTGGGGCAAGACTTGCTGATCTCAACACCTCCAAAATAAAACTGCTCCTTTTTAATCATCTGAGAGAAGATTTTTGCCTTTCATCAGCATGGCCTGATGTTAACCTCCATGAGAGGTTAACATCAGCCTTGTCATTTCTCGGGCTAATGTTTTCCACTGACATGAAGTGGAAAGATTATATTGAATCAATTGTTTGGTCTGCTCCTAAAAAAGTGGGTTCAATGTGTTGTGCTAGACAATTTTTGAAATGGCAAGTTCTTACAGTTAAAATGGATAGATGTAACAGTAAGTTAGATGTTAACAGTTTCTTTTACTTTTCGCTTGTGGAACTCTTCTGGCTTCTTGCTTTCCAGTCAACTCTTATTTTCAAAAATTTAAATGCAATATCAATCATTATCTTCTGTCATCTTAATTCCTGTTCTTTTATTGTTCTCTCTACTTAATAATGTAGTCTTTTTCTTGTATTCTCACACACTCAGTAACACTGCATTTTGGTGAAATGATTAAAAAAAATAATATACATTTTTTTTCAAACATGTTTTGTTGAATAATATTGACAAGTTCTTTGTGTCTAATTTTTTATTAACTTTTTTAAATTTCCGAATTAGATCTTTTAAATAAATAAAACATATCTTTCTCCATTAAACTGATGATTCTTTATTAATATGTCCCCATAAAACAATATTACCCGATCTTGTAAATAAACTAAACATTAAATGTATGATAGTATTTACTTATGAAAGAGGAAAAAAAAAATACATTACTTCCTTGATATCAAGCTAAAATGAAGTGTCTATCAAAAATCTATTAATAAAAATGATTTCATAAATTTCTATTTACACCATAACAATAAAATAAAACCTGGACTAATTATTGAATTCTATTTAAGAGAATTTAGAATTTGTAGCCCTCAATATTTACATGAAGAGAAATACATTGAAAATATTTTCACACTCCTTTAATATTCTCATTATTTCATATTTAATTAAATTTAACTCATCAAATTTATAAAAATTTAAGAATGAAAGATATAAATTAATGCAATAAAACATGTACTACCTACCAAATCTATCACAAATACAATTGAAAAGTATTTATTTAAACTTAATACAAAATTTGTTATAACTACTAAAACTTAATGCAAAAAATAATAACAATTTAAAGCAGGAATTTATATTACAGACTGTAATTGATGCCATGAAAAATACATTGATGATACTTTGAAGAAAAGATTATATGAATACAGATCTTTTACAAAACCCAATGTATTTGTCATTGAAATGAATGACTATAATTTTGACTAAAAAATGGTGCTTTAATTAGAGTGAAGATAAATTTACTAAGGCAAAAATGTATAGATAGTACATTGATTTCAGAGTCTTCCAAGATAAATTTGTTCTGACATCTTCCTTAACAAATCTATTTATTGTGGGACTTAAAACAACAGTGATAACCAAAGAGCTGAGTATTTGTTTAGGCATGTTGGAAGAAAGCTTTAAAATTTAATGTACCCATATTTTCAGTGTTACATCTTTGTGCATAATAATAATAACAATTGTTTTTATTTATATTTTCTTACCTACCTATATATATATATATATATAAACAAATCTATTATATAATTGCATTAATAAAAAACATTAGGATGATAAAATTCTTTCAAAGGCCAAAATGTGTTATAAAAGATTTTGTCATTCTATTATATACACACACACACACACACACATATGTATGTGTGTGTGCATTTGTTTACATTCGTAAAAACAATATGCTAGATTTAGCTAGCTCTTTCAAATGAAGATAGTCAGAATTTCTACTACTGAGCTGACACCAAATGAGGCATTCAGTGATACAGCGAAACAGTACTGTCTGCGAATGATATATATATATATATATATATATATATATATATATATATATATATATATATATATATATATATATGTGTGTGTGTGTGCGCATAGCCAACTGGTTAGAACATTCACTTTCTGACTATGAGACCTTGGTTCAAATCTCACCATGGTTGATTTGTCAGGAAGGTGACTTCTTGAAGTTATTGGTCTAGGGAGGGTAACCCTAGTTTGTGACACCTTTGGAAAGTGCCTGAAAATGAAAACCTTAAGTAACATTCAGTAGACAGAACTGTTCCAAAGCCATTAATGGTTGTCCAAGAGGGTTTGAGCAAACCGCTGATGATGCCAGATTATAGGCTTTCTTCAAGAATCTAACCAAGATCCACTCGGCATAGTTGCAGTATAAACCAAAGGTGGTTTCTGTGGGCGCAGAACAAACACAAATGTACCTGAGCAGGTGTCTGCAAATGAGATTGGCTACCACTCTAGGAGTTAAGTGTACTTAGAAAATAAGCAGCCGGCCATTATATAAGTAGCCACTCTTTGATAGTGATCTTTATTGTGGTTCATATACATAACTTCAGAAATACATAAAAAGTTACTAATTTAAAACATTCTTACTTGGCTATTAATTTTATTTTGGAAGTTTTTACTTGAAAAGATTAGATACTATGAGTAATAACAGTTGGATATTTTAAAATTTTGTTTCACTAAAAAATTTAAAATATACTGGTTTGTTTAATTGTATTATTTGATACTAAGGACCTTTTTATCTTTTTTTAAAAATCACAACTTTGATTTCTCTTTACCTGTTATTGGAGGTTAGATATGGTAAAACTCAAACTAAGTCTGTAAGGAATTAATGGATTCAAAAGAGCCTACAAAACCTTGAAAAGAGACCTTCACAGTCTAAGGATAAAACAGTAAATTTTGTATTATTAAAACGGTTCTTTTTATATGAATTAAATTCCATTTTAGATAAATAAAACAAAAATAGCAAAATAGAACAAGTAAATATTATAACTTAAAAAATTATACCTTAATATTCAGAACAATTTCTTACTGCATTTTTTAGCTAATTTGCTATACAAGATACTTGTGCATGCAAAAAAATATACTTATAAGAATAAGCATAAAAATAAAAAATTAAATTGACTAAATTTAATTTTTAATAATATTTTACAATGAAGACTTTTTGTGAACAATCTCTTCTTTTAGATACCTATATTTTAAAATGGCACATCATGCATTTAAAATAGCAAATATTTTGAATGAATGTTAGGAACAAAAGAAATAACAGTAGTTAAAACATTACTTGATAATTTAAATGACTAATTTAAATACCAATGACATTTATTTAAAATTTATAAAAAAAGAATATTAACAATTGAAAATATTGATAGAACACTGAGAAAATGGTTATAGAATATAAAAACAAAACTTAAGTGAGAAATTGTTTAAAGAAGGAAAATTACAATTGTAAACAATTAAAAAACAAGAAAAGTGTAGAAACAGTTATGGTAAAGTTCACAAGAACATGTTTCATTAGTTGGGTTGGAACAAAAATTTGTAATGTTTTTGAAGAGGTGTTATTTGAACACATCATTGACATTTATGATATATATATATATATATATATATATATATATATATATATATGCTGAAAGGTGACATTTCTGTGCATCTTTCTGTATGGTTTGTGTGGGGATTGTGGATTTTAAATGTTCTTGCATTAAAAGTGAAAATGGGGTAAAATTAAACATATTATATCTTGATATTATTTATTTCTATAAAGGAAAAATGCTGTGCAATCAGCAAAAAGATATTGAAATGGTGCGATAACTGAGAGTACTGTTTATAAGTGGTTTGCTAAGTAGGTTTACAAGTGGAAATGTTGGTCTGGAAGACCAAAAATGTTTTGGCAGGTCTTGATCAAATCAAGACTGATTATAAATAATCCAGGTTTACAACACAGGATATCAGTTCATATATCTCATATGAACATTTTAAGACATTTGAAAACAGTTGGACATATGAATTGCTACGATATTTTGGTGTTTCATAAATTAATGGAAAAAATTGTTTGTTTTTCATAAATTAACAGAAAAAAAAAAAAATTAATGGACCACATTCCTATTTGCAATTCTCAGCTCAAATACAAAACAAAACAACCTATTTTTTGTAAAGAATGATCCTAGGTGATGAAAAACAAATTGTTTACAACAATGTGGAATGAAAGAGTTCCTGAGGAAAAAGGAAATGAAACCCTGTAAACCACTCCAAAAGCTGGATGCATTCAAAAGAGGTGATGCTGTGTATCTGGTAGGATTGGAAGGGCATTAGCTATTACAAGCTCTTTATACAAAATCAGACATTGAATTCAGACAAGTACAGCTCTCAGTTGAACTAATTAAAAGCTAGCAATCAATGAAAAGCAAAGAGAATTGGCTAATTAGAAAGGTGTCATCTTCCATTAGGGCAACACCAGATCTCACATCTTTGTAGACCTGGCAGAAATTGGTAGAGCTTGGCTGGGATGTCCTACTACACCTGCCATATTCACCTGACCATGGACATTCAGATGACCACTTATTTTGATCCCTACAAAATTCTCTTAATGGGAAGAATTTGAATTTTCTGGAAGCCTGAAAAATTCACCTAAGACCAGTTCATCACCTAGAAAGAATGAAAGTTCTCGGAGGTTGGAATCATGAATCTGCTTCAAAGATGGCAAAAGCTTATAGAATAAAGTGGTATATTTGTGGTTGAATAAATCTATATACAAATATTTAAGTATTGTCTTTGAAATTCACTTAAAAAACACTACAAACTTTTGTTCAAAACCAGTAGGTATGAAAGATGTGACATTTGTGAATATGCATATATTCTTTTCTAAGAGCAAAATATCTGATTCATAAGTTAAAAACTCAGGAACATACAAGCTATGTTGAAGATTCACCCAAAAGTAACAATCTACAGAATAGCAATATAGATACAGGCAAGTGATCAGAAATGTCATTTTGTTATTTGATATAAGTGAACACAATAAAACCTTTTAACTTATAATCATATCTATAAACCCACCATTTGCAAGCACTTAGAATATTGCTGCCACATATGCTATTTACCTTGAGCTCCTTGATAAGATCCAAAGAAGAATCTGCAATATTATTGGTCCTGATCTGGTCACTTTCCCACCACAATAAAATTGCCAATCTTTTATAAATTACTTTCATAGTAATTTGAATGATCTCTTCACTATGGTATTTAGAGTTTTTGATTTTAAGTGCAGCATTAGACTGGTGTCAAGAACTCATCAGTTTATAGTTGAGCTGGCTAGATGTAGCCATAAATTCTATGCTAGCAGTTTCTTCTCTTGCAACTTTAATCTGCAAAAATTTAACTGCAATATCAATCGCTATCTACTGATTACTCTCTTCTCTTTCTGCTCATCATTAATGTTTCTGTTCCTAATTCTTCCACACCCTGCAACCCCTTCTATTTTAGTGGCTTTACTGCTTTGCTTGGTATGATTCTAATTAAAAAAAAAAAAAACAAAACAAAAAAATCTTACATTATACTAGTAAGAAGTGATCATAGAGTTTTGACAAATGACCAAAGTACATTTTTATCCTATTTTCAAAATTGAAGCCGAGAAAATTAAAATCTCTAAAATTGTATGCAAACAAGGGTAGAAATATATTTCTTTATATCTTCCTTTCACACATTTAAACTGAATAGAGTAATACAATACAAGAACCATATACTTAATCTTTTATGTGCTATATTCCTGGGCAATCATAGCTCTTCACAACTTTCTCCTTTGTAACTCTTAGTAAATCATTCCTTTTTCACTGTCCTTTCCCCTCCATATTCTGCAATCTATTTACACAAGCTAAATACATAGTTTACAGTTTTCCTCTGTCCCTCTTGCCTTCAATATGTCCTGTGAATGTCAAATTTTCCAAGCATTCCTTCCTCCTTGTGTTCTAGAAATTTCAACTGTCTAATTTTGCTAAATATAAGCATCCTTTTTGCTTTCATTTTTCTTATGTTATAGTTGTTCCATTGTATTCTCAGCATGCTACTGAAGAACCATATCTGTTGCCTGGAGTCTCATCTTCAGCTGTGATAAAATTGCCCAGCATTCACTGCCAAATAGGAGTATTGATATTATATAGCAGTTCAGCATTTTTATTTGTTTTTAATGAAATTTTTCTTTTTCTTAATATTTTGCTTGGTTTTTGGAAAGCATCTTGCACTATTCCAATGCACCTTTGAATTTCTGTCACATTTTCTGTTGCCTATTAAAACATTTCCCAGATAGTTAAATTTTTGTACTTGCTTGATTTTAATATTTCAAATTTTTAGCTTGGATCTTGGGATGTCCCTTTTGCTAATGACCATTTGGTCTTACAATTGATCATTAGTCTTCAAAATTACCGTTACTATCTTGCATAAGATTTCCTTCAATTTTCTTTTGGTCTGCCATAGTTTAAAATGTTAGTGGAATCAGTTTTACATTGTAAAAATTTAAAACAAAGAATTAGTTTGCAGGTAAATTAGAACTTACATCCCATTTCCACAGGAATGTTTTATTTCATGTAGATTAAAAAAAAAAATTAAATTGTGAAAGTATCAGACATGAATGAATATAGAATTTATACTATATAATGTTATACTTACTAAGAATTCATTCAAACAAGTTTTATTAAAATTGACAGACAAGGGCTACCAGTTATATTACATTTCTCTAGTTTGTTTACAAACTGCTGCACATCTGGATCAAATTTATAGAGAAACTGTCCAAAGTTTATGTTTTTGTTCAAGTACTTTTGACCATACATACAAGTTTACAAGTGATTTTCCTGTGTAAGATGGTTTGTAACTATATAGGTTTGATTGATTTTACATTTAAAAAATGTCTGTTGGGACTCACAAAATTTAACAGCACCTTGGAAAAAAAAAGCATTTTTTTTTTAAAAAATATTTTAAAAATGTTATTTTATTGTGAAAAATAGTGTTTAATGCAAGTTGTTTCTTTTGTATAATGATAGCTTCAAGTATTTTAAGTTTTATTTTACTATAAAGCTTATATAGTATTTTAGCATTATGTACTAATATTTGTCTTTTGTTGATAGTCATATTTTAGTTGTTGGTGATGTGATGGTTGAGTTGTATGAATTGTAGAAGTTTCAATAAGAAGCAAGTTAACTGAGTTAATGAGAGAGTTAACTGAGAGTTTGTGAGACCAATGTAAGAATCTAATGTTTTTTTACTTAATTATTACTGTTGAAGATGTGATTTCCTAAATGACACAATAATTAAACATTGTTTTTAAATAAATGAGATCTTTGAGGTTCATATTTTTGGTAATAATTAGATCATACTTTTTAAACTTCTTGTACTAAATGATAAATTGGTTTGGAATTTTCAGCTTCAATTGTTTTGTACATGTAGAGACTTTTTGTTTGAGGTTGACAGTACAGGAATTTTTTGTCAATTGGAGTTTGATTTATGAGTTATATACTACATTTTAGTAGTTCTATTAAACTTATTAATTCGTTAATAAGATTATAAGGTCTTGGCTTCTTAACGCATTGTTTTCTTGGATGACTTTTTGTTGATTTGATATTTTATTGATATTTGCATATGACACTAAGTGAATTAGATTCAACCTGTTTCCTAGCTTCTTGGAATGAGATATTTTGCGTATATTTTCTTCTAATTATTTCCTTTTCCATTTTCCAAATATTACATTCTTTGGAGTCTGCTTTACAGTTTGGACATAAAGGAGGCCTTTCAAAAGATGATTCATCATGTCCAGTTTCTGGTTTCCCACATCTTCGACAGACTGATGTTCGTGTACAAACATTTTCAAGATGATCAAATTTTTGACATTTATGACATCTATGGGGATTAGGAATGTATGTCTCTACCTTGGCTACTGTATAACCTATCTATTTCTTTTGGTAGAGTCAGTTTGTCGAATGTCAAAATATATGTGTTGGTGTTTATTACTGTGTCATTTCTTTTTACTTGCATTCTTTTAACATCCGTTATTCCTTACTTTTTTAGGGTGTTGTCATTTTCAGTTTTTTCTGATGAACAAAGTGACAGTTCTGGGCATTTTGTTATGCCTTTTGATAAATTAAGAAATTGATGGGGGTAGGCTTTGACTTTATCGCTTGATTTTTAGCAATTTCTCTGTGCCTTTTTGGATATCACTTGAATTAATAGAGTATTATTTTAATAGATTGTGGTTTGATCATGTCTGAAATAACACTTTGCAACACAAAAGGAGACACTTTTGATATATCACCCTCTACTGATTCTACAACAATGAAAGTTGGAAATTGATTTTTTTCTATTTCATTTTCGCTTTCAGAAGTCTCATTGTCTCTTGGTTTACTTATAAGAGATAATTTTAATTTTTGTATTCGCTGTCTGTGCTCCCCACCCACCTCAGAGTTCCATCTTAAGGGGGGACTAATCCTATTCGCCCTAATCTGCCAAGGCTACATAGACAGTATAGTTGTGATGAGTGGATACGAGTACCTGTATTCCCCCACCATATCTACCCAAGTATAGTATGATGTAAGGTTTCGTGGACCTGCCGGAACCATTATCTATCATCCCAATATAATTCATCCAATTGGAATGGATTGGGCTATTCCATCTGCCCATCTATCCCAGGTAGGGACTGAAGTGACGTGTTGTGGAAACTCCTGGTCATTTTATACCAGATCAGGAGTCACTTGGTCACCAGGACTCCATCCCCAGGCATCACCAGTCGCCACCCATGGGAAATGGGTGGCCCCATTTAGGAGAAATTTTAGTTTTTTGAAATCAGGTTTTGTGAATGTGCACTTTATATACTGCAATTGTGTTGATGGTATTATTATTACAAAAAACCCAGTCTTACACTTTCCTAGTATTCCAACTCCAGATCAAGGGAGGGGGGAAACTATTTACCAATACCTGGGACCCTAACGGGTGCTACCACCCAGAGTCAGGGTGGGCCTGGGAACAACAGCAACTAAGAGGTGGTTCCACACTCCTCAAAACCTCCTGATCAGAGACCTTGCTGCTGGATCCAGTTTAGCATCATACCCAGGACACTCAGTGTCTCTGGGCACATTTTTGAATTGATCCAGTCTTTTCTATCAAATTGTGAAATGAAGGTTATCCTGAAGGGCCATTCGTCTAGATCCTTTCATACTAATGCAGATGTTCCCCAGGGCTCCATCCTTGGTCCTACCCTGGTTTTAATTTTCATTAATAACCTTCCTGTCAACATCAGCTCTCAACTTGGTATCTATGATGATGACATGATCATTTTCCTCCTGCCTCAATAGTAAGGCTGATCAGTCCAACAAGGTCAAAATTGCAGTCAATGTCCAAAATGACCTCAAATCCATCATTAATTGGGGCAAAAGATGGCTTGCTAATTTTAATGCCTCCAAAACTAAACTTCTCCATTAATCATCTGAGAGAGCCCTCTCTGCCTTCCATCAGCATGGCTGATGCTAACCTCCTGGAAAGTGACTTTTCAGGTTAATATTCTCAGGTGGCATGAAGTAGAAAGATTATATTGAATCCACTGCAAGGAAAGTAGTCTCACCACGTCCTGCAAGACAATTTTTCTCTCCAAAATCTGTTTTATATATCTATAAGTCTACCATTTGTTCATGCTTAGACTATTGCTGCCACATATCGTCTGGTGCCCCTCCTTGATAAAATCCAAAATATAATCACCAATATTATTGGTCCTAACCTGGTGGCTTGGCTTCAGTCACTTTCCCACCACTGTAAGGTTGCTTCTATGTCTTTCTATAAATATTTTCATGGTAATTGTTTGGATGAGTTCTTCACTATGGTATCTAGACTTTTTGACTGCAGTACTAGACTGATATCAAGATCTCATCAATTTACAGTTGAGCTGGCTAGATGTAATAAATTCTATGCTAACAGTTTCTTTTCTCATGCTTCTTGCTTTTAGAACTCTGGCTCCATGCTCTCCAGCCAACTTTAATATGCAAAAATTTAAATGCAATGTCAATTGCTATCTACTGTCCACCTGATTATGCTTTCCACTTGCTCATTATTAATGTTTCTGTTTTTAATTCTTCCACACCTTGTAACCTTTTGTGTTTTAGTGGCTTTACTGCCTTGAATGGGGTGATACCGATTAAAAGAAAAAAAAAAAAAGAGAAAAGAAAAAAAAAAGAAAAGAAATTAATTTCAGCTGAACAATTGACTATTGAAACAATTCAGTTAATTAGTCAATTTTAAGAGGATTGTTGTCATACGAAGAAATGAAACTCATTGTTTTTTGTTTAACCCATTTATTTTCAAGTATTGCCATTGGCTTTTATTCATAGTTAGATAATTAAGATTTTCTTTCTTTCCATGTTCCATTGATAAACTTATACCAAGATAGCTAGCAATAGAGTCAAGAAATTGTCATTTTAGATGTTTTGTTAAAACACATGAAATGACACCAATGAAATATACTTAGATACACTAAATATATTATAATATTTCAATATATAACTATTAATTGCAAGAAGCAAGATTATTAACTGCTAGTAATATGCATACACATGTACATGTTTGTATATAGATTAACACATATGAATCCACCTTTTGTGACTGGAGCTATAAAAGGTTTATCAAAGATAAAATAAATCACGAGCTCTATCCCTTGAGAGCTGTATATATTAACTGGTCATGAATAACTGAATCCAGAAGACATGTTCTTGCACATTAAAGTAGCATTGCTGTAGTTGGTAGCTATTGATACTTCTATATATTAGGAACAAGGCAAAATATCTAGTAATGCTCAGAACATTTGCTTGATAATCTTAAATATTTTGTTTGGAGTATAGTCTCCAAAAACTAAGAGTTTAGAAAGATAATTCAATGATTATATTGAAAGAATATGCTAACAAATGTAGAAAAAAATATATTTAGATATACTCAACTCCCTCATGTTTTCAATATTAGAATTAGCAAGATAATTAATTTCTGAACAGTTGATTCTTTTACCTCCTATATATATATATATATATATATATATATATATATATATATATATATATAATGATAAAAATATAGTTTTATGGCATGTTATAGGTATGAGTGTATGTGATCATTATCAGAGAGAGCATATATAAATATGAAAGTGGACACTGAAGTTAACACTAAGTGGCAACAGTGTTTCATGCTGAAGATTACACTCAAGCATGAAACAGACTGTTGCTACTTGGTGTTGATCTCAGTGTCCAATTCACATACCCCAACTGAATCTGCTACTATGTAAACAATTGAAACAACTGAAAGTCCTGAAAATATATCATAGATTATATAAAAACACAGATTATTTATTACATAAATATGCACATATATCACACACTTTTTAAAATTTCTTATTACTATGTAACTGTTGTGTTTGCCACAATCAATAATGATGACTCATATTTTAAATTAAAGAAAATTTTCTAAAGAATAATTAAACAATTCAAAACTAATCAAAATTTTGTAAAAATACTAAAAAGAAAAAAAATAAATGCTAAATTCTAAACTATACTTTTTATTTAAAATTTTGTTTAAAGATATTTCTCTTTTTTTGTTTCCTTCTTGAGCCATAGCAGGAGAAGATTTAAATATTTGAACTATTTCACCTTAGTGAAAAGAATTTATTGTACAATAAACAGCTGTTGAAGGTGCAAAGGGAGAAAATAAATCAAATAGTAGCAAAAATAAAACTAGTAAAATCAGGAAAAGCAAAATATTTGGGGTTAAAAAATATACAAAAAGTACAAAAATGTAAGGCACTAAGAATTGATAGGAATTAGCAACAGTGTATACCAAACTCAACTGGTTGAACTAATGATAGGGTCAGGATAGATACTGACAGGGGCTAAAGGACAACTATAAAATAACTTAAGGACCAGACAGTTTGGAGCACAATCACTATGAACAAAATCAGAACTGCATATTATCCACTAAAGCACATTGAAGCATACAAAAACAAGAAGTGGCTGGGTTTTGCAATTCACATGAATGGAACTAAAGGTTATGGGACAAGAGTGGGAATTCTTCAACTAAGGCGATACATACCTGAACTTTAGAGGTCCCAGATTCCTAAATTGTCATAAATGTTAGTTAATAGTTGCTTGTAACACAGGTAGAGAAAATGAACATGACATTCAAGCGTGCAGGTAAGAACATTAAATGGATACATTCAGATATTATCAGTGTAATTAGGGCAAGTTACAAGTGGGCTGATCAGAACTCAAGAAAATAGACTGAGGCTCAAGGCAAAAAAGAAATACATTTTAATCATGGAAAAAAAAAAAGAAAAAAAGTTGACAATGATTGAAAGACAAAGAGTGTACAGACTGGTTAATGAAATTATCAAAATTTTTTTTTCTTTTCTGAGTTACAGATATTTTCCCTAATCCTTAGCTTCTTAGATTATAGCTTATAATAGGTCACTATTTTTTGTGTATTTGTAGATAAACCATAAATCTAAAATTGGATAATTTTCTTTTAAAAACATAAAAGTTACACACAGTTTTACACAACTCTTTATTCTCCTCTTCCTCAAAATCCTTATGGTCTTGGCAAGATCTATGTGTAGCAATTTAGGAGACAAAGTGATACCAAATCCAGACTGAAAAATAGAGAAACTGAATATTCATTATGATCAAGTCAGCCGGACATATTGCCACATAATTAGCAAAATTCATTAATATATGGACATTGTAAGATAAATACAATATCGAAAATTGCATTTTAAAATAAAATAAAATTTTATAAAATCACCTGTTTGGTTATAATATATAAAGATGTGCTGAGAAGTTTTCAGTCTGACTTACTTCCTAAAACCTGACCAAACATCAGAATTTTTAAAAAATCCTTTCTTGGTTGGTTTAAAACTTTTCACTATCCCTTCATATTTGGAGAAACATTTTATTACTAATATAAAAAATAAACTTGAATCAAGATTAATACTTCTGTGCAATAATACATATGTGTGTCTTTAATTTTCCTCAATGGAGGATATTTAAATTATAATAAAATATTAAAGTTAAATGATATAAAATGTTATATATGCTGTATTGTTTCTACAGCTTACATTTCATTAAAATAAATCAAAGATAAACAGGGAAGTTCAAGTTATCAAAGGATGTAAATTATCACAAAGAGCAATGTATAAAATATTTCCACCATGATTTCATTTCACAGACTAAAACAATTCAGTTAAAATGGGATTAAAAAAATGTCAAGTAACAATTTTTTATGCTGTAGTAGTGTGAAAAAAAAAAAAAAAAAAAAAAATTGAAATTGCTTATTGTAAAAAATTGTTTTCTGTTATAATTGAATATTTTACTAGGAGTACACAATTTAATAAATGCAATAAAAATTGATATATTAAAATCAAACAGGAAAGAACAACAAAAATTTTATAGTGGAAATAAAGAGGTAAAGCAAAATATAAAAAGAAAAGCCCCCACTTCCTGAAGAAAAAAAAAAAAAAAAAAAAAAAAAGACTACAAAAGCTTGACAAGTTTTTATTCCTCTTGTCAGAGGTCTATTTTGGACTGAAAAAATGTGCACAGTAAATAAAGTGTAACAAATACAGGATATTTGATATACATATTAAATATATAATCATTGAAGGCTGAGGACATTCAGACCTAAAGCTCACCTCCACTGTTTATTACATAGGGAGGGCTGGAAGGACTTACTATAGTCCAAAGTGAAAATCTAAATGAGCTTTCCCCATTACTGCAAGTTTTGCTTACATGACTGGCATGGACATCCTAATGGTTATTTAATAATTGTTTAGCTATCACCAACCAAGATGTATTGATGCACCAAAGTAAATTATCCTATTTTTTTTTCCAAGTATTGACAGATGTATGCTGAATTATTTTTACTTCCAGCCTCTGACCCATTCTACCTATATAGTCAGTGCCACACTGACATTTAAAATAGTAAATTACAAAACTATTGTGGTTAGGAGGCAGAACATCTTTTCAGACTGATCTTAAAATTGATTGGATAGTAAAGGCAATACATGGATTGGCAAATGAATAACAATTTTTCACACAGGCAGAAATTTACTCTGCAATCCACGGTATATACAAATATGCTATACTTTTTTATATTCTTTTCTGTTTGATTTTAATATGTACTTTTATTGCAATTTATTATAGTTTTTCATGCATCATAGATTGAAGTGTTTATGGTTGTATAATTCAAAACTAGTGCTCTATACATTAAAATATTTACTAGCCTTATAAAAGAACTAATTGTAATAAGAATTTAAAATCTAAAACCTACCAAATTCTAAATTTAAAGACATCAGTTTGGATTTTAAACATGTCTTTATTTGGATTATAATCTTGATAGGCTGATTTATTCAAACTACTGATCTCTTTGATTGTTATAGATGTTATTGTAGACAATGTTTCAGTTAAGTACATGAGCTATCTTCAGGGGTCCAGTGTATTTTTTTTTTAATGTGAGGGTTGATAAGTGATTTCTTGTAAGAGATGATTCTAATTTTTGTCCCTGTAATGTCATCCTTGTTTGTTTCAATTGAAGCAGAGTATATAATTTTACTATAAGATGCAGGGACTAAAATGCTAATATACACTGGAAGAGGTTACTTGGCAAAACATCTATAATAACATAACAACCAAAGAGAAAAACAATTTTTAAATAAAATCAAAGTATATTTACACTTTCTCATCTTAAGAATAAAACTAAATTATAATGTAGCTGGTCCAATTAACATTTGGTACCAAATTTGCATAGAGGATAATATTTTTTTCAAGTTTATAACTTTAAAAATGTCCATTACGTGAAAAAAGCACAAATATAAAACTGCAACTTATGTTAAATAAAAAATAAAAGTAGATGTATAACTCCCAGATACAAAACAAGTTATTTTAAATTATATAAGACAAATATTTAAATATATGAATGGTACTTATCTTGTTGAAGATAAACATTGAAAAGCTGACATAAAGGCATAATTATGCAAAGCTAAACAATTGACTTAAGATCCCATGTTCTTTTAATATATTTCTCATATTTCCAATCTCCAATATCAAGATTACTATTATTAAACCAGAGTTTATCACTATCAGGTTGAATTATTTTCCTTAAAATAGGAATTTTTTAAAAACAAGAATAAACAATATTTTGGTGAATTTATAAGCTCACTTAATATTTATAGTTTTATTTAGATATTTTCATCATTAAAAACTCCTCTAATCATTAATATTCTTAAACTGTGTCTAAATCAATTTTGGATTAGTGTTATATTAATTTGATAAATTACCTATATCATATGATAAAAAAATGGAAAGGAAGATGCTGCTGATGTTAAGAGAAAAGCAAGAGCGTAGATAGCAAAAAGGTACCTCAAACAAATAAAACAACTTTTGATGTCCTTGTTTGAAGGCAACTTCATGATCATGACTGCAGATTTTACATAATCTAATTTACATTCTTAATAGGAATAAAAGAAAAAAAATTTCCTAACAGAACAGAAAGATATGCAACTCACAGATAGTCACGATATCATGATTTCACACACACAAAAAAAAAAAAAAAAATAAAATAAAATAAAAATGGTGTATTATTTAAAGATCATGTCTTGCTTTGTACAACAAACACAAGAATTTTGTCAAAATGATAAATTTGAATGATTTTTCATCTAACCCTTTTTTTGCTTCAGTGATGCAAGATACAGAGAATATTAAATATCTGAATAATACAGTACATCTTGAAAATATTTTTCTAACAGCTGTAGCTAGATTTCCTTTACTCAAGAAAGAAAAATATAATTTATTACATATAAAGAGAAATTTTAAAACTAGAAAGAATATAAAATAATCATTTTATTCTATATAAAAGCTTACATAATTTACTCTTGAAAAAGAATTAAGACATAGAAATATCTTAATTCTTTTTCAAGAGAGACCCTTTATTGCTGACAAACTATTTCTTATACCACTATCTTAATTTATGAAGATCCGTATAAAAAGTAAGCTGGAAATTTATTTTTGTCACTTACTCAGAATTTTCAGGTAATAAATCTTACTATTTTGCTATAGACTTCAGAATGGGAATGTAGTATATGGCTTGATTGTTAATTTGATAGCCAATATGATTTACTGTGAAAATGTGATGTGGATTATGAAGGAACCTACTTAGAGATGACAAAATAGACAAAATTTTGTTAGTAAAACTCTGAAACAAAACAAGCAAAACAGGTAATAAAAATATATTATATATGTAATAATTATCAATATAAAGAAATCAACCATCATATTGAATATAATCATAAAAATAATGGAAAACTTTAAATTTAAACTTTGGAGTAAAAATATAATTTAAAAATTCAGATTAATGTGAATTTTCTCTTATTTGTTCAATCAAGTTTTATAGTTCAGGCTTCTTTTAGTAAATACATTCTGTAGAATCTTACAATTTGGAAGTGAGAGAGAATAATGAAAACAAAAATCTAAAAATAGAAAAGCTGAATAAATGAGATTGGTCAAGACAGTGTCAGCAATTTTTCAAGTTTTATACCTGCTCAATATTTTGTGGTAGATATCTTTATTAGAGACAAGTGTTTAAATATACAAGATAGAATGATCAATAAGAAAATATTAGTTCTGAGGGGTAAAAGTAAAGCTGTGATGAATTATTAGTGAAGAAATGAGAAAGAAAAGTTGGCACTATAATAATGAATTCTACAGATACAGATGAGACATACATTTTATGAAATAAAACTTCAGGAAACAATTGACTAGATGAAGTTACAGAAATTATAAAAACAATTGGTAAAAAGAATAAGGTCCAAATTCTAAAAGATTAACCAAAAATATAAAAACTAGTCTAAAAAATTCAGTTATATTTTTGAATTAGGAATAATAAAAAAGAAAAAAAATTTTTTAATTATTTTTCACAGATGAAAAAAGAGCATATTAAACAAGGTTAGAAAGCAATAAAATATTTACAAAGATATGATTTCCGGTGAAAATATAAACTTTTAAAAAACATATACAACAGATTAATAGCACTGCTTAGTAGATTTTTATAAAATAATGTTATTGACAACATTTTACATTCCCCACCGCCCATTAAATAATATTTTAGAAATCGATGGATATTTTTTGTACTTTGGTTATATCTACATGAAAGATGTTTTTCTTTAACCCTAGGACACTAACCATCAATTAAAGTTACACCATTACTAACCATGGGTATATCATACCTGATTTTGAAAATATAAAAAACAATATTAAATATAAATCCTTATTTGAAATATTTTACATGCAGGAATTTCATACTTTGTACTTTGAGTTAACATTAATAGGAACTGAAAAACATCATTTAATTAAGAAAATCAGGTACTGAAAATTGTAAATAAAAATAGGAAAATTTGCACTGGGTACTATATATCCATGGTTAGTGTTCTAGTGTTAATACTAGGAAAACTGGATCCTGGAATGGTTTAGAAGAATATTGTGATTTGAACAAACATGAATTTTCCAAACAAAACTTCTCTTTACATCTTACTTCCTGAGCAGCAAGTGAAAATTACAAATACAAATTACAAGTCACACAGTACAGCAGTAATTCTCCCTATCATCTGCTGATCCATCAACATGATAAAAATTGACTATTACAGAGAAAAACGAGATTTCTAAATACAAGAAACCTGTGTAGAAAATTCTTGAGAAATTTTCAGTATGACAAAAAAATGACCCTAAAAGTACAGGTAATCTATTAAAAAGAAAAGAAAAAAGAAAAGAAAAAAAAGAAAAGAAAAAAAGAAAAGAAAAACGTATCACTAAAGTTAAAAATCACTAAAAGCTTATAACTCTAGCCATGATATCTGAAGATGCATATTCATTTTTTTGATATCCAAACCAGAGACCAATATTCGAGACATTACCTTGCAAATATAAAGATTTTACTAATTTTATGTGCAATTCAATTTTTGTAATTAAGTTAATATCTGATATTTAGCATTCTCATTAAAGTGAAAAATTCAAAGGTTACTTAAATTGAAAGTCATTAAATATTGCAAAAATATTCTATGAAAATCAAACTTTAATATTGTTATACAAGAAGTGTATGACAACATTAAAGTCCAATTCTTATAAAAGAACAGTTGGCACCCATGACAAATGCAAAAGACAAATCTAATATTGACAATACAGTGAAAATTAAGCTAGTATTTCAAAATAAAAGTTTAAATATAATTTTCTACAGGATGAAAAAAGATAAACTGTTCACTTAAATTAAACTGAAAAAAAAAAAAAAATAAAAAAAAAATAACAGTAAATAGATATTTTACATATAAAAAGAGAAAATTACATAAAATAGTTTCTATGTAATTTTTAAATATAAACTCTTTGAAAAAGAGAATTATGAAAGCTGATGATTGTTTATTGTATGATCTATACAGGTCTCATCAGGCATAATTTTGACAGCAAATGCAATCTTCATTTCATATACTAAATTTCAGATTAAAATCTAAAAACTTCATTTGCTGTTTAAAATTATACACTAACTAGGAATAATTTATGAGTGACAAAACCATAATTAGATTTTCATTTGACTAATAAAATTATTTGATTAAAAGGAATAGAAAATATGATTCAATATTTAAAAAAAAAAAAAAAAAAAAAAAAAAAGACATTACACACCCTTGTACTTGATAAAGCATTATTTAGGACAATTTGTGACACCATATTAATATAATTTTGACTTAGACGAGTTTCTGAATAGACTATTGCATTATTAGAGTGTTTTAAGCACTTGTGCAGCCTAGATTTAAGCCAAAATGTCAGAGAGCATAATTCCCCATACCCCATCAAAGCAGAGGCAAAATAAGAGAGAGAGAGAGAGAGAGAGAGAAAAAACCTCAAATATTTTTTAATTATCCCAAGAATGATATATAAAACCCACAATAGAGTTCTGTGCAGTGCCCTTTTATATGATACCATGTTTTTGTTGCTGAAAGAGAAATGATTACCAGAAAACCATCTTCAGCCATTGAGCAAACTGGACTTGGACCCTGGAAGACATGGTGAAGGACTTTAAGCAAGTTATTTTCTCAGTTTGTGTGACAGGAAATAATTAGAAATATCATGCCATGCACATATTTATAATTTCCTGATGTGCCCTGAATCCTTTTGAATAAGCATTTACTTATTGAGCATATCCTGAGTGTCAAAGCAAGCAGCAACAACCAAAGATAGTAAAATATTACTGAAGACACACACAACCAATTACCAACAAACAAGAGACTTAAAATATGATATGCAATAAAATGTGCTTTTTTCTAAGTTAATACTGTAAATTATATATATATATATATATATATATATATATATAGCACTAACACAAAGATGTAAAAGAAATGTAATAAGTGTTGATAAGAATGTATTGAAATAGTCTTAATATAGAAGAAAAGGTGATATTTTCTTTGATGCATTTCAGATAGGACAAATATTCTTAAGAATGAATATTAATAAATATCTGAAAAGGTTATCTATTTAGCAAAAGGAACTCCTTCTTCAACATTATATCCAAATATTCTCTGTAGCTATTGAAAAATGATAAAATGTTATTTCAATTAGAAATTAATGAGTAGCCATTCAAAAATTGTAAATGTGAATCAGAGATAAAAATAATAAAATGATTAGTGCTAAGAATTCCTATTGCAGGAATGCAAAATGTGATTATTTCCTTTTTATAGGGTGAATTTATGAGGATCATGTGACAGACTGATGGCCCTAGGGTTGCTGGCACCCTAGACAAGCTGAACTTTGGCACCCTCACAAGTATAATTTTTTAAAATTTTCACAAGAAGGAAAACTGAAAATGCAGAATAATGAGTTTGTTACAATATACAACTTAATACAAGCTAAAGGAAACATCCATTATCCTGCCTAAAACATTCCAGCCTTTAGATCTGCAAATTTTTTTTCATGGTATTTTCTACACCTATCTTCTTGACAAGATCATTTTGTATTGACAAAATAGCCAAAGAATTTAATCTGTCTTGAGTCATGGATGAATGTACATATATTTTTATAAGCTTTAGTTTTGGAAGATCCCAAACATATGACATGGTAGCATGATGGTGCCCTCAGCCTTGATGGTATCCTAGGTGACTGCCTGAGTTGACAGTACCATGAGCTGACCCTGGTCATGATAGCCAGTTGCTGTGTTGACTGCAAAGACGATAGATAAATATGATAGCCCACAGTGATGACGAGAAAGAATGGAACCATGTGGTCTAAACAAGGAACATAAAAAAAGCAACAATTGGGCTAGCTGTTTTCCTTTGAGAAATATTACAAGAAAGACCCTCTCAATTTTCACCCTTTCACCCTGTTTGTTGTATTCATATGTGCTATAATGTCAAATAGTGGCAGGTATATACATATTTCTTGTATGACATCTGTAGGTATTTATCCTGTCTCTCCAATGAGAATGATGTGACAAGTTCCAGTTTATTGTGAGGAACCCAAGTGCATCCACCCAGGCCAGGGCCAAAAATTGCACAAACCCTACAACTGTTGGTTGCACTGGCATTGGTATGACTATCATCCCCCCTCTTTACATATACATATTTCTTGTATGACATCTGTATATAAAATCTTCTTGTGCACAATGCATATTTAGCATTCATTTCTTTAAGCTATTCTGGTTCTCCCTTTTGGTGTTAGTATATCATTGATATACAAATGATGAATGTGGGTATTGGAGTGCAGAGATAGTTATTCTCTTTATAATATAATGAAATAATGGCAAGTAAAAATATCTTGAGTTTTGCTACAAAGAGGGTTCTTGTAGAAACTTGTATTGTCAATGTTAATGTAAATGTTTTTGTGTATCATATATATTAATTGAAGATTACGGCCAATATGTATGTACAGAGAGAGAAGAGGGGGTGATGGTAGTAATAGAAATTAAATAAGTGATAACTTCTAAATATAAAAATAAGAAATTCTGATTAAAAAAATAAAAATTTACAGCACTTATTTTTTGTTCCCTTCAAAATAGTAACAAGTGGAGATAATTGTTTGCTTACATAAAATCCAGAATGAATTTTTCGTGTTTATTTCAACAGAGGTTTATTCTATACAATTATGAAATTAAACATTATCTATATTAGGCATCCATATTAATTTATATGAAAGATGTATAACCATCTGTTTTGATTTTATGAAAAATGCAATTAAATATTTTCAAATAAATTCTTACTGTATTTGTTATGACCATACTCAGTTATTTAATAAAATATGGGTAAATGAATGATAAAATGATAAAAAAAAAAAAAAAAAAAAAAAATATTATGAGTATCATTCCTAGAAGGGACTTCTTCAGATTAATAATGGTTTCATTGATGGAGTCAATCTTATACAAGATCCTGGATGTGTGGAAGCAATAAAAAAGTACATTAAGATTTTTTGTGATATTGTAAATGTTCATATGAAGTGTAGTTTCAATAATGAAGTATAATTAAAAATGATTTTTTTTTATATAAGTAAAGAGATGCTTACATCTCAGTTTATTGGAAATATTTGAACAAAAGACAGTCAACTCATAAAATGAACTTTTAAAAATAAGAGAAAATATTTCACCAATTATAAAACTAGAAGAATCTTGGCAAATTAAAAAATGTTTTTATGCAGGAAAAAAATTTCTAAGAAAGCATTGTTAGTGAACTGATAAGCAAAAGTGAAATGTGCTGTTAGGCAAGAGTAGTGCATATTGCTAAAGAAAGACAATAATAATGAGAAAATATAAAACAATATATTAGGTGGGTAAGAAAGGTACTCAAACATTAGGGAAAGTTGTTAAATTTATAAATGTATGCTGTTTGCAAATATTTTCAATTCAATATATATATATATATATATATATATATATATATATATATAAAAAGAAAGATTCCAAAGTAGAGTCACAATCAGTTGAATCAATGCACCAAATAACCTGGTGTTTAGTGAAATGAATTTTACTGTATAACAACTTATGAATTGGATTCCAGTATGGTGAATTTAAGACATTGCCAATTGCAATTAGATAGCTTAGGACAAGGTCTTTAAATTCAGAAATTAACTATAGCTTAAATCAACATTTGGTCAGATGCAGCCGATTCCTTTATAAGACATACATGCTGAGATACCATCATTACAGATAATCAAAAATAGTGCCTGCATGTCTACATGATATACAAACAAAGCAAGTATTGTTACTCTATAGCAAAGTTTAAATAAAAAAAGTTGTTGGTGTTAAGATTTGTAAGTTGCTGTTTAATGGAATATCTCAATCCAAGCAAAACTGTTACTATTGAATCATACTGTATACTGATGCAAAATGCAACTAATTGAATTGCTGAAAAAACAAAAAAACGAAAAAAAAAAAAAAACAATTGCACAAAATCCTCCTGTTGTATAGACAAATTGTGAAGAACATAGCAATGATATTGGAAATGTTTCTTGTAGGAGCCATACAATTGCTTAGCTTTCCAATTAGTTCTTTAACTGCTCTTTGCAGAACTTCCCAAACAATTAAAGTTTCCAAAATGAAAACAAAATGGCATTTCAAATCTTTAAGCCAGCATTATTCTATTGTAAAGGAATATACTTGATCAAAAATTGGCAAAAAGTGATAAATAACAGTAGTGATTATATAGAATGAGCTTTTTTTTTTAGAAAAACTTAGAGTGCACAGATTGTTTATAAATTTTCTTACCATCCCAATAATTAGTTTCATATAAATTATATTTTTTAAGTTTGATATAATGTCTCCAAATACATCAAATAAGTAGTACCAATTCAACAAAATAATCAGACATTTATAATGCTCTTAGAAATACAAGTTAAGAGTAACAATTGACAAATATATCAAGTACAGCATAATGCAAATTATGTAAATAGAAGATAACAGTAAATAAAAGATACATACATGTGTACTACTGATTCCTTCCAGTAACAATTTGGTAATCTCGGCTTGACGGTCAAATTCAGACTGTGCAACTCGCAGGTCTGCTTCTGCCTACAAAACAGAAGAAAGCAATAATAAAACAGAATCAAAAGAAACAATAACAAAATTGGAATGGGACTGAAGATAGATTTTATGATTAGACAAAATGGGTATTAGCAAACTTCACTTTTTTAGAAAACTCCTTTTCCAGTCTACTTGTAAGTTTGCTAAAATAAAAAGATTGTTGAATTATAAATTCTTCATAATGGTTAATCACAAAGACCTAAAACAATGAAATATTTTTAAAAATGTTATTTTCCTTCAAAACTGCCAGTTTATTTTGAAGGTTACCTTTTTGTCTTTTCCTTTGTCTGATGAAAAGAGAAATATCACAAGTTTTATATTTTAGAAAATACAAAAATAAAAACAGGCAAGAAAGCAAAAAAGGAAAAAGATAATTTTTGTTGAAAATTTCTAAAAGAGCCAGATTATAAGCTTATACTTCAGAGTCTGTCTATATTTCTGAGATGAGGTATGGCACAGTGGATAAAGGCGTTGGTTAGATCCAGTGATAGGACCCAATACCCGGTTAAGGCAGTGGAGAACTTTCAGAGGGAAATTAGATAACTAATAACTGACATCCATCAAACATGGCATGTGGAACTAGAACAGTCTACTCCAGTGAGCGAAATAACGGGTTCAGTTCGAAATTCCAACCACCTGAAGAAGGCCGGAGCGTACAACGGCCGAAACATTGTGATAAATATGGCGACAAAGATGAGGACAATAGTCCAAATAATGTAAATAAAGCTTATACTTGTTAATTATTCTACTCAGATTGATTAAAACTTTCAAAACTGAGCTTAAAATGAAGAATTTGCATCTGTGTAGAATGGCATAACCAAAGAGGCAAGAGTAATTTGGGAAAATATTTTGCTTATCAAATGATTCTGTATTATTTTAGGTCTGGTGCATATTAATTACTATCAGTTTCTTTAAGATATTTTGTAGGGGTTTGTTCCATCAAAAATGGGACAGTTTTTATTAGAATCATTTTAATGAAAATAAACAAATATCTTGCATAAACTTAACATTTAAAAATGCCTGTTTCAATTATTTAAAAAAAAAAAAAAAAAAAAAAATAATGAAAATTTTTGTTTCTATCAAGTTTTCTTGTATGGGTTTTCCTTATGGAAAAAACTAAAAACTTTCAGATTAATTAGAAATTAAGTACTCTATTCTGAAAGATCTGTTTTGAGAGTTTTTTGATGTACATTCCTGAGAACTTAGAGGTAATACATTGTTAATCGAGTGTAATAAGCGAGCCATTTCCAAAAATTCATTGAGATACAATAAAACTATTAACATACAGATTTTCTTAAATCTATACTTTATTTTGATTTTTTTTTTTTTGCTGAAGATCATATTTTTTTTGTAATAAGTGATGTTTTAATTTGTTTTTAAACAATCATAAGCTAATACATATCACTTAAATGATATGTATTAGCTTATGATTATTTTTGTCTAGTTGTTACTGTGTAGTTGGTTTCTATAGTTTAATGATATTTTTTGTTTTATTACATTATTGTTATATTGTTTTTATTTTTTCTAAAGTTAGTTTAATTTGTTTATCAATTATGTGATTAGGGAAATGATGAATTCATGTTTTATATTTGTTAGTTTGTTATAAAATATGTTCATAGAGGATATTAAATCTGCTTTATTTATTAAATTATTTATTATGACTATTTTGTATATGTATGGGCATTCACTGTTGTAGTTAAGTAGGCATGGTTTAAATTGTATTTTTTTAATTTATAGAGGAGACTTTAAAGTTTTAATTATTCAAATCAATACGTACAACTAAAAATGAATTCTATCATTTATGCAGTGTTCATATGTGAAATTAAGAACAGAGTTATTTTTGAAAAGTTTTCTCAAATATGTGTCTTCATCCATATCTTTAGTTAATATGAATATATCATTGATGCGGCAAGTGTAGATTGTTGGCTTAGGGCATTTTTTAAAAACTTCATTCTGACCTACCTTTTGTGTTTTTCATGTGTAGGACTTTAAGTTTTATTTATTTATTTTTTTAATCATTTCACCCCAAGCAAGGTGATAAAGCCAATAAGTCAGGCTCAATAATATTATAGATTATTTGGATATTGTCAAGACAGATAGCATAAACACCGGATCAGATGTGACAGCAATATTCAATGCATGGATGAATGATAGACTTATAAAGGTGTAAGACAGATTTTGATGGAAAAAAAAAACAAAAAAAAACAAAACAAACTAGAATGATACAGTGAACCAACTTTCCTAGTAGCAGACTTGCTGTTAATTCAATATAATTGTTCCACTTCATGTCAGTTGAAAACATTATCTTGAGAAGGTGCAATGTGTCATTCTCTTGATGGTTAGCATAAATTTTGCAAGGAAGATACACATCAGATTTGAAGACATTGATTAAAAAACACTGACACAGAACTGTCTGAGAACTTTTTTATGTATCTGCAAAATGAAAAGCAAGTTAGGAAATTAGTAACAAACAAGTAGTAATTATTGCTCATTTGATCACATTATTTATATATTAAGCCTGTTTGATTAAATTAAATCACTTGGTATCAGAATGACTACAGAACTATATATAACTAAGAGGCAATAGTTACAGGGTACGATGGATAAATTGTTGACTAAATTATGTAAAAATGAAAATAACACTGACATCTCATTTTAGCAGATATGTTTACCAAAATTAAACAAAAATATCTTGAAATACTAAAGAGTAAATTTAATTAAATAAAATTGCCACTGGCTTCAGCCATGGCCTCCAGACAACTTCAAAATATCCTGCAACTCTTCTGGATGATCTTGTTTAAGTCAGTGGATGCTGCCATAATCCATGCCTTCAGTTCATCTTTGGTGTTACGAGAACTTTTTTGGTCTCTCACTCAGCTGTACTCCACATATAATAATCAAGGCAGTTGCAGTTTGGCCAGATGTAAGAGGTGATATGGTTGCAGAAATTGTCTGACAGACATGACTGGGTTCTCCTGCTTGTGTAGCATGGTGCAGAGTCCTGTTGCCAAACATAAGGTCTTCAACAACTACCCTCCTGACCCTGAGTAGCATTAACTCCTCAAAGCACTTGATGTAGTCCTCCATGTTGAGTCTGAGGCCCTGTGGGAATATGAATCGAGGCATAACATCGCCATCACTAGTGATCACTCCAAATACTTTTGTAATCACCATTAGAGTCATCCAACTCTTTCCAAATCTTCTGCACTATCCTCAGATTGACACTCAAACACTCTGAAATGTTTGCATTGGAGATTCTGGTGTGAATGCTAAGCAGTACAGCATATCGTTTTCAAATTTCTGGCAGGGCAAACTGCGTCAGTGCTCTTTTTCTCACAGATGGTGCCCAACTAGCCCTTCCATACTGTACAGTTTACAAAATCTAAAACAAACAATGTGCATATGTGAAATTAAAAATATAAAATGGCAACAATTTACCCACTGCACCCTATATATATAATAATTTAAAATTTGCTATATTTATTGGAGAAGTGCTCATTATCATGATAGTGAGTGTGTGTGTGTGTGAGTGTGTGTGTGTAAATTATGTTTCATAGACTTTTTTATGTTTATTTTTTTTTATTTTACATCCAAATGTCAGATTTCTTGGTAAACAATATTATGTATTTATCTGTGTATTTAACAGAAAAGCTGAAAAATCTTGACAACTGAACATATCATGGTATTAAGACCAAATTAAAAATATAAAATGACGACAATTTACCCATCGCACCCCGTATATAGATATTTTTTAAAAGCAGCATGTTGTATCATGATGTATACAATATAAATTTACATATAGAAACATATATAGCCAATAATGCATTAGATAATTTAACACTACAAAATGTCCTCAAATCATTTATATTTAAGTGATTTCATAAAGAAATTGAATATTTGTTATATTGATGATTGTTCAAATTTCTATCACAATATTAAAAAAGGGGTAATGTACATTTCACTTCTTTATAAAGTAATGATGAAGTCTAGAATGTAGACCAAGGTTTTCATTTTTTCAATCAATACTTGCAAGTTTACTCAGCTGATCAATAGCTTTTTATATCATATTGATCAGCAGAATATATATGTGAAGAACTGAATAATATTTATCTTGCATAATTAAAACCATATGTAGTTTAGTATTTTAAAATAAATTAAGATGGTTAAACTTTATATTTTATGTGCTGTGTCCATTTAGGATGTAGGCAATCATGGCTCTCCACAACATTCTGTCCTTTGTAGCTCTTAGAAATGTTTGCTTTGTCCTTGCCACTCCCTGATCTGCAATCCATTTACATAAGCTTTTTAAGTAGATTACTTGTTGTTTACACTTGTTTCTCTTGCCTTGAATATGTTCCATGAGTGTGGAATTCTCACAAGCCCTCTTTTCCTCATTATGTATCCCAGAAATTTGAACTATATATCCTAACTGTAAAAACTTCAGGGTTTGTATGAGTGTCAGCAGAACAAAAAAATTATAGTTCAATAGAACAGAATTTTATACTTTATATAATAAGCAGATAAAGTGATTCTCAAAACAAGAGGTACTTGGTTTCCAGAGAATAATTTAAAATTTAAAAACTTTTAGTCAGAGGAAGAATTTTAATCATATACATAGGATTTAAATTCTTACAAGAATTGAAATTGATTGAAATTCTTCATAAGTATAATGACGAAAAAGTTTTACTAGATGCCAATTCAAAATAGGGAAGGAATTGAGGAGAATTAGGATTTATAGAGAGCATTGGAATGTGTTATCAATTGTGCTTATAATAACTTAGATTATAAACCCTTTCATGTATACAAACTCTTCATTATTCATTATATAAAATCATCTATATTTTGGTTCTGCTAGTAATATAATGAATTGGTCTTGTAAAAATGTAGTCAAGTCAAATGTTCAAATTCTTACTAGCATTTCCACAAATAGTAAAATTATAAGGGAAAATGCAAGAGAAGAAATATTTAATAAATAAACTATAATTTTAAAATAATTGAAAAATGTTTTTCCAATGGTCTTTAACTTTCCAAAAGTTTTGAGTGCAAAATTAATATTGCATAATTATGCAAGAGATAATTAGAATTTTAACATTCTCTGAACTGATGATATACAGCAGAAAGTTATACATCCATATTGAATATATGATCTTTGTTTAGAAAACAAATTCATAATTTTTACTCTTGAAAAATCTGTTTCTAGTCTGCTTTATAAAGATAATGAATATAAATGAAAATAAAAGTAATTTTTAGATATTGAAGAGTAACTCATTTGTGATAAAACTACCAGTTTATTTTTTAATTTGTTTAACTGTTAGTAATTGGAAATTCAATTGTTGGGCTTGTGGTCAATGCAGGCTCAGATACTTGTGGAAATGGGGCAAGCAATAACTAAGTATTAAACTAAACTAAAAAATTAAACTAGAAAAGATATTCCTAGACATGGTCAGTTGAACAAGAATAGTCTACTCCTGTAGATTAAACAGAGGGTTCACTTCTAAATTCCTTGAAGGGTACAATGGCTAAAAATGTTGTGATGATAATGAGAAAAATAATCTACATGTAAATAAATCCATATCCCAGAAATGGAGACAAAAATTTACTTACTATAATTTAGAGAAAATATACCATCAGTTTTTTTTTCCCAAGACTATATACAAATATTTAGAATATAGTATAAATATTTAAAAAAGTTAACAGTTTTTCAAAAGCCTGCCAAGAGTTTAGACTGACAATCAGTCTGAAGAAAACTAACAGGATGTGCCAAGGTGGTGAACAGCCTCCTGCCATCAAACTGTGACCTGGAAGTAGTTCATGAATTCACATAACTCAATTCCACCATTTCAGACACCCTCTTCCTAGACATTGATATCAGATGGATCAGATGAGCTGCTACCATATTTGCCAGATTGACCTCATGAGTCCAGGAAAACAGAAAGCTTACTACAAACGCTAAAATTGCGGTCTATATGGCATGCATCTACAACAAAAGTTTGTGCATGATTTTTATTGTTGATATAAACTGACTGCAACTTGTCACTCATATTTGTTTTGGTGCTAATTTCTGGCATGTTCAAGATTGAATCCTTGCATTATTCAGTTATGAGTCAGGTTTTGTCGAATGTTGACATTTTTTCCACAAATGAATGCCTTAAAGATGGTGAATGAAAAGTTGCACTTTTGCCATATTATGTTCTATGAATTTCAGAAAGGAGCAAATGTCAGAACTGCAACAAAAACACATTCAGAAGATTTATTTGGATCATGCTCCAGCTCTTTGGACAGTTAAAATGTGGTTTGGCAGTCAGAGTGTATTAAAGGTAAATGATCAACCACACTTTGGGTGACCTTCTGATGTCAATGTGAAGGATAAATCAAAGATTTTAATGGAAGAGATTGCTAAGAATTAAAAAAAAAAAAAAAAAAAAAAAAAAAAAAAATCAATATTTCAAGTTTCCAAATTCAACATGGGTGCTACATTCTCTGACAGAACAGAACAAGCTCTGTGTTTCTGTGCCAATTTCTTTGTAGTTATACCATGAAAAAAAAGAAAGAAAAAAGAAAAAAGAGAGCTGTTCTTGGACAGAATTGCTGTAGATGATGAAAAATGGATCATTTATGATAATATTCAGCACAAACAGAGCTGGAAACAAGCTTGTGAATGTGTTGAACCATGGGCTAAAGCAGTCTTGCATCCAATGAAGGTATTTCTGTCCATTTGGTGGAATTGCAAATTTCAACTTCTTTCAGCTAAAAAGACAATAACTGCAAAGAAGTATTGTGACCAACTTGCCGATCTCAATGTGGCTATTCAAATTGTCCATTTTGGAAAATTGGAAAGTTGTTGAAAAGATCACATGTTGCAAAACAGAACTTGCAGAAGCTTAAATAGCTGAAATTGGAAACTCTTCAGCATCCACAGTATCCCCCCACTCTTAGCTTCTTCAGATTTTCCATTGTTCAAGTCTCTGCATAACAATGATAAAAAATTTGACTGTACAGTCAGTCAAAAACTACATCACAACTTTCTTCCAATAAAAAAACCAAAGAAAACCAAAAAAAAAACAAACAAAAAACAAAGTTCCTATTAAAATGACATCAACTAGCTTGTAGAACAATGGAAGACAGTTAAAAACAATGAAAAATATGTAATTGACTAATAAATGTTTGTGAGTATATAAAACTTTGTTTTTAATTTTCTAATTGGGCAGAAACTTTTGCAATAATCTAATATATAAATACTATGGTAGCAATATAAGAGAGAAACCCTGTATAGTTTGCCTATACAGATAATAGCTTAAGGCGAATATATCATATTTACTATTAAAATTAATTTTTGTAAAATTTAAATAAATATTAAACAAAGTCTAGGTACAAGAATAACAAACCTACAATCTGAGCATATATTAAGTTGAAGCTGGAAACAAATATTTCAAGTCAGCACAGATTTTTATAAAAGTATTAATTATCTGATAAGTTTTAATTCCAAATTTATTTTAAAAATATTACTTACAGCAATACAGAAAACTATGATGGTGTTTTTTTTATAGCATAAGTGAACTAAATTTCACAGTTTATCTTTTCCTGCCAAAGTATACTTGTACACTAAAAGAGTTTAGTTATTTGAGATTGTAATATTAAAAAAAAAAAATTAAAACTTTCTTCTTTTATGAAGAGTGAATCTCAAAGGCTGAAAATCTAAGGAATGACATGGAAAATGAAATTAAAAGACGTTCAGTAGATTAAAACATGTTCATCCATTTTCAATAAATTGACAAAAATAAATGCATTTTAGATATTTTAAATAAAGATGTCTATTTTAATGTATGATTTTGATAACACTTGAAATAAATAATGCAGGGAAACATCATCAAACCCACAATATTAGCATTTATATCAAAAATTCAAAATATCATTGATATAACATATAGTGTAGTTAAAATAAAAAAGTGTGTAATGCCAGCTAAATTCCAGCAAAAGATTAGCAATGAACTAGTATTATTAACAAACTAGTCATAAATTAAGATTACTCCAGTCAAAATGACATTTCTTATTGCAAATTAAATTATAAAAAAAAAAAAAAGTAAAAAAACTGATTTGTGAACCAAGCATTCAATCAGTTACAATATATATGAGATTACTTCTTCAAGTAGTCAACCTACAACTCTTACTGTAATGTATCAACAAATGCAAGTAGTATGGATTGCAGGATGGTGTTCTACATCTGTACAATTATATACATGTAAGAGTAAAGGCCTAATGTTAATGCTCAAGGAGGACAAACTGTATACTAATATGGTGTTTAAGTATTGTTGATACAGCCCTTAATATGGTATCTGCATATATTGATCTTTATATATAATCATTTAGTGTTATTGAGGCTTAAATATCCGTTTAAACTTCACATTCAGGGAGTTAAAATATTATTTGCTGTTAGTGTATGTGAATGTATTCCTCTACAATGCACATCTTTTGTTTTTCTGATAATTTTATTTGGAATGGATAACTTTGAACAGAAGCCTTAAAAATAAGGAATTTAATTTTTTTTAACAAAACCAATTAAATAATAACAAGATTGAATGTTGCTAAAGTTGACTGATTATAAACAACTCAATAATTCTTAAATGAAGTCTAGCTTTGACTAAAATATATTTATACAGATTTTAATTTACAGGAATTAAATTTTCAAGGACCAAATTGAGTTTGCAAAGCATGAATTTAAACTACAGTAAATAATGAAAAAAACAAGTTATACAAACGTTGTTAACTAATTATATTATATCTGAATTCTTGCTATCTTATTTTAGGAAAATTCTTCAAAATATACACTTAAAAGCTACCACGAATAATTTATAATAAAAGATCATTATTAGGTACACTATGAATGCAATTTCTTACCAGATTTGAAATTTTCTGTGTAACAAATTTTAATTCTAATTACAAAGTTCAATTGATGAGCTGTTTTAATAACGGAGAAAACCTTTTTTGTGCAGTTAATAATTAAAACAGAGCATTTTTTTTTATTAGGAAAGTGATGATTTGAGAGAATCTGGTACCAATTTCATGATTTTAAATAATAACTGACTCATATTGGGGAATAAGATGAAATTATTTTATATTTATCAGGGTGTAGAGGGAAAGAAAATAAGTTCCTAGCTTTTAAGTGTAACTTAAATTTTAGAATTTAGTTCAAAGAAGAAAAGATTTCTCTTTACATATTATATTGTGAATATTGTAGTTTTGTTCAATGACTGAACAAACTGATTGCTTGATGAAGTCTGCATTTATTTGCAACTGATTTATTCAGCACTGCTATGAAAAATTTTTTAATTTTTTTTTTTTTATTTAGATCATTTAGTATTTTATTACTATTGCATATTTAGTTATCAATTTCATAAGCTTATCAATTCCAAAGTCACATAATGCAGTAAAGATCTTTATGACAATCTTATCTGGTCTCATTGCTTTATTGCTTTTTATCTTAGCCATTGTGTTTTTAAGATTTTTAATATCCCAGTTTTTACTATACTTTTATTAATTGTAGGTTTATCTGTTATGGAAGTATCCTCTATGTACTCATTTGACTAATGCAGTAATGTTTTTCTTATGATCATTCTTTAGATTTTATGCATCCTGGAAAAGAATGAATAGAGCTCATAGCAGAATTAAACCAGAAATTGAGGAAGAACAATTCAGCTTTGTACAAAACACTGGTCAGAATGAGCAATAGGAATGCAGAAAAACCAAAATCTGTAGGAATCAATAGAACACAACATTAAGAACTTCTTGAACTGTTAGAAAAGCTTGATCAGCATAAAATATACAAATCTGCAGTCTGTACTGGAACAAACAATTTGTATGTAAATAGAAAGAGGTGTTAAACAAGAATGTGCTTTCTCTGTAGATTTTTTCCTATGACTTAACACTTTGCATATTATTTAAAGCCAGAAAATATTTTTAGTGTGTAAGAATTAGGGGGGGGGGAATAATGATTTAGTGATACAAATCTTACTAATTAACCCATAATTGGGAGTATAAGAGATGGAGCCATACATTTGCCAAGGGTATTTGCATTAAGTAAATATAACAACCCCGACTAGAATTGGAACTCAGCTCACCAATTAACAATTCTGAGCCATTATCCATTACACAACACAAGCTTATAGCACCTGGTATACCCAAGCAGTAACCCATTTAGGTAGTAACCAGAGTCGTCATTGCTTAACTTTAGTGATCATATGGAAACCCAGTGGATTTATTTAATCTGCGATGAATCTATGAATTAAATAATTAAAGAACATGCCACTATTTTTTTTTACCTTAACAGTATACACTATACAGATTTATGCAGTAGATTTAGAAAAATATTAGATAATGTAGCCAATGAAAGTAAGAACTAACCATTAATTGTAAGAAAGCAATGCATGGTGGTGAGCAAAAGTTGACACCTTATGATGTAAGTTGCACATTGAGGACATTATAGTAAAAAAATTGCAGAATTTTAACTATTTGGGCAGATGTCAGAATGTGTCAAATGCATAGAAATAGTGAAAAATACTTTTCTGAAACTGTAAAGTACTAAGACATTTAAAAATAACAAATGCAAATAGCACTAGACTGTTATGTGATGCCTACCTTCCTATTCAGCAGTGAATGCTAGTCATATAAGCAATGATAAAAAATATATACAAGGGTCTGAAATTTTACCACTAATAGCTAATCACAAGGCAGTAATATTGATTAAGAAATTCAATGTAAAAAAAAATATATTGAAATTATTTTTGCAGAAATAAAAGAATTATAACCTTTCCTAAATAATAAAAGAAAAAGAAAATTAAATAAACATCTTGAGAGAAAGGCAAAAGTAATTATTTAAAAACAAAAAAAACTGCAATAAATGAGAGCAAATAAAGAAACAATGAAATTTACTGATGGCATCAGTAAAATCAATGTTACACTCTTCATGGATTTTATATTTTTTTTGTTATATGAATATTTTGATCAAATTATTTGAAAGAAAAAAAAAATTAAGAAAACCTGAAAACAAGGAAGATTTAGAAATGCAGGCATTACAAATGTTAATGTGCAAGAATAGCAGAGAGATAAAAGCAGTAAAGAGATGGAAAAACAAAAAGGAAATGAATAGACAGAATAATAAAAAAGAAAACCTAGAAAGCTTTATATAAGAAAAATAGAGACCTCTAGAATTTATATTTAGGAGGAAAAATTAATTAAAAATAAGAGTAAAAATGAGATAAATAAATAGATGCATAAAAGCTTAGTTTTAATAATGATATAAAAATAAATTAAGCTGTTTCACAAAATAATTTTCAAGATTATGATGTCATAGCTATTGAACGTCACTAAAATATATTATCCAAATAAAGATATAACAGAGAAAGTAATCACAAAATTGCCCATGGGCATTATTAGCATCTTATACTTTTTTAAGTATTCACTTCTAATCATCAGCTGGTAAGAAGCATGAATTTCAAGAATAATATACATATTATATAGATAAATCAAAATCTAATTAGATAGAATAATACCAAATAGACGGATAAAGGACAATACTGGAATATCATTCTAGTTAACATGAACATTGTTCTTGAAAACTATAGTAATAGTCAAGGAAACACTTCTGACTTTTAATGAAGTGAAACAGAAATAAAATCACTATGTAGAGTCCAAAAGTTTATAACTTATATTCAGTTATTCTATCTATATGGAACTTCCTTTAAAAAGAAAAACTTAAAGGAAAAAAAAGATACATAGTACATCATTTTGTTTGTATTACTATAAGAGAGATTACTGATAAGACAACGAAGCAATCATTTAATGTAATAAATATTTGATATGAAGATTTATTTAGCATGGAATCTCTGGAAGGGTTTTATCCATTATCAAGTCCTTCCTAACAGGTAGGTTCTGAAGTTTGTTTTTAATAGCCAGCCATGGGAAGTCCAGGGGATCAATGCTAGCATTCCTCAGAGTTCTTTGGTCCTACCCTCTTTTCTGCTCTATATTAATGATCTACCTAATTTTTAATGAATATCTGTGTGCATAATAAAACAATTTATAGGTGTACCTACAAAAATCTGGATGACCAGAACCTAGCAGCTAATCTCTCCTCTGACTTAACTGTAGTGTGCTAATGAAGAGGTGGGAAGGACTGGCTTGTAAAATTCAATAATTTCAAAAATCAAACTAGTAATGCTCCACCATCACTGTGCAGACTTTGAAATTTCACTTATCATGATGGATAGGTATTCTCTCAAGGAGGATCCTTGCCTTGAACATATGTTGGGATTCAGGCTCACCCCAAACTTTAAGTGGAACGCATGTATACAATTTATTAGTAAAGATGTTGGTAAAATGTTTGGTCTGTTGTACCACTCCAGTAAGTATCTAACTCCACCTGTCATACTCTATCTTTACAAGAGACAGATCAGACAAAAAAATGGAATAATGTCATACTTGGATTGAAGCTGCCCAGTCCTCACTTGCAGCCTTGTGGGTGATTAATTATTTTCCACTCTACAACACCTTTCCTATAGACAAAACTTTAACCTCTTGCTTCTCTATCACTATTTTCATGGTATATCTGACAAACTACATTCCTTGGTCCCACCAACCCTGACTAATACAACTGGGACCTGGCATGCCATGTATAAAAGGATGAATCATTCTCATTCCATTTCATTAGTAAGAATTTCCACCCTAACAAGTTTCTTCTCAAGAACTGCTGCTTAGTGTAACAGACTCCTGGCAGGATGTTTTCCCCAATCACTATAATTTTGACCTCTTCAAGTCTAGGGTTAAATGTTTTATTTCCTGTATAACCTAAAACTTCACTTCTTGCTTTTTCTTATGCTCATACACTCCACACAATAACTCTACCTTGAGTGGACCTTGGGCTCTTGTATTGGGTGAACATTAGTATAAAAAATACTAGAAAATAGAGAGGTAGAGGAGAAATGAGAATTAAAAAGAAAGTAGTATAAATAAAGCCATGTTAAAGAGATTACTAGAAGAAATTAATATAAAAATATACCAGATTATGAGTAAACCCTTTTTCTATTCAGAAGAATAATTTAATGTCCCACATTTTGACTTACTTTAGCAATCAGTGGATTGTCCTGTTAAAAGGTAAAAAGAAATTAATATCTAAGATAGACAATTTCATATACAGTATGACACCATTAAGATCCATAAAAAAGTCACTAGGAAGAAAAACAAAACAAAATGTGTTTATACTAAATGAAATTTAATCAAACTGTTAAAAGAAAAATACTAGTATGAAAGAAAATATAAAATTATTCTGATCCTCACATTATCCATATTTGTATTAAATCAGAGATATCACTGTATTTATGGAAGTAAAGTTCTGTAGATTAAATTTTCATGACCCTTTGAATTAAGTGTAAACAAACTAGTGTTCAGTTTTTTGCAATTTCACTCACACAAAAGCAATCTGAGAAAAAAATAAGTGAGAACATATTACTTGTACGTGTATATTTTTAAAATAAGCTTTAATTTGACAGAATTAATACACAGAATCAATGAGGCTTTCAGGAGGAGCTGTTCTATAACTTATGAGTAGTTCACCAAATTTCAGATTGGAAAACTGTGCCATGACATGGAAGTCAACCCAATGTTGATCAATAAAGAAATAATGCAGTTTAACTGACCTCATTCCACTATCCTAAGAGATCCTGGCAAAGTAACTTAAAAATTAGATTCCAAAATTTATTGATGGGAAATAATGTTTTGAATATATGTAAATATCTGATTTCTCTTTTGTGCATGGATACCACCACTGTGAATGATGGAACCGGATTTCTGTATATAAATGCAATACACAAACAAAACTGGAAAGACAAGGTCGCAGTTGCTAACAGTGATGAGAGCACCAAATTTGCAACAACAACAAAAAAAAAAAAAAAAAAAAAAAAAGCTTTGTTATTACACAAGGCACTGTTTCACATAAATTTTGGAGTCTGAATAATATTATTGTTGTTTAAGTTTATACTGATTGGCTGCAAAATGTAACTCATGCAATCAACGAGAAGAAAAAAAAGTTCACTATTGTAAAAAAAAAAAAAAAAAAAAAAAAAAGAATCTGTTGCCTGATAACATAAAATCAGACACTGAACAGACAATTCATGAAAAACATGTAGTTTGACGGCAATCCTATAATTACTAACATTTTGTTCTTGCTGAATATTCTGAATGCTCAGTGCTATCAAAATGACATTTTTTAAAAATTTATATGCAAAGATACCTTCTCTATAATTCCTTTAATTTCTATAAGTAAGCTTAATAGGGATTGAACTTGTAAGTGCCATGAAACCAGATACCCCTTAACTAATGCTTTAATCCACTAAGCCGTATCCCTCTTGGACAACCCAGTAATGTAATTTTGGAGCCTTAAACTTTGTAGGTGGTGAAATTTTTCAGTGTCCTTTTCTAATCAACAGCTCCCAAGTAATATTCAACTCTATGCTGGATCTTCTGAGAAGATTGTCAGAGATTAATACATGAATGGATTCTTCCAGTCATTTTATTCTCTAGTGTTGTTCTGTCTTAACTTTAACTTCATTCCACAGCCTTTTATTACCATATATGGTCAGCCACTGCCTAAGTTTGGTGTCACTCCTTTTCCTTCACTCCTACCTTGAATGGAGATCTGATCTCACCCTTATGTCCTTTGCTACAACTGCATAGGATGGAATAGACACAGTTCTTGGTCATATTCTATTCCCAACCCATGCAGTTGTGGTGAGGAAGTGATGGGCATTATGTTTAAATTAAAGGTTTATATTTATTCTTAAAAATTGTAATTGAAATGAAGATGTAGTACAAATGAGGCCAATTCTGAGTGAAAGAAATCCCAAGATATACAATACATTTTATATCGAATAGTTTTTCTACTCAGAAAAATCTAATCAAATTTACAACAGTGCATTATTAGAAAAGTATTTTATTTTTTTTTTCTCACTGATAGTTATCTAATATAGGTTTTGATAATTTTAAACTTAGTGAAATATTTGAGTTATATTACCAAATAAGATAATAATTTACATTTTGTAAAATAAAAATAACACTTCTCAAAAACATGAGATAAATTGTAAATAAACATCTTTTTATAGCTTTCTAAGCTGGCAATATAAATTATGTGGATAAATAATGCATTAGTAATAAAATTCTTATTGCAGTAAATTAAATTCAGCTGATTTTACAATAACAATGGCAGAATGTTCACTTCACAATAAGGTATTTGATTTTACTTAGCTTCAATTATATGCAAAGACCACCTGATAATGTCATGAGGGATTTATAGTTTTGTTATGAGCATCACATGGCATTCTCTTTGTGAGAAATTTTTGACTATACACCCAAAGCACTTGTAAAAAATTTCCAGTCATTATATATATATATATATATATATATATATATTCAGTTAAACAATAAATAACTGGATGAAGCATACAATCATATGCAAAAATCATTTCTCTCAAATCAAAATCTATTTTATATATATTTAAATAAATATCTGATGCCATAGAAGTTTTAGATAATTTTAAACAGACAAAACTGCATATTTTTTCCCTTAAGAGGTAACCTTTTTTTGGCTAATACCTCATCAGAAAAATCGTTGCAGACTAGTATTATGAGAATCGTGGGATAATAGACAAATTGGGAGAAAATGAAGAACTACGATTAAAATATGATTTAAAAAGTGGAGGAAAAAAATAAGAGGGAGAAATTGGCCCAAAATCAGAATAAATAGTTCCAGTGAGTTTAAAAAGGAAAATATAGACTCATAGGCCTCCCACTACAAAAAATGAGAATGAATAAATTTCTTTCTGTCAACACAATTTAACATATACAGCTTCTAAAGTGTGCAGATGCTTTGCTGGCCATGCTTTGTCCAAAATGGAAAACCATAAATCTGTGTATTTATGCACACAATCTGAATTATCTAAAAGGTTTTGACCTACTGTGGAACCCTGTGCTGTCTTACCTTTTTAAGGGAAAAAATGTGTGGTTTTGTCTGTTATATATTCAGACAAAACCATGTATTTTTTCCCTTAAAAAGGTAAGACACACACCCATGAAGACTATATTTTATGATGAATACTAATTTTATGTAAGTTTCCGTAAGATTCAAAACCATTTCACTGATTTGATTTTTTTTGTCTCTCAGATCTATAAAAACAATTTAATATTTTGTTTGACAAAACCTTAAATTATATTTTTATATATATAATTTAAACTATCTAAAAGTTTTTGTTTCCTTTTTACTCCAAATAAAATTCCTAATCTTGTTTTTTAAAGAGAATTTTTAAAGCATGTCATAAGATCTGTTAAAATTTTAAGTTTTCCTTTAATTATGAGTTATAGAAGGATTGTTATTTAATATTTTAAAATTTTCTAGCAGCCTCACCATAGCAATATATGGAGAAAGAAATGAGAGCAGATCTAAAAAGTGAAAGAGCAAACAGTGAAAAGCAACAAGCCATACAGTCTCAGCTTTAGTGAATTAAGTAGCTGCTAGTTTCAAATAATTCAAGTCAAAACCAAAGAAGTGAAAGCAATGACTAGATAAATTTCTAAACTTAAAACAATGGTTTTATATTGAATTCAATAATAGCAATTTCAAATTTTATTGACTTTGAATATGTTTTTATTGAGTTCAAAATGTTTCAAAAGTTTGCACGGTAGCTATTAGCTTTATTATATTGGTTATATACACAACAATAAGCAATTAAAACAAAAAAATAAATAAAATTATACATCTACCTAATTAGAAAATCTATAATGAAACATTTTGAACATAAAGTGCTTATTCAAAAGTTATATAGATCAAAAACAACTTATTTTTGAGTAAACCAAAGTACGATTAATTAAAAATATTAAAAAATAATGATAAAGAAAACAATATGAAAATGAAAAGAGAAAATATGAAGTCTTGATTTGGAAAATAACTGGAATGAAACATATCCACACTGCAGTGCATGTGGTTGAAATTTTTCATGCATAGCAGATTTCAAAATAAGAACATTGTGCAACTGGCAACCATTCATAGCAAACTGAAATGAAAACTACATTAAAATGAGAAACTGCCAAAAAATATTACACCAACACCAAATGATGGAAAAATTGCAAGAAAAAGGTAAAACCAAAAAGGAAGAATAAAACTTACTTTAGCAACAGCATCATCCTGATATTGAGAAAGCATGAAAAGAATTGAAAATATGATTAAGACATGAGTGGTTAAAAAAAAAAAAAAAAAAAAAAAAAAAAAAAAAAACACTGGAGAGAGAGAGAGAAAAGGGTGACTTTGGCTATCCTCAGCATCAATGACCAAAAAGGAAAATACAAAACATTTAAACACAAGGCATATTAGAAAATCATTTAACACAAGGAAAATTTTAAAAATTTCATCCTAAAAATGTAATAAAAACAGTAGAAAAACAAATTTAATGCTGAAACATTTTTACAGTGGCCAAAGTCAAAATTTTAAATAACAAAAAAAAAAAAAAAAAAAAAAAGGTTCAACTGTTTTGACATAGTTTATTTCATTTTATCACCTATTCTTACTAAATTAGTTCTGAAACAATGTGAGATATAAACCTTAATAAATAAGAGCCAATTTGAATTTAGTTAAAATCTAATTTTTATAATGATACAGTTAAAGTAAAAATCAAGCCTTCAGCTGAATAACAAATTACATTTTGTTTCACTAATGCAAATTATGTTGAAATGAAATTCTTTTTCTGATGATGTATAATTTCACACATATTATCATTAATTCAATGAAATGGTTAGTCATAAATCACTAATGCTATTGCCTCAGAGAAAATTGTATGCTTAAGAATGTCAAATCATAACCAGACCAATGAATTCAAGATGGCTTCAGAATAGAAGGATTGAAAAATGAAGATAGAAATAGCAAGACGGGCAAAAGAAACTGTGATACTAAACTGAACATAAACAAAAAGTAACATTTTTTTCAGATCATTAGAGAATGTAATCAAATAAAATCAAAGTAAAATTTAAATGACACACTACTTAAAAAACAAAATGAAAGTTTTTAGCGAAGATACTTAGATAAAATTAAAACTGATAATCATTTGTAATATTTATATCTCTATTCTTGATATATTCTCACCTAAAATGAGAATGAAAAAATCTAAAAAAAAAAAAAAAAAAAAAAAAAAAAAAAAAAAAAATCTATATCAAAGCAGTTTCTAAAAAGTCACATACTGAAAATATAAATATTAGATTGGTGCAAAAATAATGTCGGTTTTTGACGTTAAAAATACGTCAAAAACCGACATTATTTTTGCACCAACCTAATAGTAAATCATTAATCTAACATTATATCTGCTGGCATTTAAGCAATTAGATTAATATATTTTCAGATTTTCACTTCTATCTTAAATCAGTTTTTCTTAAACTTCATTAACCCTTTGTACTAGAGAAATTATGATACATATATTAAAACAATATATATGAAGCAAAAGGTGACATAAAAATCTGATTTATTTATAGAAATATTAAAATTCTCCTATTTATTAAGATATACAATTCAAAAGTATTAATCATGAATCAGATTAAATAACATAAATACTAAATTTGAGGGGGAAAAAGACCAAAATACGTTTAATATATGAATTTTTATACTAAATAAAAATTCAAGATTATGATTTTATGAAACTAAGTTTTACAAGTCAATATCAGTTGGTGATGGTTTGTGTGCACTCAATAAAAATTTGAAAAGAATGACAGAAAAGAATTAAAACTATATTTCATAGTAAATAATTTTTAAGAAGCATGACTCTTGAAAATATATAAAAGTAATCTAGCAGACTCAAATGTTCATAATATCTATGATGACAATCACATTTCTTAGGGAGAATCTATGATAAAAGCCAGTTTTAAAAAAAAGTCTTCTCTAAGATTATAAAATACTAGCAGAAGTACCTAGCATTGCCTGGACAAAATTATTGAAATGATTTCTAACTTAGTTTCCAAATAATATATACCAGGAATAATAACATTCCCATAAAAATTAACAAACATCTAGAATAACATAGAAATGAAAATAAAGCATATTTTTAAGTATTAGACTTTTACAAAAGGATTTCTCTGTATACAATATTCTTAGTTTTTTTTCAGTGGGTACATAAAATGTAAAGATTTCATTTGCTTCCAACTCTGAAGCATTCAATATACAGTTACCCTTGTGAAAAACATGGATCTTCAAAGTCTAATCCAGCCATTGACAGTGTTGACCTTGTGATTTGTTTGACATTGCAAAGCTAAGTTTGACTGGAAATTGCAGTCTCTTAAAATTGAACGGAACATCTGTAGGGATCAAGGGAATTCTTGGCATATAGACATCTTCTACTCTCCCACAACCAGAAAGAATTGTTGCTTCAGTAAACATGAGGCATCATTCTTTTCACTATAAGTCTTGTGCTGTTGCAGAGTTTTGGAGGATCAACATTTCATAGTAGCATTATTGAAGAGCCAATTTTCAGATCCACTCTATATGGCAGTAATCCAGATAACTCATAAGGAATTCTGTTATCCAACAGAATTCCTTATGAGTTATCTGGATTAGCAAGTTTTCAACAAATTGATTTGATGTTATATCTCCATACAGGTACACTCTCATATTAGTTGTCAATTTTAGGATCTTTACATGTCTCCATAACATTGATATTTTCAAATAAGCTCAAATTTCATCTGCTCTAGTAACTTTTGGAATGATAGGGAGGATTTGTTTAAAGTCACCATAGGTATTCCTCTCATCAGAGAATCATTGTTCCTAATATCCCTTAGTGTTCTATCCAAAGCTCTCTTATGGTTTATAGTGCATTCATGCCAAACAATCAAGTAACACTTTTTGATAACTTGTGTAATTCCAGAATTCTTTGGTATATTGCACGTAGGATTTTCATTCCTGTTCAGATCCAGTGGAAGTTTGAATGGTGAATGAGCTGTCTTACCCCCAGGTAATAATGTAGCAGCAATCCCTGATAAAGCAACTGCAATACGTTTTTAACTTCTTACCTTGGCCACTAGTAAGGTGGTAACAAATGTTTTTTCCTGTCCCACCAGGTGCATCTCGGAAGAATATTCCACCTTTCTGGTATCTAACATCATCTATAATTGTGTCATAAGCTATTTTCTGGTCAGGTAGAAGCTTTGTCTTATTTTCTTTTATGTAGCTTACCAATGAAGATATATCATATGCAGTTTCTCAGATCAATTCTCTTGTTAACTTGTTCTCATTTCTTCTTGCTGTCTTTGGACGGCCATAAGTGCGTAGATCAGTTCCTCCCATGGCTATGATTCTATTCTTAATGTCGATCAATACTTTATTGTACAATTTATCATTATAAGAAACCTCAATATCTGGTAACTGCACTTGTAATTGGTGTTTGTAATCTTTCGCTAAGGTGTCCTTGTGTTTATCCCAAAGTCCTAATGCATTACTTATTTCACAACAGTTAATGAGGAGGGAAAAAAGAGATCTAAAACTTTTTGCACTCTGAGATACAGATGCTTCTGTTAAAGTAGAATCCCATTGTGCATTATCTTCCAAAAGACCACATTTGAAGCAAGCTTCTCTATATGTTGAGCACACTGTTCCATCTGCTGTATAGATATCTTCAAATGAAGTAGGACATTTGGCATCATGCAACAGCATCCTGAGAAAGAAACATTCTTCTGGGTTGGGATTTACAGTTACTTCCAAGTGCACTATCAAATTTGATGTCTGAAAATCCATCTATAGGTTCACTCCTTTTTTGTCTGTTGCTGCTGCCATTTTGTCAGGTTTTATATGATGGAAGCTGATGATAAAATATTGTCTTAGCAAAGGGACCTTTTGCACAAAGCTTGAAGAAACCTGTAAGTGTAGTCTCTCTTGGAGCTAAAATTTGCTAAGCTGCATTTGCCTCAGAGAAGTAAACTCTTTGTCCATTTTCTAAATGAACATCTAGTGGCTGAACTGTTGGATATCGCTCATGAATGGGAAATCTAAGTATTCCCCAAATTCCTTAATTGCTGCTAATGTATCGACCTTGCTGGTACATGCTTATTTCATCTCATTGGTTTAATGTTTGGTTTTGCCTATTTTCACTCTCATTGCTTGTTTCTTGTAATGCAAATCTTGCTGCGTCTGATCCTTTGTTGACATATTTGCAGACATATTTAATTGACTTTACTGAGTTACAGAACTCAACATTGATGTTAGCATCAAAGATTTTCAAGTGTAGGGGACTGTATGGAATTAACACTCTGTTGTCAATTACAAATGGATTTCAAATTAATGCCTCAAATCTGCTATCATCTGACTTTCTTCTTAGATAGGAAGGCTAGCCATCTTCAACCATTTGTGTTTTCTTTAAGAAACCTCTTGGATAATGCTTGGTGCACTTGTTATCAACCATACAGAGAGAGAATTTCTGTTCCTATCATCACAGGAACCATGTACCATATGAGTTTTAACAGTATTATAAAGTTTTTTGTCTTTTGTAGGATCAGGTAGTTCTGCAGATATTATATAATCCACCTGACAGGTGTTAATTTTCATCAATTCACCATATCAAGATGTAGACATGAGGAAGACCTCATTTTTGCCACTCAAAGGTATGCATGTAGCATCTTACACCACTGAAAACTTTCCCTGCTGTATTCATTTGCATTAATTTAATCACTTTTAACCTGAAAACTCTTGCAATTATGTCTGTTCTGTGGCTTTTGTCCAGGGAGAAGTTCAGCATTAATTTCTTTTCAATTTGGATTACAGGTGAATGTTATAAACAAATATGAACATCCATATGTCTAATGTATGTTATTGAATCTTGAGTTCTTTCATGCATATATCTTGGACTGCCAATAAAACTTGATGGAAAAATGACTGGTTGATTTAATTCATCTATGAAAACATCATTGTTAATGCCATCTTGTAAAAATGATGATGCTCTTAAATCTAATTGGTGTTACTTGATGTATGCTAATCTTTCTCCCTCCATCTTTGTATACATATCTACAACAAACTGGTAGAACAGGTTTTGAGCTCTGTGAAGGTGATTAAAATAATTTTCTTGGGGCATAAGGAAGAAAGCATAAAAGTCCATACATGAAAGAATCTTATTGAAGTTTCCTCCAACTTGATACCCGTCTTCACTGGTGCCAAAAAGCAAGGGGGATATTTTAAAGCATCATATGAATAATGAATTTCACATTCTTTTTAGCTTATTATTAAGAACTTGAAGATCAATAACACATTTTCCAAACTCTTCTCCACTGATTACTGTATCTACTTCATTGCATTGAATCATAATGAAACATTAAAAATACTCACTTGAGGGCCTTTTGTCATAATCTTTTATTCAGCGGACAGTGATGATTCTAGAGAAAATTTAAAGCTTTTCATATAACTGTTCCTTTCATGAAGCAAATCTTGTAGCTTTTTGTTTGTTAATTTTTGTAACTAGTTGCATTAACTCTCTTTTGAGCCTGTTGAACCAAATCAGACACAAAATAAAGTTAAAGAAATTGAGGCTCTTCATTTGATAGTGGCAATAAAGATCCAATCCAGTGATAGACTTGCCCTTGGACTTTATATGTAGGCATAAATCCTTCCTCATGAATAATCTTAGCACCAAAAGAAGTCATCTGGAATGCACTATTATAGTTTAGAATGTTTTTAAGAAAGCCCTTTGAATCATTAGTAGCACTAGTGAAAACTTCCCTCAGTAGTTCTGAAGGATCTTGTAAAAGCTTCAACTTGACCTTACCACTTGTGCAGCATATACCAAAAGGTTCATTTTCCCACTTTTATGCTCCACAGTAGATACAAAGTTTTGTCATTGCACCAATCTACACTTTGGATATAGCATAGTCAGTCATTGGATCATAATTCATAGTGAAAATAATTCATCCTGAAAATTTTACCAACATCAGTTGTTTAATACCAGTTTTATGATAACATTGACTTGCATAATTTGACAATCTATATATTATATACACAAATTATTTTTATAAGTTAATGTTTGCCTGAATGTCACACTTTAATATAAAAGAATATATAAATATAAAAAAAGTTAAACTTATTTTTAAACTACTTAAGGGTGTCTTTTAGTTAAGTAGACTTACAGATTCAGAATGGGTAATTGTTTTAGATAATCAATGCATCACAATTTAGTATACAACATAGAACATTATATCAACTGGCTGTCAGTCCTCTAGTATTAAGCTCCACTTAATACATCCCAATATCCAGTGTAGTTTATTATTATAGATTCACATAAAGTACTTTAAATTTTTCTCATGAAACTTTCAGTCACTATATTATATTTAATTTGATAGATTGAGAAACTGAAGAGCAAGAAAATGGTAAACATTTAAGCATAGATATCCTACAAAAGTTTTTCAAGTGTCACTTCCTCACTGATTCATATTGTGAAAGGCATAACAATGTTATTAATAACATTTCAGTTAAATATTTCAGCCAAATATAAAGGACCTACACAATCTGAGCTAAATATTTGCTGTTCTTCAATAAAGCACTTGAGATGAACAGACAATAGAAGTGAATCAACTGTTATGGAGGGCAGTTTGAAAGTAAAGAAATACAAAAAGTTGATAAATTGCATTACTATTTCACTTTATCAGTAGTTTATATAAATATTTTCTTTGCATAAGAAAAATTCCATATATTTAAACCTTTTTTATGGATTACATATATATATATATACATATATATATATATGTAAGCAAATATATGGATATAGATCCGACAGTATGAAGAAAAATATACGGAAAAAACAAACAAAAATCCTTATATGCAATAATGCTGTTTTAATGTTAATATGTCAACGTTGGACGTTTCGGTTTAATAAACCATCTCCAGGACATATTCATAAAATATAATATATATAATTAACATCATGTCATGTTCAATTGATGTTATATAAAATATATATTATATTTTATGAATATGTCCTGAAGATGGTTTATTAAACCGAAACGTCCGATGTTGACATATTAACATTAAAACAGCATTATTGCATATAAGGATTTTTGTTTGTTTTTTCCGTATATTTTTCTTCATATATATATATATAAATAAAGAAATATAGTCTTAAGGTGTGCTATATTTATGGAATAAAGTGCTCAATATCAGAGAGAGCATGTGTAAATATAAAAGTGAACATAGAAGTCAGGCCACATATGCCTGACGATTGCATATAGCATGAAACAGACTGTCGCCTCTTGACTTAGTTTTATATATATATATATATATATATATATATGAACTTGCAGAAAACAAAAACTTTTTCTTTTGTTACTTGTTTTCACAAACTTGCACAAGATGTAAAAATGGAGTAGTGTGAATGTTAAGATCTTTCCAGTAATTCAAATGTTGAGATTTCTAACTTGTAATAGTTGACTATGGGTGCAGAAATAATTTTAGGTGAGTTATATGAAATGTACAAGTTAACTTTAGATATTAAGAACAAATTTTGAACATCTTACTATATATGGAGTATATATATATATATATATATATATATATATATATATATATATATAGAGAGAGAGAGAGAGAGAGAGAGAGACAAGATAAAATCTTCTATAAAACAGAGTTATTAAAAATAAAGTCAAAAAATAAAACCTGAAATACTAAATGCACTGAAATGAAGCATGTAGCGGAATATATAGACTGGAAAGTCTGTTTGTAATTGTATGATAATTACATTAAATAAACAATAAAATAAAAACAACTCATAAGGAGGAGCAGTAAAATCAGAAACATGTTAAAAAAAATTATTCAATATAGTCTGGTTCCAGTTTGAAAACCTATCTCTTAGCTCTGTATACACTAATACAAGAATAACCCTAATGATATCCACATTTAAGAAAAAGAATATAGTCATCAACAAATGAAAGTTCCTGAAGCTGAAAGGTCAAAGTTAATGACAAGAATAAAACATGCACATGCAAATTCACTTTAAGACACACCTAAGATAATGGTCTGAACAAATTTCTAATGAAAAAAAAAAAAAAAAAAAAAAAAAAAAGCTATGCTCATTTATTGAGCTACTGCTGGATGAAATAATTAAATAGATTTTACAGTAGTAGGTATTAGACTTCAGTTATAGTTTTGGCAGGCAAGCACAAAAAAGGCTAGCCAACAGAATGATTTTAGAGAGTAAACGGATAGGTGGTCATTTATAAAAACAATACTGAAAATACATACAAACATGAGTGTTGAACATGACTATTCACTTACTTTGCATTCTTATGAACAAATTGAGTGACACAAATAGATTTCATTTGTGGTTTAAGGAAAATGAGGTGATCAATTTTAAGATAGTCAAAAGTTGACTATATGAAATTGAACAATATAGAAACATATTACAAGAACTTTGAAATTATGATTAAAAACTAAATGAACTAAAGTGACAAATGCAATGTTTATTTAACTACTTAAGAATTGTTACAAAGAGCTTTCTCCAGTAAATTAAATTATAAAAATAAATGAATGAAAATATTCATTTTAACTTTGTAAGTGAACAAAAATGAACAGTAAAATCTAACAATACGAAACTCAAATAACCAATGTTTCACATATCATAAAACAATATAAGAATTGCCACATTTTTATATAAATAACACAGTATTAATAGTGAATGTAACAATATATAGATAAATATTGAAAACTTATTGTATTAAAAGTGGGTGATAATAATTCACGCAAAATGAGTAGTAATTAAATAAGAGCAGTTAGAGAAATTTTTCCTTTTTAAGCTGGAGAAAACCTCTTTTTTCCTTTTACTTCAAAATTTAAAGCAACAAATTCTATTGCTTGAAAATGACAGTAAAAATCAAAAGCAGGTAAAAAGCAGACTACAACAGACAAGCACAAACACATTGAGTGCAGACAAGGGAAAGAAAAACATTAAGTCATCAGACAGGTTGATAAGCTGTTAACAAATGAAAATCTGTTTTTTTTTTTATATAATTATTTTGTGACTTTTGCATGTATATCTAAAGATATACAAAAATTTTATTGTATGGTAATGCAGGTGTTTTTTAATTATTGCTATATATTTGCCTATTTAAAGTCTTACATTAATATTCAGGTTTTGTATTATTTTTTGTAGACGAGTTCTCCAAAATCTTCAATAGTATTGTCTAGGTAAATAAGGTAAAAATCAAAACTGAAGATCAATTTTAACATATAATAATACAAACAATAAAAATGCTTGTGAAAAATGAAAAAACTTATTTAGTTTATTTTAAATTAGATTTGGTTATTAGACTGGTTTCTAAAAGAGTAAAATATGACAAAGCAAGCAATATATAGTAAAATCTACACAAAGAAATGAAATTTCATCAAACAAGACACCAATATTGGGCATTTCATTTTGTGAATGGTCAAAGAAAGAAATTTATGTTGTGGACGAAAGTGTGAAATGTTGAAACCTCCAATTTAACAAGTTGATAAAATATGTTATAAATTTAAAATTCTTTAATGAAAAATTTTTTTTACTTTTATTTTGTCCAATCTGTGTTAACAAGCACCTGGAGCTTTCTATTAGGATTTAATTTTCCAGGGTTGACAAAGCAAAGGGTAGGCGAGTATTGTCATAATTTTTCAGTTTCCTTGTCCAGTAAACAACTTTTTTCTTCAATTGTAATGTAGAAACTTTGAAGGGCTTTCTTCTTTTATGTGTTAAATCTCTTCAAAACATAGGCAATCAAAGTGCTTCACAATTTCCTATCTTTTGTAGCTCTTAGCAATGTTTTTTTTTTGTTGTTTTACTGTACATCTAGCTTTTGTCTTTTTTATTTCCATTTTCCAGAAAATGAGCCTTAGTAATTCATAATTTTTACTGATTTAGATCATCATAGTGAACACACTTCATTTCCAGTAACAATTCCTCCCAAAGTTTTTTTGTCACATTTGGTAAAAAGTGGAATACAAGTGGTAAGATGTTATCTAACATTTTGCACTTAAAATTTATTTAGAACCCATTTTCTGGCTTTTTGAATTTTTCCTATTCTTTGTAAACAATTTAAAATCGTGAGTGATCAACACAAAGATTTTAGCCAATTTCAACATTGATTCAGGAGGGTTAATCATCCAAAAGAGTGACTTCTATATTGTCGTCTACTGCTGCCAAGTTTGTCTTCCAAGTTAAATTCACCTTCCTTGAATTTCACAAACCATTCACAACACATTGTGCTTCCAATTGAACCCTCTCTATAGGATAAATCAATCTTCATTTCTGATGGTCCTTGATAAGATCCACATGTTTCATTTGCTCAAAGCCATTTTTAATCATTGATCTGAGTTGTATTCATCTGATAGTTTAAATATTTCAAAATGAGTTAACACTATGCATAACATCCATTTGAAAGTTTTAATCTGATGAGGCAATCTAAGATGATTTGTATTTTTTGGCTAATATTTTGGTTTTATAGCAATTTGTTTCTAAGGACATCTTTTTAATCCCTTAATTAGTTTCTGAAAGGCGTCTTTCACTATTATGTGCTTTTGGATTTCATTTCTATTCTGTCTGGCTAATGCAATAATAAACAATGAAAAATACTTCATTTGTTATTACACTAGCTAGACAGTTAACTTTCTGATTTTGCTGACAACCATACATCCTGTTTTCTTACAGTTAATGATTACTCTTTGCCTCTTGAGTTCTTTCAGTTTTCTTTTTAAGTCTACTATCAACACAGTGCCATTTGCTTATCTCATGTTAAGATTATATCCATCAATAATCAATCCTGGTAGGGCTTAAAATCATCTTGTACAGGTTAAATAAATCCGGTCAGTTGCCTATAGCAACATACCATTAAGTTTATGCAAATCATTTGCATACACTGATCCAAATAAATTGGTAATTACTATTTTTTTTTTTTTTTTTAAAGAAATCTTAGACCTATTTGAGAAATCTGAATAGGAGTCAAAGTGTATCACACAAAATTTCAGTTTTGTGATAAAGTTGATTAAAAACTGAAATAGTAACAATATGGCCCTTCTTGATCTTGCAATCCACAAACAACTTATTAATGGGACTATTGACTAAATGGTTTATTATATCTATTGATAAGGATGAGAATATTAGTACTGTTGGATTAATTACTAACAATTTATTAAGAGACAAATTATATATACCAGTTACTCTAACATATCAATGGATTAGTATTTATAATTTTTAGCAAGATTATAATCTGCATCAATATTTTAAACAGTTTAAAAGATTAAGAATAATTTACAGATAAAGTCTAAAAATTACCAGGCATTGTGTTCATGAAATGCAAGAAACATAGCAATGTACTTAAGAAATGAACTAGCAAATATTTTAGGGAGATTGTTAACCATGAAAAGTAATAAAGCAACATTTTTTATTGGTTTTGTTTATTTTTCTTGGTCAATCAGTTGTGAAATTTTACACAATCTTGAATATTCAAGCATTTAATTTTTAATGTCTGCTAAATGAGATGTTCATATTTTAAAAGTAAATTTTATTTTAAAACCAGAACATAAATAACAAATGGGATATAAACTATTAAAGAGCATTTATAACATTGCTATATCATTAATGATATGACTAAATCTGACATTTATAATGCAAAATTCGAAATAATAGCAGACCAATCACAGAATTTTTTTTATAGTATAATCACTAACATTAGGTACATAATCTTTTTATTAGTCAAAATTATTGCACAAAACGATTATAGTTCAATTGAAAATAAAAAATTAACTTTGAAGAGTTTAAACTTATTTCATTTTGATATGACAGAAGATTAAAATTATCTCAACTGTATTATAGAAAAAGTATATATGGATTTATTACTGAATTTCATTCTAAGAAATAATAAAATACTGCTTTAAAATATTTAAAAATATTTAAGAATATTTAATGTGCTATGGAAGTATTTGGACAAGATCATATTGCCAGTAGTTTGAAAGAATATTTTAGATATTCTAAGTTGAAGATAAAGTAATTATTTAATTTGTGAAGCAGTCAATTGTTAAGAGATCTATTTTGAGTACAGAAACTTAATTTTAAAATATTTTCAGTGAAAAGTATTAACTATTATCATTAAACCTAAAAAAGAGAATGCAGGTTTGAATCCTGCTGGAGGCCACTCTGCTATTTTTTTTTTAAATGAGATCTTGAGTATTTAGGCTGGTAGAAAAATAAAGTACTGTTTAAAATAAACAAATCATCTACTCAAATATGGATATCCACTAAAATAATAATGTTTAAAGTGATAAAACTATATTGAATTAATAAATAAAATTACATTATTTCTTTAGAAATAATATATATAAAAATGTTTCTCATACACTTAATATCCCAAAAGTCATAATTTAGCATTGTGTAAAGGTAATGGGAGGTGGCATCACTGTCTTTGTAAACACATTGTCCAGTGACCATTATATTGCATTACTTCATGACCATTTGCACCTATATATATATATATATATATATATATATATATATATAATAAATGTTATGTGACAGAAGAGTTGTGCTTAATCATAGCATATAGATTTTTTTATTATCAAGTCAAGAACTTTTTCTGTTATACTTAAAATTAACTAAGAGAGTAGAGATGCTTTATACTTTTTCATTATGGGGCTATAATAAAATTTATTTCTGGAGTTGACCAAAGGAAAATGTAACTAGATAATGAAGAAGTATTAATTTCTTTGAGTCATTAATACACTACACAAGTGTTCTACTTAAATGGTTATCTATTACTTAAAATGCTAGCATGTGATCAAATAAAATACTTCTAGATATGTTACTAGAATTAGTTTTATGGATAATAGATTTCAATTTCTTAGACATCAAGCTAAATGCTATGGGTAACAAGGACAATGTCATCGGTTATTTTGATAAATAAGTTTGTTAGAAGTTACTGAATACAATAGTTAGCAAGACTAATATGTGGATAACATTTTGATGATTACAGCATTTACTAATTACAAGAAAATGGAGGTAAAAGGTAATTCCAAAAAGAAAAGTATAAACAAGGCAGGATATTTATCATCCCAGTTTTCATTAAAAAAAAAAAAAAAAAAAAGTGGGGGGGGGAGAGGTGTAATATGACCAAGATTATCTAATAGTGCAGCTATTATTTCAAAATATATACTTGCAATTAACTGTACATCTTAAATTTGAAGCATGAATGAGAGATTGCTTCTAACAAAGTAAACAGTAAAATACTTTTGAAGAGTGAGAGGAATACAACTAGTGCTGACATATTTAATTTTGAGTGGGCATATTCTAAAGAGTTGGCCATACAACATAAACTACATTTGAGGAATTGCTTCATTGAATACACTCACCACTGATGGGATCCTATACTAGAGGATTAAAAAATGATTTTAAATAAATAAATTAAAAACACTTTTCAATGGTCAGAAAAAATGGATATTAAATTACAAACAAAAACAAAAATGTAAAAATAAAACATGGCTTTCCTTAATGGATTTTGAGGTCAAAGCTGTTAACCTTTTTTTTTTTACTTTTTTTTTTTTTTTTTAAGAAATATCTCAAGGATACTGAACATCAAATGGTTATGATAAAAAGTAAAATTAATTTATTCTGCATTTAACTTTGAATTTTTAAACTTGAGTACAGAATTTATTTTTTTTGTTTCCTATATTAATGAGAAATTTAAATTTCTCATTAACATAAGGACAAGTCAATGTTGGGGAGTTCTTGGGTCAAGAAAAAAGTATTTTCTGTGAAGTGTGTGCACTTCATATGTATAACATTTTTTAATTAAAGTTTAATTAATGAAAAATAAAAAATAACAATATTAGAGAGGTTTATTTTTTTTTTAAATTGATATTTAGCTTCAAATTTGAGTATTTTACTTGAGTGTAGCAAACTGATGTCTATTTCTGTATCTTATTCTGAATTTCAACTGTAGACCAATTCATAAGAGTTAAAAATGTTATATGCTTAATTTCCAGTTTAGAATTAAAAGTAAAATAAGATTCCAATGATCTATAAAGATTAACCTGCTCATATAAGGTTTTCAATAGTTTGTTTTTTCACTGAAGTTCATGAATCATTAAAATGAATAGTGCTTAATTTAGAAATTCTATCTCAATCATATTCGGAAACAATGATTAATATGGTTCATATGTATAAGAAAATTACAGGTTATTATAAAATCTATAAAAAAAAAAAAAAAAAAAAAAAAAAAAAAAAAAAAATCAATTTCTCATTTTTCTAAAAATGTTACTATAAAAAAAGAAAAAAAGAAAAAAAAAAGAAAATGGGAGAATCCAAAAAAGTCGTATAAAAGTTACATGGAGGCTACTTTCACAGATAATTCAAGAAAAATTAGAGAAATTGAAATATAAAGGGAAAAATAAATTGGACAAATTCATATCTAATGTGGAATATAGATATATACTCTAATAAGAATTGTTGGCTACATTGTGATAAAATTGTCAACTTATTGTACCCAAGATATATTAAAAAAAAAAAAAAAAACAACAACCAGATAAAAAAAAATATAATTCATTTCTGGAAATATCAGCTTTGACCAGTCAGATGGCTTATTCAAGCTGGCATTAAAATGCTGACAGACAGACAGTCAGAGACAGATAGACAAACAGATTAGGGTATCAACAGTGATAGCTACCTCCACCAAGACAGTATTCATGTAGGGGTCAGGCTTGGCAAAGAGAAAGCACAACAATAAATCAACATTACATTCAGGCTGAGAGATTAAAACAAAACAATTATATCTCATTGAAAAAAGAAACAAAAAGGCAACCCAGCTGCAATAGAATACTCAACACAATCAAGAGAAAAAAAAAAAAAAATTTTTATCATTCCACTTGATCAATGACAAACTTACAAGATATATTCTTTACTATTGTTCAGTTGTAATTGAAAAAACAAACCTTAATTTTGCATATAATTGATTAAATAAATTATTCAAGATCTAAATGAGTATTTTCCAATTCAATCTGACATCAACCATAGAAATATTATTTTATGACAACTTCACATTTTTATGTATTTTGCTCATCTTAGTTGTTATATAGTGCTGACCATTGGATAGACTCTGGCCTTCTTCAAATGCCTGTCCTATTACTTGGTAACATTCTTGGAACTTCAAACTGAACACTTTATTTAATTCACATGGATTGATTAATCTCACTTCACTTTCCATGCTTAGGAGATATTGTGTATCTATTAGTACTTACCAGTCTTGACCTTATTCAGCAAAATGAGAACAGTCTACCCCTGTAGATTGAATAAAGGGTTTAGTTTGAAATTCCAAGAAGATTATTGACTACAAAGACAGACAGAAAAGCCAAGTGATACAATGGATGAAATTTTGTGAAGATGTTATGAACCAAAATGAACATGCTGGTTCAAATAGCAAAGCAGACAATATAATAATATAGCCAAATAACAAAGCAGATAATTTTGTATTTCCTTTTTGAGATGAGGAATTGTCAATATACTTTAATTTATTTATCCTATTGTTTTCATTATACAATATTCTAACCAGAGGGTACTTGAACAAAATGTTGTATGTAACTTCTATAGTAAGCAAATCAGATAATATAATAATGTAAAGTAATTCCTCATTGAAAAGATTTGAATAAAAGTTTTCACATTTTTAATATCTGTATGAAAACAATCAAGTGGGTGCCAAATAGTTTTTATTTCTATATGTTTAACAAATGATCAAAAATTCATGTTTTTTTTATAGCAAGAGAAACTATACTTTTCACATATTTATAACAGATGGTAAATTGAATTTTTATAAGAAAAAGACAGACATTAGAAATTAATTTTTATTCTGTTATAATATCATGAAGCTAACCAATTTTCAACAGAACCTCCTGTATTCAGAGCTATTAAATTATTGAGAAATATTTGTAAGTGCACTGTAATTCTAATGCAAAATGATTGTACACCTAAGGAAAAGGTCTTTCAGACTGTCAAGAATTATCATATGAATGGGTGCTTTTGAAACATGTAAAAGTTAAGGCTAGTAAATACTTACATTTCATTTAATATATCAATTTAGAAGTTATGAATCTGAGAAACTTTATATTATAAAGCTTACATGACATGTTTGGTGGAAGAGGGGTGTATTCAACATTTGATAATTTTGCATCAATATGAGCTTAAAGGTTTTAGGCAGTTTTGTTCAACATTTCTTTTCATGGTTAGCCATAAAGAATTGTAAATGTAGGACTACCCTACACTTCAGTAATAATAATATTCATTAAGAATTTATTACAGGAAATATCAAATTTTATGGAAAATTATGTATTTAGTTACATAAATAAATAAAAATAATATAAATTCGGATGTTATATTCAATTTGATGTTAGGTATTTTTCATTTTCTCCTCAGCATTTTAGAATACTTTGGCTGCAATGTTAAGTTTCCTAAGTTGGATAAACTGGAGCTATTTCATTTACACTTTGTTATCACTCTTTTCCATTGTTGTTTTTAGATTGCTTTCTTCCAGTCATTTTGATGGGCAATAGCAAAATTCTGAAATTTAGAATGATCTTATTCCATTTAAAAAATAAACCCTTTAAAAAAAGAATATTTTAAATTAATATACAACTTGAAATAAAATGCTGTTGACAAAAAACCTTAATAATTTCACTATAATTATGTAACACTAATGTAATGATAATATGCAGACAAATCTACAGTTTATGTTATCTCATTGCATGGTTAGGAGCTATAAACCTAAATTGAGCTTGAAACATTGTCTAATTGGCTCTAATTTTTTTTTAATAAATACTTCGATATGATATAATGAATAATTTGCAGTGAAAAAGCAATTTTTGATTTTTTTGTTGAATATGCCCCTTCTCCACTGAATGCATCAAATGTTGACATTTGTTTAGAATTATTCTATTTTGGAGATTATTTTTACAAAGGCATAGAATATGATAATCTATCTTGTAACATGAAACTTTGTAAATTTCGTTAAAAATCATACTTTCTTTCATCAGTCAAATAATATTTAAATAACTTTTGTTTTGAGACAAGGGTATTTTTATATAGCTAATATCTTCATTTCTTGGGAAGCATTACAAAATACATGTTCTGATCAATTCTTTCATTTTTTTTTTTTCTCTAGTATATTTTCTTAAATATAAAATTATAGAAATTTTATAATTCTGTGCAAGTCTAGATGAGTGTATATGAGCAAGATTTGCTATGTAAACAGATAAAAAAAGGTTTATGTAAAATGGAATTAGAAAATTTAGAATAGAAAAAAGATTTTGACTCTTGCCATGATCAAGTAGATGGTAGCAGTGGTCAAGCAGTTTGATTTTTAGAAGTTTGTCAGTGAAGCTATTTCAGAAGAGATAATCAAGTACAAACACAAAGCAAATAGATGAAAAAATAGTGTCAGAAATGGTGATGATGGTTGCTGCAATAAATAAATGGTCTAGTGGCATACAGACAAAAGCAACAAATGATGGGTAGACATAGCATTAGAGGCACCATTAAAAAAGAAACAATATCAAATAAATGTTTGGTAAGTGATATCAAGCAATTGGATTCAATGGAATTAAATTTTCAATGAAATACCAAAGGTTAAACAATACACGCCAAACAGTTTGAAATATTAAAATATATATAACAGAAATTCGATTTGTCCACTTTGATTGAAATTTCAAAATTAGAGATGATCTTTCCATTTATTTACCTATCAGGTTGGGAAATTGTATCTTGAATAGGACTAAAGATTTGGAGAAAAATCCAAGACATCAGTGTATGAAGTGGAAAAGAAATTAAAGTTCAATGACTAAATAAAAAGGGAATCATTTCTTGATATTGATAAGAAAAACAGTTGTAATAATATATAAACTTTATGAGCAAGTAAAATATACTCTTGATGCACTAGAAAGAAAAATATTAGCAAATTTATTTTAATAGCTACTCAACTATATAAAATTTTCCATATAAAACATGCCACTTTTGATAGTGTGTATATATTAATCACTCCTCTTGTATCCTTTTTATTTTAGTATGAACAATACCCAGATAATATTTCAAATTTTAATTTTCAGGTTACAAAAAAAAAAAAAAGTTCAGCAGCAATTAAAATTTGAAATGGTTAAGCCATTTTGAAATACCAGTCAACATTAGATATATTGTAGATTATAACTTTCATTGCTAGGAATATATTAAAGGCAAAAAGCAATGAAAAGATTTACAGATCACTGATCCATAAACAATATGGTTCCTGTGACATTTAACAGCAAAACAGGAAATTGCATAATGGCTGGCATTTAATGCTTACTTTGGTGTGTATGCACATGTTATGAAGAATGGGAATTGGTAGTGAATAAAATCATATCAAATGAATTTTCATTTATCAAAAGCTTGGGAAGGTAAGTCAATATGATTTTGTCAATCTTACGTATTTTAGTATTGTTATATTGTAAAGCAATATGCAGAATATACAGTAAGATGAAACCTCTTGTAATAATGGCAACTCTTTAAAAGAAAAACATTTCAAGCAGAAATTGATCATCTCTAAATCTATTGACCTTTAATTGATCAGATTGGACATAGAAAGTAGTAAGGACTAAGCAGAAAAACACCACTTTTCAGGGAGAATATTGGCAAATTGCAAAAGGTCTGTCTGAGACAGGAAAATCCAGCTTATTTGGTCTTGTAGGAAGAGTCCATTTGTAGAGTAATAGTACTTTTCATTTGGAAGGTTTCATAATACAATTGGAATTGTTAAATTATATTCTTTTAAAGAACTACTTAGATTATTTACATTATTCGAACTGTTATTCTCATCTTCATTGCCATATTCACAATGTTTTGGAGCATACAATGGCCAAAACATTGTGAATATGGCAATGAAGATGAGAATAACAGTTCGAATAATAACAGTACAATAATAATGTAAGTAATCATAATACCTCATCTCAGAGATATAGACATATATTTTAAGGAACTATATTGGACTATTTTTTTATCGCTACTGGGGTCTTAATTTTTCTGTTGACATACATTGGGGGGGGGGGGTTAAACAGCTAACATTTTGTTGAGATGTAGCCACCCAAGATGCACTATATATTTTTACTTTTAATATCTTTAATCACTGCTACCTCCAGTTGCAAACTTTAATCTTGTACATTTTTTAAAAGAATACAATGCCTCGATTTTGTTTTGTTTTTTTTAAACCCAGGAAACTTGATACTTTATTATACTGGCAATGTAAATGGTAACATCATGGCCAAACAATGTCTATCTCTACAAATATGATCAACTTATCTGCCTTTTTTATTTTGCTTTATTAACAATATGTAAGATAATGATCAATGATTTTCTGAATCCCTCAGAAAAAGGAAATTATAAAATCCTTTTGAGAGTTTCTAACGGCTAGGTTAGTAAAGACTATGTCAGAGAGAAATTCAAGAGAATTATATTTTTGTTTTACATATTTTGGGGGAAAATAAATTCAAGCTATCATGGATTTTCAACATTAGTTATGTTGTTTAATTTTAGAAGGTCATGTGCAGTAGGCTTTATTATAGAAACAATCTAAATTACAACTGTCAATGGTGATATCAGACTTCATATTTGTTGCTAACCAATTTCACTAATTCATCAGTGACTTGTAGCTTTTCCTCCGTTTCAGATAATTCACTAGTTTTCTGAACTGCATCCTGATAGGAACATGTCATAATGATCAATGCATATTGAAATTGGTCCACTGTGAAAGCATCATTTGTAGAGATAATGTTATGTCCAATATAAGATTTAAAAGATGTTGATAGAGAACTTCCAAATATTTCTCAACAGTAATTCACTTTTCAAACGTACTGGTATCAGCCCAAATAAAATCATCTACATAAGTGGAAATTATTCCTTTAAATTTGCCATTGTTGTAGAATGAAAATATGGAATTATTTGAAGAACTTTTCACAGAATTTTTTTTAACTACTTGACTATGCTCACATCAGATTTTAGTTTCCACAAAATAGCATTAAAAAAAAAAAAAATTCAAGAATTAGGGGTCAGAGGTAGACCACCCATTCAATCTTGTTATTTTGCAAATATGCAGCCTTAACATCTACTGGTCAGATGAAGCTAAAACAAAATGATAGGCAAATTACTGCATTTGAAGATGTCAGTGATTTTTTTGATTTTTTATTTTGATTGACTGTGTCTTGCTCAAATCTAGGAGCTACCAGTCAAGATTCAGTAAAAATGTTGCCATTCTTTAAATAATTCAGTAATTACAAATTTCACAAACATAACATTTTGACCATGAGTTTCAACTTCATTATACACATTATCCTTTCAGTTCTTAGTTTTACTTTCATTTATCACACCATATTTTCATCACTATTAAATATCACAATCATCAGGCACAACTGACCAATCGCCTAATTTACTGAAATCAATCCAATGAGTATTGTTATTATAATCACATTTAATATTAGAGTTTTTATTTGCCAGTAGCTTTATTAGTTCTAATCATAATCCTGCTAGAAATATATTCATCAGTATCAGAGTTTATTGAAAAATATCCCACTGTCATTTTCTTTTCTTTCAATGATTCTACTTTGTCCTTTGGAGATAATTATGTTTACAGAAATATTTTCGAATTCATTACAATTTAGCAACCACTTTAGGAGGATTTAACATGGAATCATGATTAACATTTGGTTCTATAACAAAGCAACAAATGTGAACTAAGACTCATTTTCATTGTGTGCAATGATAACATTAAATTCAGGCTTTTCCTTTCTATCATAGTACACTTCAATGGCATTTGTCAGAGTTTCAGTAGAAGCACTCTAATATTACTTTATCACACAAGCTTCATTATTTATTCTATGTATTCACAACAAAGAAAATGTCTTGCAGTAAGCATGACATTTAAATGATTGAAGTAACTTGTTTTAATGCAAATAGATGGTTCTGAAAAAAACAAAACAAAAAAAACTTAAACTATAAGATTGCATCCCAAAACTAAGTGGTTAAATGAAAATTTAGAAAAATCTGACAAATAATTATGAGTAGATATTGCTCAAGTAAGTGTAATATGAATATCCCATTAAGTATCATCAAAAATCCTACTCTGCCACCAATTATAACATTTAGACATTCACAAATGCTATTGCTCCAAGAGTTTTCAGCTGTTGCAGTCATTGTTATGCTAAATGCCTCACCCAACTGACATCTCAATATTATTAAATTCACAACCATTATCTAACATTTTTGGAGTACCAAAGGTTGATATCCAGCATAAAAAGAAAACCATTATCATTTTCAGTTGTTTATAAATCACAGTTGCCTCATAAAATCTGGTGCAAAATCAATTAGAAAATCTAATTATAATTAGGAAGAGGATTTAGTTTTGTATACTTGCTACAAGTATTTCTTTATCTCACTCATAATTGGCCATTTTAACACTTTTCAATAAACCTGGCAGTTCTTCAGTAGTTGGATGTCTAAAATATTTATGACATTTCAAAGCAACCTTCTTTATCAGTAGAAAAAGAATAATTTGAAATGTTCAATCTCCTCTTAAGGATACTGAAAGAATATAGTAACTTATTGTAAGTTTTTTTTTCTGGATAGTATCATTATCAAAATTGTACAACATTTTTTACTTCATTAAAAGTGGAATATTGCACTCATCTTTGTATTAATATGTAGTAACATTAGTACTTTTAATCCAACATGGAGAGACAAAAGATTCAATGATCAAAAGGTGAAGATACATGTGAATGTTGGAAATCACTTAGAGATGCAAAATAAAACTCCAAATGCTTATTATTGTAAACTATTGCACAATACTGCCCAATATTTTGCTTTTCTTATTAACCTCTGTAATTTTGTTTCTTATTCTTTATCCAGTGATAATTGAACACATTCAGAACTAACACTTTCCCAGTCAAATTGTTTTGGAGGAATAATCATTAATGGACAATGTAAGCAGGCATCATCAATAAGACACTTTCTTGTCTAACTGAGTTAAATTTCTTACCAGCTTAAAGTTAACTGTTTATTTCTGAATAACATGACTGTGATACTGTTGGCATGATTTTATGCAAACAAAATGGTATTTAAAGTTTTGTTTATACTGATTTCACTTACTTCAATATTTGATGTAGTCAATACATAGGTCAAAGATTTTGCTGCTATATTCAATTCTGAACCAAAAACAGGCTTTAGAATTGATTTCACATTAATACCAGTCAGTTCATTAAGAGCAGTATTATTAAAAAATGGACATCACAGTTTGATAATTTGCTTAATGGCAACAGTGTAAATGCTATGATGGAATCCAGTAATTCCATATCTTCACTCATGCTGAAAATTGTTCATGAAATCACTAATGTTAGTAGTTTCTGATCCATTGTAAATTGTACAAAAAGATTAAATGCAGTAAACTGCATTCTACCTCTATCTAGCAAAAATAAGTCCAAATTTTCCAGTTAAATATCAACATCATTCACATTTTCCAAATAATCTACACTTATTTCTGATGTTCTAGCTTGACTAAATAGAGAAATATAGGATTAATAGATACTTATTTTGGAGTAAAAAAGGTTAATTCACTCTATATAGAAATATCCTATTTCCAACTGTCATAATTTAAGTAATTTTCCAGTTTATTTTGATGAATACACACTAGAAAATGCCACAAGTAATATTACGCTAGCAATGTTAAATATTAAGCAGGCAAACAACACTTTTCAGATAGTTCAATGACAGATAGCACCTTTTTGTAATTACTTGGTAAACTTATCTGCATATTCATTTAAATGGATTATGACACAAGACTATGTATAAAATAGGAATCCCACTTGTACATGGGATAAATAACTAAAATTGTTAGTTTCCTCAGCACTTCCCTATTGAGATGACTTGGTCATTGACCCAGAACTTTCTCTTGTTAGTGCAATGAGAGAGGTGTTGCAGATTGTCAAAGAATAATGTTTATCAACAAGCCCACCCAAATGAAAAATGGGACAAAACCATGTTTAAAGTGGCAATTCCATGTGTACATGAGACTGATAACAAAAATGTCTTCCATTTTGGAATGCATCAGGTATAGTTAACATAGTTAATTTTGAATCAAACCCAACAACCAAATGGCAGAGTCAGATAGCAAAAGGACTAGTAGACAACAAAACTGAGCTTAGACTGGTATAGAGTTCATTTGTAGAGAGGTGAGATCCTTTCTAATTTGGAAGGTTTTATAATACATCTTTAATAGGAGAGATTTTAACAGTATATATGTGGTGGAGGTGGGTGTTGAAAAAATTATTTTAATTTTTTAACCTAATATCTTATTAAAGGATCCAAAATCAGTTGTGTGTGTATGTGTGCTGGGGCTTGTTGGCTGAGTCAAGAATTTTTCAGCACCCCATTTATATGCCCAGCAAAGGAGTATTGGGTTAGATCGTTTTCTTTCCGAGTTGCTTCCATTTTTTAAAAAATGTTTGGAAACCATCAAATTTTTGTATTGTTTGGTTTATATTAATAAAAGAACAAATCTAAATAAGAGTTGGATACTTACTAGCATTCAAAACAGATTTTGTGACACAATTAGAGTACAATGTTCATAGTTACATTTTTCAATTAAAAAAAGAAAAAGAAAAAAAAACAAATTATATATAAAGCCACTATCAACATATCAAATTCTGATATGTTCTTAAAATATATTCCTATTACTCTCCAATGTTCATTTGAAAACTGATGATCTAAACTTCTCAATGTATTTAAAATGACTTTTCAGAATTTTTTTCAGTCAGAAATACTTGAACTGAAAAACAAAAAAATATATATATAGCAAGTAGTTCTAAATGATCATAGATACCCAATATCGGTATTGAGAAGAAATGAAAACAGTTGATGAGTGGCAAAATATACCAAGAGAAAAAAATTTCCTTTGGCATTAAAAAAAAAAAAAAAAAAAAAAAAAAAGAAAAAAATCAGTCTTGAGAAAGCAGAATATATAAAGTAAAAATGAGTGGGATGGTATTGATAGAGGAGAGAGAGAGAGAAGTGGGTAGAAATGAGTGGATAATAAAAAGAATAAATTGATGTGGATACCATGTGATTAAAGGAATGAAAGAATGAAATAGGAAGAGAAAAGAAAAAATATCAGAGATACATTTTTCATGAATAATTAAAGTTGTGGGTGTGCATGGGCACACACAACTATAGTGTTTATGGTTGGAACAGAAAAATGGACGGGCAGAATCAGTTATTGATTTAACCTTAACAAGTGCTGCTATTATTATAGAATGTAATTTCTATTCAAGAAATGCAAACAAGCATCACTCTCTTCATCCTTACAGTAACAATCGGCAATATTTCAAGATTTGTACTCAAAAGCAAAAGTCATTGGCATTCTCAAGTAGCATAACGAGAAGATGTATTTAATGGCAAAAACAACTAAAATGAGAGTGGGGTAAAGATATAGGTGTAGATTTTAACATTGAAAGGAAACACAGATATTAAATGAATAGAGGATATACTAAGGTTTCACAGAAAACAAAGAATGAAAATAAAACTGTAAGAAGGAAATAAACTGATATTAAAATATATATTTTAGAAGACAGGAGCTAAGCTCATCATAAGTTTAGGAGTTCTTTTTTATATGCATGATATATATATGTTAGTAATAGCATAAATATGTTTCATGGACTTTTTTCATTTTTGTTTATTTTACATTCAAATGTCAGATTTCTTGGTAAATAACATTATGTATTTATCTGTGTATTTAACAAAAGCTGAAAACTCTTGTTATGTCTTTGCTTCAACTGATTATGTCCTGGTATTAAGACCAAGTTTAAAAAAAGTTATAACTTATTCATAATCTAATGAATTAAAACTAAACTAAAAATATTTTTCGTTATCCAAAAGACTAAGAGAAAATGGAGTATTATATATATATATATATATATATATATATATATATAAAAATAAATAAAAAGAGATATGTTGAACAATATAATCTGGTAGGTATAGAGTGATAAAACTCACTGCTAGCTGTCTCCCTAACCCAAATTATCATCAAAATGTCTATCCCTGTAATATATATTTTATGTTTAAAGTGATTAATGATAGACATCCTGACAAAACAATCCAATTGGTAAAACTTAAAAGTTACATCTATTTCTGTCAAATTATTACACATTAATAATAATAATAATAATAATCTATTGAACCTCATGTAATTTTTAAAGTTAAAAAAAAATTTGATAGAGTTTTGCATGAGGATCATAAATTTTAGATTTGAAGGTTTTATTTTATACTTGTGAACAGATCACATGTAATGGGTGAAATTTAATTGAGTTAATTGTGGAAGAAAAATTATTTATGGTATTCATCTATTGTGATTTGAACATGCAGGATTTTAAATGATCCATTCATGGAATTTTTTACTTGTTTCTATCTACTCTTAATGCATTATATTATATACTGGTTAGTAAGAAACACATTTTTGACAAAAGATTTATTCAAGAAAAATGTACAGAGAAAGCATTAAGTTTCTATATTCTCCAGATACAAGTGAATAAAATTATTTTTATGAATAGGTGCATTGTTTAATATTGTTGTACTCAGCCAATCATCTGAAAAAGATCAGGTCTATTGAAAGCATTAAATTTGGCATTTATGCAATGGAAGTTTCTATAAAAATCTGATTTTCCACAAAATAGAAGGTAAAAGTATTGCTCATATCTCAAACTATTGATTTTTGATTCATCCATCATAACAGGGATGAAGCCAGTTACAAGTGCCAGAAGTTTACAATGATAAAACTTGTATGATTTACTGAATTTTTTTTTCCACAAACAATAGGAATTTATGCTCGTAAGTCTCAAAACAGATAACAGAAGGGCTAGTTCAATTGTTTCCAATAAAGGCATTTAAACATTGTACCAGTAATAGTGAATATAGACAACTACAAATGAGAGACTAAGATTTGAACATAAAATGAATGGATCAATAAGTTTGATCTGAAAGTTATCTGAATTTTGATATATTTTTAACTGTTTTAATTATGTGATTAATAGAAAAAGAAAAAAAAAGGCAAGAAAGGAGATTATATTGAAAAATATTTGTAGTGTAAAATAAATGCTTTTTTTATCATTATGCTTTATATTGATATACTTGCAACTTATTGTCTTAAGTGACTTTGGATTAGAATGTAGCAAATAAAATTTTTGCCATATTTATTTTAAAATCATTTTTGTAAATCAACTGTTGCTACAATATAAAAAATGCATATTCTGATTTTTTATAAAGTTAACAGTAACAAAAATGAGGATAATAGAGGAACAGAAAATTGAAGATTGTTCTATAACAATAAATGATTAAGAATAAAAAAACTTTGTCTACTGGAATATTCTTGCCTGATATAAATAACATGAACACTTTATACATTATGTTAGTGGCATGGCATATAATTGTTTGAAAATAGTAAATTTTATAATTCTACAAAATGGTCTAGGATTCTAAACAGGTTTGGTTTACTAAAACATTAATAACAAAAATGTGATAGATAAAACTAAGATTCTTATTAAACGAGATATAAGTAAATGAGGTAATACAAAAACAAATAAACATTTGTTTCTGTAAAATGAGAGATGTTAATGTATATTGTAAATCCAACGTCTTTAAAGAAATGTGTGTTTTGAATTTTTGTATTTGTGCTAACAAACCATATGACAAATAAAAGAAAAAATACTTTTAAAAGAAAATGGCAACAAAGTGCTACTTATAATTTTCTGTTTGTATACTAATATTTACACTGATTATATGCAAAACTTTATCCCTATCAATTGCAGTGTTTCTGTATCTATAGCACTTCATTTATAAATTGTTGGCAATACAGTAGCAGTGAAAGAGAGTAGAACTTGGTAGGTATAAGAATGAGGGATAAGCACTATAATAAATCTTAGCCTGGAACATCACAACTTATTACAGTAGTAGCTTCAATGAGATAAAGATTAGTACTGACAAAGTATAAATAGACACAAATACCTGTATGTGTATGTGTGTGTTTACAAGGATGAACATAGAAAAATCAATTTTTGCAGTAGAGTGGTTTGGAGTAAAAGTGCATGTCTGAAGAAAACAGGACAAGGAAGTGAGTGTGAAGTGGGGGTGTCAAAGTAATGAACAGCTGACCTGTACATTGCAAACTGGAAAACAATCGATTGAGGAAGCAAAGGTTTAACGGTTCCACTTCATTCTTGGTTGGAAAATAACCAAGTGGTCCAACAGTTTTTGTTTTTAAAGACATACAAAAGGAAGGGAAGTGCTTATATAAGCATAAGCCATTTATATTTAATAGAATATGGATTTGGAGTAAAAGTATTAAAAGAATAAATAAATGCAGATAAGCAAAACTAGATCTTGTTCATACCTTTATTAAAAAAAAAAAAAAAAGAAAATTCCAATGAGACAATACTGTTAATACAAGCTTCTGATAGAAGAAGGATATAAAGAAAAATCATTTGCATTAATAAAAATGGATTCTTTCAAAGGAAAAGACTACTGTCCAAAGGCTTTGTAGAGTTGATGTAGTAAGAATCAAAGTACAAATGCCATGAATGATCTGATGATTGGTGTTTGCCTGGCATTGTTGGAAACTGTGCAGAGGTCAGATTGACATAATAGCCTTAAAAGTTCTACAGATCCTAAATGCCTCAAGTTAAAATTCTGACAATATAATGCTAATGAACTTAGTTTTTTGATAGATAAGGAAATAGTAGAATTGATAGGCAGCAGAAGCTTGTAAAATGAGATGCCTACAAGAAAATTGCTTCATTTAGAATCCAATGATACATATCTACCTGCTGCTTGACTGCATTTATCAAAATTCACTAATTATTAAAGTTTTTTCTAAATCTCATTTTGCTTAACTATAAGAAGATGACTTTCTATATTAATGTTCTTTAAATTTCAATTGTTCTTTTTGAGAATTCTGAACTGATTATGTATTTATCTGAATTTAAAAACATGAGTGAATTACATTCATTCACGAAAAGCAAATCTGGCAATTTTTTTTTTTAATATATAACCATTATGTAAATATCAATTTCTTCACTAAATTACAAGTTTTTAAATTGATATCATGTTGATGCATAATTCATTATGAATAAGGTTTTGTTGAAAAGAATTCTTTATGCCCGCACCATAGAGAAAAGTAAATTTTTAAGAGTAGCATAATTTGTTATTCTAGCTTCAAATAAAAATTACTATAAGTACTCTAGTCCTCTATTTACTATTTTTACAAGCTAAGGAAACTAAAATTGAAGTGTGTATTTTAAACTATTAGTATTATTGATGATATCACTCAGAATAAATGTATTTTCTACATAGAATCATGACTAAGTGTGTCCCAGAGCAGCAATATCTAGCAAATTAATGTGGCAGACCATTATTAATTGTAGTAAGTCAATCTTCATTGGGTGCCTCAGTTAGGGCTTTATGTCAGATGAAGTCAGACTTTGCATCAGTATAATCATAGCTAAACATAGTTTTCAGTGTACATATTGTCTGACTATTAGTAAATTTTATAATTGCAACATTCTAACATATCTACCTTTTACATTCAGTAGTGATTTATTAATTGACAAAGTAATAAATTGTGGTTATCACTATGAAAATACATTTTCAAACACCTGTGACACCACTATTGCAGACTTTAAAAACAATTACATTTAAATGGAAAGCAAGAAGCTGTAAAAAAAGAGCCATGGTTAGCACAGAACTTATGGTTACATCTATCATCATCATTTTACAGTTGAAATGGCCAAATGTAAGTTTCTTCACTTGAACTTCTTTTTTTTGTGGAACTTGCAGTTTCTTGCTTTCCAGTCAATTTTGATTTTCAAATATTTAAATACAATGTAAATTGTTATTTTCTGTCAGAACAAGAATTAAAATATTCCTGTTCTCTCTCTCTCTCCTTAATGTTTTCTTATATGCTCTCACTTGCAATCTAGTGACTTCATTGTCTTGCTTGAAGTGAAATGATTAAAAAAAACAAAACAAAACAAAAACAAACTATAATTAATTGATGTATGGAATGGGGTTAATTTCAGAAGATTAATGTAAGAAGTCTGGTGGCCAATTTAAGTAATTTGAATGTTATAAACCAATCTTGAAATTTTGAACCCAACCTTGAAACGGAAAAATAAAATTTTAAGAGAAATAGGAATTGGTGAAATACTGAAAGTCAAATGTATGATAATATAAGGAAGTTGACTTGTGGCTGATAAGAGAAAAATATTTGATGGATCAATCTATTGGACAGAGGGTATATTTGCTGATATTAAATAAAGGGATCTTTTGCATCAGATATTGATGTTTACTAGTTATGTAGACCTAGAAGTAAAATGGGCTGTATTTGGCAAGCACATTTGGACTTAGGGAATTTTAAATATCTTTGGATATTAAAGTAGATGGATAGATCCAAACAGATACTTCATTGTGCAAGCAAGATTAATTACTCTTTATTTAAAAATAATTTCTCTTTGACTAGAGGGATAAGACAGTATCTCATGAAAAATGCTTATGTAAGGCTGTTATAAAATAAATAATTCAGACATTCACATTATAATATTTGCCAATAACAATTTGCTGAAGAGTTACCTGGCTAGATTGTGAGAGAAAGGTAGGCCAATGAGACTGCAAAGTAGCAAGGCTGGACAGAGATTGATCAGCCAAATTTAGAAGAGTGAGAGAAGTGACTGGGACTTACAAATCATTAACCAGTTATTATAAGCACAAAATCTTTTGAAATAGTCATGAAACTGAATTTCCAATATATAAATGCAAGAATATTTAAGATTCTAGGCTATGAAAATTTATATATTTGTAAAGTTTTTTATTTTTTTTTTTATTTACTTCCATCTTGAAAGTAACATTAGATTTATTACAAAATTAAAAAAATGACATTATTTTTTATTGTTAACCTTTGGAATTCATAGATTATACAACCTGTATCAATAAAAAAATATGAACATTTAAAAAGAAATCTCATTAATTTATTTTTACGCACATGTTATTTAAATTATATTTGATGGTCTTTATACAATTTTCTATTGATGCTAACCATTTTTATTTATCTTTTTAAGATCTTTAAATTCCTGGTTTTCTTATAATAAAGTTGGCAAGTCTGAACCCAAATGAACAAAATAGACTAATATAACAAAAGTAACAGCAGAAAACAGTATTTTCTGAAAAGCTTAATACAAGTGAATATTTTTTAAGTTTTTTATCATATACAAAATAAAATTTTGTTTTGTATAATAAAAGCATTAGTATCAGAAAGAAAAGGAGCAATTTCACAGTTAATTGTTTTTTCTGGTGAAAAAAAAGTGTGGGAATAAATGCAGAAATAAGTACACAAAATGTTCATACAAAATAATATTAATCAGAAATTTTATGATCTGTTTCTAATTGAAGACTTAAAAAGGAAATTGATCAGAATTGTCAGTTTATTCTGAAGATAAATAAAAACAAAACTCTGAAAAAGTTACTAGATAATAACAATAAGAGGTTTAGAATATTTGGCCATATATAACATTTTCTTTGATTACTTATAAAAAGAGAAAAATACATTGAGCTGTCCAATACTTAACATTAAAACAAGAAACTGGAAAAAAATGTAATCTTTTAGACCATTAAACATTACATATATTGTACTTAGTTTTGTGACTAAATATTGAAAAATATTAAAATAAATAAGAGCAAAATCCAAATCATACTTAAATGTTTTGGGAAAAGAAACTAAAAAGAAACAATCTTATTGGTTACATTCTTTGCAATTTTCAAATAAAATCTTAGTTATTTTAAGACTTAAATTTCAACATTTAAAAATACACAGTGAATAGCATGTCTCAAATGATATTTAGAGTATCAACAATTATTGATTCAAGAGGTAAAATTATTATTTGAAAGAAACCAAAAGATTCAATGTACACCAGAAGAAAACCTAAACAAAATTAGCTAAAGAAACTTAACTGAAAAGTTATGATCTGAATAAACAGTTTTTAGAATATCTTAGTCAAAATGTGTTTTATATAAAATGAAAAACAAGAGTAACATTATAACAATTCAAATTTTATACATATCTAACACATCCTGTATAATTTTGATTTGTATTTTTTTAGTATGTAAATTACACATCTGAAGATATATCTATTAAATAAAATGAATATATAAAAGATTTCATGGAGTAGACAATATAAAAATAAAATACAATTAGAAAAGCATCAAATATTTTGCCTGAGTTAAATAAGTAAATGGGATGATATATTGTGACACTCAAAAAAAAGAAATGCAGCTGGATCACATTTCTATAAAAGAAACAAAAATAAAATGTTATTCAAATTTAATTTTTCAGAAATGTTTTTATTTCATCATACTTGACCTCTTATAAAAGATAACACTGAAAATTATTAAAACAATTGCTGTAAGATTAAATGTAATAAATAGTATTGTATTAGTAATTCAATCAAATGAAATGTACCTGTTGTTGGCCAGCTTGTGTTTTAGCTTTTCGTAGTCGATTTTTGCATGCATCTAAGTCCAGACGTTTATTCTCCAAGATTTTCTTCTCTTTCTGTAATTAAAAACATAAGAGTAGAGTTGAAAATAAGTATTGATGCCATACTTCTGTTTACTATAACCAAGACTAAAAGAAAATAGTAGTAAACCTGGTATCAAGAACAAGTGGTTTACAGTTAAAATCAGGATCTTACAAATCAATATTTTTTTTTTGTCTTTTTAAAGATTAGGAGACTATAAATTTTGGAAAAGATATTTGAAAAATTTAAATGTCCTAAAACATGAAATTTCAACTTTTTGAATATACAATGAATTAAATTTATGAATTTGTGTATTTTAGAGAGAAAATACTTTAGATAAGGATGGTGAAGCTCAGACGATTGCTTCAGATATCTCAAATGCTTTTTAACTCTAAAAATGAAACTGCTCTCTATTAAATCGTCATAGAGAACCTTTTTTGAGTTCCATCAGCATGGCTGATGCTAACCTCCAGGAAAGCAACTTGTTACACCTTCTCAGTTATGTGTTTCATGGTCATGAAATGGAACCATTATATTGAATCAACAGCGTAGTCTGCTGCCATTGATTCATTATGTGGTGCTAGACAATTTTTCTCACCAGAATCTATCTTGCATATTTATAAGTCCACCATTCATTTCAGTAATGAATATTGCTGCCACATCTGGCTTCTGTTATATACAAGGAACATTCAAAAATTATCTGAACTCTGGGCATAAATAAATTTTGTACATTTTATAAATTTTATTTAATCTAAATTGGTACCAAAGAGGAAAGTGTACCAGAACAATCACTGTGAAAATATGTATAAAAAAAGCACAGGGAGGTTACATTACAGGAGAGGGATAGCCACTGAAGCTGGGATACCAGGTCAGGACCAATAAAGTTGCAGATTCTTTGAATTTTGTCAAAAATCTCTAAACTATTTTTTCTGGCAAAACTAATGCTGCATGGGTAAAATCTTTTGGGTAAGAGAGGTGCATATGTGCAAAAGTTTTTGTGTTGGTAGGCCATGTCAGTTCCCAGCAGTTACACCTAGAGTACAGATGTGCAGTTCAATGTTCACTGGATTTTTGTTTTCACACAAGATGACCAAATAAATCAAGCAGAGATATTGCATCAAATTTTCCAAAAAGCTTGGTGATACTCAAGCCTGACTCATCCAGAAGATTCAGCATTCCTCAAGGTGTGGTACAACTGCTTCAAACATGGTCACACCTCAGTACAAAGCAGGGTACGCACAGGAAGGCCATCCACAAGCTGAAATGAGGAGCCAATTGAGAAGGTTTGGCAAATAGTTATAGAAAGCTGTCCTGTAACAATCTAGGTAATTGTTCATGAAGTTAAAATAAGGACAGGATCAGTGCATTCCATTTTAATAGAAGATTTGTACATGTGTACATCAACTGATTCCAAGCTTTCCTGGTCAAAGACAATACATCACTTGTAAGACAGGTTCCCTACTTTCCTGACTTGGTACTGTGTTACTTCTGAAGCATGCCCAGTCTGAAAACCATGCTGAAAGGGAAGCAATTTGAGTTGGGAGAAGAAATTGTAAGAAAAGCAACAGTGGATTCCCATAGCATTTCAGAGAAAGTCTTCCAGAGGTGTTACCAGCAGTGGTAAGGAAGTATTTTGAAGGTGATTAAATATAATGTTTTGTATACAGTGATGAGAAAATTGATTATTTTAGTAAAATGATGTCAAATTCCAAGGGAAAAATATATGACAAGAAACAAAATTGCCTATAAAGAAAACAGCAAAAATAATTAGGTACCAAAATTTGAAGGCTTAAGATTTTTTAATTTATTTTAAATGCAATCTTTACTTTTAAATTATTTTTTGATCTTAAATATTTTACTTCATTTAACTTGCATTACTCTAAGTTTTTATGACTTAAGATGAAATCTTCATAAACATTTCATACACAATGTCAAAAGTCAGCCAGTTCAGGTAAAAATTTCAACAGTCCAAAATACTTATTGAATGATAATGGCTATGCCACTCAATATATATTTTTACTCATTTCATATCAGTGAATTTAATATATATATATATATATATATATATATATATACACACACACAATTGAATCCTGTGACCCATATAGATAATACAAGAAAAATAGACAAATATTTCTTTGTTTGTCTTCCTATCTTAATGTCACTATGAGCACTGTCTTAGCAGGAACTCTCCATTGTACATCTCTCCTTGAAACCAACTCAACTCACAATTTATTTAATTAAATTACAGATTCATATGTATATAAATTAAAATGCATTAAGTTCTGACTAGGGCTTTTTCTATGACAGACTAGCAGAGTTGTAAAATTTTTACAACAGAGCACTATCAAGAATTATACTGCAAAGAATATCAAACTACTTGATAATTTTCAAATCAAGAAAATTATGAAGTGTATCAATTATACTTAATTGTAATTGTTTTGGCTTTGTTTTTTTCTACAAAATGTAATACAGTCACATGCCAATTAAATATAGTAAACATGCATGATTAGAGCCATGAGATGTTTTTTCCTTCTTGTTTTCTTTGGAAATATGTTCTGAAAACCCATCTTAGATCTTTCAAAGATTATAAATACTCTAGTTTAAAAATATTTAAGAGAATAATATAAAAATAAATAATTTAAATCTCCAAATGAATTAAAATGAGAGAAAATGACAATGCCCACCTGGATGGTTCTCATGTCACCTTCAAGGAAGTTCTTCAATGGCTGCAGGAAATTATTGCAGGCAGATTGCACAAATTCCTTCTCAGCATTACCAATTTGCATTTGGGTTTGGCCACATTTAATTAAAGAATTTCCTGAAATTTAAGAATAAAGTAAAAGTCAAATTAGCAATAATATTTGAATTTAAAAGTCAACAGAAATTAAAAAGATCTGAAGTTAGTGAAATATAAATCAACAGCAGTGAGATTAATAATAACAGACATTCTGTATTTATTATATAAAAAAAAGATAAAAAAAGGAAAACTTATCAGTCTTACCATAAAGCCAATGCATCTTGTGATGTTTACAATAGTAAATAATATTGGAAATGTTTTCTCTTCAGAGCTTTTCACTTTTTGTTAGTAATTTTTAATGATTTTAGTTTCTTTTTGTATAAGTAATTTATTTTGTATAATCTAGCTGAATGAGTGTGGACTGAGAACTTAGTAATAATATACACCCTTATGACCATAAGACAGAACTGGTGAGTGAAAATACTTTAAATTTATTCATCTTTGATTTCAAGCTAATATATAGAACCCCTTTAAAAAAGTTTGGTATTTGTAAAATTTATAACTATGCATTATTGCAAACAGTGAAATATGGATTTTTACAAATAAATGATAACATTTTATACTGACTTGAAATGTGTCATCAGATACCAATTTGACAAGTTGGAAAAAGAAAAACAACCCCCAGATCTTTTAATCTTAAACTATAGAAATGCATACAAAGTTTATAAAGAATAACGATAACAGTATATAATTGGATTTACAAAGACTATATTCACAAGTTGAATATATATGTTAGTCTTATTAAAATTGTTGCCAACATTAAATAGAAGGCAGAGAGAGGAAAGCATTAATAATAAAGAATTATTTGATGTACATCAATACAAATAAAAGATCAGAAAATTGGTTGGTATTGTGGCAATATTTAAGTCATGCACATGTACTAAAATAGATCTTTAACAGTTGTACAAAGCAAAGAAAAATATTTATAAAGCATGTATTCTTCATGCTGTTATTTAAATATTTTTTTTAATCAACAAATGATAGGATTTGGTACAATGTATTATTTGAATGATAATCAACACAAATGTTTAGATTTCCAATAAAGAAAACAATCCCCTAGAATTTCTTGTTTAACAACTTGTTTTTTTTGCACCATGCTGTTTCCTTCTACAATGTAATTTTGTAGCAGCAAAATAGTGAAGGATATTCAAGCAACATAATAAAGACAACAAAAAACAAGTCAATTCTGGAAAAAAAGAAGATATTGAAATTAGAATTACAGCCTTGAGTCTGAAGAAATGTCCACTTCTATAATGCCTTAAGGTAATTTGTTGAAATTCCATGACACTTATAATACTTGTAAATATGATTATATAAGATAAGTGAAATTCTCATTAGAAAAACCTATGAATTTGTGGACATAATTGTTCAAGCATAGACTGAGAAGCTGAAGTTGAATCACTAATGCTGAGTAAGTAATATTTTTGCTAAATGTTTTCCTGTACAACAAAACCTAAAATGGATTTCTTTCTGATTATTAGCTAGTTCTGTAACCAGGAAATTCACATGGTATAAATCCTTTTCATAAAATATCAATATTTTATGGTACTTAATCAGACACAGATATACATATCCTTACATGGTTACAATTTCCAGTGTTCAACCAAAATGATAAAGTTCAAATTCAAAGAAGACAAATCATGAAATACTTGAAATTAAGAACAACTGCTCAAGAACAAGAAGGTATTTGTGTGAATCTGAAGTTTAATCTTTGACTGCAGAAAAATACCAAATTGAAAATTAAATTTGATCTGAACAATTTAAAGTTGCTCCATAAGTGGATAAAAACTGAAAAAAAATTCAATTGCTGAAGGATAAAGAAGGATATTATTTGAAATTCAATATATTGCAAGATCCAATGATTTCTGTTCTTTAATTAATAATGAGTTCCAGTTTTTAAAATACTCTTTACATATTAATATAAATGAGGCATAGGAAATAAAGAATATTTGTGAAAACCAGGAAACAAATCTTGGGTATACATCCTTAAAGTATACCCTAAATTTTATGAAAATCTAAAATTGTAAACAAAGAATCAATAGCAGAACAAATCTAGTTATATGAGTCACAGTTTATAGCAATCAATCTTTTCATAAAGTTGAATAAAAAGAAATAAGGGTAAATAATAAAGCATAATTATACTTGGAAATATTTGGGTATTAAAAATAAAGAACAAAATGACAAGAAATTATAATAGATGACAGTCTTAAATGAATTTGTAAATTACCATTTTTGTGGTAGGCCTTAGCAAAATAAAAACCTGGTTCAAACCAAAGTATCTTGGTTGGTAATACTTATTACAAACATTGTGGGAAAATAAAATAGATTTCAAGACAAAAATTATCGCTTAAGGGAATAGTGCTGTAAGGATAAATTCTAAACAGTTACAAATATAAGCTAAAATTAGACCAGAATAGCAAAGTAGTTTTACATATTTTAAAAGGAAAAAGTCAAATCCATTATGCTAAAATTTATGATAAACAATTACTTAAGAGTAAAGAATTTAGAATGATTTATTATTCTAGTACAAAAGAAAGATACAAAACTGTTTAATCAAATTGATCTATTTGGTATGGCTTTGTTTGAGCTGAGGTCACAACAAATCAATCTAAGACATTGTCATGGTATGAATGCATTTGATTAAATAAAGAAACCCACATTATTGCAACAAAAGTAGGGGTATGAGACAAGAACATAAATGTTTTTTCTTTTTTTCTTTCTAGAGGGATTGTAGCAGAGAATGACAGTTTATAAACTAGCATTGATATTTTGAATATCTAATAGGATCTAAGAAAGATTCTTCAAGCAAAGACAAAAGGAATGATCTTATGTAGGTTTCTAGAGTTGAAGGAAAAACAATCTTTTGGATTAGGAAGTATTTTGAAGATGTATTTGCTTGTTTACATTTTCACTGTTTTCTGCATGTCACAAGCAAGTGAATTATAACATAGCTGAAAAAAAAAAAAAAAAAAAAAAAAAAAAAAAAAAATTCCAACAGTAAAACAGTAAAGTAGTAACAGAAAAATTTAAGAAATGTCTGTTAAAAGGGGAAACTAATTTCAGCTGAGGATGCAAAATATAAGAACCTATTTTGTAAATGATTCAATAATATAGTGTTAATCAAAAAAAAAAAAAAAAAAAAAATTAAATATAAAGTAAAAGTAAAAAGTAAAATAGAAAAAAAAAAAAAAATAAAAATAAAAATCATGCTATTTTTCTGCTATGTTATTGACTATTTAACTATTATAACAATTAATAGTCCAAAATGTTAATACAACCAAACATATCACTCCAAGTACAAAATAACACAACAGTTTGGAGTCAATTAGTCTACCTACAAAAACTAAACAGAATTCATACTTAATTTTTATAAAAATCATTTTGTTCAAATACAAAATGAAAAATGTAAGCTCCAGTTACAGTATAATCCATTTCTACTAATAAACTTTGTCATAATTACTTTATCTTGATAAAAAAAGATAAATAGGAATGTGCAAAAAAGGTACAAATTGCATGTACACTTAAAAATTGCTTTCAGCTCATGTTTAATATTTGTAAAACTTATGATGAATTTATTTATAATTTAGGCCTGTATAGATATGTTTTATTTTTTGTGAGAGATACAAACATAACTCTTTTATTAGATAACTATGGTTGAGGCTTTATTTACAGTGAATATTAGATTAAAGCTGCTGACACTGCTGTTACTTGTCATGCTTGACTGAATTAACTGAGCAGAAACAGTGCGAGCAATAAATGAGCAGTACTAAAAATGTCCCTAGACATGGACATCAGAACAAGAACCTACCCCTGTAGAGTAAATAAAGAGTACAGTTTGAAATTCCCTGGAGGCTATTGGGATTTACAAGCATCTGAAGAAGGCCAGAAAGCACAATGGCCAATATATGATAATAATGAGGACATTAGCTTGAATGTAAATAACTCCTCATCTCAGAAATTCAGACAGAAAAATGAGTAAAGAATCAAATGAACATAAAAAATAAATAAAATCTTCATAGAACTTTAACACCCCCCCCCAAAAAAAAAACAAAAACAGATTTTAATTTTTTTTCTTTTATTGATGATTCATCTAAGTGTCATACCTCTTATAACCAAGTGATCTTAAACAGTAATAATAATCACCAAACTTACATGAATATTTGAAATTAATCAGTTAATTAATTAGTTTTAACACAAGTTTGAGTATGGCAGAATGTGTTCTTACTAGATTGATTAGAACAAAGACATCCACGTAGTCAAGGAGTGTAAATGATTTTATCTGAACCTGGGATGAAAAATCATAAAATTTCCAATCAACTAAGTCACCAGTAAGATGAGGACGTGAGTTTCAAAGCAACAATTCAGAAGTATGGAAAAAGGAAATAAAGTATATAAATAAATGAGTAAATAAAATGTCAGTCTTTGGCATCAACATAATATTTCAAGACAGCTATATTTTTAACTTTTCTCTATATGATATCTTGCTCTCAATTTCTTTGCTGAAGTGTACACTGGGCCTTTCCTATTTTTGTTCAAACTAACACAGATAGGAATTAACTATGGCATAGGGCAGAAGCTAACCAACCAGTAAAAGACTGTCTTAGGGACCCAGTCATATTTTTACATGACTAATTATACTACCAAGTATTTCAGAATTTAATAGAAGTTATACAAAGTATACCAACATTCATAAGTTTGAACTTACATTAACCATCATATTGATCTAACTGATTAAACAATCAAGCAAACTTGGAAATGAATAAAAACACTGAAAAAGATTCAATTTGAATAGACTTCAAATGAAAGATTCTTTCTGAGGTTTTAAGAATATATTTAGAGACTACAAAGCAATTGCCACAGTTTATATAATTTTATTATATTTGATGGTATATGTAAGAATAAAGTTTTAAAACATCAGGTTTGTAGATAATTGCTAACTGCAATACTTTCAATTAATATCCATAATTGCAGTAACAGATATCAAAGCATTCTTAATATCAAATTTTGATTGAATATATTGATCTAGTCATGCCCCCAAAATACCTAAATAATATTGTTGATATAATATTACTTAATAAAATCAATCCTTCACAAATACTACTACTATTATTATCATAAATAATGATGATGAAGATAATAGAAGAAAATAAGACCAAAATAGGATTTCAATTTGTACAGTTTCAAAATCCAATCAAACTTATCCTTATAAAAGGACATCTATGAGGGTGGACTGAAAACTTCATAGGTCAAGTAGGAAGAAGTGATGCTAAAGGTGCGAAATGCAATCATTAATAAGAAGAGTTGAAATTAATGCATGCAAGATTTCACAGCTCTAGCATCATTCCTTCAGGGTCAGCCTTGGAACTTTGCAGCTGACTCTTGTACATAGCATTGTTTCAATATCGCAAATATAAATATGGAAATTGTATTATGACAATTTGGTAATGTCATCATGCATCCATATTAGTAATGAATAGATATATTTAGAAATAATATAGTAATAAATCTTAACAGGTAAACATCATTAAGAAACATTAACATTTAAGATAATTACATTTCATTTAGAACACATGAAACACTATGCATTGAATAGTAACTTAAAATCTTTACTTAAAAATGAAAAGACATTTTATATTATTTACTATATGTATTGAACACAATACTTTTATATCATGAACACAAAATATAGTGCTGCTGTTTTTAAATATTGAAATGATCCAGGCGTTATTAAATGATTCATAAAATCAAATCTTATTCATATTTTTGTACTTAATCAAAAACTGTATGATTTTATTAAATTCAAGTGAAAAGTATATTGTCTTGTTCTCACCTTAACTTTTACATATAAGAAAGTATTATATATTCTAAGTGCATTAAAGTAAGAATATTTATATCCAAGAAACTACATTATTAGTTTTTGATTTCTTTAACACATTGAATTATTTAACAATCACTAAAATATTACACAATGAAATTTAGAGAAATAATGTTATCATTAGAATGCATAACTTCTGCTAAATGAATCAATGAGATTTGTAACTAATTCAGTAAATCTTGAAGATATTAAAACAGCTGGAAATCATTTTGATTTAAAAAGTTTTGTAATAAGCGTGACCATTTTTAACATGATCAAAGCTTTTTGAAATTTGGCGAAATTTTGGCAAAGGGAAATAGCAAAAGCTTAAAAAACTTGATATTTTAAATTCTTCCTGAATAATGCATTCATTTTCACTTGAGGCAAAACATTTTTTATTATATGTTATATAGGGTTTAATAAATTTTTGCTGAAATACTATACAGTTCAGATTCTTAGGAATCAAAAGAAAAAAAAAGATTTAGAATGCAATATGTTAATGACAGATGCCTTTTAATTGAAGCATCACTGAAAAATACATTTAAATAGGCAAATAAAGCTTTAGTATGTAATAGGTGTGTGACGTCACACCGTGGCCTCTCTGCCCCATCGTTGTCCTGTCCTGATGACGACCAATGTGACTTGGTATTGGTCGTGGCACCAAATGTGACGTTCTAACCTTTTGCTGATTCAGATGGGAATCTGGTTAGATTGAGTATCCCAGCTCGCCTTCAACGTCTGGTTACCGAAGTAACTGCTTTGATTTCTAGCCTAACCTACACACGTTGTGATTTGATCTTAGGTAGACGAAATCAATCAGTCGCCGGGCCACAATGCAAGTCGAGTCCGAACAAGGGTAATACCGCACAAGTATATGTAAAAGAAAAAGTAACAACTCGAAAAGTTCAAATGTGTTAAAAAAGAATAACAATATTTTATATCTGGTTGCTGAATACAGGACTGCGTCTTTCTCCCAACCCGCTTATAAGGATTCGTGACACTGTGTTTGTTAGGCGAGTCTTAACATCTTAAGTTGTTTTTTTTAAGAAACTGGTTTTTTGGTGTATCTTCAGGCGATATTCGTAAAACTTATTTTGGTGGTGTGAGTCTAAGTTGTTCTTCAAAAATAAATTGTTCTTGGTAAGAAGTCGAGGTCAAAATGCGTGGATATCTTTCAGTCAGTTTCTTGCGAGGTGGGTCTCAGAACTCACAGCTCAACTCTGTCTGCATCTGCCAACTGCGTCTGTGTTACTCACTCTGCAACTGCCGTCCACTCACTGCGACTGCTTATATGGACGCCGACCAAAACCGGGGTGGGCTTGTCAGGGTTTGAGGTTCCTTGATAATTCTAAATCCACAATAAGGATTTCCTTTGTTCTCGGACAGGAAAATTTATTACTTTCCATTTTTGGAAGTCCTTACTTTCTACTTAAAGGGAATCGTCCTCCCAAATTCTTCCTTTCTCATGTTGGTATCTCACCCAATCCCCTCAGAGGGCGTCAACAGGTTTCCCCTCTCTCTCACAGTGGCATCTGACACCAATCCCTTCAGGGGGTGTCAACAGACCTCCCCTCCTTCTTCATAGTTTACCTTCGCCTACCGCTCATGCCAACCTTCAGCCAATGAACGCTCAGCAGCGTGGGTGTTTGCAATTATCGCTCGAAGGAAAAAAAAATTTTCTCCTTTCCTTTTTTTTCTTTTCTTTTCTTTCTCTTCCACGAGCAGACCTCCCACAACTTGTAGGATGGTCCCTAATCTCTATCTTAACCGAATTTCATCTGGAGTTCATCAACGAGATTTTCGTCAAATAATCATTGAGGTTGGTCAGTGAATCTCTGCACTCTGTCGCCAATTATCTGTTCCAATAAAAAAACCTTTTTATCATGGCCAGCTCTGATATAAAACAGGTGTTTTTCCCAAATGATATCTCCGAAGATAGTTAATGGTTTAATCTTTCCTTCTTTTTAACTTGTGGGTGGTTCAGCTGACATTTTTCTTGGTCAGTGCATGACCTGATTAATATTATCTCTTAGCATTCTTTTTTGTAGGCCACTTGATCAGACGGCTATCTTTTATTCGCTCCGTCGTAACATAAATCAAATTAAATCTGACAGATCCGAGATCTTACTTTCTTCGCTAATGAAAATAAAATCTTTACCACTTTTCTTTGTTAGAAAAAATAACATCGCTCAGTGTCTTTTCGTGATAGCTTCTTATCACCTTAATTCTCGCCTTTTTTTTTTTCATGCAACCCTAAATAGTGTCACAGATGTGTAAAACATCTGTTTAAAATACCACTAAAAGAAAAGAAGGTGAAAGGTTCTCAGTTGTTATGTACTGCAAAATGAAGCATAAATGGCACTTATGACTGTACAAGAGCTATTGAGAATTATTATAAGCATGAGCAAAGAAAAATTAAAGATTGAATATAAAATAGGAATACAAAAACCACAATCTTTTACAAACTTTAACATTTCCAAAATGAACCAAGGTTAGGGAAAATGAGATCTGTTAAGCAGGAAATAAATCAATTTCTAAAATATTTATGGCTAACTAAAGGTCACAGACAACATCTGGTGTCATTTCAAACAATGATTGTGGCATTAAAAAGGTGAGAATAATATGCCATATGATACAAGTTTCGTGTTGAAGAATTTTAATCAGTGCTGTTCATTTGGTCTAGATACAGATTAAAATAGCCTTAATAATATTTATGCTTTATATATTATGATACCAATATGTATAGTTACTTAGAACTCATATGATGTTGAATGTCTATCTTGTACAACTGTAGATAAATCTCAGATAAAACTTTACATTTCCTTTTAGTAAAAATGTAAAACAGTTTACCAAATCTTATCGGATGGTAGTAGAAAAACATCTATAAAATCTATACATAAAGTAAAAATATACACATATTAGATAATGTGTACTTTGGTAAAATTCACTTAATGGAATAACATTAGATACATTTAGAATATGATTAGTATAGTATTTCCTGTAAGAAGGGTGGATTCAGGGAAAAGTATGATTTCTCATTGTGTCTCTTAAATTGAAATCATTAACTTAAAAATCACTGATTAAAACAAATTTAAGTAAGTTAAAAAGCTGACTGTATGAAAAGTAAACAGGAATCATACATTTCATCTTAACTCTCTTGGTATTGTATTTTCACAATGAAAGCAACATGAACTGCTTTTAGAAATGTAATATCTTTTTAAACATGCTGTTGTAGTCATGGCATACTGGAAGATACAGTGACAGAAAAAAAAAAAATGATAAAAATGAATGAGTCAACATAAACATTGTAATTTCTTAAGACCAACCTACAGGGTTGCAATTTGTCATGGACTGAATATATGAGGATGTGCTGAACAGTTCTGTCTAGCCAATGGATTCCAAAAAATGTCTTGTTATTTGGTCAGATTTTGGAAGTAACTTTTCAACATCCCCTCCTAATTGCTTCTATTGAAGCAAAGATGTTTTGACCAGGTTTAATACAAAGTTATTTTAATTATTAGAACTCAGGTAAAAGGAGTCATTTAAATTATTTTCACAAGATTTTATGCAGAACAAAATATTTTTTAAATATACATAAAAAAATTTGATTGGTTTGTGCATTTAGTGTATCATGTCAAAAAAAAAATTTTTAACCATTAACAACATTTGTTACATATTTTCATATAAATAATATGAAAATATATAATAAATGTTGTTAATGGTTAAAAAATTAAAAAAAAATGTTATCTTAAATATATTAATTCATGACACTTTTTTAAATAATTATTTTCATTATGTCATTTTTTCATATAAAAATCTATTTATTGTATAATAAAAATGTAAACAAAACCAAAAATAAGGTTAATTGGTCAAAATGTAAGAACAAATTCTGTTGATTTTATGATATTTCTTATGTGAATATTAATCAGCATTCAAAGCTTTCTAAAGATATACAACTTGACCATATTGAGAGTCATGAAAATGTTGGCATATAGTGGCAAATATCAAAATCCACTATTTTGAATGTGGTCCAACTCAGTAAAACCCTTATAACTTAGGCCATAGTCAAAAGTCCACAAAATTTTGTACATACCTTACTATAAAAGCAGACAAATTTGTTGTCAAATAAAAAAAAAAAAAAAAAAAAAAAAAAATTAAAGATATGTTTTTTGAGAAAGGTCAACGGTTAAGGTCAAATTATATTATTTGACCTTAAACAAAAAAATAAATAGATCACCATTTAGATCTATCCAAGTACTTTAAAATGATATATAATTTAGATTTGTAAGTGTAAAAACATCAGTGATATTAATATTTAAACTATGTGACTATTATCAAAAATTCACTTTTTTGGCAAGGGTCATACTTCGAGAACCCTTGACCTAGAGATGTAAAATAGGAACCATTCAATTTCTATCATTAAGCTCTATAATTGTACCAAATTTGAAAACAAAATCTGTGTTGGTGATGGAATGACTATAGCTGTCTTTGAACCTCCTGGCATATTAGAAAAAGATGCTCAGAGGGATGAAGTCTCACAAATTGATAAGGACTCAAATTTTTATTCCAAGCAATAAACTGCATAAGATACCAGAGAATAGCTTTAAACATAGTTATATAATAGTTAAAAGTTTGAAAGTAAGATTATATTTTTGACAGTACTGAAACTTAGCCAAGGATTTAAATATACTAATGAATGACCACTATCGGATCAGATACTCACTATAAATTTAATTTGTATTATTGCAATTGGCAGGTAAGAAATTCAACATTCAGATCAGCCATAGAATTCTCTAACAAATTAGGTATATGCAATGACTGAAAATGCGTAGGATATAAATCTATGTTACTATGCTAAAGTGTGTGGCATGGCAATTTATAGCAAAATGGACTGAGATTTTGTTTGCATTGACCTCAGAAAAGAAGGTCAAATTCAACCTCTGAGGTTAATGGAGGTAAAATTTGTTTGTGGCTTTTATAATTTCATTACAGCCAATGAAAACAAATGACCAAATAATAAACAACTGGTTTCAAGAGCACCCAAAATACTTACTGACATGGAGAAGCCCAAGAGGAGACACAAAGAACCAGATTAACAATATAACAAATAATAAAAGAGTCAAGAATGTAGTTTTACATAGTAAAGCCTATTCAAGTACCGACTGTGAGACTAACCACTTGCCAATTATATGCAAATTCAGACTAAAATTAAGAAAATTGAAGAAAACTAAAGCAACACCTAAACTACAAATTCCTGATTGACTTAACTGTCAAAGGGACATTTGCTAACAGAATTAAGAACAAATATAACTTTATTGGTACTGGAAATTCAAAATAGAGCTCATTAAGAGAAGTTCTTGGTGAACACAATTATCCCAAGGAAAGAGACAAGAAAAAAGAAAGGTATGTCAGATGAAATTCTCAAAATGAAAAAGAGACAAACAATGCTAAGGAATGGTACAGAATATAGAACATTAATCATAAACATTTGAAACAAATGCATGCAGGCAAAAAGAGGAATGGCTCAATGAAAAGTGTACAAAGATAGAAAGAATCAGCATCAAAAGATATGACAGGTATGTATAAAAAAATGAGAAGAAATGATAATAGAAAAATAAAAACCTCAACAAATATATTGGAGCTTTCATGTATCTACAATACACAAAAATATGAAGGGACCTGAAAATATTAAAACCCAAAGTAAGATGAACGGAAACAAAGTAGCAGTATCAAATAGGATTATAATGGAAATGCTATTAGGTTGGTGCAAAAATAATATTGTTTTTTGACATTAAAAAATACGTCAAAAAACGATATTATTTTTGCACCAACCTAATATTAGCCTTAGACAATTTTAGCATTGGCAAAATTACAGAAATAATAAATGAAATATACAGTAGTAGCAACATGCCAAAAGACCTTTGCAGATCCATCTTTGTAGCACTGCCTAAGAAACCAGGTGTAAGTGAATGCGAGATCCATCAAACAATCAGTTACAAAGCTAAACTGGATTCTGATGAATAGAGTGCAGAGCAGACTTAGACCAGAAATGGAACAAGAACTGCAATATTATGATCAGAGTGATATCAGAGCAAGTAATACAAATGCAGACAGGATAGTTTAAGGAAAATAGAAACAAAGTAGACTGTTGAAAATATCTGTGATACATAATGAGGAAAGAAGGATTAGAGAAAAAAAATTAATTGGATAGGTGGTGATTATCCCCCAAATCATTGGAGTCCAATTTGGGATTAAAATCTTTTTTTCAGCTTAATAGAAGAATTTAAATGACTAAAAATCTGTTTTTCTGTTTTGTTTGTAAAATACTGTGTAAACTTAAAATGTTTATAAACAAAAATTCATAAATGTTCAGGAGTAAACTTTCTCAGCATTTAAGTATAAAGAAGAAAAAAAAGGAAGTCCCAAAACTACAAAAACAATCAGTCTACCAGTACTACTGTGAGGGTAGAATTCTTGTTTCAAAGAATGCTGCAGTTGAATAAAAGATCAAAGCTGTTACAAAAGATTGCTGGATAGGTTCAGCTGTTCTACTAAATTGACAGTTCTGGACACTTGAAACTGTTCTAGACCACCCAAAACTGTATAATGGAAATTGTCTGGCTGTCAAAGAGATTCTCCTACACATGAAGACAACTATCCTAATTAGGGTAGAATGTATTAATTCCTAGGATTTCCAATAGACTTGTCCTTTGAAGTGAAGTCACTTGAATTTTCAATGATTATCAACAAGGTACAAGAGAAACCTTTTAAACTTGCTGGCCGCAGCCTGATTCCTTCCTACGTTTCCAGAGGCCAGCCCTATGTTGGTTATTCTAAAGCTGGATTAATTCCCATGGAATCTTCATACTGTTTCCGAATAGAAGCATTAATGTCCAGGAACACTGATAAAGACTTATTTTTTTTAATTTTATGCATCAGAATATTTTTCCAGTAACAACTACTTTTTAAAGTGTAAATAATCTCATGTTTTTTGCTTTGTGTAAGAAATATTTTTTCATGGATTTGGATTTATTTAAAATGTGGCAATGCTGGGTATCTCCCAGTTAGTATATGACAGAACAAAAAGATGTTCAAGAAAACTTTGTTACAAGTTATTTAATTAGGGTTTGCTTCTTTAAAAGTAGGTGCCTGAATGGTTAAGAAATACAGATTATTTAAAGGCTTCTGATGAACTACTCTCCAAAGAATTAAAAATTTCGAATTATAAAAAAAGTAAATCTGTTGGTCAAACAAGCACTTATGTGACTCACATGCTGTAGCTGTAAACAATGTTATGAGAGTCAACCTTGAAATAAAATTTTATTTGGTTTTCTATTCTAAACAACATCAAAGAGGTTATTATATAAAAAAAAAAACAAAAAACAGTAGAATGTAAAAAAAAAAAAAAAAAAAAAAAAAAAAGTGAAATTTTCTGGTAACAATCCACCTAAAAAATGTGCTGATAAGGTTAAAAGTTAAGAGAAAATTGATTTTGATTGCAGTTTACTAAAGTGTGTTTATTGAGAGTGGAGTAGAGAAAGAGGATCAATATAAATGTAATATAAATGCAAGGAATTTACTTGGATAGAAATATCAAAATTAGAGCATAAACAGCAGTTATACTTATACTACAGAGAAAAATGCATTCAGTGTGTTGTGTGTGTGTGTGTGTGTGTGTGTGCGTGAGTGAGACAGAGATTTAAAATTACTTCTTGTTAAAGAGGAAAGGTACAATTATCAGTGATTTATTCTTCTTAACAATTTTACTCGGTCAGCTCTTTTTAGAGGTTAATTCTTTTGACCTACACTAAATACTAAGGTATGACAACATTAAAAAAAAAAAAAAAAAAAAAAAAAGTGTGAGAAAGAGTTTTTTTTGTTTTTTTTTTTGATACATCCAAAAGTTAATTACAAATTTGAAGTACAGTTTTACAGATTCATGTAACAATATATGTGATGGTCAGATATTTCCACTTCTACATGTCCATCTTAATAGATATGTACTTCTAACATACCCCAGAGTATTTCATTTTTATATGTCTCATTGTAAGTATGTAAATATTTAATAGTAATATATGTACAGGAAAATAATACACATGTCAAGTGCCTGAATGAAATAAATGTAAATGTTTGTGTTTCCAAAAGTAAGTGTTTAGAAGTCTACTTAATGAAAATATGCTGGATATATATGTACAAGGGTATTTAAACTGCCACTTATAAGGAAATTATCATACTGACTTTTCTAAAAACAGAACAGATTAGAGAATAGTTTTAATTAAAAGTATTATACATTTTAAAATATCATGTAAGAACATATACCAACTAATCAATTAAGTAAATCTTTATCAATAGAGAATAAAAAAGAAAGCTCCAAAATCTGAAGTGAAAATGCTGTTCAAGTACTGAGGAGGGCTGGAAAGAGAAAATTGGGGGAATTTTTCTTGAAGTCAAGGAAACTAAAGCTATTTGTAAATTTGACTGTCACAAAACCATATAACTCATATAAAAGACAATATAAATGAGTATGATAATAAAGTAGAAAATGATATGTGCACAAGATGAAAAATATTAGCAGTAATAAATATACTAGTTGCATAAAATGTACATGCCAATCTACACATGTAGAGCAACATAAATATACACCTACACAGGCATAAATGAGTGGATACGCCTACACATAAAACAAAAGACACATACATTATCCACCTCCACACTAAAGTATCAACATCCCTTCCAGGGCCCATTAATATATAGAAATAGACATAGTAAATCAACACATTTAAATAATTACTGTCTATCCTTATTCATGTTGTGAATAGTAACCATCATAGTCCCAATAAATCATGTGAAATAAATTTGCTATTTCTGAGTGGAGTAAAGCTGACTGTTGAAATATAGCAAGCGTACAGGTAAAAGCCAGTGATGGGAAGGGGAAAAAAAAAAAAAAAAAAAAAAAAAAAAAAAATCAATAACTATTTGTACTCTTCCTCCACAATGTGAATAAATGTGTCTCTATGAGAAAAATCATCAGAGCACATGTTGGAAAATATATAATCGACTAACGACTCCAGATTTCTGCGAGGGAGGTGAATATTTGTGTGCATTGAAATAAAGGCATTTTTTTTTCTTGCTTCATCAATTGGCTTGTAACAATGTTTGAAATGCAAGATTGTTGAAATAAACAGGAGTGGAGCATAACAGTTGAGGTAAATACATGTAACAATTGATTAATTCTTTCTCCGGCAACGAAGTATCACCATAAATGTACACTTCTGAATTAAATGCTGTCAATTAAAACCTACCAAATTAACTGGAAGTATCTTGCCATAGGGCTAATGGTTATAGAGCCCATCTAGCAGATCATTTATGAATAAAAATTGCATTTAATTTTCAATTATGTGTAACTGATATCATCATTACCATAGTCACAATCAAGATTATTTTTTTGAGAAAACTCATGTTATTTTCAGCTGTTGTCTTTTCATTTCTACTTTTGAAATTTTATTCCGGAAATCAAAATAAGACTGAAACTCTTGAGATCATTAAATATCTTGATTCACTTAATCAAGACAGAATTAATTTCATCATTAAATGCTCATTTGTAAATTTCAGTGAAAAGAAAATTAGAAGATGGATTAGATTGAAAATAAAAAACAATAGCAATTCAAATAAGTAATTTATTTCATAAAATTATAACCAGTAAGTCAATTTTCTTTATTTTAGTAAATGATAGAGGAGGATTTAAAAGATAAATAATCACAAGATAAACAAAAAAAGAAAATTTTTGATAATACACCTGAATTGAGGCAGTTCCTCTAATTGCAATTATAAAACAATGATATTAATTATTCCCTAAAACTGCATTATTGATATAATAAAATATCCTAATTATTTTTTGTAGATTAAGTTTTTTATTATCAATTTGTTTTTCCTATAATATTTTCTTTGAAATATTTTATCCTCCTCTAACAAAATTATTAGAAGGAACTTAAGAAATATTTACTATATATATATATATATATATATATATATATATATATAAAACCTCTTCTATTATTTTCCAAATAATAAAACCATATTGATGTTCAAGTACTTCTCAAAACTGAACTTACTGCGTTCATTTTTTTTTTTTTTTTTTTTTTTTTTTTAATGACAAGGTCATATACCATGAAATTTCAATCAGCATTTTTTTTGGTGTGTGTGTGTGTGTGAAGGGATTTTTCATTTATTAATCCAACATTTATTGCTTAAACTATTCAGGTTTTGCTTGACCAGAAGGTTCTTCATGGCCAAGAGGTCAAAAAAAAAAATCAGGTCTAATGACAGTTTCCCCTAGGGGAATGCAAATTCAAATACTGCCTGAGAGTCCGTATTTTTCTAATAAGATTTCTCAAATATTCAAGCTATTTAGTATTTAGTGGAAAGTTCTCAATATCTGTGATAGAGCTAATATATACATTTACATGGATAGTAGTTTCCTAGGGTTACAAACTAGTATTCATGTAATTGCATGCATATATATATATATATATATATATATATATATATATATATATATATATATATATAGCCACTGATGTTACTATTAGACTACATTAAAAGTAAAATCATTTTTATGGATTTTTATACTGAGATATTACAGATTAGGAAATAATGCTAAAGAATAATAAAAAAATCTTTATATTACCATGATCACAAAAATATTATTTACAGTTAGACTGAGGTCTTTGTTACTATTACAACAGTTATGCCATTCTACCTTTTTCTGGTGTCTGTTGATCTGATTAATCTTTAGTCTATTTCAAACTAAATCTCTCATTTAATCCATATGGATAGATTGTTCTTGTTCCATTGTTCATGTCTACCCCTATAGATTAAATAAAGGGTTCAGTTCAAAATTCCCTGAAGGTTACCTGGATTAACTAAATAAGGCTGGAGACATGATGCCCAAAACGTTATAAAACTTCTATCAACAACTGATATTCCTGCAGTCTTGTATTATTGCAAGTAAGCTAGCTTTTGGATGTTGTCTCCAAGAGATGTTAAGTATAGCTCTCAGTATCTGAGTGCAGGTTCCATCAAGCTTAGACTCTAGGGTTTTAGTTAATGTCCAAGCAGTGGCACCAGATATTAACACTGCTTCTACAGTGGCTCGAAAGAATCTCCACTTGAGGTTATCTGATAGATCAAATTTCAAGATTATATTCATTTTATTCAAGGTGGCCCAGGTGTTAGCTATGCAAATTCCCACATGCTTTTTATTTTTTTTTACACACAACATCCAACTAAATCACAGCTCTATGTAGAAATATCAGTTATAATTTTTTTTTTGTTATAATTTGTTTATAGACTGTCAAAAAATATTTTTATTATGCAAAATACTAGGTTGGTGCAAAAATAATGTCGTTTTCTCACATAGTAACATATGTGAGAAAACGACATTATTTTTGCACCAACCTAATATATTTATAAAAATATCTTAATATGACTATTATGGTTCATTTTCATTATTGTTGTCATTATGATTTGTTTCCAAATTAAATTTCAAATTTATTCTTTTTATCTAGATACAAAATGAAACAAGAAAATACACAATATTTAGTGTCATGTTTTTTTTCAATGGACTTATATGAAAAAAACGAGTGGAATTTATTATAAGCTTGGTGACATTCATTCTGTTTTATTTAACAGTAATTACAACTGTTGTTTTGACAGAAAAGAAATAAGCTAAGCAATATTTTAAGAGAATCAAAGTTGAAATAATGAAAAGACTGAGAAAAAGTATTGTGAAATCCTCTTACAAAAAATAAAAATATTACAAATGAGCAGATAACTTTGTTGATTCATAAGTGATATGTAAACCAATGAAGTTTAAACTGAATTTATATCATATCCCTTGACACTCTTTTTTGGTTTCGTTTATAGTCTCAACTGAATATTTTATTAGTTGCTAAGGGCTGTCTTTATGAATAAAATGTACAAATGTATTAATCTGTTATATCTCACAAGTAGAAAACTAGAAAAAAAATTAATATTTTTTTATGATGTTACTGGCATAAGCTAGTAAAATATTATGTAGCTTTAATTATATATATATATATATATATATATATATATATATATATATATAGATGAGGCATCTTAAAAAATAAATCTTTTATATTATTTAAATGATGGTTAGTTTTGTTTAATTTGAGGAAAATTCAATCTATGCTCAATAATGCTTCAAATAGGAAAGTAATTCCAGAATGAGAAATACAGTTTATTCTCTAAATAACTTTAAAAGATAACATTTAATCCAACATTAATGTGTTAGTAACCATTCTTTCTCATTCTATAGAATGAAAATATTCATTTAGGAAAATTTCGAGATTGGGCAGTTAAATGACCATGCAGCAAAAATTTGTGAAAATTGTAGATTATACAAATAATATAAAAAAAAACATTCTTGATAAAAAAAAAAAAAAATCCAACCTTATGACATTATTTAAAAAATATTCTGATTTTTAACTTTCATATTAAAAATAGGAGATTTGATTTCCAAATGAAAACTTACATTAAAATAAATTGCAACAGAGGAGTTGTAAAGTAATCATTCTGAACTAAAGAATACTGCAGAGATTGCAACTGTTTTTAAAAACTGGCAAACAATCTCATCCTTCTATTAACTTCTACCTCTTTTTGGAGGCTCTAATTAATTCCAGATTGGTTAATAATTTCACCTCACAAGGTCTTCTTTCAGACAAACAGTATTTCTTTCAATTCTCTATGTTAACTGCTAATATGTTAATGGTTACTGTTGAAAGAGTCAAGCTTTAGATATGAATGGTGAAACAAGTTTTGCTTTAGATACCTTGAACATGTTTGACTGAGTTTGGCTTACTGGTCTTCTTCACAAGGTCATGGTATTTCTGGATGAATTTTTGATTTGGTTCAATATTTCTTATAAAATGAAAGTAGTTTTTAGATCTTTTTACATCAATGCAGGTGTCCACTAGGGCTCCATCCTTTGATCTACTTTGCTTCTAATTTTCATCAATGACCTTCCCGATGTCATCAGTTCTCAACTTGGTACCTATGCTGATGACAAGTATTTACTCGTGTCTTAATGGTAAGTCTGATATGATATAAGATCAAATTGGCAGTTGATCACTAAAACGACCTTCAATCTAGTAATAGATGGAGAAATAGCTTGTTAATTTTGATACCTCCAAAATTAAATTGCTCTCTTTTAGTCATCTTAGAGAACCTTTTTTTGGCTTCCATCAGGATGGTTGATGCTAACTTCCAGGGGAGTGACTCATTGTGACTTCTCAGGTAAATGTTTTCTACTGACATGAAATATAAAGATTATATTGAATTAACTGCTAGGTCTGCTGCTAAGAAAGTTATTTCATTGTATCATCCTAGATATTTTTCTTGCCAGAATCTATCTTACATATTTATAAGTCTACCATTTGTCCATGCATTGAATACTACTGCCACATCTGGTTTGGTGCTTCTGTTATTTATTTAGAAATGCTTGACAAAATCCAAAGAAAAATCTGCAATGTTATAGGCCTGAACATAGCATCTCTGATTCAGTCATATTCCCACTGGCATAACGTAGCTTCCCTGTGCCTTTTCTATAAATATTTTTATGGGAGTTCTGATGAGCTTTCATCTTTGGTACTTTGACTTTATGAATGTAAGTATGAATGTAACTAAATTGGCAGCTAGGTTCCATAATTTTACTGTTGAAATGGCTAGATGTAATCATAAGTTGTATGATAATTTCTTCTCTCATACTTCTCACTTGCAAAACTATTTAGTCTTCTTGCTTTCCATTCAAATTTGATCTCCAAAAATTTAAAAGCAATATCAATCGTATTTTTCTGTTGCCTTAATTCCTGTTCTTTTATTGTCCTATCTCCTTAATATTTTTTCTCAGATTCTTTCACACTCAGTAACACCTTGTGTTTTAGTGGCTTTATTGCCTTGCTTCTAATGAAAAACAACCATAATATTCTGTTGGTTCAAAGTTTTGTTTATTTTCTATATCAAACTATAAAAATACTTATAGCAACCATTGGTAAAGCTGAAAGAAAACTATGAAGGATGTCAAGACATTTCTATAGACAATCAATGAATTGATTGTCTATAGAAAATTGATTATCAAAATTGATTTAAGCTCTTGGAGAATGTGACAAACATAATTCTGTCTCTGAATTACATAACCTCTTTACCAGTTTGATCATCATAAAAACATTGCTGTCGAGAAAATTTATATAGAAATAACAATATGTACTTGGAACATTAGTACTTTGTAGAAGATCATAATTGATTTGTCTCCTCATTCTAGCAGGTAATAGATTTACATAGAATTTTAATTTAGTGACAGCCAAAACAAGTATTTACCGACTCACTCACACACCAATATTACAAAATGTAAATATGTTATTTAATTGCGATAGAGTAAATTAGCTGAGGGTTCAGAAAATCAGTTCCTTGAATAAAAGAATCCAATATTTGGACAAGTATAAAATCTATTTTAATGTTGAAGAATGAGCTTAAAATAGAATAAAAAACAAAAAAAACAAGCCAGTCATGTATCAGTAGAAGTTAAAGATATGGAGAACAAAAAATAAATGAATATATCTATTGTTGGGTTTTTATGCCCCAGCCCCTTTCAGGATATAGCTAATCATGGTGCTCCACAGCCTGTTTTTTATTGCTCTATTTTTTACTCTTTTGTTCCTGCTTTGCAATTCATTAACACAAACTTATGGTTACATGCTAAAGTCAGTAGGCCTTCTTTTCTCATTATGTCCCACAAATTTCAACTGTTTCCAATTTGAAGCATAAGTTTACTTGTAGTTTCTGTAGAATTTCATTTTTCATGCATTCTGTCTATGAATTGTCAGTAGAATAACATCTGTTGTTTCATGTCTCTTCATCAGTGATGAAATTGTCATAAAAAGATATAACAGCAGTTCAAAACTGCTTTGTTTCTAACAATATCTTATGTCTTAATATTTTGCTTTATTTCTGGAAAACATCTTTCACTATTCCTATATGCCTTTGGATTTTCTGTCATCTGTTACTACACTACTCAAATAATTGAATTTCTGAACCCGCTTGATTTTGGTATTCACAATATATAGCACACACTTATTTTTGTTGACCATCATGCATTATTTAACTGTTAAAAATCCTTTCTTTTTGCTTTCCATTACTACTTTGTTCAAGAGTTCTTTCAGTTTCATTTCTGAATCTGCCATTGACACATACATCTGCATATCTTAAGCTATATTGTTAAGATTGTCTACCAACAGTAAATATTGGTAGGTCTTGTAGTTTTCTCAGGATCATTTCAGTATATAGGTTGAATAAATACAGTGAAGAGACATTGTGTTTTACTCCTCTTTCTACTTTTGGGTATTCATTGAATGTGTTCTCTATCTGAATGGAAACTGTTCCCAGTAGAGGTTATGGATTATGCAAATATCTTTCTTATAAATCAAGCTTTCCTAGAATTTCAAGTAAATCTTTGTGTCCTATCTTTAACAAATGTGTAAGCTATAAAATATAGTAGGTTTTTCTGTATTTGTATTACTTATTCTGATAGCATTTTGATCATAAAAATAAAACATTCCTTGCTCCATTGTCTTACTCTATTTCTGGTCTAATTCTTCTAGAAGCTCTATATTATAGAATCCAATATGTTTAGTTATGTAGCTCATTAAGCCATTAGTAATGTAGTATGTGATTTACACCAGAAAATACAAAGAGAGAGTCAAATGTAACGTCCATCAGGAACTATTGATCTAAGAAGTATGTACTGGGTTCACCCTTTTGTACACTTCAGAACATCAAAAGACCTGGTGCCTTGTGGGTTGATTAAGATGATCTCAAAGTGCAGAATCAGGCCTCAAAGGATGTTTGAGGGTAAACTAAAATAAATGGGAATTATGAGATGAGAAGACAATCCCTCATATCCTTGCAAAAAGGAAGATCAAATGTTTGAAAAGACATGAAAGCACATGCCATATGATTTTTTGCTTGGTTGTGAGGGATTGTCTTCTCATCTCATGTCAGGTGTTTCAGAAGCAAATAAACAATTATTTTACATATATCTGAAATCAATTCTAAATGCATACATGAAAGCACATTTTAGTGCTGTATTCATAGACATTATTTTAATCATTTCAACCCAAGCAAGGCTACTAAGACACATGGGGTTACCGAGTATGTAAAAACAAAAACATTAAGGAGAGAGAACAATAAAAAAAACAGGAATTAAGACAAGGTAATTGACATTGTATTTAAATTTTTGAAAATCAAAGTTAAATGGAAAGAAAGATGCTGGAACCAAGTTTTACAAGTGAAATGCGCGAGAGAAGAAACTGTTAGCATAGAACTTATGGTTCCATCTATCCATTTCAACTGTAAAATGATGAGACCTTATTGCCAATCTAATAGGATTCTTAAATTCATAAAGTCTAGGTACCAAAGAGGAAGGCCCATCAGAACAATTACCATAAAAATATTTATAGAAAAGGCACAAGGAAGCTACATTATGTTGGTGGAAAAATAACTGAATCTGAGATGCTAGGTCCAGGCTGATAACATTGCAGATTCTTTGGATTTTGTCAAGGACCTCTAAATATATAGCAAAAGCACTAGACCAGATGTAGTGGCAATATTCAATGCAAAGACAAATGGTAGAACTTCTAAACGTGTAACATTACTACGATAACATTGCAAAAGTACTGAATACAGATTTTCAGCATCTTGAACTGAATCTAGGATCTCACTCTCATTAAGTCTATATTTGTTATAATATTTATTTACTGTGCAATTGTTGAGCCCAGACTATTTTCATGTATAAAACTAGAATAGTTTATTGGAACAACTCGCTAACTTATATTTCTTATAAAATAAATATCTTGTTCAATATATTTGTATCAAATATACACAAAGTCAAATTGATTGAAGTATAAAAGCATAAAAATAAAACAGTCTTTAAAAGAAAAACTCTTGTGTATAATGGAAGAAAATATTTAAAAAAAGCAAACATTAAATTAGTATTCAATACTACTAAACAAAAATGATTTTTAGAAGATCATCACATACTACTGACATTAAAGATAATTATTCCAAATAATGACCTATAAGTAGCACTGAGTAAAAGTAGTATGTAAATAGGACTGTTTTGAGAAAACATATCTAAAAATCAATTCCAAATGCATAAATGAAAGCATATTCATATAAGGAAAACATTTGCAGCAAATAACTAGATTTGAATAACAGCTAAAGCATTTTATTAACACATCAACTTTAACTACTAAAAGATATTAAGTAAACCAATTATGAATCTATTAGTGCATATAAAATGCTCAAGTTTCCGTAATGCTTTTGACTGACAGGATTAGAAATTAATCTATTTAAATTAACAACCTTAAAAAAAAAGCTGGATGGAAAAAATAGATACTGAATTATTTGAATTCTTTATCAGGTTATCTCTATAATTTGTATGTAAAGTATAGGTAATTTGATATCTGAACTTTGCTGTTCCAATAGCTCAATGATTAAATTGTTTAATATAAAACATGAAATTTATGTAGAAATATATTTAAGAGAGTGAATATACAATACATTACCCATATTTTGGTATTAAATTTGGGAATTCAGATCAAAAATAAATTTTAAGTCAACGTTCAATACTGAAAAACAGTTTTTATAGGATTTTCTTTGGTTGAACTGATATTTAAGTAATTGAATTTTTAATGAGCAGACATACAGACATAATATATAATACAAAAAGCAGGCTTGATTGAGATCAGAATCAACAGATCAATTCATGTATATAATTATATAGATAATATTGTCATCAATAGGTGCAAACAGCATAAAAACCAAATACTAAATATTTTCATAAAGAAAAAAATATATAGGAAAATAGTTATTGTATTTTAGGTGTGCTAATTTGTACTAATTTTATTGTTCTTTTGTTTTTCAGGTTTCAGATATGTAGTTTGTTGACTTTCTCAGATGTTTGTTCTGTTGTGAAATATCAAAACATGCTCTAAGAAGGTAGATATTTCATCTAAAATAATTATTAAAACCATTTCAAAGCCATCAACTTTTTTTCTGAATCAGCCTTTCCTTGAATCTATCGTTTAGATTAAAAGTAATAGTAAAGTTTAACATAATCTCGCATGATCAAGGTACAGTTAATATTTACTCAGTGATTATTAATATTTCTTAATCACCAAGAGAAAATATATTTAAAACATGCAACATTCAAGATGATTTGAGGTAAATTTAAAATATTTAGAATGTGTGCGTTCCATATAAACTCAAAGTTTTGTGAGTTTCCATGATCACCATCCAAAATTTTGATAAAAATTTTACTATGTGATACCCACCATAGAAAATCTGAAAATCAACACTTCATAATTTGCATCCTGATAACATATGATTTGGTGTTCCTATAGAATTATACATAGAGATTTTTGGCTTCAGTTTTATTTTTATAGTTATAGATCTTTGCAAATGAGGCAAAATGGGTATTTTATGTTTTTTTGTTTAAATCAGGAATTATTTAATTATTGTAAGCACAATGGTTTTTACACGTGAATCTATTAAAATGAATATAATCAAATTGAATTCTTGTTACTGTACTTGTTTTAGTTTCTATAAGTAGTAAAAGTCTTACCAGAAAAAAAAAAATTTTAAAGGCTGAGTTATTCTGTAACAAATCAACAAAGGTCTGACCATCACCGACAGATTTTTTCAAATTTGATACACTGACATGATATAAATTGAATGGTACCTATTTTACATCTCTAGGTCAAAGGATTCCTGAAATATGATCCTTTGATCCTTGCCAAAAAGGTGAATTTTTGAAAATAACCACAAAGTTTAAATATCAATATCTCGGTTGTTTTTACATCTACAAAGCTAAATTGTATATCATTTTAAAGTACTTGGATATATCTAAAAGGTGATCTATTTATTTTTTTTGTTTAAAGCTAAATATGGTAATTTGACCTCGACTTTAACGTTTGACCTTTAATTTCTCAAAAATGCATCTTGACTTTTTTTTTTTATCATTTTGACAAATTTGTCTGCTTTATGGCAAGATATGTACAAAATTTTGTGGTGGGCTTTTTGACTTGACTTTTTTTTTTTTTTGACATGTACACTAAATGCACAAAACAATCAAATTTTCATTTATATATTTAAAAATTTAAGTTTTGCTCTTAAAAAAAAAAAAAAAAAAAAAAAAAAAAAAAATGACAAATTGAAATGAATATTTTAAAAAGATTCTTAACATTTACAAAGAGATTAACAAGCAAACCTGTTGTTGAATAAAATTAACAGTATTACCTGAGTTTTCTGAACATCAGCTGAAGACCAGGCACAGCCTTCTAGCATTTTTGTAGATACTGAAAATGAATTGCAACTTCTTAATAAGTCACTGTCATTGATTGGTGCACCAATCAAGCATCAAAAACTTAGAGGGGGGAATAAAAAACCTAAATAAAAATAAAACCAGTTATGAGGAATAAAAAATTAAAGGAGAACGATAAAAAAAAAAAAAAAAAAAAGAAAAAGATTTTGACTAAAATTTAAGAATCTACCATTGTAGAAGAACAAAAATCTGATGAAAGTGCAATTATTACACAATTAAAAGAATATATTTTAGCTTGTTAAAGGAGGTCCAAAAAAGTACAAATTTTAGTAATATTTCCAAAAGGCTGGAGTATCCAAGGAATTCAAATGGAATTTGGCACCATAGCAAGACAAGCCAAACAACTTGTAAATGAACAAGGATTATCTACCAAATATACAAAAATGTAGATTCCCACAAGAGACAATTGATGAAGTTGTGCTGTTTTATAAGTGTGAAGAAGTCAGCAGAGTGATGGCCCCAAAAAATGACAAGACAATCTTAAAGAATGATAGAAGAGTTCAGGAACAAAAGTATCTTGTACTCAGTAACCTGAAAGAGGCATATAAATTATTTAAATCAAAAAAGAGAATTAGTTTTTCAAAATTTGCTGAGCTTGGACCAAAAGAATATATCCTAGCAGGTGGTGCTGGAACACACTATGCCTGTTTGTACAATACATTAAAATAAATATGAATGATAATTGTAGTACACTGAATGAATGAATGATATCATTTAACAGATTATCACCAATGCATAGATGTTGTTACATATAATGAAGCAACCTCTAAATGCTACTTGGGTGACTGCTCAAATTGTAGCAATCTGATGGAGAATTTTGTTTTATATATAGAAGGAATTCTAAATAAAAATTTAATAGAGGATTTTATCTGCAAACAGTGGCTATCAACTGATATAAGCACACTGCAAAGTGTATCAATCTGCAGAAGAATTTACTGAAACTTTTTGCGTAAGCCTTCAAAACTTGAAAAAGTATGATTTCCAAAGAACAATCAAAATGTTGTTCTAATAAGAAAAGTTCTTTGATGGATAGTGAAGTCATTTATTGCAGATTATTAATTTATTTTGCAGAATGCTGCACAAGGCTTCTGCTGGAATAATTCTGAAGTCACATTACATCCATTTGTCTGTTACAGAAATAACAAGGAGCTGGAGCATATTAATGTTGTAATCATATCAGATTGTCTCAAGCATGACACAATAGCTGTCCATTTGTTCCAAAGAAAGTTTATAGAAGTACTGAAAAAAATCAATTTTGAAATAAAAAATTTGATCTATTTCTTATTATAAAAATTTTATCAATTTGTATAACCATAAGTCTGACTTTGGTATTGATGCAGAATGGCACTTTTTTGCTACATATGATGGGAAAAGTCTATGTGATGGGTTAGGTGGCACTATTAAGAGATTATCAGCAAAAAACAAGCCTACAGTGGCCCTATAATGAAGAAATAATGATACAAAGACAGTTGTTTGATTATGCAAGAAAAAACATTTCAGGTATAAATGTTGTATTCTTCAACAAATGAATGAGCAAATGAAACAGAAATCTTAATAGATTAAAAAAATGCCTAAAAAATTACAAGAACTCAAAAACTACATGGTTTCATTCCAGTGTCTCAGGAAGAGGTAGAAGTAAAAAAGAAAACAGTATCAACTCAAGATGAAAGAAAAATAATTAAAATTATAAAACAGTACAATACGGAGGGTAAAATTGACATTTTTACAACCAAAGAGCCCTGCCCCATCTTTCTGTTATCCATTATATCCAGATAGAATAATTTTAAATTATTCTGATAGTCTTACTTTAGTTGATCCAATAACTGAAACTGGAAGAACTTATAAACTTTCAAAAATTGAGATGGAAAAAGCTTCACATATTTTAGGAAAGAGATTTTCTTGAAATAATCTTAAAAATACAATCAAAGTTGGTCATCTCAAAAAATTTGAGTGAAAAAGTTGTCTGCATATCCAAATTATTATTTTCTATTTAAACATGTATTCCAACAAAAATATAATTTTGTTTGTTAATCTTTGTAAATGTTAAGAATATCTTTTTAAATTTTTAATTTATCACTTTTTCAGATCAAAACTTAATTTTTTAAATATATACAAGAAACTGATTGTTTTGTGCATTTAGTGTACCATGTCAAAAAAAGTCTGTTCGCCATTAACATCATTTGTTGCATATGTTCATATTTTATGTTATCTTAACATTAATTCATGACATTTCTTTTTAAATAATTATTTTTATTATAACACATTTTATATAAAAATCTATTTGTTGTATAATAAAAATATAAACAAAACCAAAAATAAGGTTGTTTATTTCTCACCAAATTGGATAACATTTAACCATAAATCAAATTCTGCTGATTTTATGATCATGTGGATATTAATCAGCATTCTAAGAGCTTTCTAAAGATATACAACTTGACCATATTGAGAGATATGAAAATGCTAGCATGTAGTGGCAAATACTAAAATCCACCATTTTGACTTTGGCCCAACTCAGTAAAACCTTTGTAATTCAGGCCACCGTCAAAAGTCCACCACAAAATTTTGTACCTATTTTGCCATAAAGCAAACAAATTTGTTGTCAAATTTAAACAAAATTAAAGACATGTATTTTGAGAAATTAAAGGTCAAATGTTATGGTCAAATTATCTTATTTGACCATTAAACAAATAAATATATCACCTTTTAGATCTATCCAAATACTTTAAAATGATATATAATTTAGATTTGAAGGTGAAAAAACAATTAAGATATTGATATTTAAACTTATCAAAATTCACCTTTTTATCATGGGTCAAATTTCGGTAACCATTTGACCTAGATATGTAAAATAGGTACCATTCAATGTCTATCATTAAGCTCTATAAGTGTACCAAATTTGAAAAAAATCTGTGTCGGCAATGGTCAGACCCTTGTTGATTTGACATGGTTTATTCACCTATAAAAAATACATAAAACATAAGTAAACTGAAATCAGAAACCTTTATGTATCATTCTATAGGAACACCATATTTCAGCCAGATATCTAAGGATGTAAATTTACAAAGTGCTGAATTTGCTAAATCCTGTGACGGATGCATGACACTAACATTCAAGCAAATTTCAACAATTCATAACTTTTGAACAATGACACAAATGAAGTTTCTGTTTTCATGTTTCCCATTTGTCTAGGGTGGGTATCAATCACAATAAAATTTTATCAAAATCTGAAATGGTGATCATGGTGACCATTGGTGGAGTTGGTATATATCACACACACACACACACACACACACTTAATATTTTAGAAAACTTTTTCCTTTTATGTGCCATGTCCTTTCAGGACATGGGTGATCATGGCTCTCCACCTCCTATCTCTTGCAGCTCTCAGCAAGTTGCTTCCTCCCCCAGGCCATGTTCTGTCACCCACCTGCTCAAACTCATCAGGTAATGTCACACACTGCTTTCCCTGGTCTCTCTTTCCCTTTATTCAACCCATGAGGATCAGATTCTCTAGGCCCTCCTTCCTCATTATGTGTCCCAGAAACTTCAGCTGCCTCTTTCTGATGTTAAGTATATGCCTTCTCCTTTTCTGTAACCTAAGATCTCATCGTTGCTCACATGCTTGGTCCATGATACACTTAGCATCTTTCTGTAGAACCACAGCTGCCGCCTCTTTGAGGAAATCCTCCAACATTCGCTGCCATTACAGATATCACATAACAGCTCAGTATTCTTTTCTTTGTTACCAAAGAAATCTTCATTACACTGCTCAGATTTTGGAATGTGTCCTTGGCCATCCCAATATATCTCTGGATCTCAGTGTCGCACTTACTGTCCTCTGTCAAGATGCTTCCCAGATATTTAAACTTCTGCATCTGCTTGATTCTAGTTTTCCGGACCTGCAAATTGCATTTTGAGCTCTTCCTCTTACTGATGACCATGCATGCTGTCTTGTAATTTATGCTTAGTCCTTTCTTCTCACTCTCCATCGCTACCTTCTGTAGGAGATTTTGTAGTTTCTCTTCCATGTCTGTTATCAGTACTGTGTCGTCTGCATATCTTATGTTGTTAAGGTTGGGGCCACCAATGCTAAATCCCAGTAGGCTTTCCAATTCTGTCAGAATTGCCTCGCTGTATAGGTTAAACAGGTTGGGTGAGAAGACGCATCCTTGCCTTACACCCCTTTCTATTTTCGTATATTCACTGAACTTATTCTCTATGTGTATGCATGCTGTTTGCTGACAGTATAGGTTCTAGATTATTCAGATATCCCTCCTGAATATATCAAGGTTACTGAGCAGTTCTATCAGATCCTTGTGGCATATTCTGTCAAAGGCCTTTGCATAGTCTATGAAACATGTACACATCCTTGTACATCTGTATCACTCTTTCTGATAACATTCTGAGCATGAATATCGTGTTTCTTGTTCCAGTGTCTTTAACGAACACACACCGTCTTATCTCTGGCCTGATTCTGCTACATGCTCTATTCAACAGAATACAGATGAAAATTTTTTCATGTGACTCATCAAGCTTATTGTTCGGTTTAGTTTCTCCTGCTGGACTCCTCCATGTCCATAGTCGTCATGGATGTTCTTGGAACCATGTGTTGGATATTACTTGGTCATTGGCTGTGCACCATTGGATCCATTTTTCTCCACATTCGTTGTGTGTTCCTAGTTCAAATCTTCCTGCTATATCCCCTGCCCACTTTGGCATTTAGGTCTCCCATAATAATGATGATTACCTGTGATTTGCATAGAGCCTTGGCACTGTCCAGCATGGAGTAGAAAGATTCTATGTCCTCCTCCTTGCTTTGTGTCATCGGTGCATAAACTACTATAATAGTCATGTTGAACAGCTTCCCTTTCAGCTTCACTACCAGAATTCTTTCAGAAAATTGGTGGTATCCTAGAATGCATTTCTGAAATGCACTATCCAGTATTAGTACTAGTCCTTTGTCGTTCTTCTCACTGCCTGCATAAATTATCCTGTCTTTGTCACTGACAAAATCACCATTGTTTGGCCATCTGGTTTCACATACACCTAGAATGTTGATGCTAAGTCTGTTCATCTCTTGTTTAACATTATCAAACTGGCCACAGTTGTTCAATGTTTGAATGTTCCATTTAATTAGCCTTTAACCTTTGATATTACAACAAAAGTTTTTCATGCCAACAAAGGAAATATTGATAGATCAACTTTGATGATCATAGTAAATAGAACCAATCCATAATTCTGTAACACTGATTATTAAAGTGAATTCACTATAACCTTTACTGGCTTAGAAATGTAAATTTTATGCTGAAAATATCCTTTGTTTATAACAACAGATGAGTTAGTATAAGTATTCAAGAATAAATTTGAAAAACTATAAATATATGCATTACAAGGCAAAATATTACTAATATTGATAAAATATCCTGTAATGATGGCAATTCCTGTAAAACTAAAACAGAATTTATTAAAATAAGTTGTTAAATGTTTTAATTATAAAAATTGTTTAATATTTTGATCATAAAGACATATACACAAATAGATTACTTCCAATATAGGACATTAAAATGAACTCACATTGAACTGAATGAAAATCCAAGTGTTTGAAGAACAAAAGAGAAATGGTGAAGATATATTGCTCCATAGTTGAGAGATTTGGTCCTGTATAAAGTTAGTGGACCTGTGTTTACTTGTACAGAACAACATGGCACAGCAAATACCATGCAGAACAGAAAAGATAAAGTGTGAAATGCAAACCAACCAACAGAAATACTACAAAGAAAAAATTAGCACATGCTTATTGTATGTCAACACCTCTAAAAATCAAATCATTAATTTTTAATGCCTTACATGTTGAGATCATTTTTTTTTAATGAAGAGGATAAGTTCTGGATAAAATAGATAATATACAAAGAAAAATAAGATAAACATTAGATATGGTGGACATTTTAGGATAGTAAATATTTTTCTTTATGAAATAAAAAGTATATAAAATCTTTAAAAGTAGTAAAAGTTGAAATTTATAACAATGTTAGAAAAGGAAACCACAAAATAATAAACTGGACACTGAGTAAAACAAAACAAATATGTAAAGAAAGTTATGGCAGATAACTCTTATTCATATATGAGATTATATATATATATATATATATATATATATAGAGAGAGAGAGAGAGTTACTTTTGCAGGTTATTAGTTGATTTGTATAATATGCTATAATATTTTGACCTTGTGCCAGACTAAAGATCTGCACTTGTAGGCATTGCTTAGTAGGACAATAAAAGCCTTAAGTGCTGATATTATTAACTTCATATTCATTGAAGAGTAGAAGAGTGATTTTTTATTTAAAAAAAAAAAAAAAAAAAAAAAAAAAAAAAATCTAATTTCTTTATAAAAGAAATGCAATGTTTTTCAATTATATTATTGTACTTAAGGAAACTAAAAAGTATTATAGTTTAAAAATAATAAATAAAACATGTTCAAAATATGTCCACAATATCCAATCAGATTATCAACTCTTCCTTGGTAGGCTATTCAAAGTTTTTTCAGGTTTGAATTTATCCTCTAAACTATCCAGAGAACCTACCTTAATTCCTTGGAGAGTGAAGCAGCTTTTAGAAGATTAGATAGATTAAAAAATAACAAAGTTTCCAGTGATTCAAGTGTAAGATCAGAGAACAATTCTGTTCTACATTTTTTTTTCTCATATATACATATACACACTTGTGAAAGCTAAACACAAGCAAGACATGTGACCAGGCCAATGCTAAAGATTGACAAGATTCCTACTGCTAAAAGAGCAGCCAAGAATTTGAATAAAATTAGCAATGAAAGATCAATTTAAGCAAGAGAGTTGGACATTTCTTTCTTTACATAATAGCATCAGAAGTTGTTTTATTACTGAAGTAAACAAAGTTATTTAAAATGACATTTATGGAATTAAAAAGACAATATTTGAAGGGAATAAGAACCATATAAAAAGTTCACTAATGTGCCATTGTCTTGCAATCAAAGTTTTTATTCATGTTAAAAATATTTTTCAGAAAATTCAGGATTACAGAATACTAAAACATTTTATAGAAGAAAAATTATAAATTATTAAACTTTATTCAGTAAACTAAAAAAAAAACAAACAAAAAAACAAAACAATGTTTGATTGTTTTAGAATGGATTTTCAGTTTAGTCTGAATATTTTTATATTTTAGTTCTGAATATTTTTATCTGAAATTGTCTATTATGCCAGATATTATATTGCCAATAAATTTAGATATTTTATTTTTATTAATTCTATACATCCAAAAATGTGGAAAACTTGTTTATAGAATATTTTTTATGCTTAGATCTCACTACAAAAATAAAAAAAATAAATAAAATAAAAAGCTTCAGTATTTATTAGTATTGATATTAATTTATTAGTATAGTATTTCCAATAACCAAACTTCAACACAAATGAGCTTCTTAGCCTTTTGGGGAGAGGAAGTGTGATAAAATATCTAGGGAAAAAATTCAAAGTTACTATTAATAGAAACCTCTTCCCTCTTCTTTGCCTTAGGCTATTAGGGACCCATGACAAAAAATTAATTTATATTCTCAACACAATAATTGACATTTCTTGAAATATTTGTATTGTATAAAAAAAGTGTTTATTTTTACTTTATTATTTTTTAAATTTCTGTTTGAATTTAATTACATGGTTAAAATAACAATATTGATCTTGAAAACAAATAATTTAAAGCTTGTATAACACCTGGCTAATTATTAATGTAGTTTATTAATTCTTGTTAATTGGTTCTTCAATCCCTCTAACAATTGTCAAACATTAAGAGTGGTTCATTTTTTGACAAATTTTCATGTACAATGCTATAAACAATACTTAATTATTGCACAGATCAAATTTATTTCGAAAAATTGCTTTTCTAAGTTATATACAAGTATAACTGAAATTAAATGTTTTCTAGAGTTGCTACATTAAAGGAAATATTTAATGACTATTTTCTTATATTTGTTAGCTGTTGAAAAATCAAAGTTTTCATGCATACAAATTGCAAATGTTTATAATTACTCATTTAAATCCAGCGATGATAACCATAAATTCTTGTTTTCAGAAGTATTAAGATAAATAATCTCAATTATATTACATTTGAAAGTATATTTTTTTCTGCTTATAACACCTAGTGATTCTCAAATATTTTGAATTAACAAGGAGCAAAAAATATCTTCTCTAAAGTAGGCAAAGTAAGATAAAAGTTACAGGCAATACAAGAGTAGAGAAGAAAAATATGAAATTCTTATTAAAAATTATTTTGTATGTATTTATATTGTATATATTAGTAAAATAATAAAACCAATCAACTTAATTTACTTCAGTGATTAAAACAAACCAGGCTCAACATTAAAAAGTCCTTATTCATTATGATGATGAGAAAGAATAGAAATCAAAATAGAATTGATGCTAAATAAAGTGAGTATGTTATGAAAAAATTGATGTACAAGTATTGATAATGGTCACTGAAACTTATGAAATGATGGAGAAGTTACATCAGCCTTTACCAACTTCATAACATTTATATAATGAAGAGTTCATCTCTAACATTACACAGAAAAGTTATGATACTTAAGGGAAGAGCACCAAACATTGAAGAACTGACATTCTGATCTTTGTCCAATATTATATGAAAAAATTATTTGGAATATCATATATACACATACATGCACAAAAAAGACGTTTTGGAATGAGAATAAACTTATTGGCTATAATATAAATATGAAAGATTATTAAAGAAAACAGGTAATTACTTTTTAAAGTTTAGATTTTCAGTAAAACAATGAAAATAGACTGATTGTAATAGTACTATTGTTTTAATTTTAGATATTCACTATAGAAAGAAAGTGTATTATATTTATTAATAATTCTAAACAGAGACAAAGTGAATTACAGAAAAGATAGAAGTTAAAATCTGAACAAATGAAAGTATAATGGGAAACTGGAAAATAGATATTTTGACTAAAAACTGATTTCTGAAATGTTTACCAAAAATACATTTTAGCTAATTACTTTCTTGATACTAAATTAACAACATTTTGTGAAACTAAAGCCAAGACTAAAAACTTATTTCAAAATTTTATTGCCAATCTAAAGTCATATTTGTAAAATATGACTTTAGATTGACAATAAAAAATATGGATTACAAAATAGTTTTGAAATTTCAATTTTGTTAATTACCAACTTTCATTACAATACAAAGCATTAAGGAGCAAAACTTGATTAAGAGACATTTTTGAAGTGAGGTAAATAAAAAATTTGAAAGGAATTACAAATTTTATGCATTCTTTTTAAAGTAACATACAGAGTAAAGAAAGAAAAGTATATCATGCTTATCACTAACACTTTGAATTAAAACAAAACAATATATTAGCAATCTTTAAAGCATTCTATATAAGTTTCTTTTAAATCTACAAAACTGCTTGAAAAAGGGAAAATATTAGTTTAAGTCATTAATTATACTATCTGCCTGTTGCCTTATGATGCATAATGTCTCTTGACAAGGTTTCTGCAATCAAATTGTTCCATAGGATGAGGTAATGAGGCCACTCTCTATCCTGAGTAAAGGGTGGTTATCTGTCACGGTTTTCCTTCCCTTATGACCACATGTTCCACACTAAGGAATTCCAGCTAACTAAGTTGGGTTTGGGAATTTCTTTTCTTTCCCTAGGATTGGTTGCTAACTAAGATGAAAGAGTCCAGTCTAACCTATTATTTAGATTATAGATGGTGTTAGAAGAAACAGATTCATAAATTTCTCAAGAGTATTTGTACTAAAGTGAATGTAATTTGAACTTGGTTTACTGATTTCTTGTTCCAAACCACTAACCATTATATCACCTGCACATCCACATGTCATTAATGCCTACTGTCAACTCCATTATTAATTATAGTATTCTACTAATAACCCATTACTGTCAACATTTCCAAAATTTCCACATTGATAGATTAAACTAAGCATGTAAATGCAAATATAATTTTAAAAATCAAAGACTACATTACAATTTCAAAAAAATAAGCCTCTTTTAAAAGAAAGTTATATTCTTTTTTTATATTTACTTACATTTTAAAAAAATGTAGGAATGCAGGTTTGAACCCCACAGGAGTGTGCATATTTTATCAATAAGATTTCAATATTCAAGCTGGTAGATTAAAATAAATATGATTTAATAAATAAACAGAGTGGCTACACAACTACGAGTATCCACTAAAAATAACATTTAAATAATAAAATTCTGTCAGATTAATAAATAAAAAATACATTCCTTTTAGAAATTGCTTTGTTTACATTAGGATATGAAACTGAGCAGATATGTTTATTCTGAGAGTCAGAGAAAAATCTGTGTTTAAAGATACTAATCAGACATTGTTGGCCATCAAAAAATGTCTCAGCATGTCAGATCTAATGGCGGTTTCCCCTAAGGGGACACAGGTTTGAATCCTGCCATATAGCACATTTTTCTAATAAGATTTCTTGAATAATCAGATGAAAATAAATACTGTTTAATAAATAAATGGAGCATCTACTCAAATACAAGTATTCACTAAAACAATTTTTTTTTTTTTTTTTTTTTTTTTTTTTTAGATGCTTACATTTTAATGATTCTCTTTATAGAATAGTATCAAACATTAAAAGAATTAAGAAAATAGCTTTTGAATTTTACCATAAAAAAAAAAAAATATATATATTTAAATATTATATTTAGTTATTAATGGGCTTAGAGAAAGGACAATACATTTGCCAAAATTGTTTAAATTTTTCATCAAGAAATGTAAATTAGCTAGCTGTTTCCTTACACAGAAACCGTCAGCATTCATTGATTGAACAATTAGCATTACTGTTGGTTGAAATTTATAAAGTCTTTCTCTTAAAACAGTTTTTCAGGAGAATAAGCTTCAAGTTCATTAGCTATTATCATTCTAGTATTGATTGCAGTTTCCTTCCTAAACTTTGTTAAAGTGTGCAAGTCAACATCTTGATTATGTCATTATTTCCTCTTCTACTTATGTGCTATTTTAGTTATTGTAAATCTTCATGTGATGCTTTTGTTATTTGATAAAGTTCTGTGATCCTGTAGTATCAGTTTTCTGATGAAGAATTGCTTTCTTTAAATCATGAGCATCTAGATCTGATATTTAAGAATATGATTTAAATTCGTAGGTTAATATTTTGATTTTGTAGCATCTTGTGGGATTGGACAAAACCAGCAATAGTACAGCCTATCCTATGTCCAATTTCCTTATCTTCTAATTGTTAAGATAGGCAAAACAACATGGCATAAAAGAGAGTTTTAAAGGAATCAGATTAAGAAAATATCTGACACTGTAAATGACAACAATTTGGGGGGGGGGTGATAACAGAAATATATCTAATCCAAAAAAGTTATTCTCAATTAAAAAAAAAAAAAAAAAAAAAAAAAAATCACTAAGAGAAAATTTAATGTATGTTTATACACACACACTTTTATCTTGCTTTATATCTAAATTGTTAATCATGAAATTCAAATTTTTATATCATTTGATTTTTTAAAATTTCATTTTAAAGTGAATACACAAAATTGTAGAACTGAAGTGCAGCTAACCATTTTATAAGCCAGAGCTGTAAACCAGCACGAATCATAAATTAGTATTACCAATCCTATTGTTAAATACTTATACATCACATTTGTAGTAAAAATGCCAATTTCTAGGCTAAACTTATCACAAACTCTGAACATACTCAGCTTCTATAATAACCGAGAGAAAACAGCACATATTGTTACTATTGGCCCATTTTGAATGAAGAGAAATTTTATTGTCATTCAGCTTCAGAGGTGATCTTTTCATAGTAATAGAATATGTAGTGAAATCTCCCAAGAGGGTTGAATATCACTACCTCTTTCTACTTGATGTGGTCACCTGATTACATTTAAGCAGTTGACATGCAAATTAAAAAAAAAAAAAACATGTTTGATGTTATCAAGAATTAGACTCCATTTTTCTTTTTAAGGAATGATATCAGTTTTCAAATCTTAAAAGGAATGACTTGAAAGAACAACTTGCTGTAAAGATATATGTTCCATGTAAATGCATTATAAATTATAGGGTAGTCAATTTTTGAATGGAAAAAATATTATGACAGATTAAAAGATAAAGAATTATTGTTTTATATTAAAAATGTTTAAAAATAAACTGATACAAAACAGCCCAAAAAATGCACTGATACTAATAATGTATACAAATATATTATCTAGCAGGTTTTTCTATAATAATAGCATATCATTTAGAATACAGAATTGATAACAGCAGTATCTAAATTAGCCAGTCCATTTTAGGTACTAGAACTGCAATTTTTGAATATTGAAAAGTCTGAGAATGATACAGTTAAAAAAGTAGATGCAGTATTGTCTTACAAACTGAATTTAATGCGATTGAACTTAAATTGATTTTATTTTATATAATGAACTGTAAGTTAGGATAACATTAAAAAAGTAGAATAAGAATGAAACCAATCTAACCACTAGTGCTTTTGTAGGTACAATAAAAAAAAAAAAAAAAAAAAAAAAAAACTATGAATGTTAAATTTAAAAATAAAGTGTAATTTTTCAAATTAAGTGAAAGTATATTCTCTCCTTTGTTGGATATTATCAATTAAATATTTTTTTTTCACAATTGGTGTATATATCCTATATGTAGGACAAAATAGATAAATACTAATAAGATATATAACAATACATATTACAATGTATCACATAACAATATATAATAAAAATTTATATACATAAGATAAAGCAAGTTTATACATGCATGAAAGGAAAAACTATAAAGAATTTGTATAATTATAAATGTTGAGCCTGGTAAAGTTTAAATGTGGTCACTTCTCCAGTTTAAATCAGGAGAAAAAAAAACAAAACAAAAAAAAAACGATGCATGGTCAATACTGGAGAGAGAGAGAGAGAGAGAGAGTCAATGGCTGCAGTGCTAGCATTAGGATTGTCAAATTGCATAAGGCTGGCTAGCTACATGCTCACACCCAATGGAAGAGGACAGTCAAAGAGGCTAGCAAGGGAGGACACATGCTTACACCGACCTAGGTCCTCAGCCGGATCGTGTATACTTTGTTTCGTCGCAGGATTTAATTTATAGATCGAAGGTGACACTACAAAAAGACAGTGGCCAGTTTTCAAATGTGTACCATAGAATAAACAATATATTGAGACATTGAGAGAAAGAGAGAGAGAGAGAGAGAGAGAAAAGAAAATGCAAATGTAATAAAAAAAAATTCTTGTATAAGGAAAAAATAAAAATTTAGAAGCAATTTTTCATTTCTAGAAAAAAAAAAAAAAAAAAAAAAAAAAAAATAGTACAGGATCTCATATGCATATGAATATCTGTATACTTACGAAGATAAACATTACAATAGTTAAAAATTGAAAAATGCAAACAGGCAAAAAAATAAAATAAAAATTGAAAATGTAGCACATAAGTTCCTTATAAATAGTATTTCTAATGTTTTAATTATATGACAAATTTATTCATATTTTTGTAAATTATTGAAATTATATTAGTCAATTATTGTAATTGATATATAAGAAGTATCATACCATTTTTCATTTTGACATACACAATGTATTAAAAATTAATATTAATTTAAAAAAATAATTGCATGCATAGCATGCATATATAAAAAGAATAAAATTCAACAAACCCTCAAAGTTTATCAAACAGGAAAAAATTTAAAGTATCTGTAGACTTTGTTTAATATATTGTCATTTATGTCTTGCTGTAACTAAAAAGGTTTAAATAATCTCACCAATGCACACTAATGGTAAAATTTTAGAAAGTAATCTAGTTTTCTATTTCTATATATTCAATAACATTAACTTGCAAAATGTTTACACATTTACATTTTCTCCTTTGTTCACAAATGTTGATCTAAAGAACAAAATAAAAGGGATAAAGGATTGAATGTAAACTTTAGTTAATTCTTTCTGATTAAGAACAAATAAAAAAGAAATTGCCATTATTAAATATATATTTTTTCTCTAAAAACAATTTGTAGCCATCATTAAAAGCTACAATTTTTGCTACAGTAGCTTGTCATTCTATGCTATATGACCTTAAACTGTCGTATGATGTTCAGTTTTATTCAACATATATGAAAGCTTTTCTTCCAAGAAATATATTCAATGAAAAGCAAATTCAAAATACATACAATTAATGAAACTGGATTTGTTTTTTTATGCATATAACCACATTTTTTATTTATTTAAAGAAAGCAAATGTTAGATATTTCTGAGTCTAAGAAAAAATAAAGATTTTTTAAGCTTTTAAGTAGGTACCTCCAAATATTTTCTAAAAAAGAGCATAGCATGATAAAAAAGGCTTCAAATTTGAGAAAAAGTTTTGTCAAAATGTTTGTTATTAAGAGGTAAGACCAAAATATAGTTATATTATTAAATTTTTTAATCTTTTTTAGCTTGTTCAAAACTTTGGTGGCCAAAGATAAATATAGAAAATTTAGCATCTTTTTTGCAGTGAAAAACACATTGTTTTGAAAATTATTACAAAAAGCAAATAATTGTTGGATTTTAATGAAATTTTTAGGACTTATTCACAAATGAATTAAATTATATTTGAAATATTCTTTTTAAAAAATCTTTAGTAATATTTTTTTTTTTTTTTTTTTTTTTTACATCTGTTACTTTCCATTTAATTTTATGAAATTGAGGATTAGCAAGACTACTTGGAGAATTTCAATCAATTATTTTTTATTTGTTTTTGTCAAACAGAAACACCATTTACCAAAAATCTGCTCTGATCTATAAAATACAAAATGCAACACTGACATTAATTAGAAAACCTTGTAATTGCTTTTCTAAATACAATATATTAAGGACACTATTGTCTTAAGAAAAACATTTTTTTCAATGAATAATTAATTTTTACAAGAATTATTTTTTATTTTTTTAAATTTTAATTAGAAAAATTTAAAGTTTTTTTAAAATTTTATAAATTTAAAATTTTAAAATTCTGTATTAATTTCAGCAGTTTTCAAGATATTAAGTGAAAACTATATTTACTAATCATAAATGGAAAAGCTTAATACAAATCAAACACCAATATTTTTAAAAGAATTTTAGTTTTTTATTAGGTATAAATGTGACATTTTTTTCTAAGTATGGTTAACTATACAACATTATCAGAAAAGAATGATTATAGTAAATTTAAAGCCAAAATTTCTAAAATTCAATAAAACATTAGATTACGGAGAATATTTTCCTAAATATTTAAGATTACTGAGTACTTAAAAATGAAATATGAAAGGCACTCACATCATTTTCTTCAATTATGTTTTTATAAATTCTCTGAAGAACAACATTATATCTGTCATTACAGCTAATAACACAGCTACTGTTTGGTTAAAAAATGCATTTCTGTGATATTTTAAACTTAAAGTAAGTAGTTATTTCAAATCAGATAAATTATACTTTAAATCAGCTAATATTCCACAAATAAAGTTTCAGAAAGTATTTTATTTTTTGGAAGATTTTTTAATGAAGAGAATTACATTGTGATAAAAAATTATTTTTATTCAATTTAAATTAGTTTTTGAAATAGATCAAAGAAATTTAATCTATTAGCCTGAAATTAAAAGCTTCAAGAAAGATTTTTTACTTTTAAAAATTCATTTTAAACCTTAGGTGTTGTGTTTTTTGTGGAGATCCCTATTTTTAAGCATAATATTCAATTAGTTTTTAATCATAAATACAGTTTTGTTAAAACAGATGGCCATAATAACATCTGCAATATTTTCTTAGTACTGAATATAACCAGAAAAATTTAAAACAGCATTTAAAACAAGGAATGAAAAATTTGATTAATTAAAAATAAATTAAACTTGTATTGATTTAAATTCAATCTGAATGCTATCTACATAAATTTAACTTCTCTACAAGTTTATATATATATATAGATATATATATATATATATATACACACACACACACTTAATTGTGCTGGAATTATACTTAGACTATTGAGGCATTTTTACTCATGAATATTTGGTTTGGTCATTTCCGTGGAAACGAAATGCAGTAATATTTTGGGAAAAAAAGAAGAAAAAAAAAAAAAAAAAAAATGAGTCTAATATCTAGCTTTTCTTTTTTTTTTTTTCTTTTAGAAATATAGCTATGTATTACCCTCCACAGTATGTGCACTTGGCCTACTGCCAGTGTCTTGTCAGTTATCACTGGAACTAAGCTCATCTATTTCTTCACTCCTCAAACTGAGTCAAGATTAGCCTGAAGGTTTCGTGGGCATTCATATCTATGCCTGGTTGTCATGGTATTGAAATTTGATGTAAAATGACAAGGTAATGTGCTAATTTTGAAGCCTACTACAGAGAAGCCATCATGCTGCTTGAAATGATTCAATAATATTTATTTCTCTATGGCCAAATGATATTAGAATTACAGCCAGTTAAGATCTGTCCAGTTTGTATGAAAGGGCTAATCCTTATTTTTATTTAACATGCAGTATTGAAACTTAAAGCAGATGCACTCCTAAATAAAGTTTAGGAAATTTTGAAGAACTATTTTCACTGAAGGATTAATGTTAAGTACAGGACATCATTGACTTACGACCACAATTGGTAACAACCGAAAAGGTTGTAAATTGATCTGGTCATAAGCAGGCCAGCAATTAATTTTGCAATATTCTTATCTTTCTTTAGGTATTATTTTATATTTTTATAATTTTTGGAGTTTTTTTTTAATATTTTATACCATTTATATCATCTGTATACACTGTTATTTTTACTTCTAGCCTTTACCTGCACAGTAAAAAAAGCTCAATGAAACCTTTTTTGGATCTGATTTTCCATTTACATAAACAGCAATTTCTCCATTTTATGGGTGGGACCCCATCCTGTTGTTTCTTTATAATTGTTGATCACAGGTGCAGAACCTTTCATAGCTTTACAAATTCTTTCTCTGTTCTTCAAAATCATCAATACAGTAGGAGTGCGAGAACTTTAGATCACATGCAATCACATTCACTTTCTTTAATCCTTTGTACTGTTGAATCACCATCATTTTTGTGTTGAGATACGTTGCCTTTCTTTCCTTCTTGGCAGGTTGAGAGACAAAGACAATTTCCTCTTGGTAGATATCTTGAGCATATATTTTTATTTTTTAAGAAAAATTTAAATCACACAAACTGACTGGTGATGGTGGGGGGGGGAGTGTTGTAGCAAAGCTGCCCTAACACTGAGCTTGAGGTATGTGAGGAAATGTGCTTGGAGCCGAGACAAAAATTGCAGTACACCAAGCTGGGGAACACTGCTGACAGATGTGGAGCAGTCATGGCTAGATATATACAGTCCTGCTTGTAAAGTCGATAGGTTGTAAGCCAATGACAATCTGTAATACAAAAGGATCTGAAAATTTTTTTATATTAAAGTCTTAATTTAGGTGCAATCTTCTTTTAGCAATATATAAAAGTATTTTCTGACAGTTTAATTTTAATGTTTTTATCAAAGGAAAACAAAATATATGTAGTAAGTTCTAGTAGCTATTTAATATTTGCATATCTTTGTGAAATATTTTCACAATAAAGGCTTCTCTAATTTGATTAAAACTGTTTCCTCTACATTTTAGTTAATATTTTAAAATCTTATTTCCTATATTAGGTATACTTTGATAAGCAAAAAGATATGAAAAAAAATTAAATTTATAAAAACAAACCCTTTAAAACAATATAAACATATAAAAAATATATTTTAATCAAAAATCATTCCCAGAATGAATATATAGTAAAAATAAAAGATATCAGTATTTACAGCATGACTTAAGTGCAGATTTATCTTGGCATCACCAGATCAGGGAAATATTTCTATATTAAATAATAATAATTACATGACAATTAAATTTAGATTAGAGTGATTTATAAAAAAAAAAAAAAAAAAAAAAAAAGGAAGTAAAAATGAGGATGGAATATATTAGAAATATTCAAGCAAGAAAATCTCATTCTTGATTTTGTTAGTTTTTCTAATGAAAAAGGATGCATCTGGTCCTCACTGATGCCAGTTATCCAACATCAACTAGAATTCAAACTTGTTCTTAAATCTAAGATTGCACTAAGATGACTATATTTGAATAATCTGCTAGTCTATCAGATCATTATTACTGTATCTGCTCATCACTGGGTTCTTTATTGTGTCCTAGTGTTAAACAAAACTTAGTATTTCCTAATATTAACACCAGATTTAGTAGTGGATACACAATTATTTACAGTATATGAATATAGCTCTGTGCATAACATGGCTGAAAAATTTAAGGTTTTATTCCTAATATAAGGTCTGCAGCATTTATTGCTTTTGAAAAAAAGATTTTAAAAAATTATTTTAAGCCAATTTAAGGATTTCTTTAAAACAACTATTCATATACTTGTAAAATCCATGATACCTAGGGGCTATAAATATCAACTATATCCATTTTGACATTATTTGACACTAAGTGTGATAGAGTAATTATATTTATAATAATTCTTAATGAGAATGCAAAACTTAAGATGGTTGCCAAGCTTTTAGCATTATAAACAGAAGCTAACATTAAATTTGCATACATTTGCAAGTGAAAGCACAAGGCTAAATGTACACAGACAAATAACTGGATTATTATCTGATTGACCAAGTTTCTTCACCTGATCATTAAGTGGGAAGACAATGATGTCACTGAAAGTAGCAATTAAGAAATTTTTTTCTTGAATTTCAAATCCACCATTCATCAATGTATCTGGTTGTACAGGTTTATTTTGCCACTTTAAATATTGAATAGAATTTAATACTCAAAGATTTTATATAAAATCCAATTTTGTTATGGGCTCATTTGTAATAGATTCATTGAGGCATAAATATGATAGACAGCTAGTAAACTTGTAACTACGGAAAGATTTAAAACTAAGTCTAGACTTAACAAAGAACTACAAGATTGGAACAACTTTGTTTAAACAATCCCTTAAAGAACATGTATTTTGTATGCAGAATATTTCATTAATTTTTAATATATATTTTAAAATAGAGTTTTTAGTACTAGTACTTAATATTTGTGTAAAAGATGAATGGAAATAGATTAATAATAATTCATTAAAATAAGTTAAATGTTATTGTAGGTAAAATAATTCTTATATTCAGTTTTCTTTTAATAATATTCCTTAGAAAGGTAGAAATATCCTAGAGTTTAAGATGATATACTGCATAAAGGAAAAGTTTTAAGAATTCTACAATTATTTACTGAAGCTACTACAATTATTTACTGTATGTAAAATTATTTTTATGACATTTGAAAATAATTTCAGAAATATCCAAAAAGAGGTTTTTAATTTTTATGCTGATACCCAATAAAAAAAGATTTCATAAAATTATCTGCCTTTTATAAAAGAAAAGGTTTATAGCTATTTCTGATAACTAATGTGATAAATTTCTATGCAGTAACATGTATAAACTTATGTGATAATGTAGGGAAGTAAATTTTATTTAATTACAAATTTTCAATTATTTCTCATAATCTTATATGAATTGATAAGAAAAATGAGAAATAATTGAAAATTAATGATTTTAGCATAAGCAACTTCTGTGCATTAATATCATTTACATTTGATATTGCATACCATATTTAAAGAGTATTTTTAATATCAAGAAACTGAAGTAATAAGAATAGCTTGGAATTAGAATGAATATAGTGGAGGTTAAAGGTAATGCTCTTCTAGAAAATCAGATGTAGATATTAATGTCGTTATGTAAATATACAAATTTTTTGTTTTTAAATTGAAAGCAAGCTTAATTAATGACCAATCAGTTAAACATTACTTAAGTTTATGATCTATAAAAATGCTGACATTGTTCCAAATACTTTTTTTGAATAAAGAAAAGACTGGGCAATTAACTAAAGTATTTTATTTTAATTTCAAAATGAATGAATTATATGTAACAAGTTAAACAAAATTAAATCATAGAAGATAACCTCTATTTTTTTAGTTTGTTTTTTTAAAAAAAAAATGTTAAAAAAGAAAGTAAAATGAATAATTTGTTCAAAGAAATAAGCAAACATTTCCAATAACAGACATTGATTTTCATTTATTTACAAGAGAAATTTAAGGAAAATTATATTTAAAATTGTTCCATGAATTTTCCTATTCTAGTAAAGTTAACAATTCTGCTTTTATCTAATAATTTGATTTAAATGATTAGGGCATTTTAGCAAGAAATGAAAGTATCAGACAAATGCAAGTTCAATTTCTCTTATTGTTTCAATGATTTTCCCTCTTTAGTTGATTCAGCAGAGACTATGAAATGTAAATATGCAGAGTTAGATCTTAATATTTTACCATGTTCAATTAAATTTTGAAGAGACCCAATAAAGTTTAATATATAAAATTTTTTTTTTATCATTTCACCCCAAACAATGCAATAAAGCCACTAAGACACAAGTGGTTACTGAGTGTTAGAGAATATGAGAACCCCCCCCCTCAAAAAAACCCCCACTATTATGGTGAGAGAACAATAAAAGAACAGGAATTAAGATGGAAGAGAACAACTGGCATTGCATTTAAATTTCTGAAGATCAAAGTTGAATGGGAAGCAAGAAGTTAGAGAGTTCCACAAGTGAGAAGTGCGATAGAAAAACCTGTTAACATATAGCTTCTAGTTATATCTAGCCAAATTACAGTTAAAAATAGCCAATTAATATAATTTTAATATACAAATATTAGGAGATCCACAAAATGCTTGTTTAGGAAAGTAATTTTCACATTCATGCTCCTTCCAGGATGAAGCATGCAGTTAATGTTTTGTAGTCTCAAATAAATCTCATGTTAAGGTATATCAAATTTAATGTCATTACATATTAATATTTAGCATTAGTTTCTTGATCTCCCTGTATATGCAAATACAAATCTTTTTTAACACAGAAATAAACAAATTCAGTCAAATAATAAAGCAGTGAACAGAAAAGATAGTTACCATTTTTTAAAATTAGTAGTAATAGTTTTCAGTCACTGAATGACAGGTGTTAAAATTTTAGGTGTATATGAAACTAGGTGGTCAAACAATGGAGAATTTGTCAGTGACAAACACAGGGTCATATATGCAAGTGGAGAGAAAAATGAAAGGCGAGTAGGACATGAAGAAATGTTTTCAAGGATAGTATCAACTATTTGATAAAATTATTGTAGTTATACTGAAAGGGAAGCCTTTTAATATATCCATCATAGCTATATATGTATTGACAACACAAAGTACCAAAGAAATTGTAAAGTTTTATTGTATGTTAGACAAAGCCAAGATTTTATGCAAACCACAGGAAATTACAATTGTCATGGAAGACCTGAATCCCAAAATAGGAAAGGAGAGAGATAATGAAATAGTTGACAAATTCGAACTAGAAGCTTGGATCCAATGATGCAGAGGGAACAATCAGGTAGTAACCAACATCTGGTTTCAAGAATACCCAAGACCTTTAGAGACATAGAGAAATCCAAGTGGAATGAAGAACCAAATTGACTATAACAATAAGGAATTCAGAAATGCAGATTTACACTGTAAAAGATGCCCACGTGTCGGCTGTAGGAGTGACCACCTTTGAGTGAAACTACAGAAATTGAAGGGCAAGGCAGCACCCAAATTGCTGAATGACCAGAATGTAAAATCAGCAAATGAGATTATCCCAAAGAAAACTAGACAAGGAAAAAAAAAAAAACAAACATGGATGATTGATGAAATTCTTAATATGATTAAAAGGAGACAAAAAACAATGTCAGAAAGAGCAATAAAAATGCAAAAAGATGTATATCTAGGGTTTATATATTTCGTAAAAGTGTTTCATAAAGTATGTCACAAACAACTGTTGGAACTGCTAGGTAAGTGTGATATATTTGGGAAGGACATCAGAATAATCCAGATTTTATACCAGGAGCAAACAGTCTGCATATGGATAGAAAAAGAATTCAGTAAAATTACAAAAAATATAGAATGGGGTGCAAGACAGTGAGGTAATTCTGAGATAATTAGAATTCCTACCAGGATTCATTATTGCCAGACACAATTTTAACAACATTAGATATGCAAATGACACAATGTTGATAAGAGACACTGAAAGGAAACTACCTCAACCCCTACAGAAGGTAATAAAGGAAAGTGAGAAAATGAGACTAAATATCAGTTATAAAAAGATAGAATGTATGGTTGTCATCAAAAAGAGCCCAGCATGCAAATTACAAATTGGAGATATTAAAATCTAGCAAGTACAAAAATTTAAATATCTGGAAAGTGTTTAAAACAGAAGACAGAAAATATAACACTGATATCCAAAGGTGCATTGGGATATTTATGCATTAAGAAACAGGAAAATCTCATCAGAAACAAAGAAAAGAGTAGGTAACTTACTGGTCCACCTATATGGTAATGAATGCTGAGCAATCTCATCACAGATGAAGAGATTTGAGGTAACAAAAATGTGGTTCTACAAAAGGATGCAGAGAATACCATGGACTGAACATGTGAGCAATGACAAAGTTTTAGAGAAAATAGAAATAAAAGGAACACTTATACTTAACATCAGAAAGAGTTGATATTTCTAGAGCATATAAAACACTCACAGGAGACATTGAAAGCAAGAGGACAGAGGAAATGGTTGACAGAACAAGGATTAGGAGAGATAGGAAAAAGAAAAAAATTACAAATATCTATAAAGGACAGGAACTAGTGGAGAGCCATGATCTCCCATATCCTGAAAGAACAGGTACATAGAAGAAAAGTTGTAGTATTAGTTAAAAGTAGTTACATTCAAGGCAGATTTGACTATCATTAGGTGCCTCCTGAGTATAGTCATCAAAATGTGCTAGGAAGATATTTTACTTGACAGACCAGAGATATACAAAGAAAATTCCAGACTAATTATATGGGGAATTCAATACAGAAGAAAAACATCAAGAATAGCATGTCACTTGCAACAGGTTGAGCCAGGATTTAAGGAAAAAGAAAAAAAAGACAAGAAAGATATTTTTAGAAGAGTAGGTTATGAAATATAAATTAAATGTTTAATGCAACCTTCGTATGTGCATTGGCCAGTGCAGAAAATGCTTTATTAACCTACTATATTTTGATCTTTATGAGAGGAAGATACAAAGAAAATATATGTATACATATGCCACTGTTATAGCACAGATGACCATTATCTATTTTAAATAAGATTATGATTTAATTTTTTCTAAATATTTTTTGTTTTTATATTTAAAGAAAAGAGAAATTACTATCACTAATAACAAATGTAATGTTTTATGGCACAATATTTTATATTCATCTATTTACAGATGAAATATATGAAACAGGAAAAATTTACATTTGTACTTATACTTTAAATTAAAGAAGTAAGACATAATGTTAGACATAATACATTAATTTCTCAACTTTTCTGTACTTAAATAGCATAACGGTTTCAAAACTTTTGGGCAGCAGTTCTCAGAGTTGAAATATTAGATTGATATACTTAAATATATGGTTCTGTGAAACTAAGAATTGGTTATAATGCAAGTTGATGATAAATTCTGGCACAATTTGAAGTCATTCATGTAATTTAAAATGCATGTATTTCAGAGAAATGATAAAATACAAAGAACCAAGTATACATTTACATGCTTTTAAGACTATAGAAGAGAGAAATAAAGTACAAGAAAATGGAGTTATGTAGAGAGGTTAGTAGGTTTCAATAATGCTATTACTTTTTGTTTATGGTTTTCTAACAAATGGCAATTTTAGCTGACTCATAGGAATTCATATTCTCATTCAAATTTATTACTATTTGAATCAATGTGATAAATGATAACCTTTATACAATATGCATGCTATATTTTTCCAGTTTTTAGGAAATTTCCTTTTCAATAAATATATAAGAAAAACTCAGTAGGTGAACATTAACTATTAACTGTATTATGTTAATATCTCTATATAATCTTTTGTCTATATATTTCTCTTAAAATACATAAACAACAATTCATAAAGCTAATATAAAATATATTTTAATGCTTTTCATTTACTTTCAAAAACAGGATTTGTACCTTAAAATTAAAGTATATTATCATATATTATTGATAAAAATTTAACTTATAAGCATCTGAAAAGTAAATTTATAAATAAAATTGGACCATGAGTTTTATTTTGACTATAGGAATTTTTGGAAATTAACAGTATAATTAATATTAATAAAGTAAGTTTAAAAAGTCAACTTGTGAGCAAGTGATTGAAGTACATTTAAAATTCAAACATTTCTATTAGAAGAGAAACAGATTATGCAAACATTTTCTTTAAACAATGTTCTTGTATTTTGGAAAAGGTATTATATAAAATAGCTACCAAGAACAAAAGAATCATAACATCAACATAACTGTTCTGAGACTTGACCGTAAGATTTTATTAATAATGTCACCTAAAATATTTTTATCCAACGGTATTGCAACACAAGCATAAGCTGAAATATTGTTATGTGGATAACTGCTGCATTAATTAAATATGAAGAGATCAATAAGAACACCATGATGCTGATGTAAAATGCTCTGAATACAGATCATGACAAGATAGCACCAAGAGCAAATATTTATAATGCGAGTTTCAGTGTTTACATATATCACTTTAATATCAAATTCTAGAAATACAAGACTAGCCGTAAGATTCTTCTTATATTGAAAGTATTTGGGATTGACATTGAAGGAAATAAATTTATAATATTTGGACCTTTAGCTATACCATTACATGATATAAGTCACTGGATCTAATAAACGCCTTTATCAACTGGGCCATGTGTCCTTGATGGCCCAGTGGTTAAAGGCATCGATTAGATCCAGTGACTACACCCAATGAGTTGTGAGTTCAATACCAGGCTACAACAGTGGTTAGAGACTTAGAGAGTTGAGCTAAAGAGAAATAACCGAGGCCTCTGGAAGAGGCATGACATGTGGAACTAGAACAATCTACCCATGTGGACAAAATAAAGTGTCCGGTTCAAAATTCCAATCATCTGAAGAAGGCTGGAGTATACAATGGTCAAAACTTTGTGAATATGGCAATGAAGATAAGTATAAAAGTCTGAACAACTTAAATAATCATGATACCGCATCTTGGAGATCATATATATATATATATGTAGCAATAGTTGAAACAAAAATTAGCAAACTCTCTCTCATATATATATATATATATATATATATATATATATATGAGAGAGAGTTTTGATAATTTTTATTTCAACTATTGTTACACAATATAGAGATCAATGAATCAAGAAAGCTAATCCTCAAGAACACAGCAGGGAGCTTTCCATAGAGTAGAAAAGTAGAATATACAACTGATTGAGGGAGAATTTTGATAAGAACACAAATTTGATAGACAAATTATTTTATAATTAGCTTTGTTCATCTTATTGATTGTGCAAAGATTCCTTTTTTTTGTATGTGTTAACATTTATTCCAGATTTTTTATTTGTATTAAGACAGCTTTGCTATACTGAATTTCATCTTGTTTTAAAATTTGTTTAAAGAATGATATACAAACAATACATTTGTAGATCATATTAAACTATTTTATAATAAAGTTTAATTTTATCAAAAAGGTACAAAAATTACATGTATGCTTTATGTAAAATTTGATAAGAAAAACATGTTTTGAACTAGATTAGTGATGTGTTGGATGTTCTAAATGTTTACTTTAAATATAGTTCAAATAAATGCATTCTTTAGAATATTTTGAAATTGAAAATAATCACTTTCATATACAGATACTATAAAATGATACATAATTAAAAGCAACTTTGAATTGAATAATTGGATTTGAAAATATTTCCAATTAGAAATCATCTGAATAAAAGAGTAAAAACTTATGCATGATATAATTATTGCAATCTATACTTAATAAAATATGAAGTTTGACACAAATTTTTCATCAATGAATATGCCAATAAGCATCATTTGCATTAAATGATTGTTTTTCTGCCTTTTATAAACCAGTGTTGAGGATATTTTTCTTTCTTTCTTTAGAAAGGAATAGAGAAAAAGAATTTGAAACTAAACTAAATATTTACAATTCTTAAAAATGAAAGGTTGAACTTTCATGAAAAGATTGTATTTATACCGTTACAAAATTGCTTACTACAACTAACAAAATATAAAGACAATATTAGGAACACTACATTGAATATTAAATAAACATATCTAAAAGCAATGTTTGGATTTCCTTGATAGCTTACCATTAAATTCAAATTTTGGAATCCAATATCACAAGTTCTAATCTCGAGAAATCTTGTTAGTGCTAATTTTTATCTTTTGCCAGTCTTTCTAATAAAAGCCAAATTTGAAATGGTCCACAATCATTTTTACAGGTTATCTGGCCATCAAATATAATCTTGTTCAGAATATCAAAAGAAGAATGGCCTGCCAAAGATCTCAAAATCGATATCACTAGTCAAAGTATAATTTCATTACATGAACATTGTAAACTGAATCACTATGGTTGAGAGAATAAGTGCATTCTCAGTGAGTTTTTGTTTTGCTAATCAATTAAAAGGGTTTTGAGCCAAAATCATAATGAAATCGATTCTTATAAATTGATCAATTTTAACTTATTTTGCTGTATTTTTTTTTTTTAATTATAACCAAAAATTGCTTACCTTCTAAAAGAGAACAAATGTAAATTTTAAAATAGAGTATTTGTTTTCAAGAAAATAGAAAGCTCTAAAAGATATCAGGAGATTTTAAAAAATTAACCTACTAGAAATAATTTAATTCTACAGAAGAAAAACAGATTAAATGAAAGCAGTGTTTCTCCTCTTGGCATTTCTGCTAAGACCAATGGATATAAATATAAATACATGACCTCCAACCAGCACTTATGGAAAAATGAATGACATTTTTAATAAGTGTGTGCGTGTGTGTGTGTGTGTGTGTGTGATTAAATTAATCACAAAATAGTTAACTTAAAACTATATAATCTTAATATTAAATCATGGCCATAAGTTAAGCACTATTTCTATAGCTTAAAATAAAATTGTTCAAGTTCAAAACTGGTTATGCCTGCAAACAATCTTGGCCTGTTGATTTAGGCACCACGCAATGATGACTAATGGCAGATTTGATGTGACTAGTTGCAGGCAAAGTATAGTGGGAAGGAGTATAGCAAAAGAGACAGGAAGTAAGGTTAGGTTTAGAATAAATGACTCAGTTTATTCTAAACATCCTAATTGACATTGTGACGAAGGAAGTTTGCAGTAAAGCATATTTAACATTTTATGCAAACTCATTGTAATATATTCAGTACATTTCTCCTTTATATATTCTAAATAAATTTGAATTCTTTCTGAGCTAAAGAAAAATATTATTGGGCAACTATTAATAGTTAGATTTAATGCATGTCATCTTAAGTCTATGGTTGTTTTACATTTGTCTACATATCTATTTGGAAAATAGATAAACATTTGCGAGTACCCATATAGCAGAAATTAGCAAAAGGATTTTATATAGAGTTGATAGAGAGTTTAAACTTCATTTAATGTGAGCTTGTGTTTAATCTAAATAAGCCATTACCTATAATAGCAGGGTCTGAGACAACTGCTAAATGCCAACCAGTGTTTAAATACCTAAATTGCATTTACAGCAATAATTAAAGAACAAATCTATGCAAATATTATCATTTATTTTATCTCCAAATTAAAAATTATATACGAGAATAAAATGTATAATTTTTCTTTTATCTTGTGCCAGGTAAAATGTTGAACAGTTTCCTCAAATAGGTTAGTGAAACAAAAAATCTGGATAAACAATTTTCTGCTTATATTATTCTAACTTGTAACAATGTAACCCTCTTCAAAAAACAAAAATGGAAGCAATTTACCTGAAAATGAAAAAAGGGAAAAAAAGCAAAAGTTAATGTTCAATTTTATTAAGCTACTGATCCAACATCAATAAAACAGAAAACTTATCTGAAATACAGTGGAACCTCGACTTATGAACACCTCCACTTACAAAAAACTTGCCATACAAACAAAAATTTGTTTCTACTTACAAATTAAGAATGAGCTTCCCACCACAGCATTTCAAACTAGATATTTGATACAAGTGTACTGTAAATACTTTTTGATCTTATTTAAATATACAGTATTTTATATTTTTTATATATTATTATATATTTTATATATGATAATACTGTAGTATTATACAGTATTAGAATACCATTTTTATACTGCACTAAATATTTGCAGATATATTTTATACTGTATTTTTTATTATGTTTTATATACAGTGTACATTATTATATTTTATATTCAGTATTGTATTATTATTCTTATTATTATACAGTACATATTTCTTTACAGTTCCATCACACTAGATGTAGTGTGATGCTATGAGCATTGCATCATCCTGCTCAGTCCTCTTTGTTACCTTGTACAAAAAACATTTGTAATTTTTTTGTGATTACATTAGTGTAAGTGTAAAATAAAAAAAACAAAAAAAAAAAAAAATAATGTGCAAAAGATTTATGTATAGTAATGAATACAGTACATGTACATTACTGTACAGCAACATGTAAATTTTATTAAAATGTATTGAATTAAAAGTAGGTAAAATTTGACAATTCTGAGTTTGTTTTGTTTAATCTCTATGTAAAGTGTGTTTTAGCCCAATATACAGTGTATAATCATAGAATTTTAAATTGATATCAATACAATACAGTAGAAAAATATTTAAAAATTTATAAGGTTTAATTAGAGTAAAATAAAATGTATAAAATGCAGGTACAGCATGTAAACTATGCAGTAAAATAAACTATGCATCCAGTTCTGGTTGATTTGTATGGTACATTTCATCACTGTCGTTTGTTCTGTTACATTTTTCCATACAGTTACTGTACAGCTTAATATGTTACTGTACATGCACAATAAATTTAAAATTTTGGTGGGTAATTTTTGATAATTTTTGTAGCCCATGATGTCACCCAAGTAGCTGTTTGCTACTAAGAAGTGGGGAAAAAATATCTGTGCAAATGAAGGCGATCATTCAGAAGCATGAAGAGGGTACCTGTGTTTTTGACTTTGTCAATCTTTATGGATGCTCAGCATTAACAATTTGCACTATCCTAAAGAACAAGATATAAATAAAAAAGCTTGATGTAACCAAAGGAGTTAGTATAATTACCAAGTATCATCCAAAAGCCCTCAAAAATGTTGAGAAGCTGTTAGTACAGATGAATGATATACAAATGATACATTTGTTGACCATAGTAAACTATTTTATAATAAAATTTAATTTTATCAAAATGGTACAAGAATTACATGTATGCTTTATATAAAATTAAAAAAAAAAAAAAAAACTGTTATGAGGTGATTCCTCAGGTACACATGGTTCTATCTATATAGTGTCCACAATTTCAAGGGCACTGTATGTGCATCTTATAAGAAAAATACCAGGCACATCTTTTGAAGATGAAAATGCATTTAAGGCAAGCTGAGGATGGTTCGAAAAATTTAAAAAGATGTGGCATCCACAGTGTAGTGAGGCATTTAGAGGCTTCAAGCTCTGATAAAGCTGCCTTGTTTCAGAGATGTTTTGAAGTGACTGAAAATATAACCCTGACCCTAAGAGAATTTTGGAAGGATCACAATGATATATATAATTACATTATTTGTGTATAATCTTTAAAAAAGTACTTTAATTTTGCATAATGTACAATTTTTATTGATTTTTATATCAATATTTTTTGGGCTTGAATAAATTAATTTAATTTCTGTTATTTTTAATGGGAAAATTATTTTGACATATGAAATTTCAAGTTATGAATCTGCTCCTGAAATATATTAAATTTGTAGGTCGAGGTTCTGCTGTATAATTAAACATTTTTCTATGGCATCATTTTTTTTAATTACCCAATATATATTTATGCAACTTCAATACATGAATTTTGCAAATATATTAACAGACTGATTGTAAATATCAAAATGAAAAATCTATCATGCATTTATTCTCTTATTTTCATACCTTTTTATGGATTTCAAAGAAATAACAGCTTGAGAAAATATGAATATTTTTAACAAAAACACAATCTGATATATAACAAGTTATTTTTTTTTCACTTTTTTGCAAAGAAATATAAAGAAAAGGAAGAAAAATAAAGGAAAAATCAAAGTAAATTTAATTTATAGATTAAAAAAATTGTAATGGTGATCATATGCTGGAATGATAAAGCCAGCTAATTAAAACATTCGATTAAAAAAAAGAAAAAAGTAAATTTTTTAGTTTTTATTGTCTAAAACTATACACTGATGATTTTATAGATTTTATTTTCTGGATTGGGTAAAAACAAATTCATGATTTCAAGACAATTTATCAACTAGGATACTATAGAGAAGCATAATGAATATTATGAAATAATTAAAAGAAAAAGCAACTATTTAAATTATTGGTTACATATTAATATAAGTTTTCTTACTGAAATATAGGATTAGAAGGCATTCATTGTAAAAATGGCCCACAAACTACAGTATCAATCTTCATCTGTTAACAAATTTTGTTTAATATTTATATGACACATTAATATTTTAGGAATAAGAATTCATGTAATTAAATTTTTGAGTATCTAGTATTATACTCATTGCAAATGACTTACAAAATTAGGTTCTTTTTCCATTTAGTGACAAATACATTTGTTGCATTTTTATTCTATTTCACATTTCTTTTGTTTTAACACCTGGGTGCTCATACAAAGAAGCTCAGGTTGAATTCCTTATTAATGGCTTCTAAGAATAGGATGTTTCCAGTTAACTTTACAAAGATGTGCTCAATGTTAATCTCTGGCCAGCAAACTATGATAATTACTTAAAGATGAATACATTCACTAACAAATAAAAAAAAAATAAAAAAAAGGTTTATCAAACATTTAAAAATAATTTCTAGGATATCATAGGGACATTCATTGAAGCACCAATAATATGAAATTACAAATCAATATTTAATTTGAAGTATAAGCAAATTTTCAAAACTTTTACTAATAACTTGTATTAATACAGCAGTATTTTAAAGCAATCAAAGAACCCCTTTTTAGATGTAAAAGTAGATTACATTTAAACTGAATCAGAGATTAAATGTGCACTATAATGATTATTAGAAAAGACAACAATCAACATAAATGTTTAATTAGAGTATAACTATTTGTTGAATTTATTTAATTTTTCTGTGAACAAAATAGCATAACTCAAAATTGTAACTTGTATATAAAAATTGTCCTGATTAAAAGGTGTAAGGTTTTTAAATGTTGTTCCTCAGGACAATTTTAAAATTATTGAAGTTATATTTTCTTTCTATACATTTATACATGCATTGTTATCCTCAGGTACACATGGTTAAGTTCTGTCTACATAGTGTCCAAAATTTCATCAAGAAAGAAAATATTCAAGTGGAAAAAAATTCCTGTATTTAAGTTTTTATATAGTTTTATACAGCAAAATCCATCCATATTTCAAGCTTTTTCACATCTTGGGTGCTGGATGAAAAGGTGAACAGCATTATACAACAATAGCTGGCTATACAATGATAGAATGATGCTGAGAAGCCAGGCATTGGCTAATTCAAGGTAGCATCAGCAAGACTAATCAGTATTAGTAAGCATGCATAGACACACCATGCAGAAATAAAGGAATAAATACATTTCAAATAAGAAAAATCACAAATTTATTCTGAAATAGTTCAAAATTTTCTGCCAGCAAATAAATTCAGAGAATAAATGTCTTTTTCAATTTAAAATGTAAATAGTAGAAAAAGTATTATGAAAATGGAGAGAGAGCATGCAACTACTTAAAGCTGATATTTTTTTTAAATAAAATATAAAAATGGTTACAGTGTCCTTGAAAGAAAAAAAAAAAAAAAATGAATACAAAATTATTATGTATCCTGGTGCTGAAATAGGAGTTGCAAAATTTGTGATGAAAGAAGCTTCCCAAATTATTCAAAACTATTTGCATTGCAGTTTCACAAATACTCATCAGTTGTCTTGGATAAAAATATTTTCATAAAGATTATCAAGTTTTATAATTCCAAAGCACATAGACAAAAAAAAAAAAAAAAAAAAAAAAGTGCAGATAAACTAATTATTTATGAAAGAACAGAAAATTATCTATATAGACTAATTAGTTTTTATTTTTTATATTTTTTACTAGAAAGATAATGCAGAATACATTACTTTTTTTAATATAAATACAAGTTGAAAACTTTAATGAAAACAGTCAAATGTTATTTTCAAGAATAAAACTGAACTTTATAGGGTATTTTATCGATCATTAACTTAGAACTTTTATTTCACTAGAAGCAAACATACTTGTGAAATGCAGTTTTTTTTTTCTCTCCAAGAATTTTCTTTACCAGAAATATCTGGATAAATTGTAAGCATATTTTAATCAGTATACAAATATTGTAAAGGAAAATGATGACAAAGTGAGGAAAAAGTTTTTTCATGTGACATGTTTTGACCTTTAGGAAGTTATGTTTACGTTGATATAACTACACATGCACACAAAGGAGAGGGGAATGCTGAAATTTTAATCTTAAATTTGTTTTTTTTTCCTATACAATTTTGTCTTAGTAAACTTCTTTTTTTAATTAAAGTGGCATAAAAAAAAAAAAAAAAAAAAAAAATTATAATGAGCAACTAATGCATTTAGTGTATTGTAAAAGATCACTTTTTGTGTTCATATAATCTTTTATTTAAATTCCTTGAGGTTTCTCCTATGTATTCCTTGTCATTGATTTTCTTAACATTGTTCTGGTATATAAAAATTTATATCAAAATTTATATCATTTTTCCCATACATGGAAAAATATCTAGTACTGTATAACAAAGCAGTTAACTAACTTGTTAAATATTTAATATGCTTTTTTTCTCCTACAAACTGATAATTAAAATCTATTCAATTATTTAAAAAAAAAAAAAAAAAAAAAAAAAAAAAAAATAATAATTTGGTTTTCCAAAGTCAAATATATTTAATTATCTGTATGATAGCATAACTATTCCAGCTATTTACACCTGAATATTTTCATAATTTACTTCTATTTATTTCCTTCTCAAATCAATGTGATTTTTTAATCACAACACGTACACGTCTTTTGTTGAGTTTGCAATAAGCATCACCATTAAGAGAAATAAACAACTAAAAATGATTTAAAATTCACCCTAAAAAAATCTGCTATGCCTTCAATTGTAATATATTTAAAAGAAAACTTTAAAAAGCATTCAAAGAGATTTAGTATTATTTATTAATATTAACATTAATATTTGCATCTAAACATTAAGCTAGATATGTAGTTATTAGCTAAAATTTGACCGATCTAATATTCACCACTGAATTAAGTGCATTGATGAGGAAGGAGATTTTGTTAAAAAATATTTTTTGTGTAAAATAAATACTTTCTTTATTAGGTTAAAGATGAATTGATTTATATGTATAATTGATTCTATAACTATTCTTTAACAGATTTAGAGCACTATATGCTCACAACTATCAATAATATTATCTATACACAAAAATTGTAAAACCATTTCTTAACATCAGCCTTCATTTTAATTAAATCATTAACAAATTATTCATGTCCCTTAATTAAACAGCAAATTAGGTACTGGTTCCTATTAGAGAAACAAAAATTTTATAAATAAATAATGAAATAAATATAATTGAATAAAGTGGTGGTGGTGGTGGTGTCCATTTGTTGCTATAAACAGGGAATGGATCAAAAAGATTTTATCTGCAATATAAAAGGTCTTAACTGAAATTTAAAATAAATAAATTATAAAATTTGGACAAAAATGCATTTAAGCAAACATTAACAGATATCTGCTTTAAACTTGTTGAAATAAAAATAAAATTTCTCACCATAAGCTGTTCCAGGGCCATAGTCATTGCCAGAGTCAATCATGACCTGTCCTAGCTGTTCAGCATTTGTATAGCGGTCCCTTTTCTTTTTATCCATTTTTTCGTAAAAGAAGTCCTCCATACGCACACCTGTAGAAAAGGAAGCAGGCAAACCACATCATTTATAGAAAAACAAAATGCAAACAAAGATATGAAGATTTAATTTTATTTAACATAATTAGAGTAAGTAATTAGAATAATTACTACTAATAATAAACACCGTCTTGAATATAACTAAAGGCTTTAAAATGTTTGAAAGGTAACATTTTGAAAATGTTTTAGTTATAATTTTACAATTTTTTTAATTTTTTTTTAATTTTTTTTACAGCTTAAGACAAATATTAATCAATAGAGAATAAATTTTATAAGGATTAAGTTCACAAGAATAGATTTGTCCTTTGATATATATTAGCTTGGTGCAAAAATAATGTCGTTTTCTCACATATTAATATGTGAGAATACAACATTATTTTTGCACCAACCTAATACTTTTAGGCTATGATTAAAACATGTAATCAATTTTTAAAAAGACCTTATTAGAAAATCTTGACACCAATTAGCAATCAAATTAATCATGAATTTAATATGTTTTATATATTTTAAAATGTTCCATCAATCAAAAATTACTTGTTTGTATAATATAACATTAACTATATTTTTGAGAAGAGTGGTTATTCCTCTCAAACTAAAATTACACATTTATAAAATGGTAGCCTTTGAAGGAAGGATCAAGTATGTGTATATATATATATATATATATATATATATATATATATATATATATTTGTGAAGCAAATCGATAGTACGCACTACATAACTTGGTCGATCATTGCATGGAGCAAAATCAATTGTACACACTACACATCTCAATCGATCTCACACACGCGTCTGTCATATGCCCTAGTCAACGAATGGGTTTATAATGCGATCAAACGCCGACCAGAAGATATATATATTATCACATCTGTGGAGAGATACGGGCTATCTCTCCCAGATCATGACAATGGACAATTAGTAAACAAAAATATTTTAAAGAACACTGTTCGATTAGGATAATCGAACAGTAATCTTTTCCCAGGTTCGCTTCGGTTTCAACACGAATACTGATCCACAATTCAAGGATGAACGATAAGGCGTAGTGAATTTTGGTATAAGAATTTTAATATGTACATATATACAAAATATTAAAATAAAAGAAAAATATAAGCATGAGTAAAACATCCGACGACCAGATTTCAAGACTTATGTTGGGATACCAAAATTTGCCTAAATCCAAGTGGATTCGACTGAACCCGAATGGACAAAAATAAGTATGAATAACTACGAATGCAGAAATCAATGCATAACCAAAAGAGATGGGATAGGATTTACATATTTTGACATGTGGAAAGGTGTTTATAAGAATATAATATTTATGGATGCATGTGTATCTTTCTAACACGGGTCCAAAATATATAGTTACTCATCTTTATATTCAGTTCTCTTTTTTTATCATTGTCCTTTCTTTTCTCTCTCACATTTCCTCTTTTCTTTCTTTCCTTTTCTTTACAGAAATACAATTTCACACACTGTCCGTCTGTAACAGAGATGTACACTTTCTTCCTCTCTGTTTTTTTTTTCTTTCTTTCTTTCTTCTTCTTTACTCAATTGTTCTGTATACAGTTCAGCTTGCCAACACGATTCAACTGCAACAGGAATATACACTTTCTTCCTCTCTGGTTTTCTCTTTTCTTTCTTCTTCTTCTTCTTTACTCAATTCAGCTTGTAACAGATATATACTTTCTTCCTTTCTGGTTTTCTCTTTTCTTCAAACACAGGCTGTATTCTCAGCGTACAAATTCCTTTGTGTCTTCTGTGATAAATAACGCGATTTATCGTCTTCAATTTGGGGTTAACGAACAGAAATACATGTTCTTATATTTCTTGTCCGGAGTTGCCTGGGATGAATCAGACAAGTTCCATCATTATCAAATGAGTCTCATCCTTCCATTCATAAGTTATCAGCGCTTCAATTTCGAGTCTTGCTCCTTCAAAAACAAGACAGCAACTGACTCCAAAGTAATTTTCTAACTCTCACGTGTCCTGCGTTTTGGCGCGAACTCCAAACTTACACCAGTCCCCTGTCTAGACATCTGTTGCTACGGGTAATTGGGTCAGTCAACCTCTTGACTTGCTTTCCCAAAATGTCTCGAGACTCCCACGTGACCTCTTCTGTTGTCAGGCGGAGATTAACCTTAATATATGCGTGTATGTGTGTTTGGGCTATCTGCGTCTGTCACAGGTCTTATAGCTACATGCACTTCTCTCATCGGTGCACACTTTCGTTTGCACTTATTCTTTTTTTCTTAAGGAAGGATATAATTTTGCTGTCGAGTTAATGCAGACTAAACTACTTCAGTACCAAAACGGGAAATCCATGAGAAAAACTGATATTTTTCATAATGTATTTATGATACATGGGGTGTCAGTTTTGATTTTGTGCAAATTATGTGCAAATTTTCATTGGAATGCTGCTAATAACTACAATTGAAAGACTAATGGGGCAGCAAGGTGTTCATGGGTCATCTTGGGGGACCCTTATGTAGTTTTCAAAATCTGATAATCATTTTTGATTCATTTTAGGATTGTAATATACATGTAAAATTCCATCGAAATTGAAGCAATTTGAAAAGTTGGGGGGGGGGCCTTTTGGTTCACTCTAGGGGTCCCAAATTTCAAGCCAAAGGAGAGGTTTAAGACTAATAGTAATTGAAATAATAAAGCACATCTTTAAGTTTTCTATTTAATCGACTTTATGGCCAAGGCTTAATTGAAAATTTCAGAGTTCCCAGCTGGTCCCTTAACTCGTGGGGGTCCTAATGTTGATTTTCAGTGAATTCCAAGTGACTACTTCAGTTACTTGATATAATCTTAATATGCACTGAAATTTTTGTTGAAATTGGAGAATACTGCTACAAAATACACTTGAAAAGCAACTGAGGCATCAAGGGGTTTATAGGGTCATCCTAGTGGCCCCACTCATGCATTTTTAAAAATCTGACAACTGATTTCTATCTCATTGTAAGAGCATAACAAACATGCAAAATTTCATCAAATCGAAGCAATATGAATTTTTTTGGGTTTCTTTGGGGCACCCTGGGGGTCCTAGTGTCAAGAGAAATGAAAATCAATATAGTGTATAACAAGCATGACAGTAAGTTGCATACACTTATCAAGTTTCATTAAAATCGGCCTTAGGGTTTAAGTCTGAAAGTTTAAAAACAACCAAACTGATGGAAATTCCTATTTATCAATTATTATTTTTGAAAAATGACTAATTTTTTTGCCCAGACACACCCAGTATCAAGTACAATCTATGTTCCAAATTTGGTGGAAATATGCCTTATGGTTCTCGAATAGTTCGCGAACACACAGATAGATATAGAGATAGATATAGAGATAGATATATAGAGATAGATATAGAGATATATAGATATATAGAGATAGATATAGAGATATATAGATATATAGAGATAGATATATAGATATATAGAGATAGATATAGAGATATATAGATATATAGATATAGAGATAGATATATAGATATATAGATATAGAGATATAGATATAGATATATAGATATAGATATAGATATATAGATATATAGATATAGATATATAGATATAGATATATAGATATAGATATATAGATATAGATATATAGATATAGATATATAGATATAGATATATAGATATAGATATATAGATATATAGATATAGAGATAGATATATAGATATAGAGATAGATATATAGATATAGAGATAGATATATAGATATAGAGATAGATATATAGATATAGAGATAGATATATAGATATAGAGATAGATATATAGATAGAGAGAGAGATAGAGATAGAGAGATAGATAGAGATAGAGAGATAGATAGAGATAGAGAGATAGATAGAGATAGAGAGATAGATAGAGATAGAGAGATAGATAGAGATAGAGAGATAGATAGAGATAGAGAGATAGAGAGAGATAGAGAGAGATAGAGAGAGATAGAGAGAGATAGAGAGAGATAGAGAGAGATAGATAACTGCTGTTATTTGTTACTGTCAATTTTGTTTAAGGCTCAAAATTATATTGACTATGTGTTTTGGCTTCTGTTATGTGTCCAAAGTTTAATCTATGGATTAACCAACATGAAAGTACACCAATATAAAGAGAAAAATTGGTATTTACAAGGATGTTAAACATGACAGCAAGCAAAGAATGAGAATAATAAAGACTTCTGGAAAATTACTAACAGCTAGTTGAACTGGGATAAAAACCATAATGATTTTAGTCTGAATGTATCATTGAATAGTAATAAAAATTATGCGTAGGACTGCTGCAATTTCATGATGACTTCTACTATATGTTCTTCATTATACAAACAGTCCAACTTCTGAGACAAGTGGGAAGTCCATCCTTTCAGCAATGGAACATGTTCAGTTAAGTATTTTTTTGGTTGATATTGAACAGCAGACACTTAGAAAAATTAGACACATGAAACATTTCTTGATGTCTGCTAACAATATTTATATACTGACAATAATTTGTACATTATGCATCAATGAATTTTTTCCCCACACCTCAGAGACTAGTAAATGAAAGATTTTAAAGAACACATCTGTTATATATAATTGGTATTAGTTTTCAATCACCTAATTGTAGGAAATATATGAACAGAACATAAAATGAAGAGGCTTACTGGGATTGGGTTGGAGAAGAGTCTCTGATGATCGGAGAAGTTTTTCTGTCCATTGCTTTGTCTTGTCTGACCGTTGCAATAAATTCTCAAAATGAGCATCTAATTCAGTCTTTTCAGCCTGTCCGAGTTTCTCCTCAGTGTACTACAATAGGAAAAAAAAGATTGTTCAGAGCAAAAATAATACATTGCAGTCAAAAATTAAACCTGTAATACAAAAATTAAATTTTTTAAATTCATTTGCCAATTTTCCAATCATGACAATCCCAAACTCATAAGCTCATTTGCCAATTTTCAGATCATGACAATCCCAAACTCATAAGCTCATTTGCCAATTTTCAGATCATGACAATCCCAAACTCATAAGCTCATTTGCCAATTTTCAGATCATGACAATCCCAAACTCATAAGCAAAAGTCCTGTTTTCATGAAAGCAAATATAAAAATTGCATGAAAAGAATAATCATTTCTTATGTTTTACATACAAAAATGCAGCAAAAATACAAAAATAATTGGTAAGGAAAATCTGAATAAATTGTGTAAAAAAATAGACTGAGCAATAAATAAGACTCTTGAAAACATGTTTCCTCTAGAGATATACCAAAGTATATACTTATTTAAAAAGATGCTTTTGGTATATAACTGCAATCTATTTTCATATAATTTTATGATTATCTGCAGGGTGAGCTGCATCTAAATATACTGGATTATTGATTTGACGCATAAAGTGAACAAACATGTCGGGAGAGATAAAATTTTATTTTTGAAGTGCAAGTCATATTTGGTTAGAATAGTTCTGTTCCTTTTTCTGTTTTTGTTAAAAGAACAAGATGATAAATACAGCTGCCACTTATTAGACCTCAATTAAATGATGTTATTGCAAGCATAGCACAGAAACCGATAGAAAAAACTTCTGAGTAGACCTGAGGAGAAAAACACTGGTCAATTTCAGTTTTCCTGCATTAGGTAACACAGCTAGAATGAGAACTAATAGAATCTAAAAAAAAAAAAAAAAAATTATATATATATATATATATATATATATATGTGTGTGTGTGTGAGCAAGAGAGAGGGAGAAGGGGGAAGGAGAGAGGGAGAAGGGGGAAGGAGAGAGGGAGAAGGGGGAAGGAGAGAGGGAGAAGGGGGAAGGAGAGAGGGAGAAGGGGGAAGGAGAGAGAGAGAAGGGGGAAGGAGAGAGAGAGAAGGGGGAAGGAGAGAGAGAGAAGGGGGAAGGAGAGAGAGAGAAGGGGGAAGGAGAGAGAGAGAAGGGGGAAGGAGAGAGAGAGAAGGGGGAAGGAGAGAGAGAGAAGGGGGAAGGAGAGAGAGAGAAGGGGGAAGGAGAGAGAGAGAAGGGGGAAGGAGAGAGAGAGAAGGGGGAAGGAGAGAGAGAGAAGGGGGAAGGAGAGAGAGAGAAGGGGGAAGGAGAGAGAGAGAAGGGGGAAGGAGAGAGAGAGAAGGGGGAAGGAGAGAGAGAGAAGGGGGAAGGAGAGAGAGAGAAGGGGGAAGGAGAGAGAAGGAGGAGGGGGAAGGAGAGAGAAGGAGGAGGGGGAAGGAGAAAGAAGGAGGAGGGGGAAGGAGAAAGAAGGAGGAGGGGAAGGGGGGGAGAGAGAGAGAGAGAGAGAGAGGATTTAAGTAATGGGTACATTTAACAGATTAAAAAACAAAAACTGGTTATTTACACAAGAAATAATGAACTTTTTAAAAAACGCACATCAAAATATACTGTATACACATAAGACAAACAGTGAATCTTATTTACAAGTTTAAAATAATTTGATTTCTGTCTAAATTTCTTGAATGAGAAGTTATTATTTACATTATTTACATGTGGACTATTGTCCTCATCTTTGTTGTTATTGTCACAATATTTCTGCTGTTGTGTCCTCTAGCCTTCATCAGGTACTTGTTGATCTGAACAATAATAGATCAGTACTAAAATAAGAGCTAGACAAGATATCCCTAAACATGGTCAGTGGAATGAGAACAATGTACCCCTGTAGATTGTTTAAATGCTTCAGTTAAAAATTCCCTGAAGTTTACTGGGATCAACAAATGAAGGCTGGAGAGTATATCAGCCAAAATGTTATGATGAGGAACAGTAGTCTTCATGTAAATAAGTCTGGACACTCAACATTTGCCAAATAATTTGTTATGCTATATCCTTTCAAGAGATAGTTGATCATGGTTTTGCACACATCATTTTTCTTTTTTTATCTGAATTACTATTTAACCCATAGAAAGGAGAGATGGATTCATGTTTTCCCAAAGGCATTTTTTAGAAGTGAATGCAGCAGACTAGCCAATTCCAATGAATAACTGCATGTTTCAAAGAGTTAGCAAGTCTAAAAGTGAGTAAATAAAAGTTCTGAAATATAATGAAAATAATAGATGAGTACATCATCCAGGAAATAATTTTATTTTTTTAAATCATATTGTACAGATTCATTTAACAGATAATAAATTATAGCTTTATACCAAAAAATTAATTATAAAATTCTAATTATTAACAAGTCATAAAAAATGCATTCTTCACAATTTCCTAAAATGTACAGGATTTGGTATAAAATAGTGGAAAAAATTAAAGAGCCAATATCAAATTGGAAGACCATTTAATTAAATAAAGGCTACATTTTAAAATATTTTTAGCATGAAAAATACAACCATGTCTTTACAACAGGGGTTTGTTTTTGGAGTTAAAATAGCTGAGCAAAGGGTTTAAAATGAAAGTTTTGAGTATCCACTAGGAATATTATATGGTATTTTCATAATTATATATTTCATGATATTGGCATTCTGAAATCAAGGAGAGATGACTTCTTTTTGAATATTAAAAAAAAAAAAAAAAAAAAAAAAAACTGAAAGGAAAGATTTTAAGTTTAAATGAAAAATGCAAATATTGTTTAAAAGGAATATATATTATATTTTTTAATTTCATATATATGTACCAAATGGTGTCATAGACAGTGGAGGGGGTAGTGGAAACCAGCACTCACAGTCTATAAAATGTAAAATGCTCCAATGACATACAGTTTAAACAGCTTCTGACAACTCAGTCCATCTCCAAGTTGGAGAATGGGCAAAGGTGGACCAACCACTGTAGCTTCATAACCAGCTGCTTTGAGCAAAGCAGTCCATCTAGGGTAAGGAACATAGTGATTTTAAACCTCCACTGATTTACAATCATATCCAAACATAGAAAAAGCTATGGAAGTAAATCCAGACAAAAAAATCTGGAGTGGAGCCCCAAAACAACTCCTACAACCATACCAACCCCAAATGTAATACCCATATATTTCTTTGGTACAGAGGAGGGGGAATGCAGTTTGAGCAGCACAAGGCCTCCATATACGATAGCTCAAAACTGTGTCCTGGAAAGGTTATTCTCTGAAGTACTGAAATTTAACCAAACATGGTTACCTTGCAAGGTAAGCAGATACTTACTGTATATTTTATACTAGCTTTCTACTTTTAACATAGCAAAACCATTTCTATGGCCTTACAAAAAAAAAAAAAAAAGAAAAAAAAAAGAAAATGCAGATAATGAACAACTGGGATGTTGCATTAAGTCTTTAAAAAGAGAAAAAGTCAAATATTTTATAGAAAAAAATTACACTTGCAGAGATAATTATCCTTTTGTTAAATTACTAAATATAAGTACATTTATGGCCTTTTTTGTTCTTTCAAGTAACAATTGGTTATTTTTGTTCCGAATAATTATTTGTATTACAATGTAAACACTTATTTTTTGATAACTTATTCTGACATAATTGCAGTTCCTACATTATAGAATTGAAACCAAGAAAAACTATGATAAGAGTAGGTTTGTAGCTATGACCATAGCTGGTCTAACTTTGGGAAATATATAGCTGTAGTCTAATTGAATTACAAGATTATGAGAACTTTTCTATAGATTTAAAACAATTATATGAAGCAGGATGTATAAAATTATAGTTGTTGAAAAATGCATGGCTACACACAATGCCTCTGTTGCTTACACTTAGGATGAACAAACTACAAAGATACTTTTGTAATGCCCGTTTGTAGGAGAGATTTTGTAAATCACAGATACAATAATAGTAACGCCTTTGAACAATACTCTGTCAGATGCCACACTAATTCCCATATATATATATTTTTCCTTTACCTGTCACGTGATCTAATTATTTCAAGATGAAGTTGACTGTGCTTGCTCTCTGGTAATCTGTGTTCAAATCCAAATGTCAGCAACACTTTATTCCTATATGACAGATACCAAAATATTCTAACATTTGCAAGCAGTTATTAGTAGAAAGTGAGTCAGATCTTAAGATCTTAAGATCATTCTTTCACAAGCCTTTTTTTTTTTTTAAAGAATACAATTGCAAAATTACATTTTTGATAGCCTGAGTAAATTGTATTTTTTTTTTAAATATCTCATCAAAATAATAGCTATTTAAATAATCCATTTGTACTACCTTACCATATAAAACAATACTTGTCTAAGATACTTAATGACTAAATTGATAGTTATTTAGATTGCATCTTCATATTACTATATTTCAAGTGAAGAACTATTAGGTTGGTGCAAAAATAATGTCGTTTTCTCACATATGTGAGAAAACGACATTATTTTTGCACCAACCTTTTACATGATTAATTAGCTGAAAGTAACTAGGTTTGAGGTTTTATCTCAAATAATTTTTAAGGCTGGTTTTCAGTTATAATCTTCCACAGTTCTTCATAAAGAATATTACTAAGAGTTTAAATTTAATGAGCAATAGAGAATTAAGAGAAGCCAGATTTGTAAATGAGTAAAGAAGAATAAAAAATACATCCATGTTATTGGCATAAGAATTAAAATTGGAAGAAGACCAGTTGTTCCTAGCATTAAAACTGCTATCTTGCCATTTTTACAAATGGTTAGTGATGACTTAAGAGTTATCAATATTAGAGAAAGCTGATGCAGTGACTCTAAAAAGATAATGTATGCCTTAATCAAAATTGAATTAGCTAGAGATATCTCTTCATAATATGACATAGGAGAATAGTTATTAAATTTCACTTATCTATTAAATAAGTGTAAATCAATGTAGAAAAAGAGTCTTAATTTAGGCCTTGGTAACAGATTAATGCAAAGAGAAAACTCTTGACATAAGTATTCTTTCTTGTATTATATAATAATAGTCACATTATGTCAAGGCTCTAGTCTACTATTTTGATGCTGAAACTAAATCTGCAAGAATATCTGGATTATACTAATTTGTGAAGTGTTTAAAGCAGAGAGAAAAATTTGAACATTATGACTGCTGCTAAAAATATAAAATTTTCTGAACTGAAAATTCAAATATACTAAAATCTTTTTTTTAAAGTTTGCAATATAATTTTTAATAATTTTACTTTTTGATTACTGGAATGATAATTTGTTTGGCATTTATTGTTATGCATATAAAGTTTGAGAATTCAGATAATTGTTGTGGAAGTAAAATTTAAAAATCAAGAACACTTAGACAATGGCATAAGGTTAAGATTTCAGTTGATAGTAAATTGATAAAAATGCTCCTTAAAGATACATAAATAATGGTTATCAGTGCTAAAATCTGAGAAATTGTTAACTGTTTTTGAATGATATTTTGAGTCCTAGCTATTCTTGGATTTCGATTAGTTATAAAAAAAAACAAAAAAAAAAAACCCAAAAACTTTACTATTTTATTATGCTAATTTTTTGTTTTTGATGATATATATATATATATATATATATATATATATATATAGTATACATAATATTTTAAATATAATTTTATATGTGTTTATTGTTTTTATGTGTTTTGACATTTCTAATAAACTTGAGTAAAATGACCTAAGGTGAGTTTTATTTTTCTATATAATATTTAAGAAAAACTGACATCTTTGAAAATGACTTCACTCAAAGCAACTTGAGCTAAGGTATCACTGTATAACTCTACACACATCAAGGAGTTAAATTCAAGTAAATATATTGATTACATTTATTCAGAACTTGAAAGGCTTTCCCAGCTCAGTGATCTCAAGTTTAACTTGTCTGAATAAAATACAGTTTGTTATAGACAACTAGATGCTATATGCTCAAAAACATTCTGGGCTGAATTTAAAAACAGAAGCATCAAAAGATTACCGGAATTTAGATGAATTAGGAATGAACCAGCAACAGAAATTGTAGGAACTAAAGAATTGGAAGTGATTAAAAGGAATTCCAATCATGATTATACTTCAGAAAATAAGGCAATATATTTAATTTCAGTTTATCGTATTTTTTTTTCTTTTACTTTCATTATGTTATAGATTGACTTATCTACTTTTTGAGAGAGAATTGTCTACCTTCAGTTTTGTGAGGACCCAAATTGGGGCCACTGCATATAATGAGAATATAAATACTCCAAGATTCTGAAAAGAGATACTTTTCTACTAATATGCCATCTTTCAAATGTGTCCTTAAGTGATATGGTTTAGGTTATCTGGTACAGTTCTTTGTAATTATATAGCACCAGTTGAATGAATGAAACCTTGCTGAGACTTACAGGTTTTATTTATTCAAAGCCATTTTTAACCATTGAAAGCAGTTGTTTACATCTGACAGTTTAGATATTTCTGAAGGAGTTTGATGTCATTCATGTCATCATCATGAAAGTCTATCTGACAAGACTATACAAGAACATGACAAGTTTTTAAGTTAATGTTTTGTAGTAATTTGTCATGTTGAGTGAAACTACCCCTAATACAGCTATGTCAACTTATGAAATAGCATATATACCCTACTTCCAGTGAAATTTATGAGGATTTCTTTTTTTCTTTTAAATGAAACAAAGTCAATGTCATTATCCTGAGGAAAATATCTGAGAAGTACAATTTTAGGAAACAACTTCATAAATATTTGTAGGGTGGTAAGGATTGAAAAACAACAACAGCAAAAAAACAAAAACAAAACAAAACAAAACAAAAAAAAACAAACAAACTCAGTAATGATTGCCAACTGAGAAAGCAGTGATGTTAGAGAAAGCTCTCAAAGTATCTGTAGCAATTGAGTCAGCCTTATTCCAAAGAAAATTACTGAGTTGTAAAGTTTTTCTTGGGTCTTTGAATTATTATTAATCCTCATTTATTGAATTATTCAACTGTTATTGAATGCTTCATTTGTTGAAAGAGAATACTTGCGTGTGGAGGAGAAGATACACAAAAGGCTTTCCAAGTATTCGGGAAAAGGTTTTCTGTGCCTTTATTGACACACTGTAATTCTTCAAAAACCAATTCTGTAGATGCTTCTCACAATAATATAGGAACAGTAATGGCTCATTCAATAGATAATCAAAGTGAAAAGCCAAGTCTTTTACCTTTCAAGAATGTTGTTGTCTGCAGAGAGAAATGGTGCCCACATTGAAAAAGGACTGATGATTTTGCTGTCAGAACCTTCATTACCGATGTGCCAATTTTTTTTCACTCTGAATAATAAAGCACTCCCACAACTATTTGCCAAAAATAAACCCATTCCTCCTTTTGCTACCACCAGAGAACAACATTGCATACTATGCAAGCTACTTATAAATACAATTATTATGGTATCATGCTGTGTTCTCTGACAGTAGTACTGATTGTCTTAGTCATCTTCTGGTATATGCTTTAGTCGAAGATTTTTCAGTTTAAGAAAAGAATTCACATGAATAATTTGGTTAATTTCTCTGAATATAGCAGAAGTGTGTTTGGAAAGTAGAAAGGATAATGTTTTAAGTAGGATATGAACTGACAATGAATAACTAGTGAAATTGTGTTACAATTGCTGAATTAAAGCTATACATTTCAAAAGAATTGAATCAAGGAGATGTGATTCTTTGAGAAAGTCAAATGGTCATCCCTCCTAAGTTTAGGTTGAAGGAGTTGCAAAAGATTCATCAAATCCATGTAGGTATAGAACACATGAAGGCTCTTGTTCGATGATATATGTAGTGGACAAACCGGATAATGAAATGACATGCAAGGCTTGGATAGTATTCATTTGAGGTTAGAGATGGCCATTAAAGTTCTAATTTATAGCTGAAGTGTGTGCCATTAACTCATCTGCTACCTCAGCCACAATTAGGAAGTAGAGAAATATTTGCCTACAATATAAAGTGATAATTGCCCAAGTTTCATCATTGAAGAATGAAAATTGTTTATGATCATTAATGGGATTTGAGTATTATCTTCAACTTACTCTGTCTATTTTTCTGTTTTCAAAGTATGTTTTATCTGTCATTTTATAGTAAAAAGCAAACTTAATCTTTGTTCTTCAAGTTATTTTTCAGTTTTATATGAATAGTATTTAAAAAGAGAATATAAGATAGATCATTTTAAAGCTATTTGCTTATATTGATTTCCTCAAAGTTTAACTTGGCTACTAAATTTAAATAATTTTGGTATATATGGATAAGTAGCAGCTCAAAGAGGGTTTTTAAGACTACATAACATTTGTCCTTCTGCACAAGTAGAAGGCAGTATTTGATATCTAACAAATAGATAAAGTCACTGATTGATTTACTGAGTATTGATTTAATTAATAGCAGGTCTAATCAGAAAATACTGAGAATTATGAGGGTTTTATAATAAATAAATAAATATAAATAAAAGATAATTTACATATATCCAAAATAAAGTGAAAAGACAAATGGGAAGTGAACAGGAATAAATAATTTTCATAAGGAAAAATATTCATCATTTTGTTGAATGTTATTAAATAAACATTTAAACATAATATTTGCTTAGATTCACAAAACTTTTAAAGTTTTTAATGTAGAAATAATCTCAAATGTTATTTTGGTCTTTTTAAAAATCCTACTTTATTATTTCATAAAGAATTTTTATTTGGAAATGTTTTAGTCACTCATCTAGAATAGAAGATCATTTATTAGACACTTAAAATCATTAAATACCAGTGCTCTTGTAAAATTAATGAACACTTAAAACCAACATCTTATTTATGGAATAACTGGCAATGGAACAAATCATGTTCCAATTAAAAACAACCAATTTTTGATAATTTGTGATGAAATAGTTGGAGATTTACAAAGATTTGTTGCAAATAAGAAAATCATTAGTGTATTAATTTTATAGCCAAAAATAGGTGAATAGTATACAATAATTTTAAGTTTCTAAAATGCCAGAACAATACTTGTGTAGAAAAGCAGGTTTCATAATATACTAAAACGAATGTCATCTTTCTCTAAAATTTAACATTGATACTGGAGTTATTTTTTGTAGTCTGCATTTCTTGTAAACATTTATTTAATTTATCCTTAACAATATCTGAATAGAATCAAATTACAGAAATAAGTTTTATAATTTTATTTCTAGATTAGAACTATATTTTAGTAATTAAATATGATTCTAAATCAATCAATTTCCTCAAAGAAAATTGGGTTCATATATTTTGTTTAAAACAAAACAGCACAGACAAGAGATCATGTTTATTGGGCATTTCATTCTAATACGTTCTTGTTTCTTATTTTAATAACATTTGATATTGTGTGGGTAGGGTTCTTGATAAAAAAAATAGTAACAATAAATTTATATTGTTTTGAAGAAAACTCGTGTATTTGGACAAAAAAGGTGGTACTAAAGATTCCTTCAAAGTTACTGGATGGAACACAATTGAAAAAGCTCAGAGTATATTGGGTGAAACAAAAAAAAAAAAAAAAAAAAAAAAAAATGAAGATAATAGTCTGAAAGAAACAATAGTAACTTTCTAGGGACAGTAGTTTAAAAAACAAGAAATAAAGTATTGCTTCCTCATTCTTAATATGGAAAAAAAATAACAGGATTATTTATAGAATCCATTTATACAATTTACACTTGAAGTATAAATGAAAGTTTTTTTTTTTTTTTTTTTTTTTTTTACATGACACTACATAATTTGTTTCATCGGGAAACCTAATCCTGAACCAAAGTCCCTTTTGCCAAATCTATCCTTGAATAGGTTAGCATACAAAATTGCTATTCAAGAATAAAGTCTTTACTTTGATAGTCTCAAATGGTAATTATTGGATACACTGCAGGACAAGCAAATGTTACTAATGTAGTGAGTGCAGGATGCGATGGATAAATTGTCGCCATTTTATATTTTTAATTTTGCCCATGTACGTTTGATTTTTTTTTTGACTGCACAATATAGTAGGGTCAGATAAACATTGTGAGAAAAAGAGCCCCATTAGGAAATTCACTCTGCTAGAAATTTGGAAACGGCATGCTGTACTGCTCAGCATCCACATCAGAAGATCCAATACAAACATTTCAGAGTGTTTGGGTGTCAATCTGAGAACAATGCAGAGGATTTGGAAAGAGTTGGGTGATTCTAATGGTAATTACAAAGCTACGGCAACTCGGAAAACTCACTGATCATTCTGATTAGGAACTTTTTAATTTGTTGATGAGGGCCTCAGACTCAACATGAAGGTAGTGCAGCCCTGGGTCAAGAGGGTGGCTGCTAGAAGATTCTATGTCTGGCAACAGGCTTCTGCACCATGCCACACAAGAACCTATTCATGGCTGTCAGACAATTTCTGTTTCCACACAACCCCTTACATCTGGCTATGTAACTCCCCAGACTGCAACCCCCTTAATCATTATGTGTGGGATTCAGTTGAGTAAGAGACCAACAAAACTCTTTGTAACACCAAAGATGAACTGAAGGCAAGGATTATGGCAGCATCCACCAACATAAACAAGGAAACTGTCCAGAGGAGTTGCAGGAGATTCTGAAGTCCTCTGGTGGGAGTGGTTGAACCTAATGGTGATTTTATTAAATAAATTTACTATTTCAAGATATTTTTGTGTAATTTTGGTAAATATATCAAAATGAGAGGTCAGTGTTATTTTAATTTTAGCATAATTTAGCTGACAATTTTTTCCATTACACCCTGTATATATCTGGAACACTAAGTACCAAATGTAATGAGAGAAATTTCAAATTTTCTCAGTTGATCTTGAGTGAATAAAAGTATTCTAATTTAGAATCAAGAAATTTGATAAAATTTCATAAAAAAAAAAAAAAAAAAAAAAAAAAAAGACAAGTGTATATAATACCTTGTAGAAGGGTCAGAATGCAAACAGAAAATTTTTTTTGGTAATCGAAATGATTACAAAAAAATTTTTTCTGGAAATTGTTCCAAAAAAATCTATAATATTGCATATTAGCACTTTTACTCCAATAATTAGCAAGTGTGTCTTGCAGATCACTTTTCATATAAAGAGTTCAATCTTATCTGGGTACTATTTTATAATTGCTTTGTGTCATACTTATTCTTAATAAACATTAGGTTGATGCAAAACTTTCCAGCACCATTTTTTTTTTTTGCACTGTTAGAAGCTTCATAAATATTTTCAATGTTTATTTTTGTTCTTTATTACTTGTATACATATGCTCTTGCTTGACCTTCTTTTGATGAAAATTATGACTTAAAAAAAAAAAAAAAACAAAAAAAAAACAAAAACATGACATGTTCTTATGCCCATCGTCTTTGTCATGTTGAATTGATAATGTTAATTATATTTTATGAATATGTCCTGAAGATGGTTTATTAGACCGAAACGTCCGACATTGACATTATATTAACATTAAAACAGCATAATTGCATATAAGGATTTTTGTTTGTTTTTTCCGTATATTTTTCTTCATACTGTCGGATCTATATCCATATATATATATATATATATATATATATATATATATATATATATATATATATATAAAGGAAAGTGACAAAAATTTTGAGCTGAATCTGCTGAGAAGAGTCCTTCACTGATCAATAGGATTTAAGGGAATTCTTTATTATGAATTAGTGTAATCTCAAACTGTTACTGTACAATATTACAATAATTGGATTGTTTGCATGATGCGTTGGAACAAAAAAGTGGATTTGTGATTTGCTTCATGAAAATGCTCATCCACTTATTAAAAATGTAATTGAGTAAATGATCATGGAACTGTGATTCTCCATGATTCACACAGGCTTGTTTAGCCACTATAGCCCACAGGAATCACTTTTTCTGCCTATATGATCATGACAGGTCCAATCATAACAGGTGTCTATTTGTGGTTACACATAATGCAAACATTTCCTCAAAGGGGTTAAGTCTTTGTTTGCTGATAAAATGTGGCACTGTATAGCTTCTAATAAATTTGGCTCTCATGACTACTGGTGGCTCTGTAATAGTGTATTAAATAAGAGTAAGTTTCCTGTTCCTCTTCAGTCATTTTGATAAAGCAAAATGTTATAACCTGTAAATCCTCTTCAAACTCTACTTTTAACCCATCTGGAGTATCTTTGCCTGACTTTCCACTTAGAATTGAGTTTCTGTTAAATGATATACATAACTTCTACGATTTCTGCTATTATCTCTCATCTGGATCCCTACAAAGCATGGGGAAGTGATAGAATCCTTGTAATAGTCCTTAAGAAATGTTCTCCTGAACTGGCTCCTGTTCTCTCTAAACTCTACAATAAGTAGCTCACTGCCTCTTGCTTTCGTGCATGTTGAGAATCCTTTTCTGTTGTTACACTCTTTAAGAACTCTTGCGAACAGTCTAACCCTTCTATTGGCCTATTATCCTGCTACCTCTTTTTGGCAAACTGTTAGAGGCCTTAATCAACTCTGAATTGGTTAAGCATCTCATCACAGGGCTTTCTTTCAGAAAAGCAATATGGCTTCTTTCTCTAGCTCAACTGCTGATGTATAATGATTATTACTGAAAGAGTCTATCAAGACTTAGATAAGAATAGCAAAGCTTAGGCTGTTGTCTTGGACATCTTAGAAACATTTGACAGGGTTTGGCATACCAGTCTTCTTCACAAGTTGAAAGGTTATGATATTTCTGGACAAATCTTTGAACTAATTCAGTCTTATCAAAAATGAAAGTTATCCTGAATTGCCACTCATCTAGATCATTTGTACTAATGCAAGTGTCCAGCAGGAGTATCCTTAGACCTACTTTATTCTTAATTTTCAGCAGTGATCTTGGCATAAATGCTGATGACCTATTTAATCCTGTCTACATAGTAGGTCTTATCAATTAAATAAGGTCAAATTGGCTGCTGATCTCAAAAAATGACCCACAATCTGCTGTTAAATGAGGCAAGGAGTGGCTTGTTAATTTTAATGCCTCCAAATGAAACTTCTCTCTATTAATCATCTGAAAGACACCTTCCTGCCTCACATCAGCATGGTTGATGCTAATCTCCAAAAGAGGTTGTTGTGCCTTCTCAGCTAACATAAATTGGAAAGATTATATTCAATCAATTGCTAGGTCTGCTGTTAAGAAAGTTGGTTCATTATAGACAAATTTTCTTTCCCAAATCTATCTTACATATTTATAAGTCAACAAAGTCCATGCTTTGAATATTGCTGCTTCATATGGCCCAGTGCTCCTGATATATATTTAGAGATTCTTGATAAAATCCAAAGAATCAGCAATATTATTGGTCCTGACCTGGTATCTTGGCTCCATCACTTTTCCACCAACAATGTAGCTTAATAGTTTGGATAAACTCTGCTATGGTATCTAAATTTTATGAATTTAAGTGCAGTATTAGATTGACAACAAGGTCTCATCAATTTACAGTAGAATTGACCAAAAGTAACCATAAATTCTATTCTAATAGTTTCTTTTCTCACACTACTCACCTGTGGAACTCTTTTCTGGCTACATACTTTCTAGCCAACTTTGATCCTCAAAAATTTAAATACAAAGTCAATCATTATCTACCATCTTCTTGCTTACTCTTCTATTGTTCTCACTCCTTAATGTTTCTTTTTTCTTATTCTTTAACAACTTTAAGATGTTGAAGAATTCATTGAATCATGAATAGATTTGTTCTTTCATGATGAAATACACAATTTATCTGAAAGGCAGTAGAGTCATAGAAATCTAGAAAAACAATATTTTAATGACTAATGATACATACAATTTATCAGAATAAGGATTCTCTTAAAAAATGCAGGGAAATTTTACATCAAACATAATATTACAAAGATAATGTGTAGAAAAATGAAACTGGTTGAATAATGCATTTTATAAATACAGAAACAATTACTGCTTTTCATATTAACTTGAAATAACATTTCATTTCAGTAGAATTATAAAGTATCAATTTTATATCAACAATAGAACTTTAACTTTCTTTGTCATCTGGTGTTTTATAATTGAATTAATTTATATCTACTTCAAGATTTTCAAATTGATTCACTAAAACAAACTTCTCAAAGTACACAGGGAAATTCCAATGAGCTTATATGTAAATAAACAAACAAATAAATAGAATTAAGTATTCAATTTTATTGATATTTAGAAAGCCAGCAGAAGGGTTAACCATTTGAAATGGTTAGAAGAGAAAAAGCAATATGAAAAAGGAATCTTTTTTTTTTCAAAATACTGCTTTATAACCTTTACTAACAAATCTTACATACATCAAATTAAAAAAAAAATAAAAACATTCTCCAAGAAGTTGAAAATAATAAAATAGAAAAATAAATGGTTGATTGAAGATGATAAATTGCCAGAATGATTGTATAATAAATAGTTGAAAAAGAATGATAAAAACACTGAATGCAGATAAATATTGATTTTTCAATATAGGCCATCTACACATCATTTGTTCAACTTCTAAGTAACCTTCAAAATTTGATAAGACAAATGTTCAAACACCAATGTCAATGAATAAAAAAAAGACCATATAGAAATTTATGCTAAATAGTAGACACAGCTGGAGTGGAGTGAGTAACAGTCTTAATTGAATTCAACACTCTTCCAAACAAATTGCTTACTTAATTTGTAAAATCATTTACAGTAAATATTATTCTAAACCAAGTTTGGCATGTTTTAGGATGACAAGAATTTGTAAAGAATATATTCCATTAGAATCATAATAAAAACTATACCAACAGAAATTATAATCTACATTTCTCACCATATGTCTACATAAGTGTTATATTACACATGCACACACAAATATTAGACAATTTCTACTTTTAATCATATATAAATTAACATAAAGAATATTAAATTAAAAGATTAGAGTGTAATAGTTAAAATACTATTAATTTTAAATGAGGTTTGATTTTTTATGACATGACAACTGGTATTGGGTTATTTGGCATCAAATTTTGTTTGTGCCACCCTAATAATCAACCAAATTAACCTCACATTATCCCAATGCTTTAAAAAAAAAAAAAAAAAAAAAAAAAAAAAAAAAGCCCTCAAATGAATTAACTTTACACAAATATCTACACAGTGCACAAGACTAGCAGACAAGAGAATCTGATTTTGGTACTACCTTAAACTTCAAGTAATAAACATATCTCCTTTAAGGAAAGGTTTTGCAATGTCTTACATATCCGTGTTTGATATTGACAGAAAATAAATTGTGGCTTGAATTGCATAGAAAAATTTCAAGTCAACTAAAAATATAGTATATTAATTAATGTGTAAAAAAAAAAAAAAAAAAAAAAAAAATCCAGAAGCATGTATAAGAATTTAAAGATTTATGAGAATAGAAGACAGTATTCAAGTAAAGATCTCTGGAAAGCAATAAAAACTGCTGTAAATAATGTTAAAATGAAAACAGTAAAAAAGTTAAGATCATTGAATAAAGGACTGATGAAGATTATATAATGTCAAGATGCATAATAATTCATTTATATAGGATGATAGGTGAAATATGTTTCTGCAACCTGTTTCTTAATTTATTTTGCATTCAGGTTTTATTATGCAAAAAAACTGAGATCCACTAAATCAGTTAACAATATTCTAATAAGGATAGATAAAAGAAAAACAGATCAATATATTAAATTTCACTTGAAAATTTTACCAACATTTTTTGGTTAATACCAATTTTATTGCAAAAATATTGATTTGCATAATAAAATCTGAAAGTAGAGACTTTTCTCAATCATTAGAAACCTTCTTCCAAGCTTTGAACCAATGAATGCCTAGATCTTAAGGAAGATCAATACAGGACAACAAAGTCATACATAGCTGATGAAAAATCAAATATCAAAACATTTCCAACCTTATCAGGAGTATGACAAGGAGGAAATGAGAGCCTCAATCTATTTAATCTCTTTGTATTCTATGCTCATTATATATAAGCACAGATGTGAAGAAATGGGAATATCCCAAAGAAATCTAATAATAGTATTCCTGCTCTCCCTTCTGAGGCAAAATGATTGAAGTGATGATACAGGTATTCATACTTGTGTTAAGAATGATCTTGAACAAAAAAATAAATAAATAAAATCAACATCCTTTACAAAGTGATCTAAGAAACAGGACTGAATGATAAACCTTTCCAAAACAGAAACTATAATATAGAATTGAAATGAAATCAGCAATAGCACATGCCCTGAATACATTATAAAAATTCAGGTGTGGAATTAGTAAATACTAAATACTTCAAATACCTCAGCATTAGGTTTTCATACAACACTGCAAGTTGAAAAACAAAATTAACCTAAAAACTCAAGTTATGTTCGTAATCTTGTTTGATGAAGACTTTCATATGGATATCCTGCATAGAAGGTCTGAAAATATCTAAACTGTCAGCTGTATACAACCACTTTATGAGATTAAAAAGTTAAAAATGGCACTGAGCAAATGAAGGCTAGGTTTCAGCAAAGACCATCCTTCAAAATCTTGTGAACTGGCATTAGAGCATTACAAAGAACTGTACCAGATAACAGAAACCACACCACTAGAGGACATTCAACAACAAGTAAAATATATAGCACATAACTCAGAGAAAATAAACATGTAATGAACATATTGACACTCAAAATTGGAAAGAAAAAGTTTGGAAGACCCAAACAATACTGAAGAGAGAAATAACTGTGGAAATGAGAAACCTATTTTCCAGAAAAATTGTTTTAATAGAAAAATTTGATAAATTTCATAGCACTAGCTGTTCAATCAACAAATGTTGAGTTTCCTTAAAAGGAAATAGCTAATTAAGAGAGAATATACTTGCTCAGAAAACATTTTTGCTGTTTGTCTGCTGAATTGAGATGACAGGCTTATTTTTTCCTTTTCAGTTTTAAGCAATTCAGTCAACATTATCTCCATTTCTTATGACAAAAAAAATATATAATGAGATAAAAACCAATACACAATGAGCTTTTAAGCAAAGAAAATGTCATTTTAATATTAGATATTATTGTGATCCCTAATTAATATGAAAACATTTTATTTTGTTAAACTCTTCATCAGTTAACTATTAAATTCCAAGTGATTTATTAGTTCATTGTATTTACATACATCGCATAAAGTAAATGTACAAAATTCTGGTTTAATTCCTAACTTGAATAAAAAATTTAAATTCTATTTTTGTGTAACTCACATTCCAAAAGTTATCAGAAAAAATACCTATTTCTTAAAAGATGCCTTTTGTCTAACTTAATTTTGTATACATTTTTTTTTTATTAACTTTATGTGCTTATGTTAAATGTGGCTGGTACAGCCAGGTAAATCAGTATAATAAACAATAATTTAATATCTTACTACTAGAAAATAGTTTTATTGATAAGCAATTCTTAATGGAAGGTTAAATCTTATCTAATGTTAATCTTTTATTCTACACAAAATGGTTATTAATATTAAATTTCCTATCATCTACAAGTTCAGATTAGAACTGGTTTAACACTGGTCCCACAAAGGGATACCAAAAAGTTCTCAGCCTAAGAAGCAAGTTATACAAAGAACTTTTCAGCACTCCTTGTATTAAGCAATCTTTATATTGGATTACATATACACATATGCTTATATTTAAAACACATATAAGCTATTTAGTAACTATGTGGTTTTTTCATGCATTTTTTTTAATATCCCAAATAAATCTGTTAGGTTTCTTATACCATAAGTATCATTTATTACCAAGGTTATTCATTTTGCTAAGTTAAAAAAATACACCCTTTATTATCAGCTAATTTATCTAACCGAAAAAATGTGATGAAAAATAAAGACAAGAATGCCACACTATGTATTTCTGATACCTTATAATCTATTATTACAATACATCTCACTTAATATTACTGAAGTAAAGAATTCAACAGTTCTGGTTATATTTTGGTGGTCCTATAAATCTGACTTCAAATGTCATGATCAAGAATAATGAGAAAAAATTCTTACAAAACAATCTTACATATACTTGTAAAATTTGATATAATGCCTGCTTCTGAGCTTTTAGCCCTCAGCATAAATACACAGAAATACATTCAAGAATTTATATATTGTATATTAAGTCTTTTATAAATAGCTTCTTGAATTTTATTAGATGGAACATTGTTAATTATTAAACTTTTTTTACTATTATTTATTTCATCTTATTTTTTCTACTTACACCATACCATTAGCAAACAGTATTGATTAGAAATAAAGAATATACATTCAGCAAAATTAAAATCTACACCCTATTCGTTGGTAAGCCTAGCATGAATGTTGCCTTAATATTGTTTCAAAATTCAAAGATTACAGAAGATCAAATCTAAACATAGCTTTATTCTGCTACATTTCCTGAATGATCAGTGCTGTCAGTTTGATGTCTTTTTTTTTAAAAACATACATACATACATCAAGTAGTACCTTGAGTTTTATTAGTTTCATAACTAACAGATAAAATGCATTAGTGTCAAACAACCATTATATATAGTTAGCTCTAAAATCACAATCCTAAGTTATCAGCAAGTCTGTTCTAATATTGAAAATTAAACTTATGGACAAGTGATCATTCAATGACAATTTTGATGGGAGGGACTGATTTTTCTATGTTTGAAATAAAATTTTAAAGAGATTTGAGCTTCAAATTGCTATTAATCTATATTGTCTATCAAACTATATTATTAACTATCCAATTTTCTTTTTATATTTGTTAATTTATAAAAAAAATTAATTGGTATAAAAAGTATAATGAAAAATGTGTACAAGAAAACTAAATTTTTTATAGAGTGTCAGAAACTGTAGGTAACCATTTTAAATGCTGGTCAGTAAAATATTTAAAATTTTACAAGCAAAGAGTTCAAAAGAAATGTACATTGCAAATAAAATACACTAAGCCTTAAGGCAGAACATTATTCCTCATAAGAAAAAAAAAACTATTATTCTGAACTGACTTTCAGAAATGGACAAATGTTCTTCCATTTTTCAATGTACAGATATCAACATTGATTTGTAATCAATAACAGGCTATTTTCTCCAACTCAAAATAAACTGTAATACCCTTAAATCAATAGCTGAAGGTCAAACAAAGAGAATGAAAAGAAAAGTGAAAATTTCAATGAAAATTCCAAATTACAAATCCAGAAAAGCCGTAAATAACTGCAAATACTTTAATTAAACAACTGTATCCGATTTTAGTGTTAGAAATAAGATTTATACTTAAACACAAAGAAACTGGCCCAGGATTTGCAAGAAGTTATGATTTATGACTTTTGACTTTGAGCCTCTTCAAAATCAGGGAAGTGACTTAGATAAAAGAATTAGTGAATAGGTCAATCAATAGTCAATACAATGTTATTGTTAGGTTTAAAAACAAGAAAATTACTTATGTTATACTGTCATCAGTTAAAAAATATTTAATCATTATTAAATTATTAAAAAAAATATTGCAACTAGATTCGAGTATATTTCACAATTTGCCTTCAGAATTGTTTGAATGATTTACACTTCAAATTTTGAAAATTATTGTTTAGCAAGATTTTATTTTTAATTTAGTTTTTAACACTTACAATTAAGAAAACAATTTATCAATTGAAATCTTATTCCAAATTGTATTAAGTACGAAATTAATGTAAATAATTTTGTTTGTGATATTGAATCAAAAGACAAAAAAAAATAAAGTGAATTTATCATCCACTGCTACCCATGCTAAGAACTGCATAAAAAAAAACAAAAAAAAAAAAAAAAAAAAAAACACCAAGAACAGATCGCTCTTTTCATTTTTTTTATTTTTGTAACCAGAAGTCACTTCTAGAATTTTTCTTAAAATTAACGCATCTGTTGGACAACTATTTTTAAAGGTCAATTAAAAAAAAAAAAAAAAAAAAAAAAAGAAAGAAAGTGAACTAGCTCAATAGAAACGTGTTTTTCTGAATAATGATCCAGGAATTTTATACAGAAGCAAAGAAAAAAAAATTCTAATTTTAGTTTAATTACCAATTGAACAACAAATAAATCAAAGGAAAAATAACGCTGTTGTCAGTAGTAAATGCATGCAACTCATGCAAGTGTATTTGTTTCACTAAACAGCTGTTTCCAATTTATCAATAATAAGAAAAAAGTAAAACTCTTCTTTCCACACGAAGAGACTATAAAAATAATTTTAAGATATTTTTGTTAACTATGATAGAAATTATAAACCAGTTCTTTTAAGTTTTTAAAACTCTCTTACAGTTGCATAATTTTTATATTTAAGTTTTTTTATACCAATTTATATTTCATAACACTAACACTACTACACTACAGTGTTCATTCAACATTCTGTTGAACTGCTGTGTAGTTGCCTCCAGAGCACTGAAACTAAAAAGTCAAAAGGCTTCTAAATTAAAACTTTATAAACGTAAAAAACAAAACAAAAAAAAACGAAAGTAACTCCCGTAAAAATAACACTATTCCGGTGAGAGATTACGTTTTACTTTCGTTTGGTTTATGTTAAAAAAATGAATAACTTTGATTTAGGAGAATAAATGGCAACAGTAACACTGATAAAAATTAAATAAATAATTCAAGTACATCAAAGTCTTCCACCTAAAAATTTACAAAAATGTAATCATACAACAGCAAAATAAGATTTTTGTAGATTTATGGCGGTGGGCTGATCATCTAAGCATTCGAGTAAATAATAAAAACAAAAAAGTTGTAGCATCATGCGTTCACAATCATATTCAATCCAGTGGAGTGGATTCATCAATAAATGGAATGAAATGAACTCTAGTTACTAACTGATGCTTTAGCTTTCATATGGAAGAAAAACGAAAGACCTGAGGAATGAGGATACAGATTTTCTAGTGTTGTAAAAAATAAAAGACAAGTACAAAAAAATAAAAAATCATTCATACAATAATAATGTCCTCTTGCTGGTGATAAGTAGATGTTCCTGTTTTACTGTTTTAGTTACTGGAAAATTTAGAACCCAAAAACTTTAAATGTCCTAAATTTAAAGCTCACCATTCCCAGCCAAGAGAACCTTGCTTGCTTAAATAGAAAAATCACTAGATTTCGAATAATACAGCAAAGTTTTGTTTAGTTGACAGTGACACTTACCAAACATTTTTTAATTACTCGTAAAAATTGAGTTATAATTCAAGAATAGATTTAATGATTTTTATTCTTATGAATGGGGATGATGTAAATTTAAATTCCTTGATTTTGCTTCTAAGTACCATAATGTCTGGTGTAGTTTTTAAGCATCATCATTCACAACAGGAAAAAAAAACAAACAAACAAAAAAAAAAAACAAGTACGTTTGCTTTGCGCTTCCATTCTGCAAGTTGAGAGAGAAAAAAAAAGCATTGAAAAAAAGTGTAAAAGTGCAACATAATCCGCAACTGGATCCTTTTTTTTTTTTTATACAAAAGTGTTAAAAAAATTAAAAAAAAAAAAAAAAAAAAAGGCAGCGTTTCAATAAAACACGAAGAATGAAAAAAAATTATTGCGAAAAGAATTGTATTCCGAAGGAGAGCCACCCACCTAAAGAGCACAACACACGTGTCAGTAATGACGATACAAAGATTTAATGAATTTTTAAAATACATAAAAAAAGAAAAAGAAATATATTCTACAAGCTAAAATGATTTTTAAAATTAAAAATGATATGTCTCCGCCTCACTTGGCGTTTTACGCAAAGAAAGAAAGACCGGTGTTGCAACATCTGGCAAAAATAAAATAAAAACAACTGCACTGCAATGAACAAAGGTTTTTATTACGTTTAAAATTAAAAATCTTAATTTTCTTTAGCCACACAAAAACGGTTTAAAACTTAAATAATCTATTTTGTTTAGAACGCATAAATTTTTGTATGATAAGGACTAAAAAACTTATTTACAACGATTTGAAAAAATAAATAAAGAAATAAATAAAGAAAAAATCTGAGAAAAATTAAACAAAATATTTTGAAATTAAACTTTGGAGAAAAAACAAATCTAATAATTTAAATTTGATTAAGCTTTTCGTCTGAAATTGTTATACCATGATGAGTTCAATTTTAATGTCAAGCTGATAAGAAGAATCAACTTTAGTTTTCTCTCTGTATTTTTTAATGTACTTAAGGATTTATTTATTTAACGAGATTTTTAGTGTTTATTAATTTTTTAGTCACAATGTTTCACTTGACCATTCGTCAGATCGGTTGCAGGGAAATCACGAGAAATCGATCTGATAGGTGAAGAAGCGAAACTGAGATAAATAATAATAATAATAACAAAAAAAAAACAACACAAAAGCTCTCTGATGCATTTGGGGGGGCTCACATCAATTCAAGAGAACTAAAGATTCAAATAAATTAAAAAGGATGATTAAAAAAAAAAGTTATTGATTTTCCATTATATTAGTATAATTTTTTGGGACAAACACAGAAAAAGGTTTTTCAATCTATCGATTCCGGGTAGATTAAATTAACGCGAGTTAACTCCCCCCCCCCAAAAAAAAACACAGAAGTTGGACAGTCGTTAATTAATTGTTCATAGTGAGTAATAATAACTAAGTTGCTAAAAATATTTCTCTGTAGCCCTTTCTTTATTAGGTTTTCTACTTAATTAAAAAATAAACAGAAAGTGAAAGTGGGCGTGTAGCTTTTTAAAACAAGGATCTGAGAATTTGAGGAGGTTATACTCATACATCGAGTGATCTTAAACTTAAGGGAAATTTTACGAAAAAGTCAATACTTTTCACTTTTCAATCAATCAGGAAATATTGAAAATCGAAACAATTTTGCAGTAAAAGGAGAGAAGTAAAATATTGACTGAAGTATTGATTGACTAATCAATCAATATACTTCTTATCTTCAACAACGAAAAAAATCGATTAGCAATTAACGATAAACTTTAAAAATCAGTTTTTAAAAAGGAAAACTAAATAGCAGAAAAAGTGAATTCGGATTCTCCAGTAAGTTAAAGAAAAGACCGAAGATAAGAATCAAATGCTCAGAACAAAAAAAAAAAAAAAAAATTAGTTATTATTATTATCGACTTCAAGTATATATAGTCACTTAGTCCATCTGCATATGCTTCTCTCAGTGACACGTATTTCCAACAATAAATAAATAAAAAAAGATACTAAACTGGTAGGAGTGGTAAGAGACGAAAAAAAAGTAAGAAGGAAAAATGAAAGAATGAAACTTCAAGGAAGTATACATTTTTTCTAGTAACCATGGTTTGACTTTCAATATTCATCTAACAGTTTTTGCACCTAAAAAAAACTAATAAATATTTAAAAAGCCCTAAAATATGATTACTGAAGGAGAAACTTTTTTAGTCTTTTTCTTTTATATCCGGTTTTTAATTAGGGGAGAGAGAGAGAGAGAAAGTAATATCTTTTTTTTCTTGTTCCATCAATCAAACGGAGTATGGAGGTATGCAAAAGTAAGTCAATCAAAAATCGATCACTGAAAGCAAGATGACTTGGGAACACAAAAAATGCGGAGACAAGCAGCAGACGAGTAAGGACTTTGGTGATAAATGTGTACCTCCAGCCAAAAGGAGGACACGTCGCCAGTCACGTCCTCCCATAAACAAATGTCAACAAGAAAAACAAATGAGATGCAAAGTAGATGAAAATAGGAGAATGTGGGCGTTATGAACAGACGGAGGCTGCTATTGATCACTCACCTGCACGGCCCTATTCAAAGCAGTGGCTGCGCTGGCCGCAAACTTCTTCATCTTGTCATTAACTAGATACAAATCCATAATCACATCAGTTTTATACCCCTGACGACTACTTCCGGTATTTTCAGCAGTGAATGAAACACGCGAATCCGTTTCATGTATATTCATCCCAATCATGTTTGCATGAAAAAGTAAATAAATAAAACTATAAATTATTATTATTCAAATTTTAACTACAATTCTGAATGTAATTTTCTTATCCCTAATATTTACTAAGCTGATTCGCCTGGCAATTTATTTATATCGGAATGCGTTGCTAAGTGATAGCGTTAAAAATGGTGGTCGAGATTGCGGAGGACTAGTTCTGGGAATGGTTTGTGTTTTCGTAAAAGTGTTTTATGTTTGCATTTTTATTTTAATTTCTTTGGAAGATGTTAAATATTAATTGAAACAGTAAAGTTTGATATAATCATATGTTTTGCTATTATTTGTTGTTGCTTACTGATATTTAAAAAAAAAATATTAGACAAGCTAAGGCTAAGCAGTTTGATTTTTTTATTTATACTAGTACTCAGTCAGTTATATGTGCCATGCGTGATACACGCAGAGGCGGTCATGTATCTTTGGATACATGACTGACGAGGCAGTATTTTCCCGCAGTAGGTTGCCATTTCTTTCTGCGGTAGACCAGTTGCCATCCAAGACTACAGAACCCGGTCTTTCCATAGCTGGGGGGAGAAGAGGAGAATTCATACCGTTCTCAAAAGGTTAGCACGTAAGTGAATGTAATAGATTCGACTGGAATTCGAACTCGGCTCTCCGATTCCTCAATCCAACCCGCTATCCATTACTAGTAGTACTACACTACACAGTAACGAAATAATTTTGGAACTACCGTGGCTTTATACCAGACAAGGTTTTTAATATTTATCACCAAACTTAATTTATACCCTTGATGTGTTCGTATTGAAATTTATGCTAACGGAGAGAATTATCATGCAGTGACTACGCTGGGTTCATATTCCTTGACTTGACTCCGATTCTACGTGACCCTCGCTCTACCACATGATATTTTTCCTAAAGTAGAATTCATAATGCAAATTTTTTTGCAACCTGTTCATGTACAACAATAATTGCAAGAAAAAATAATATCATTTCTAACAGGAGAAAAAAATAACATTACCAATAATGGAGCAAAAAAAAAAAAAAAAAAAAAAAAAAAATGAAAATCATTAATGATGATGTGTATAGTGTATCATATGCATTTTTTTCTTTGTCTTCCCTGAAAAAGTAAATTTATATTTTTTTTGACCATTTCTACTTTTCAAAGTTTTAGGAAATTCAATAAAAATTAATTATTTCACTTATAAATTTCAATTTTAAAGCTTCAAGGAATAGAAATTTTGTAGGGAGTTTTTTTTACTGCATACCTCCATGAAATCGCTAAAAATCAGCATATCGTGATGAAACCATGCTCCAACCAAACGTAATGAAAACAGTTTTTTATCATCAAATCAAAATCGTTATGTTATTATTTAAGACTAAGAGGCAGATTTTTGATTACACCTTTTTAGAACATTCGAAATTTTGATTAAAAAACTTTGCGTCAGCGGTTGTACTATTTTCGAATCTTTTTTGCGGTGACGGACACATTGTTTTTTTGTAATTCTTGAAAATAATCAAATAATTGTCGGATTTTAATGAAATTTTCAGGACTTATTCACAAGTTAATGAAATTTTTATTATTATTATTTAATTTTATTAGAAAATATTGGCTTTTTTTATACATGTGTTTCAGCCCCTTATGAAAACTTGAGAAAGTCAACGAGATAATTTTAGTGACTAAAAAAAAAAAAAGAATTCTTTGAAGAAAATAGATTTAGGGGTAGTTTTCTGGCAACACCGACTTTTTTTTTGTTTTTTGCAAAATCGGACCCGGTCTTACTGAAAATCTGTTCTGAATCGAAAAATAAAAAACGCAATAAAACCAAGACATTATATAATTAGAGAAACTCTTAATTGTTTTTATGAATATTGTCTGAAGAAAAAAGAAATTGACGAAAAACGAATTTTTACAAGATTTGTTTTCATTTTTTCTTTTTACAGTTTTAAATTGAATAGTTTTTAAATCTTTTAAAACTTAAAAGCCATGTTCAATATGATAATTTTTAGGAAATATTGTTATTAAGTAAAACTATATTTACTAATCATAATGTAAACTAAAGTTTATTGCAATCTGACGATCCCGAATATTTTAAAAAGAATTTCGACTTGTTTTTATGTGGGATTACGTACGGAATTTCTGAAGTATGGATGTACAAACTGATAAATCTAGCATTAAAAAGTCACATGTTTTAAGGGTCCCCCCTCCTTACAGGGGAAAAAATTCCCTCATAAACTTTATCGTCCGCTCCACAATACTTAACTAATACGTTATCATCAAGCTGATTTTGATTGATGGAAGAAACTACTGCTTTTACTTTTTGAATTTTGCTTTTCATTTTTTTTTCCTATCAAGAAAATATTTGATTCACTATGATGAATGAAATTATCTTTAAAATCTTCCAAAACTAAAGTAGTCAAAATCAAAGAAAACCAGTTAATTTATGTTATAATCAACTAAAATCTAAAGAAAATATGTTTACCTTAAAATAGGTAAATGAAAATCTGGTAATATATATTATCTCACTCTGGGAAGTCACATTCAAGGATTAGATATATTAAATACATAAATAAATATTGATAAATGGCAGAAGCCTGCAGTAAAACAAAAATGGTATATGCCTGCAGTAAAACAAATTTCTGAAACTGAATTTCTGGGCTGAGGAGTTTACTAGAAAATAGTTATAAAGATAGTTATTGTTTTATGAAGCATTTACAAGACTTTTTAGTTAAGAAATCATTTATATATTTTAGAATTATTTGTTGAACATCAGCATCCTCTATCAAGTATTCCAAGAAGTAAGCCTCGAGATAGTCAGTTATATGCCATACGTGATACATGCTTAGGCGATCATGTATCTTTCGATACATGACTGACGAGGCAGATTTTTTTCCCACAGTAGGTTGCCATTTCTTTCTGTGGTAGGCCAGTTGCTTTCCAAGGCTATAGAACCCAGTCTATGCTGCTATTTATCCCTAGCTGAGGGGAGAAGAAGAGGAGGCGTTATACCTTTCCCAAGGGTATTAGCACGTAAGTGAATGAAAATGGATTTGACTGGAATTCAATCTTGGCTCTTCAATTTCTCAATCCAAGCCACTATCCATTACTCCACCGTGTCTTGAGATAAACATTTCCAAAACAGAAACAATGATCTGGAATTAGAATGAAAACAGTAATGGTGTGCACTCTGAATCCTTCATAAAAATTCAAGATGTGGAATTAATACATACTAAATACTTTAAATACCCTAGTGTATTGATCAGTTATAAAAAAAATTAGTATAGGAGATAAAGAAATTGAACATAGATTAGGGGTAGTTTCACCCAACACTGCAAGTTTCTACAAAACAAAAAATTAACCTAAAATCTTGAGTCATGTTCTTAAATAGTCTCATCAGATTGAGACTTTCATATGGATGCCATGCACAGCACCAAACTCCATTCAGAAATATCTGAACTTGGCTGTATATAACTGCTTTCTCAGATAAATGGTTAAAAATGGCATGGCTTTGAGCAAGTGAAGCATACAGCATCAAAGACCACCATTCTTTGTACTACAGAATTAAAGAACTGTACCAGCCAACAGAAACCACATCACTTGAGGACTTTCAACAGCAGCAACAATACATGTAACTTGAAGAGAGAATAATGATATAATCAAATTGCTTACATTCTATATCTATCCCAAACAAGGAAAGAAGCACCCATCAATACTGGAAAGGACATGAACTGCTACAGGACTTGAGAAACCTGTTTTCATGAAAAAATGTTTTAAGAGAAAGATTTTATAAATTTCCAACTAAAAGAAGTACTGGCTGCTCAGTCAATGAATTTTGAATGTTTCCTTATAAGAAAACAGCCAATATTACCATTATCATAAAATGTATTTATAAGGAATGTTTCCTTATAAAGAAACCACTAATATTACCATTATTATCATAAATGTATTGTCTCTGCAGTTAAAATGGGGAAGCCTTCTTGCAGCAGTTAGTGCTTATTTTGATTCACTTATATTTTATTCAATCATATTTAACTGATATTTGTAGTATAAAACCTCTGAACAAATCAGAAGTATTTGAGTTATTGATATTCTTATAGCAGAAATAATTGTAAATTTTCAGTTAGAATATTTTAATATTAAATCCAGGTCTGAGGTTGACCTATGAGCATACAAAAGTTGTTGGAAGAATGCAACTTTATATATTTAATTGAAAAGAGGCTACATTTCCTACTGGGATAGTGAAGGAAAAAACAACAAAAAAGGAGTTTTACACTGCACTAAATATGTCTGATCAGGAAAAAATACTCCTTTCTTGAAAATATATGTAATTGTTTTATTCATTTGAAAATTCACTGCCTCAATACATATCAGCTTCCTTTGAAGAAAATCATTGTCCTTGGAACAACTGTTTAATACTAATAAAAATATTATATCCTATAATATTGACTGCATGGAAACAAAAGTCAAAAACTAAATCATGGACATGTTCAGATGTTTAAAGTTTAATTAGAATATTTTCTGATTTATTAAGATGATTTATTAAGATACTTTTGTGGGGTTAAATGTTATAGTAATAGTAGTACCCCAGTCTTTTGAACCGGAATATAGGTTTACCCTTTGTTTCCTACTTAGGATTCGGTTTCCAGTTCCTTTTAAAGTTTACTTCAACTCTATACTTCTAGCCTCTCCAACTGATCTCTGAAATTTCATTCACTATTTTTCTTCTCTCCCAATAGGACTAGATAGGTTCACCTATTGTCCGGTCCACACTCTTCCTCTATCTTTTGAACAGGAGTAAAGGTTTACTCCTTGCTTCCTGTTTAGGGTTAAGTTTCCAATTCCTTTTTAAGTCTACTTCCATACTATACTTCTAACGTCTCTGACTGACCTCTGAATGTTAGTCACTAATTAAACCTTGACCTCTTCAAGTCTAGAGCTAACCATTATCTTTCCTGCATAACCTCAAGACATTCAATTCTTGCTCTTTCTTATGCTTATAAAACGCCACATGGTAATCCTCTACCTTGAGTGGCTCTTGGGCTTTGTTTTGGGTGAACATTAGTAAAAAAATTTTTTTAAGTAGGTTGATTAAACTTGAAAATATTTGTTGATCTTAAAGAATAAAAAGATATAAATTGCTTATTTTTGTTTTTAGGTTAATATTACTTATCACTTGTATAGTATTTACTTGAGAATTCTTATATTGCATTTATTAAAATTTTTGTTTTTAAATCCTTAAAGAAATTTTTGTTAGGATGTAATGAAGTGACTATACTTCACTTAAAGGATACAAAAAATGGTTGAATGTTTATGGGTGCTACAAAGCTAATCAATTGTTCACAAATGTTATTTTGAAAACAGGTAAATAAAAAAACATTTTGTTGGTTAATTTTACAGAATTAATATTAATATGATATGACTGAAACATTTTGCAATAAATACAAAATGTTATGAAATGTTACTATTTACATGAGTTTCTATTCAATAAAAATATTGTTTCAATTTCAGAATCTGAACGTGAACAAAATACTTTCGATCAACATGTACTTCAAATAAAATATGATTTTTAAACACATTTCTACTTCCTTTCTATCCATCTCTAATTATGGAGTTTTCTAAATGGGATGAGACAAGCTGCAGTTTACTTTGCCAGCATCCTTGTTGCTGGAGTTCAATAAACAGAATTGAACGGAGTGTTCCCAGGAAATCCACATCAACTGTGAAATTAGATGCAATCAATTATGATAGCTCTAGAGATAATAAAGAGAAGACAGAAGGAAAAAGAAGAAAAGAAGACAATGTTTTTGATGGAGGTACATAATTGATTTCTTTTTATTAGATTTATTGGTGATGGTATAGCTTTTTGTTATTTCTTATATCAATTATAATGTGATCTGTGTAACATCTATCTTTATCTGTTTCCAGAGCTGTTGTTATACTTTGCTTTTACACTGGCATACTTTTGTGGATAGATCTCATGATAGAATTTGTAATTTATGATAAAAAAATCTGAGGCTGGGTAAATGTTGATCTCAAATAATGGTGCAAAATGTTCCTTTTTCAGTCAGTATTAAATAAATACCATAATACTCAAGTAATTGTCAAGAAGATTTTGTTGTGTTTGTGAAGAAAAACTTAAATAATTTATATAAATTAAGATTTGGTAAACATGGTAGATTTGGTAGACAGATTTGGTAAACATGGTAGATTTGGTAGACAGATTCAAATTATAGCAGACACATTAGAACATATTCTACTAATTAATCAGTTTCAGACAAAATAAAAAAAACCTTTTTATTGAAAATTATTAAGATACAATATCGCTACTGAGTGGATATGAACTTAAAATAAAATTTCAAATGGAGCCAAGCATTTTTCTGTTAAATATTCTCATATATTCATGTGTCTAATTCTATGTCCACACTCTGGGTATAAATAAAAGAGAACATATCAAGAAAAAGTCTGAGTTGAAGAAAAGTCATTAAGAAATCTTCCTGTGTCTAGTTTATTTCTTGTTATACAAAAACTGACTACAAATAAGAAACTTAACCTAAAAAAAAAAAAAAGAAACAATTTTTGTAAAACATTTCAACAATGTCTGCAATATAAAATTTATGTGCTTTCTTCTTGATCTGTCTGTACTTCTGAGATGAGGTATTGTAACTATTTACACTATTTTGCATTGTTTGGACTGTTGTCCTCATCTTTATTGCCACATTCATGATTTTTCAGAGATTGTACACTCCAGCCTTCATTTTTTTTTAACATTTTTGTTATTGTTTTCTCTAGTTCTCTGTATTACTGGTTTCCACATTGTATTCATTTTTGTTGTCCTCCTGTTTATTGCCATATTCACAATGTTTCGGCAATTGTACACTCCACCTTCTTCATTTTTTTTTTCAATCTTTTGTTATTGTAGTTTTCTCTAGCTCTCCGTGTTACTGGTTTCCATATTGTATTCATTTATGTGCTTGGTTGGCTTAGGAGATTTTTGTAGCCTGGCATATGCACTGGTTCCTTAAGTTTCCATATTTTCCAGCGATGTTCTTTGTCTATCATTTCAACTTCATTTCACTTTTCTCTTCATATATGGTCAACCATACTTGATTTTTCTATTAAATAGTGTAAATTGCTTTCTTCTTTTCCTTTTCTTTTTCTTTGTGGATGAATTGAATATTTTTACAAGGCCAAATTTTCACACTTTCAATGTTCTACTACTTAATGGCATTCATTGAGTAGTTCATAAATTTATTGGATCTGAGGACACTTGATAGGAATTAAAAATAAAGTTATATCATTAATATCACTTTTGATGTGAATTGATATATTTGAAAAATTCATACAAAAAATCTAAATAATTTTTTTAGATATCACTATTGTATCTCATTTAATGAAAATTGTATTTTTGGTAATATATTTGTATAAGCCATATAAATGTATGTGTTAATTATTTTATTTTTAATAAATTTAGTAATATTTTTATTTAAAAATGTTGGAAATATTTTTTTTATCAATTATTCTATATATAAGACTTCTTTAGCAGATACATTTATCACTTATTAGAGAAAGAAACAAAACTAACAATGTGTATTCAAATAGTGTAGTGAGCATTATAGAGAGAATAATGGACAATATGTAAAAGGATTGATGTTTGGTTTTTACATATATGCAAAATAATGTAATGATAACATCTGCATGAATGAAGATCGTGTTGGATGGACACGCTTCCAGTTCATTTCACATTAATGCAGGGACACTCCAAGGCTCTACTGCTGGATCAATGTTGTTTCTTATCTTCAACAACAACCTTCTTGATGTCATCAGTTCCCAACTAGGTATTTATGCTGATAACACAACTATTTACTATTGTCTTAGTAACTTCCTTCAAAAAGGACTTCCAATCAGTGATTAATTGGGGCAAGGAATGGCTTATAAATTTTAATGCCTCTGAAACAAAACTGCTTTCATTTAATCACCATAGAGAACCTGTTTCTGCCTGTCATCTACATGACTTATGCTAACTCTTTGCACCTTCTTGGGCTCATGTTTTCCACTGACATGAATCAATTACTAGGTCTATTGCTAGGAAAGTTGTGTTGTGCTAGACAATTTTTCTTGCCAGAATCCATCTTACACAGTTATAATTTTACCATTTGTCCATGCATTGAATATTGCTGCCATATCTGGTGTGGTGATCCTACTATATATCTTGAGCTTCTCTGCAATGTAATTGATTCTAAGTTGGTATCTTGACTTCAGTCACTTTCTCATTAATGTGACATGGCGTCTCTTTGTCTTTTATATAAATATTTCCATAGTAATTTTTCTGATGAGCTTTCCTCTTTGGAATCTTGACTGCATGAATTTAAGTGATTTGCTAGATTGGCAACTAGGTTTCATTGTTTTACTATTGAACTAGCTAGATGTAACCATTTGTTCTATTCTAATAGTTTCTTTTCTTGCACTTCTCACCTGTGGAACTCTCTATCGATTTCATGCTTCCTTGCCACCTACAATCTTCAAAACTTTAAATACAACACCAATTGCCATCTTCTGTCTTCCTGAATTCTGTTCTTTTATTGACTACTCATTATTTTCCACTCCCACTAACCCCTTATGTCCTAGTGGCATAATCATCTTGTTTGGGGTGGCATAATACAATAATATATTTCTACATCCTTTAATCTCATTTAAACTTTTAAATCATTATAATGATCTTGTGCCTAGGATATTGTTAGTAAAAGTAGTCAATAAAGATTTAAAAATATATAAAAAAAGAATATTGGCTTTAGAGTATGTGTATTTACATGTTATTATCATCATCAATCCCATGACTGAGTGTGGCCGTAAGGTTGCTGAACAACTGAACATCTGACTATTTCTCTCTAATATCTGGTTTGAAAGCTGGAGAAGTTTCATGCATAGCATGTCTTGGATAAGTGAACCTGGCAGAGCTCATGACTTTCCGGGTTAAACTACAGCCAATGTCCCCCCAATTTGAAGACTGCTGGTGTTGATTCCCTCAAAGTAACCCTGACTGAGTAACTGAGTATGATTTAAAAATTCCATATCTTGTGGCATTGTGAGGACATATATATAGAAAGGTATAAGTGTATACATAGATATAAATAAACATACATTATTATTTGACTCAAATTTGACATTTAATAAAGACATCTTCATTGACAATTATCGTATTTACTTTTAAATCCAGTGAATAAAAACTGTACAAATACTTTGCAAGTTTGATAGTTCAAGTGTAAAAGAATTATCAGATTTCAGAAAGGGACATCTTTTTGGTTAACCTGAAAATAGAATAAGTTAGTATCAAATTTTGACAAACTACATCTTGTGATGAGACACATTGTAAAATAATAGCAGAAATAATAATCAATTCAAAATATTTTTCTTGTAGCTCAGGTTATTTTAATTAAAAAAGCTGCATATTAACAATAATGGAGTTTTTTTTTTTTTTTTTTTTTTGCTACAGAAATGACAAAGGAAACTTTTTGTAATTTGATCGATTTTGTTAAATCCAGGTTGTTTATTTTTTTCTGTCATATCGTATGTATCATATAGAACCTAAAGTCATCAAAATCAATTTTCCACCCTTCCATTAAATGGTTTATTATCGATTTTATATAATTTTTTTATGAAATAAAGCAACATAATAAAATTCTTGTCATCTAAAAGAATATACATTTTTTTTAAAAATATGATTAATTTTGAATTCTTTATAATTTAATAATATCAGAAAATATTTGATGTGATTGACATAAAAGTTTGGGGCACTTTGACATGCTGTAATGGTTAGCAAGTTTGTCTCTCTAGATTAATTACAATTTAGTAATTTAGAGTGCTCCATACTTTCGGCCTTGTGTCACGTCTAATCTGTGCTTAGTAAATCACTATGCATACAAAGCTGCATAGGAAAAATTTATGGAGGATTTTCATCCCCTTTAATAGTAAACTTGAGTTTCACTCTGAAACATTTATTGGTGTTAATATTTCTTTCAGCAACACACTAATTCAGTTCATACAAGGTCTTAGAATTACTTCCCTGTTTTCATCATAATTTATTATGTCATTTTAATTTTGCTTGCTTGATGTATTATGATATAATTATGAAAGAAATTGTGAAAAGAGCATATAATAACTGCAAGGTACATTGTGTCATATTTAAAATGAAAGCTTATAAGGTGGATAGAAAAAAAGAAGGAAGAAAAAAGCTTTTGTAAGAGAAACATTTCAGAAAACTTAACAATCCTCTCAGGATCTACCACAAAAGGTTTCCAGAAAAACATTGGAATGATTGTTCATACTTTTTGTGTACCTTCAAATTTTGGTGTGAACAGTAAACATCACAAGTTAAAAAGTTTCAATGGTTCTGACAATATTCTGTATACCAATTTTTAACCTTTTACTACTCAACTAATTTGATGATGGTTAGTTAGATCAGTTATTATTATATTTTTTCATTATTGAACTGTTTTTGCTTTGCTTTCTTAAGAGATATAAGATCTGGTGGCATATTTTCATTACAAGGTAGCTTTTAAGTTTCTGAGGTTTGCTTCCTAGTAATTAAATTGATGCAAACAAAAGTAACTTTCTTGATTCTTATGGTTTATCTGTCATTCATGGCTATTTTTAAAATACTGTTTATGATGTTTCTCTATAAAACACTTGAAATTATTATCATTTTGATTATCACACTGATGGAATGTGAAATCATTGTGCTTTTTCTTCAAAGTTCAACAGTGAGAGCACTAATTTTGTAAAATATATATTTGTAAATATATCCAAAAACAGACACATATATAGTAAGGGGAAAGGCTTCAAGAGTAAACCCTGAGGACAAATCTGCATCCAGATTTCCTAAGACAGCCCAATGTTATGTTCAGCTTTGTTCTGGAAACTCTTGTGACAATGCTTGTGACAATGCTGGTGCCAAGCTGTATTGGACTTTACCTTTCCCATGGAGAGCGGAGACCTGCTGCATGGGCAACCACCAATCTTTCATAAAACACTGCCCAGGCTTGCACCATGAAGAGTCTACTGATGGAAGGATTCTGAAGGTCTGTCTCTATAGGGAACTGGCCATCAGCAAAGGGGCATGAGGGCGACTACATCTTCACTTCAAGGACATCTGCAAAAGTGACATGGTGGTGATTGACATGGACTTCAAGAGATGGGAAGATGTTATCAATGGTTGCTCATGCTGGAGATACAATGTACACTGAGGACTGGAGCAAGGAGAGAAGAAACAGGTTTGCTGGCTGGGGCGAAGTGTGCTCAAAGGAAAGAAACATAGCAACATCGAGGAAGAGAATCTTCACATGCATTGAATACAGTTGGGACTGTCACTCCTGTGTCAGCCTGTACAACCATAACAGATACTGCACTGCCATCAACAACTAAGGCATAATTTTTTGGGTGCAGAGCCATGGTCACTCAAGATCAATGGATGCCACATATATATAGTCAGCATTGAATTATTTTGCAGTGATGAGTAAATATCTATTGTTATGTTTTTATTTCTTCATGTCTCTCTTGAGTGCACCAAAATTGGCTAAAAAGTATTCCAATTAATTTTTTATGTTATGATGATTAACTGATAAACACACACACACACATGTATGAATATTTAAGTGAATTTGTAATAGTGTAAGAGAAGCTAACACATAAAGAAGCTTGTATTGGCTAGGAACAAAAGTTTATAGCATTAAGTGAATTTCAAAGACTATTGATATTTGTATATGAACACATATGTGCCATTTTGTTCCATTACCTTTCATCCTCTTTGAGGTAGTTTCATGATTCCATACTCCCAGAACATGGTATAGTCGTAGGTAGTTTTTATAGGTTTCCAGGGAATTGTAGTCCTTCCCATTAAGATAATTTTGTAAGGATCAAAATAAATAGTAATCTGAAGGTGCAAGATCAGGTGAGTACAGCAGATATAGTAAGACATTCCAGCCAAGCTGTACCAATTTCTGCTGGGTCTGCAAAAGAGATGTGAGGTCTGGTGTCATCTTCATCAAAGACAACATCCTTCCAATTGACCAATTATGGATGCTTTCTTTGATTGCCACCTTAATCAGTCCATTTGGAAACAGTTTTTATCTGAATTCAGCATCTGATTTTGTGGTATGACCTTGTATTATATAATAGCTTTTCAATCTTATCAGATGTATAGCATCACCTTTAGATGTAGCCCAGCTATTGGTGTGGTTAACAGTAGCCCATTTAAATTTCCTCAAGATCTTTTTTGTTCCATATTGTTGTGAATAATTCATTTTCTATCAGCTGAACATGTGGATAACATGGAAGTCTAAAACAAAATATGAACAAGAAAACTTATACTTCAGAAAGAGACAATAAAATTTCTGGGATACAGGAAAAAAGAGCCCCTAGGGAATTTAGCACTCACAGGACATTGGAGGTGAGTGAAGCAAAGGAGACAGCAAGTAACCTCTTTAATGAGTTTATTTCAATAAATGGCAGAAAAGGGACAAAAATGAAGGATAAAGAGTCAAAATTTATTTAGAGCAACAAAGAACAGAAAGTGGTGGAGAAACATGATTGCCTATTTTCTGAATGTATACAATGCATAAGAGAAGAAACTCTTAAAAATGAAGGCCTGCAGTTATATATCTGAAATGAAAATCATTTTACTTTTCTGTTGGCATATTAAAAGTTTATTACAATATTGAAAATAGCAAAACATTTATACATATTGTAACTTAACCAAAATTCTTTGCTTTGGAAATGCTTCCTTAACAAAGCTTAAGAAAATCAATATTCTGATCAATGCTAATTTTTTTCTTAAAGATTCATTTACAATTTTCTACAGTTTTCAGATTTTAAATACAAGACAGTATTAATTCAATCCAGCAGTTTCACCAAGGACTGTCATTACTCTGAATCTGAAATAAAAATGTCAACTCTTTAAGTGAGTTGAAGGATGTGCTGAATGGTAAAAGGGGCATATAATGACTGAATACTATACTTATATAATTATATATAAGCATATTATTCAGGCATTATAATTCCCTTACCATTCTGCTAACTGCAAGAGAAATGCTTAGAATAGTGTTGAATTGTATCAGATCTGACCAAGGCCTTTGATTCCATAAATAGGGATGCTCTCTGAACTATTTTCAGTATGGTAAGATGTTCTCCAGGCTTTCTAAGAATGTTCAAACAACTTCATAGGGGATGAAGGACAACTTAATTTCAGTGGGTTTCTATCTAAATACACAGTCATCAACAAGATGACATTCCTGCTCTCACTTTATTCACTATTTTCTTTGCTGTTGCTCTCACGTATGCTTTCCAGAATTACAAAATCAGTGGATACCTGCATTTCAGGACAATGGTTAAAGTCCTTGACTTGACTAATTTCAAATCTAAATCAAAATCTTTCCAGTCAGTTATTCACAAGTTTCTGATAATGTAGACTGCATTGCTCATACAGGAAAAGGACATGCAAACCATAATGGACCATTTTTTTGAGAACATGTACTGTGTTCAAGCTAATCATCAGTATGAAAAAGAATAAGGTTAAATACTCATCCCCTCCAGGGCAATGCTATGTAGAACCTAACATTTTTGTTCAGGGTCAGAGGCTCAAGGTTGTTGATACTTCTGTTTACTTTGGAAGTTCTCTCACTAGTGACGGTTCTTGGGATTCCAAAATCCATCTTAGAATAATAAAAAGCCAACAGAATCTTCAGTAAATTGGAAAAATAGGTCATGAAACATTTCACTCGACACTAAGATCAATGTCTACTAATTGTGTGTCCTGACTTCTCTCCTGTACATTTCAGAGATGTGGATTATTTATCACCATCATGTCAAAACCTTGGAAATATTTTATCAAGATTGCTTTAGGTGTATCTTAAATATTAAGTGGCAGTCATTTACATTAGCTACAGTTGCCCTGCAATGGAACAAAGCACTTTTCAGAAGAATGGGAGATGAGAAATTGCCTAAGCTCCTGTTTTATGAAGAGCTCACTTTTGGTAAGTGCCCCAGACAAGAAATGTTTCAAGGATGTTGTTAAAGACAACCTGAAAATTCTTGAAATTAGAGTCAATGACTGGGAGGAAAAAGGCAGAGAATAGGGTTTAATTGGAGAAATTTACTTTCTGATGGTTGTAATGACTTTGAAATCAAAAGGGTTTAACATTTGAGGTTGAAAAGGGGGCTCTCACGAAAGGTGATGTAGACTCAATCCCAGGAGATATTCAATCTCAGCTTGTATGTAACTTCTGTAGGAAGGTTTTTCTATCTTGTGCCAGATTTGTTAGTCATCTAAGATTGCATGAAAATTAGCAGTCTAATGCTGACATCCTGACAGGCCTCCAGGATATTTTCATCAGTTTTGTGATAAAATTTACAGTTCTACTGCTAGGCTGAAGTGGTGCATGAGAATGTATGAGGAGAAACTCACTTTCAAGACTTTCCAAAATCCTTTCCTGTGTCACATATATAAAATTATACAGAAGTGAAACCTGTTTGCAAAGTCCCATGACTTCAATGTTGAAGAGATTCTTCTGTAAAAAAAGTGGCTGTTACCATATATATATATATATATATATATATATATATATATATATATATATATATAACCTACCTAAAAGCTTGTGTAAATGGATGATAGAACAGGGAGAGAGAGAGATACTAAAAAAGACAAACATTGCAAAGAGTTATGAAAGATAGGAAGTTATGGAGAGCCCTGTTCACCCATGTCTTAAAAGGTAGATGGAAGAAGATATATATATATATGCACACACACTCACAGATTACTTTATTAGGCATACTCTTTTAGTACTAGACTGGGCTCATTTTTACCTTAAGAATTGCTTCAGCTTTTCTTGGCATGGATTTCATGATGTTCTGGAAGCACTCTTTTGAAATTTGGGTTCATACTCTTATTACAGCATCCCTAAATTCTTCTAGATTGGTTCTCTGCACATTCAAGATCTGAATATCCTTTTCCACCACATCCCAAAGATGCTCTATTGGATTGAGATCCAGTGATTTTGGAGGCCACTTTATTGCAGGAAACTCATTGTTGTGTTCCATTAATCAATCTGTCACTATTTTTGATTTGTGATATTGTGTTGTACTGCTGGAAGTGGCCACCAGAGAATGGTGTACCATAGTCATAAATTGTGGCATATGATCAACCTATGTAGGCAGCAGCAGCATTTCAATGATCTTTTATTGGTCTTAATGTATGCCAAGAAAATATTCCCCATACCATTACATCACCACCAGCCTGAACAGTTGATACAAAACAGAATGGATTCATACTTTTATATTGTTTATGCTTAATTCTGGTTCTACCCTCCGAATGTTGCAGCATAATTTAAGGCTCATCAAACCAAGCAATGTTTTTCCATTCTTATATTGTCCAATTTTTTAGATTCTTAGCGAATTGTATCCTCAGTTTCTGATAGGAATGGCACATGGTGTGGGCTTCTGCTATATAACCCATGAGGTTCTATTTGTTGTGTCTTCAGAGATGTGCTTCTGTATAACTTTGTTGTGAAGTTTGGTTGTTTGAGCTACTGTTACCTTTTTATCAGCTTCAAATAGTCTAGCCATTTTCTTTCAATATCTTTCTTTAATAACAAGAGATTTCTGCCGACAGAACTGCCATTCACTGGGATTATTTTCTTTTTCTGATCATTCTCTGTAAATCCTAAAGATGTTTGTAGTTCGAAAATCCTAGTAGATCAGCAATTTTTAAAACACTTAGACCTGCCTGTCAGGCACCAATGACCATACCATATAAAAAATCAATTAAATCACCTTTCTTTGCAATACTAATGCATTAAATGAAATTCAGTATATGAACCTGACCAAAATAGAAAAAAACTTCTAAATGATGCATTTTGTTCTGAGAAGTAACTTTTCAAACTAAAAATAGTGTTATTAAAGGAGTTTTTCTGTTTTGTCACTCATTTACTCATTGATAGTTTGAGATTATGTATATATATAATCTTAGATTTCTGTTACATATTGAACACATTATTATTTTATATCTTAGGATCTTTTTGATTATTAAAATTTTATCTTATATACACTATTTACATTGTTTGAACTATTGTTCTCATCTTCATTGTCATATACATGATGTTTTGACTGTTGTACAGTCTGGCATTCTTCATTTATTATATGTTGGAATTTCAAACTAAACTCTTTATTTCATCTACCAGGGCAGATTGTTTCCATTCTATGTGGTATGCCTTTTCTGGGTTTGGTTCAAATTTCCAACATATAACACATGAAAATAGCTGGAGCTTACAATGGCTAAAACAAAGATATTTTTTTTTAAGCATTTCACTGCAATTAAAAATGAGAGTGCCACTAGCATGCAAGGGGTTACAGAGAATGAAAGTAAGAGTAAAGAGGGGAGTTTGAGGAAAGGATAAAGAGAAGGACATTTAAATTTTTGAAGATTATAGTTATCAGGGAAGCAAGTAAGAGGAAGGGAGTCCCACTGTCAGGAAGTATGAGCAAAGAAGCTCTTGGAGTAGAAAAGGTGGTTATATTTAACTGTTTTGACAGTAAAAGAGAGGGACTGAGATGCCAGCCTAGTAGCACACTTAAATTCATGCAGTTGGGGCACCAGTGAAAATAATTCATTAGAGCAGTTGCCATGAAATTATTTGTAGAAAAAACAGGGAACTCACATCACATCTGTGAGAAAGTGACTGGAGTCAAGATGCCAGGTCAGGATATATCACATTGCATATCTATCTTTGGATTTTGTTGAGAACCTTGAGATGAACAGCAGGGGTACCAGACCATATATGGCAACAGTATTCAATGCAAGGACAAATGGTAGATTTGTAGATTTGAAGGATGGACTAAGACAAAAAAGCCTTCTGGCATGACACGGAGAAGCAACTTTCCATTCAGTAGATGTGTCTATTGATTCAATGTAGTTCTACCTTTGGTCAGTAGAAAATGTGAGACTAAGAAGATACAGAGAAACACTCTCATGAATTTGAGCATCAGCCTTTGACTATTAATAGTAAAAATTGTTAAATTTTTTCTATTTTTCATACTGTATGAATAATTTTGTCATTTCCTATTTTGCATAATTCACCTGTCAAATTTGTTGTATTTAACCTATTCTGAAAATTGACTTTTATATTCCTTTTTTTGTGCTTATTAACATGTAAAAAAAACCTAGCATCATACGGGCACTAGATTCTGAGATGGGTGTATGAATAATTTTGTCATAGACATTATATATGTATGTATGTATGTATGTTTGTGTGTGTGTGTGTGTATATACATACATACATACATACATACATACATACATACATATATATATATATATATATATATATATATATGTGTGTGTGTGTTTGTGTGTGTGTGCATATATATGTATGTATGTATCTGCACATATATATGTATGTGCACATATATATAAAAATTGCCTCAAATGTTGCCTATACAAGTGCCATATTGGTTTGGATAACTGGGAGACTCTAGCTAAAGACCGGGTTTCTTGAAGAGCTGGTATTGCTGATGGCATCAAGATTTTCCTTGAGGCATCACAAAAATATGCAGATCTGAAGAGAGGAGTTCAGAAGGGATTCCTGAATTGCCATGAGGTGCCAACCTGGCTATGTGCCCAATGTAATCGGATATGTCTGTCCAAGGCAGGTCTGCGCAGTCACCAGAAATCACACCAACACCAACAATCTATTGCATATGACGATTTCATTCTTTGAATGCCCAACCTGCGCTAGAGTGTGCAAGTCCAAGTCAGGCTTGACAAGTCATATGAAAAGACACATTGGAAGTGATGATGTTCAAGGTCAATTTCCACCACCCTGAGATGATTTGACATGCCATATATATAACAAGAAATGCAGATTAATGACTGACTTTATAAGCCACTATTGTTCACACAACAAATAAATACAGTGTTGTGGGGGAGTTTAACTGATGGACTGGACATGTTAGTGATGATCATACTCACTTTGTGAGTTGACAGTCACTATATCTGTATGTATGTGCATATATATATGTATAAATATAAATGATAATAGGAAAATTGTAGTTATTGCTGACACGTTTCGTTCAATGTGAATTTTCTTCGAAACACGTCAGAAATAATTACAGTTTTCCTTTTGTCATTTATATTTATAAATATTGTCTTTTCTACAGGTTAACTCTGAGAAATTTTCATATATATATATATATATATATATATATATATATATATATATATATATATATATGTATATGTATATATGTGCATGTATATATGTATATGTATATATGTGCATGTATATATGTATATATATATATGTATATATGTGCATGTATATATGTATATATATATATGTATGTATGTGCATGTATATATGTATATATATATATGTATGTATGTGCATGTATATATGTATATGTATGTATAGGCATATATATATGTATATGTATGTATGTACATGTATATATGTATATATATGTATGTATGTGCATGTATATATGTATATATATGTATGAGCATGTATATATGTATATATATGTATGTATGTATGTGCATGTATATATGTATGTATGTGCATGTATATATGTATATATATGTATGAGCATGTATATATGTATATATATGTATGTATGTATGTGCATGTATATATGTATGTATGTGCATGTATATATGTATATATATATGTATGTATGTATGTGTATGTATATATGTGTATGTATGTGCATATATATATGTATGTATATATGTATATACATATGTATGTATATATGTATCTACATATGTATGTAGGTATATATGTATATACATATGTATATACATATGTATATATATTTATGTATATATATATATATGTATATGCATGTATATATATATATGTATATAAATATGTATGTATGTGCATGTATATACATATGTATGTATGTGCATGTATATACATATGTATATATGTGCATGTATATATGTATATACATATGCATGTATATATGTATATACATATGTATGTATGTATGTGGATGTATATAAATTTTAAATGTATATACATATGTATATATGTATATACATATGTATGTGCATGTATATATGTATATACATATGTATGTATGTGGATGTATATAAATTTTAAATTTATATACATATGTATATATGTATATACATATGTATGTGCATGTATATATGTATATACATATGTATGCATGTATATATGTATATTCATATGCATGTATGTATATATATATATACATATGTATGTATGTGTATGTATATATGTATATACATATGTAGGTATGTGTATGTATATATGTATATACATATGTAGGTATGTGCATGTATATATGTATATACATATGTATGTGTATGTATATATGTATATACATATGTATGTGTATGTATATATGTATATACATATGTATGTATGTGTATGTATATATGTATATACATATGTATGTATGTGTATGTATATATATATATACATATGTAGGTATCTGGATGTATATATGTATATACATATGTATGTGTATGTATATATGTATATACATATGTATGTGCATATATATATGTGTATATATGTATGTATGTGTATGTATATATGTATATACATATGTATGTGCATATATATATGTGTGTATATGTATGTATGTGCATATATATATATGTGTGTATATGTATGTATGTGCATATATATATGTTTATATATGTATGTATGTGCATATATATATGTGTATATATGTATGTATGTGCATATATATATGTATATATTTATGTATGTATGTGCATGTATATATGTATATATTTATGTATGTATGTGCATGTATATATGTATATACATATGTATGTATGTGCATATATATATGTATATAATTATGTATGTATGTGCATAAATATATATGTATATAATTATGTATGTATGTGCATATATATATGTATATAATTATGTATGTATGTGCATATATATATGTATATATGTATGTATGTGCATGCATATATGTATATATATATGTATGTATGTGTATGTATATATGTATATATATATATATATGTATGTGTATGTATATATGTATATATATATATGTATGTATGTGTATGTATATATGTATATATATGTATGTATGTGCATGTATATACATAAGTATATATGTGCATGTATATATGTATATACATATGTATATATGTGCATGTATATATGTATATTCATATATATTTGCATGTATATATCTATATACATATATATGTATGTATGTATGTATATATGTATATACATATGTATACATGTGCATGTATATATGTATATTCATATGTATGTGCATGTATATATGTATATTCATATGTATGTGCAAGTATATATCTATATACTTATGTATGTGTATGTATATATGTATATACATTATGTATGTGCATGTATATATGTATATACATATGTATGTATGTGCATGTATATATGTATATATATATATGTATGTATATATGTATATACATATGTCTGCATGTGCATGTATATATGTATATTCATATGTATGTGCATGTATATATGTATATACATATGTCTGCATGTGCATGTATATATGTATATTCATATGTATATGCATGTATATATCTATATACATATATATGTATGTATATATGTATATACATATGTATGCATGTGCATGTATATATGTATATTCACATGTATGTGCATGTATATATGTATATTCATATGTATGTGCATGTATACATCTATATACATATATATGTATGTAAGTATTAGGTTGGTGCAAAAATAATTTCGTTTTCTAACATATTTTACTATGTGAGAAAACGAAATTATTTTTGCACCAACCTAATATATATGTATATACATATGTATGCATGTGCAGGTATATATGTGTATTCATATGTATGTGCATGTATATATCTATATACATTGATCTGGTTTATTTTGTTTATGGCATATCAAACTTCAATAGGTTATTTAATGCTTACAAAAATTTTTATTTCTGGTAATATTTTGTTTTGTCTAAAATCTGTTTCTGATAATATATTTCCTTCAATAGGTTTGTCATTGAGTTGTTTAATCTTACCTTCAGCATACTGACTCCAGTGTTTCATAGACTCACCCATCTGTCCACTCATCAGCAATTGATTGCTTATACTTTGTGATTTTTCTTTTTTATATGCACTTATCATTTTTTTAAATTTTGTGTGGGTCTGTGTGCATTTATGCATCTGTCTGTGTGGAATTGTGTATTTGTGCCCATGCGCCTGTCTGCATGGATGTGCATATGTTTAGTGTCATGATTATTTGTCTTTTTCTTCATTTTTTTTACACACACCTACATACATACATATATATATATATATATATATATATATATATATATATATTTCAAATCAAAAGTTGTATTAATAAAATTAATTATCTAATATATATGCTTACATCATACAATAATATTTTTTATGGAAGATCAAATAAGTTTATGTCATAAATTAATGTCTTTTTGGGAAAAATATTATTTCTGAAAATAAATTCAAATTTACATTCTAGTCTCTTGATGTGGGGATGGGAACTTTTAATTTTATTTATTACCATTGATGCTCTATCTCTTGACATTCAACACTGTTATTCCAAAGACTGCTTACATTCAAAATTTTATTTTTTAAAAATACCCTGGTTGACTGTTATCTCTTTTTTTATTTAATTTTGGCAAAACACAATCTGTATGTTATATAAACTGAAAAAATAAATCAGCATCCTGAAGGGTAATGTTAATTTTGACTGACACACAGAATGTGAATTCTAGGAACTACTAGATATCTTGTGATTTAGTTATACTCATACCTATACACCATTTGTGTCTGAATTTTAAATGATGATATATGCTGTGGTAATGTTCTGTGTGGTGAAAGAGTTCAATGCAACTATGTATCTTGTCATGGAAAAATACCTATGCTCATTTTTTCCAGACAGCGCTGTTTGAGAGAGGTGGATTGTTAGTCTGTTGAAGGCTAGACTACTATTTTGGAGAATTCTTGTGCATGCATTTGGCAGTGCTTCAGTGTTGGCAACAATGGTCAAATGCAATTGCAGAGTACAGACACTCACCAATATTGATGAATTGTCAGAGCAGCAGTTTTAGTCTACATTGTATCTACAGCAAAGACCAAAAGAAATGTTACAGCTGTATCAATATGGATCAGTTAGAATCATTTAACTGCTGTAGGACTATGGACATTATTTCCTGTAGACAAATGACACAAAAAGGTCTCTTAAAGATCTGTAGTGTTCAGTGACAAGAGCAAGTTCTGCCTTCATGTTTGTATGTGTAATATATACCTGCGGAGCATTATCTTCTAGTGTGTATTCATCTATAATTTACAGATTTACAGATCCAACCTCTGGCATTATAGTGTAGAATGCTATAAGTTACGACTCTCATTTGCCTTTGGTGTTTGTGGATGGAATGTTAAAGAGCACCATGCATATCGAGAATATTATTCAACCTGTTCTTTTTTTTTTTTTTGCAAAATGAATGTGACATTCTCTACCAACATGATGCCCATGCTATTCAACCTGCTCTACAAGATATTTACCACTTCCCTGGCCATCACATTTGTCAGTTTCCCATTGAACATATATGAATCATGATAGGATGAAACCTGACTTGTTCTCTTAATCAGGGCTGGATTATCCTTCAGGCTAGTATAGGCTGAAGCCTAGGGCCACTCAAGCTTTTATAAAACAATGATTTTAATTTTCTAGATGTTATAACTTCTAAATAGTTTCATAAATTGAAATGATATCAATATGACAAACTCATATTTATTTTATTGTTATAATGCTGGTTATGAAAAATCTGTTTTTGATTTTTTTTACTGCAGCTGTGCTGCAAATATGTGCTAATTTGGTATGCAATAAATAGTAAAATAGAGGCATTTCTTATAAAATATCTTTATTGACAAACAAAAGATAGCTATTCTAGTTTATTCAAAAAATTTACAATAAGTTTATTTCAAACTGTGTAAATGTTGCTAAAATATATCATGAGTAAAAAAAAATATTAGTTTGAGGGTGGCTCCATCTGAGTGGGGGGGGGGCATAATTTCATTTGCCTAGGGGCCACAGAAAATCATAATTCAGCCCTACTGTTAACCTACCTATAAGTAACTTTATTACATCAAGTGCAAGAAGCCTAGAATAGTGTATTGCATGATAGTATTCACCATTTGTACAATCATATGCACATGAGAGTACAAACTTATGCTCAAGGAGGATATACAGTGCATTAATATGTAATCTGAGTAATGTTGATGTGCCTCTTATTTTGAAATCTGTGCATATGTTTATATACTGCATTTACTGCATTTACTGCAATCCATTTGTATTACTTAAGTATTTAATCTTGAGCGTCAATTGAAATATATTTGTTGTGTTGCAATTTTATTTTATGTCAGTGTCTATTTTATTGACATAACCTATTTTTTTATTTAGTGAGGAGTCAACTTCTAGATGGGCACCTGGCCAAGTGGTTAGAACATTTGCTTTCTGACCATGAGATTCAGGTTCAAATCAATTTGTCAAGAGGGTGACTTCTTTATGTTATCAGTCTGGAGGAGGTGGTCTCAGCATGTAGCACTTTTGGAAAGTGCCATACCATTGGTTGACCCAAGCCTTGTGAATGAAATTGGATAGATGAAACCCTTTGGGAGTTGTCGGTGGCTGTACTAGCATGAAATCACAAATCATTGTGACCAAGAGTTTGAGCATGCTGGCCTTGTTCAAACTGTTGATCATGCTAGATAACACACTCTCTCCCAGAAACTATAACTAAGGCCTGTACAGTATAGTTGCAGTACAAACCACAGGTGAGCTCTCTGAGTGTTGAACAAACATGCCTGAGTTGGCGTCTTCAAGAGGGATTAGCTAGCTACCCCTTAGTAGACAGGCTTCCTCAGATATCAGTGGCCATCCATCCATATATCCATCTACCTATCCATCCATCCAACTTCTGGAAGGAGAAAAAACCTGGAATGATTTTTGGGTAATGTATTTACCATACAGATATTTGTTAAGCTGAATATTATGTTTTTTTTTCATGGAAATGATAGCTTTATTAGCTCTGGAAAATATATAAACAACTTTCCCTGAAATAAAAAGTAAGTAACAAAATTAATCAGTTTATGTTCAGTGTGATTAAACTCTTGATTAAATATGAAAATTATCAAAGTTATTACTAGGTGTCTAATTAAGAGAAGAGTGTGTAAAGTTAGCCAAGATATTTTTAATTTAATTTCATTCTAAAATTGAATGTTACTGGTACTTAAAAAAATTTCTATCTTTTTAAAACTCTTTACAAAAATATTTGCAATGTATATTGACAAATCTAAGTAAACAAATCTTGATTTTGTTAAAATATGATCAAATTTACTTTGTTTGCTACAATGATTTCTCCATAAGTAATGCATACAAAAGTACAATTGCTTTTTACACAATGAATGGATTATTATTAAAAATAAACTTTCACAATTATGGTCATCAAACATTTACATTCTCTTTCAAATATACTTTATCATGATGTTATAGTAAAAATAAAGATATTTCCGAAAAGATATATTTACTGAACAAACAATAATAGTAATCTCTTTTATGAACTAAAATGAAGGTTTTTATCAAGTTCTCTTCATAAAGTTTTTCAGGATCTACATCTTTCAGTTATATTAATATTTTCATATTTTCAGATATGATCATCACAGGCCCCACCATCTGTGATCTGCTCAAGTCATTCCCTGTTTGTCCAGAACCTTTATTTCCACTTGGTGCCAATTCAGGGACTAGGCAAAACAAATATGGATTATATACAGAGATTGATTCTCAAGAGAGTCTCAGGTAAAAAAAAAAATCCAGTTATTATGTATGTATTTTTAGTTTTGCTTTTTCATAATGACACACATACATCTTGATTAATAATCAAACATTGTATGAGATATGGCAATTTACTTCTCAGGATGACCCAGTAAGAACAAAGTTTGCTTACCTGGTTAGTATTAGTTGCTGTCACTTTCAAAGTACTGCCATTTTGAAACTATGCAATTAGTTTGATGATGGTACCATTGCAGGAAATATTCTTGGAACTTGTTTTCCAAAATACCTTTCAGCAATGTAGTCACATCTTTGCTGACTGTTAGGGATGTCAACAAATCTTTGTCCTTTCAGGACATTTTTTTTAATTTTTGGAAATAGTAAAGAATCATAGGGTCTCTAAGTCTGATCAGTAAGCTGGAAGACCCATTTTTGTAATGGATTTCTTAACCAAGAACTTGCAAACTCTTATAACATCATTTTTCTCATTTCAAAATCCTCTGTTAGAATCTACTGCACTTTTCTCCTCTGCCTATTCTGTACTTCTCCAATCAGTCATACACTTAATCTTTGATCTGAGTGTACCAAAGTTTACCCTCTGTCCATATTTGAATCTGTTCATTGTATTTTAGGCTTCCCACTTCTTGCATCATTGTGTACATCTCACTCTTCCTTGAAACACCTTGAACCACTCAAAAACATTAAATTTCTTCAGAGCATGTTTACCATAAGCCATTTTTAATAGGGCTAATTTTCCATTAGAACTTTTACCAATCTTTACACAAAATTTGCTGCTCCAGATTCCTTCTACTCAACTTCTGCTATATAACAGGAACACATGAAAAATGGAAGTGTCCTGATGTTCTTAGGTACAAATTACTCCGGCAACTTACTGCACTCATTCTGGGAATTAAATTGTTCCACCTTATAATCAAGGATTAAGTTCTAATTATCACCTTTCTGTTCTACTTCTATTGGTTTTATCTTAATGAATACACCAGTATAGGTGAACTACTGTTAAGCAGGGGGAGATCTTTGTGCTCACATCTTTTTAAGTTAAAAAGCAATATATTACATTCCTTATTTCAAAAAAGATTTGGATAAATACAGTGTTATTCATTTTTGTGCGCGAACAAAAAACAAAAAAAAAACTTCTAGCGACACAAAAAACGAACGCCTTCTTGAGACACAGAAACGAATGCAACACCAAAACGAACACCTACTTGTGACACGACACTTTACGACAGCCAACGAGCAAAACGGCACCCAAGACTGCTGCTGACGGACGACCGACCGCAATGGCTTTTGTCGCCCAAGAAAAGATGGCAAACGACTCGCGCAACTGAACACCGTGTTCTCGCCGCGATGTGCTTTATTGTACGATAGGCTCTCTCAACTATCCCATTCCCAGATGGTATGTGGGCACAGCAAAATCGTATTTGTACATTACCCATCTTTGCAAATGCGGCAAACCTCTCTCCACAAAATGCTGCGCCATTATCCGTAAGCAGCTCAACTGGCGGCCCTCTTTCACAAAACACTACTTCCAGCACCTTGATGATGCTAACAGAGTCTTGGCGGTGCAAGGGCTTCCAAATGGCAAAACAACTGGGGTCGCAGTTTATCAGCGTCAGGTATAGTTGATGTCCGAAATGGGTTACATCCATCGCAACCCTGTGCCAATTTTCCGCGACATCAAGCCTCCCTGGTTTCCAACGCACAGGGGCCGGGTTGATTGACTGGCATTCCTTGCATCCCCTAACCACTGCTCGCACCTCAGATTTTGTTATTCTTGGGTTGATCAACTTCACAAAATAGTGTGTTCTCTTCACACCAGGATGTCCGCTTGATTGATGAATGGCTTGTACTTGAGCAACATCTCACTCTTCAGCCACAGCGCACATAGGTTCTCTGGGTTCCGTCATTTTGCGCATTTCATTTAACCATCGCTGCGGTACTCTAGTAAGTTGGTCAGCTCGATTGTTGCATGACTTGACAAGCTCTACATCAATGTCCAGCTCGTATTCTAAGGCCAACTCTTGGAGTGTGGCTAGCTGACATCTAATTAGCATCTCGGAGGCTGGCTTGGTGCACACTCTCATCCATCAGGAGAGAGTGTCAGCTACCCAGCGATGCGCACATGCTGAGTCTGTCCATAAATGAATGGTTTTGGCCTTCCATTGTAATGCAAGGTTGACACCTCGCAACACAGCATTGAGCTCAGCCAAGTTGATATTCTTGTCTTCGTGCACCAGTCGGAGCCAGCTTGCATCTTCTGCCATGGCGCCATTGCTCTCCACAACCACACCAGTGGCTAAGGAGCTTGCATCTACCCACACGGTTACATTTTGTTCATCGATGCACCAGTCACCTTTCACTGGATCATCCTGGGTTAGTCTCTTAAAGATGTCGTCGATCATCTGAGCTAGAAAAGAGTCTTGCACTTCATCGTCCCATCCAGTGGTAACAGTGTTTGCCCTCCACTTCACAAATGCTGTGGCGACACGTAACCAACCGCATACAGGAAAATGACCAGTTAACTTTCTGCACAGCGAGAAGACAATTCGGCGGGTAAGTTTATCGGGGACTACTGGAAGTTCACATCCATGACGTCATCGCAGTTTTCCTTGCTCCTCCCAGACATGCAATCCCAGTACGCGTGTGCCAATTCTTAGCCGCTCTGGGGTCTTACTTGACAGACCAAACTGCTCCAAATGTTCCTTGACGTGGACTACAGATCACACACTCTCATTAACAAAAACATCATCAATATAAGAGGAGGAAGCTGAGTTGACGATCTCGTCCTGGCTCAAGATTGTATTAACAATGGCCCGCATGATTAAAGGGGCAACATTGAGCCCAAATCCTAAGCGGGTTAGACAATACCTTTGTCCCTTAATCTCCACTGTTTGGAATGGCCAAAGGGACTTGTCAATGTGTACCTGCAGATAGGCCTGGCATAGGTCCAGCACTGCAGCATTTGGTCCTTGCTGACGCCATTCCCGTAATTTTTGAGAACAAACATCTGCGTTGGCTGTGTACGCATCAACGTACTCACTGAGTTCCCGGTAGTCCATAACGAGACGAACCTTCTGTTCGCAGAATGGAGGACCCCAGAGGATTAAACCCTTTGGGGATCCGAGTTCCTCCTCCGGGTAAGGAAGCAGCCAGCCGTTATCTATCCAAATCTGGAGTTCCCGATCATACTCCTCCCGAATTTGTGCGGGAGCTGGATATTCTGCCAGTCTATTTCTTAATGTACCCGGAGGTTGGTTGCCAGCCCATTTCCAAGATGCGGTCCACCTCCGAGTGGTCTCATCAAACTTTAAAGTCGGGCTCGGTAATGGTGATAGCAGCAACGACTGGTTTGACACACTGCGCAAACTTCACCTCACCGGTGCCAGTTACAGATATTCCTCCCAACTGTTTGATGGCGTCTAGTCTGAGCAGGAAGTCAAATCCAAGCAGGTCTCCATCCACGACCAGGGCTTCCATAGCGATGGACGGTTTTGCACCAATGCTAACTTGTACCACTCCGATTCCACAGCAGTCAAGTGCGTCTCCGTCTACTGTAAGCACGCGTGTTGATTTTCTTGTCCATGCACGACAGCATGACTTGCGGACTAGTGACTGTGAGCATCCTGTATCCACCAGGAACTGTCACTACAGGCAATGCACCATTTACAAGAGTTTTGGGGAAGAGATTGGCACTGAATTCTTGACCCCTTGCCCATTTCCCGGACAACACCAAGCAATGTGCCCTTGCCGATGACGTCGATAGCAAGTGATGGTCTGTCGATGCTTGGTACCAGCACTTTTGGATGGTTCACGACCCAGGAGACAATCGCTTGCCCTATGATTGACTCCATCGCACTTATAGCACCTCGTGTACACATCTATTTCCTTCAACTGTGCAGCCACTGTGGCCTGCTCCGTAGGACCAGTGCACTTCAAAATAGTGTGAGCTCATGCCAACACATGTGACAAATCCAGGTCTTCCATCTGGGATGACGCTCTTAAAAGCTCCTCTGCATGCTCAGGCAATCCAGCAACGAATATACGCTGCAAACACTTTTCCGATACACCACCAAACAGAACCGCGAGTCTGCGCAGTTCTGCCAAAAAGACGTCGACAGTCTCCCCTGGCTGAAGGCGATGTGCTGCAAACTGTTTCCATGTGGAGAAGGGATCTAAGCGAAAACTGTGAATAACGCTTTCTTAATGCAATTGAAGTCTGCGCGCTTCTCCTCACGCAATTGCTGGTACACAGCATATGCGCCACCTGCCAAACGCATCAGGATAACACACTCAATTCACTTCACACCGCTCAACTGACATATTAGTTCCGCCTTCTCCAACCATTCCACTACTGACTGTCCAGAATCGCTTCCGTTGAACAGTGGTATCAGCTTTGGGTCGAAATAGCTTGTGCGCAAAAAAAAAAAAAAAAAAAAAACAACTTCTAGCGACACAAAAAACAAACGCCTTCTTGAGACACAAAAACAAACGCCTTCTTGCGACACAAAAACGAACGACTTCTTGCGAACCAGAAACGAATGCACAAAAACGAATGCCTACTTGCTACACAACACTTCACGACAGCCAACGAGCAAAACGGCACCCAAGTCTGCTGCTAACAGACGACCAACTGCAACGGCTTTTGTCACCCAAGAAAAGATGCCAAACGACTCGTGCATCTTCTTCTTATAGTCCTCGGTCGAGTCCATTATGGTACTCCAAGGTGTGCCCGGCGACAACACACACACAGAGTTCGAGGACGTTTCCGCGCATGCCCGTTACAATTTTTATTACCTGATACACATTTTTGTTACTCTAATTATTATTATTATTATTATTTTGGGTATAAATATAGACAGCACCTATTTCACTACTGGCTCCCTATCAAATAAAGTCCACATACATCTTCTATCCCCAGCAAAATCTATATATTCTAAAAACATAAATATGTTCAATACATTTTTCATTAAACTTTAAAAAAGTGATAGTAAAGATGATTTTGCAAGGTGTTTTTATAATTATTAACAGCAAAATTCAGCATTATTTTATTTCTCAAAAGCTACTTGTGATTTTATCATTTTTAACCTTAAAGTAGGTTTGATTTATAAAGTTTGTTTAGTCAGAGAAAACTATTACTATTATTATTATATACTTTAAGTAAAACCTTTAATCATTTATCTTCTGGATTATATTTATTAAAATGCTTCATGCATAAATGCTGTTATTTTATGATAAGAAAATTCTAAATAAAGATAAACCTAGAATGATGATCATAAGAAATCATTGGTCATGAGTAGTTATTATTTTACTTGTAAAAATAAATCTTGTATTTGGCAGCAAAATATAAGACATGAATATTTCATTCATCACATATAAAGTGCAAAATGTTCATCAGAAGTTGTTAAAAATTATTGAAATATTCAATTAAGACATTTCTGCTCATCAAAGCAAATGATGACTGATGTTTAGTCTTTGTGTAGCCTCCATACAAATATTTATTAGCAGTCAAATGTTTTGTATTTATAAAATTTATATTAATAAACAAATTATTGTTAAATACTTAAAATATTTAAATGATTGTTAAACTGGTTTTACTTATTTTCACTGAGAAAATCTCAATAAATGAATTGGAACATTGGCCCTTGACAGTCAGGAGTTAAGAAAACTGGAAATTCATTATATTGAAAAATAATTTTATTTTTTTCATGTTAACTGCTTGGAAAGATTCATGACTAAAATAGTAATAATAACATAAAAATAAATAAAAATGCACCAACAAAAACAAAGAAAAAATAAACAGCTAATGCAGAATATTGGAATAAAGTGATAAATGTTATTTATATCTTTTTCTGTAAATATCAAGGGAACAATTGTTATATATTCTTTATACACAGCTGTTCCATGGCTAGTTTATGTCAGCTTTAGTCAATGTTCAGTTGCCTTGTCAATATTCTTATTCTTCTTTAAAGGGCACAGTGGTATGATATATTATCATAATGTTGGCACATCTGGCTTTTGTTGAAAGGCTACAGCTAATTTTCTCTTAAACCTGGATAATCAACCACTGGTGTTCCTTTTTTGTATTTCTGGTCAAGATAAACTAGAGTGAAGTTAATATTCTAACATGAACATTCTTATTAATAAATCTAATCAATGTAATGTAATTTACTGCACAAAACCAGTGCTTCTGCTTCTTTATATTCATTTGATTGTTGCTATTACTCTCTTTACATTGCTTTTTACAGCTATCTACTGGGGCAGTACTGCGTAATTATTGGAGAAATTTAGTTTCCATTGAGTCATATGTTGGCTAATATTCTTGATAACACAAGGAAGATTTCTTTTTTTTTTAAGGGGAGGTCTCTGACTCAACATTGGTCAGTTGCAAGTCTTTCTGCTTTGTATTACTGCAGCCAAATTGAATTGGCTCATGCAACTATGACTCAGTATACAACTTTGCTAGCATTTAATGGTGGTCGATTAAATGATGACAGTCACTACTTGAAAAGATAATATGAAGAAGAACTGTTTAGTAGCAAATAACTAAATGGTAAACAAAAAGTTAATTAGTAGAATGACACATTGAGAGATTGATTGGACTGTAATCCCTCCACATTTTCATGTAACTTACCTAACATGCTTAAATAATTAACCACTTGTTTATTATAGAGTCATTGTTGTTTTACTTTATGGAATAGTACATGGCTAATAGACAGTGTTAATAAAAAAATAAATATGCATTAAAGAAATGTGAATTTTACAAATGCAAAATGGACTCATTTTACTTAGAATAGTAAAATGAGTCCATTTTGTATTTGTAAAATTCACATTTATAAATATTTTTTCTTCTTTTTCTTTCTTACTAATCTTCCTTCAGTTTACATAGCATATCAGATAGATTGTATTTCTTGAAACAGCCAATTGATTGAATAAAGAGTAAACAGCAAAATAAATAGAAATCAGATGCAGTGATAGGCATCTTTTGCCAATTGTTATTTGTGTTTTTAAAAAGAAAAACATATATTGACAGATATATACGTATAAATATTGTATGTGTGTGTGTGCACATATACTGATCAGCCAAAACTTTATAACCAGCTGCTAAATAAGGTATTATACCTGTAGGTGCCTACAAAACAACTCTTAGCAAATCAGTAAGAACCCTAAAACTTTTAAAGGTTTCATCTGCAATCTAGTGCCAGGATGATGTCAACAGCAGTTCCTTTATATGCTGTAAGTTATGTGACAAAGATTTTTTTGTCCAACATATCCCATAAGTGTTCAATAGGATTGGGATCTGGAAGGAGCCAGGACAGCACAAAGAAGTCTTCATCATGTAGAAACGTATTCAGATACTTTAAAAATTTATTATAAAATTTTTTATTTAAGCAGGAATGCAGGTCTAGATCTTTTTGCATCTGTATAGAAACTTTTGGAATCTTTCAGGAATACTTCATTAGCTTATGATGTCATCACAGTTGTCATTCAATACTTCACTTTTTTTTGCCATGAGGCTGTTGTAGTTAAAGTAAAGAAACTTTCATCCAAACAAAAGAATGACATAATTAAGCAACATAATGAAATTAAATTTGAAGTGACAACACCATTGTCAAGATGCTAAATATCCTTGTTAATACCACTGCATAAATTATCCTGAAGTAGAAGGTGTTTGGCACCAATAAAAATATTCCTCAAACTGGCACTTCATGGAAAAAGGTTAAAGAGAATCTAATGGAAATTTGAAAGGAAACTCAAAATGAATCAATAACAGCTGGAACATCAGTTACTAAAAGAACTAGTAACTGCACTGGAATAGCTTAAATCCCTTGCTCACTGTTGCAAAAAAATATAAATAAAAAAAATGTCATCAGAATTTTCAGATAAATTTTACTTGTAAACATTTAGAGAAGCCTAATAATTTTTGGAAGAATGTGTTTTGGTTAGGCAAAATGAAAACTGAATTTTTTGGCAATTATCCAGCTTGTCATATATGGAGTATTGAGTCTATGTTTGGAAAAAAAAAGAAAGAAAAAAAAAGAAGAAAATATCACCCTTACAGTAAAGCACAAAGGTGGAAGTATTATAAGTATCAAAAGAACTATGAGTGGAAAGATGTATCAAAGTTTTTGGGAAGCTAATTTTTTCTCTTCAGTGCAATAATTGGAGCCTGAATAAGGTTGAATCTTTTAACAAGGTATACAGTCATAGTAACTCATCAATAATTTGTCCAGAACAATGTAAAGGAGCTTCAGTAACCTAGTCAATCTCTTGAATTGAATTTAAATGAAAATTTATGGCAAAGTTTGAAAGACCACATTCATTAAAAGAACATCAAAAAATGTTAATGATTTCAGTGTCATTTTCAAGAATGAGTAGACCAAGATTTCAAAATAATGTTTTCAAAGCTTATGAAGGATTACAAAAACAGTCTCCAAGCAGTAATTGCCAACCAGGGCTATGCAGTTTTATATTAAAATATGAAATCATTATGAATTTGCAGCATTCCTTTTTTTTTCTTTATAATATTGGCCTTTTATGGATGTGCAAATAGTGTGATGGTTATTGATACAGAAAGTTTACTCTCACTACTGCTCTTGGAAAAGGCATGAATCAATTGTACTCCATTGATGGTATAAATAACAAGGTCAAATGAGGCCCTCTAACTTTGGGCAACCAGTCGAAGAGAAAGAGATGACACTGAATTCAAAATCAGCCTAAAGAGGGATAAGCTCTGTTAGGCTGTTACCCTAGACACATTCAATACTGCTGTAAGGTTTTAATGATCACTTGAAACTTGGAAACATACTTAGAAACTTACAATATTTTATTTCCAAAATCAGAAATATAGGCAATAAAACATAGATACTTTCATCTCACTATAATTATCAGAGAACTAATTTTGCAGGCCATTACTACTGTAGAGAGTTTGATGTTCACCAGTTGCCTTATATTTGTCACCTTTTACCATACTAAGCTAATGTTAGTAAGCATAAACATGTGTGCTGATTAGTGTGATGACTATATGAGTTTAAATTTCAAATTGATATGAGCAAGGTACTTGTAAGACAAGATTTAAAAAAAACAAAACAAATGAAAAATGACCAGGCAGCAGAAACTTTTGTTTAATATAATTAATTATGGCAAATTTTAATTAAGTGCAAATTTGTTTTCAGAATTGATGAGTGGAATAATACAACTATAAAACGTGTTGACATGCTTTTTATTTATCTTATTTGTTGCATATGACAGTATAAATATATAATTAATTTTAAAACAAGTGAGGTTGGCATTTATTGCTTCCCATGGGAAAATCCCAAGTTTAAGCATTTTACAGCAGTAAGCTAGCATTGTATTTTGCTTTTAATAGCTTGGCTGCTTAAAAATTGTGCTTGTAATAAGATATAATAGGTTAAACAGCTGGAGCATTCCTGCTGTTAGAATTGGCTGTCATTTAGATCAGTGCTTTGTCTTTTTGGGTTTTGAAAGTAGTCATTGTAGGATTTTTGTAGTATTTGTTCAAAGTGCTCAGGCAGTTTTAGTCTTACTGAATTTCTTTTTGAAATCATTTTGTAGAATGTGGTAAGATCAAATAGTCTTAATTTCAAATAAGAATGTGCAGCTGGTGTAATAGATAGCAGCATGAGAAATCGGAAAAACTGAGTTCAAATTCCAGTCAGGTTCATTATATTCATGACAGTAACAAATCTTTGTATGGGTTGAGAGAACATCAGTTTCTAATGTACCTTACCAATTTCTCATTTGCTTATAAAAATTGAATAAAATAATTATAAAGCAGTTATACATTCTATTTTATGGACATTATCTATCAGTGTGTAGCAATAGTAAAATATAACCAAGGAAACAAGAAAAAAGACATTCCATATTAATGATATGTGTTATGAGAAAGTAAATATGGAAAGTGATTGGTTTACTTTCAGTAAGTCTTAAGTGTACTAATAAATATGGCCATTTTTAGTAATCATCCTAAACAATATCACTAATCATCAAACTATTTAATAATTATCAATGTATATTTATTTATATATTTCCTGACCTATCTGTACTTAGAAGGGTGGTAAATCAACTTAAATTAGTAAATTTATAAGTGATTACTTCTCTTCATCATTTTAATAATCTAGATGAATAAAATATTTATCAGCTGTTTAATTAATCATTTCCTTTACTACTAAATTTCTTGAATTGCAGTTTTATTTGTTCAAGCCTTTCATGTGAAGCACATAGATACCTTTGTGTTAAGTGATCGTATGGCTTCAATTTGGTCTTGAAGTAGGCATTGTCATCACTGTCATTCTATTGCTAATATTTTCTTTTGGGAGATATTTTCCATTTCACTGTTAAATTAAATACTGTTAAATTAAAAATTTTTAATATGAAAAAATATTGAGCAAAATGCGATTTATATAATATCAGTAATCAATAAATCATAGATACCACAGGATGTCAGGAAAATATAAAATGAACATATTAATTAAATGGTTCATTAGCTTCTATTTTAGTTGTGAATTCTTTATCTCCACATTATTGAATTTCAATACATTATTTCAAAATGTGTGTTAGATTGTATCTCACTATTAAAACTTTCTAATAATTGTCATAATTTTTATGGCTCTGGTACACCACTAATTTTTATAATGCTTAAATTTTAGTCCACCAAAAACTTATGCTATTATTAAAATTTAAATGTCATGTTTCTGATAATTACTTTGTATATTTGTCACTAAATATAAAACCATACAGAAAGGTAAAAAATGGCAATTTACAAATTAAAAGCTCAATTTCACTATCATTTAAACTTTGTGTGTAAAGATCAAAGTAAACTTTAATATCATATTAGTATTTGTTTATATTAATAACAGGTGATATACAGCTGATGAATTTGTTGAGCAGAATATTAAAGGGAAAAAATTGTCTGCAATGAGATGCGATGTCTGGCATTGTCTTGATGAAAGAGGAAACTCTTCTAATTGGCCAATTCCAGATGTTTTTCATTCATTGTTGCCTTTAATCAGTTCAATGGGAAACAGTACCTGTCTGAAATCATGTCTGATTTTGCAGAAAGAAATCCAATTCCACCAGATGCACAGTATCATTTTCTTTAGATGCAAACTGACATTTGGAATGGTTAACAGTGGCTCATTGTTGTAAACAATGTCCTTTTAAAAATTGGGTAATTTTTGTTGCATTTGAGCTGAAAAATTCTAAGTGAAAATGTAGCCCATTAAATTTCTTCCTGTTATAAATGTTGAGGCACTCAAACATTGTCATGATTTATGTATCAAAATTAAAATGCTCATATAAGATATGTGGTGTATCTCTATAAAGTCCCATATCATGTGACCTGTATTTTTTAAATCAGCATTTGGTCATCATCATTGATTGCAGTTCTGCCAGAATATTCTTGGTCTTCTGGATCAAAATCCCCACTTCTGAACCATACTCTCAGCTATGGCACCATCTCCATAAATGGCACATAATTTTTTGCTGTTTGAACAGCATTTTTCTTAAAAGAGCATCAGATGATGAAAAATGCCTCTCATTTGCTTTCATTTTCTCTTTTAACATAAGAACATTTAAAATTCACAATCCATGCACAAATTGTAGAGCAAGACAAGTTGAAATGTCACCTTTCAAAATATGTATATATGTCATAAATTTCAGTTATGTTTATTTGGCAAAGTACTAGAGGCTCTAATCAACACTGATTTGGTTAAGCATCTCACTTCACTCAGTCTTCTTCCAGATAAACAATATGGCTTTCATTTCTCTAGGTCAACCACCAATGTGTTAACAGTTATTACTGAATTTGTCTATCAAGCTTTAGGTAAGAATGGTAAGTCCCAGATTGTGGCTTTAGATATCTCAAAGGCATTTGACAGGGTTTGACATACTGGTCTTCTTCACAGGCTCATGGGTGTCTTTGGCTGAATATTTGATTAGTCCAGTTGTTCTTAACAAATCATGCAATGAAAGTCATGTTGAACAGCCAGGCTTCTAGATCCTTTCACATTACTGCAGGGTCCTCTAGGGCTCTAACCTTGTGCTTACATTGTTTCTTATTTTCATTAATGACCTTCATCATTTCCCAACTTGGTATTTATACTGATGACACAGCTATTTACTCCTGTCTGAATAATAAGTCTGATAGGTTTGACAAAGTAAAACTGACAGCTACTTTTGAAACTGAAAAGTTGAAATGTCACCTTTCAGAATATGTATATATGATAAATTTCAGTCATGTGCAAGAAATGTCTTGTAAATTATTAGCCAAGATGTAATTGCTATCTTTTAATCATCATAGAGAACCATTTTTGCCTTCCATCAGCATGACTGATACTAACCTTCAAGTGAGCAACTCATTGCATCTTCTTGGTTTCACATTTTCCATAGACATAAAATTGAAATTTAGACTCTGTCTCCCCGAATCCTGTTCTTTTATTGTTCTTTCTCCTTGTTAAACTCTTCTTATTCTCTTTCACTCCCAACAACCACTTGCATCTTAGTAGCATTATTACCTTGCCTGGGGTGAAATGTTTAAAAAAATCTTCAAATACTACCTATCTAACAATGTTACTATTAAATTTAAACATTTTATGCCCTAATATTATTTATTTTTAAGAAGCATAAAATTATCTTCTACTAAAAATGTTTATAAGAATAAATTAATTAATGAATAAAACAAAGGTAATAATGAAAGTAAACTGATTACAGACTGTAAAACAGAACAATAAAATCCTAGATTAAATCACTATGATTGTATCTCTAAAAAAATTTACAATGAATGAATGAATTTCATTGCTCTAAACAATTACAGAAATGCCAGAGCCTGTAGCAAAGCATTTTAGCATTTGGCAAAATTTGTATAATTGCATTTTTCTCTCTGCATTCTCTCTGTTAATTATGAACTTGCTTTCATTTATCATTTAAACATGATCAATTATTGATTTGAAAATACAAGTTTTGCATAAGTATCTGAGTTTACAGCTTTTGATATATTTTTATCATACTAACTTCAGTAAGTTAGTTGTAATGAAACTTGTAATGATCAGAAAAAAGTTCTGTGTTTATTTTTTTATTGTATTTTCTGAAATTTTTCACTTTTCAAATGAATGGTTTTACATCCAAAATCAAAACTGTTGATAAACTAATCAAAGTTCTTACTTTGGTTTTATTCTGTTTTTGTTCAATTACTTTTGGCCACCTCAGTCATTAACAAAAACTGTTAGGTTGTCATTATCATAGACAAGATTTTGTTGGGTATATACTGACATATTCTGGAATGTTAGATATGAGTTCAAATATATGTCTCTCAAATACAAATGATCTTATGTGTAAAATGGTTTCACAAAGCTTGACTACACCAGAAAAGAATGTATCACATATTTATATGTGTTATTATTTTATATGCATATTAAATATTTTATACACATTTTAAAATACTATTTGAGTCTTTCCTGTATAGTATCTTTATATTATCTATTAATATTTGTAGTATATTAATAGTTGTATTTTTGTTGTTTGTGAAGTAATGGTTAATATGCGTATGGATTGTTTTGTGATGTCAACAAATACTCGTCACTTTTGTAATGCTCGGTGTAGTAGAGACTTTGTAATCGCAGATACAACTATAGTAATGCCATTGAACAATACTGGTGTCAGACACCCTCGAATAACACTTGCACTAATAGTACTTGCTCGATAATACTCGCTTGAAAAGTAACCACCAAATAGTGATCCGAATAGTAATCCATATAGTGATCACTTAGACGCCATGCTAATTCCCATATATACATTTCCTACGTAATCTACTTATTCAAAATGGGATCACTGTGTTTGCTCTCTGGTGATCTCGGTTCAAACTCCAGTGTTGGCAGTGACACTTTATTCCTATGTAACAGATTGCACTAAATTTCAACAAGTGACTAGTCAACCTATGAGAGAGTGTGGTGAATTTGTGGCCAATGTAAGAAATTACTTGGACAAAAACAACAAGACACAAACTTTGTGTAGTTTATCCCCAATTTTGATTTGGATATGCAACATCTTATTTAAAAATTAAAAAAAATACAACAAAAATTAAACACACGCATATATAAATAGAATATAAATCTATTATAAATGACTATAATAGACTGAATTTTTTAGAATATATTTTAAACTGTAAATGCCACAGTGTAGAGTGGAGATAAGAGTGAAAATCATTTTATGCAGTGACTTTTGTCATTTGATAGAATACAATCGTGCATTGAAATGATGTGATTTTTGGCCAGTTAAATAATGTCAGAGTTGAAAGTGTATAGATTTATGGTGCCAGCTGGCTCAATGGGTTTGAATGCAGTATGAAAGATACTTTTAGTTCTTGACATAACAAAATTGATGAATATTTAACTGATCAAGAATTGGATCACAGAGATTTATTTAAAGTATAGACCTTGGCCGTGAATGATTTTAATGCAGCAAAATGATTTTAATATAAGAATTTAGGTTCTTTTATTGTCAGAATATAAGAGAAACATGATTGATGAGAGATAAAATGTTTGCATATGGAGCTGGTGGTGGAATTTCTAATATGATGATTTCAGGACTCAGTTTGAATGTTGATGAAGTAAGGCTCCAAATAATTGCTGGGCTTATCTGCCTCAGGAAACTTTGTAGGACTAGCAGCACAAGCTTGTTGTGTCTTAAACTCATTAAAAAACAAAAGAAAAATAAGCATGTAATAAACTGCAGTACATCAATGATTCTCTGAGAATTAAGGTAGTTACAACTTGTAAGTTCGAGAATTACATAAGACTGAAATATGTTTGCAAAATACCAATTCTAAAAGTTTATAAGCAATTCTGATTTCTAACAATATGATTATATCCACTAGGTATTGGTGAAAATGTAAAAAAAATGTAACTTGAAATTTTAAAACTTGCAGTACAAGAAGTCAAATAATAGACAGGTAGAAATTTGGGGTATACTTTGAATGTCTTTAGTAATGTGATGCTTTATTAGTCAAATCTCAAAAGTTAAAAGCAAAGCAAATATGTAGTTTCAAATACTCACTCAATAAAATAAAAAAAAATAGAAATACACTCACAGTATTAACAATGTATGTGTGTATCCATTAATATCTGTTTTGTTTATGACACTACCGTATACATAGGACCAGTTAAGAGCTGGGGAAGAGTATTAAAAGTAAAATAAGTTTGATGGTGATTGAGGACTGATGTAGGAAAATTTTTCCAGTTGTGTGTGCATATATATATATATATATATATATATATATATATATATATATATATAATGTGTGTGTGTGTGTTTGTGTGTGTATGTGTGTCTGTCTGTGTGCTTGGCTGTGTATAGAGTGGAATGAACAAACTCAAGGCTTGAAATAGCTGTAACAGCTTTTATTTGTGGTTGAAAAGAGAGAGTGCAAAATACATAGTATTTTATGGGGAAAAAGTTGGGTTACCCAGTTAACAAAATTCTTCCCTCAAGTAGAATGAGATTTCTCTGCTTGTTCCCATGAGAAACATGAAATCTCAGTGTCAAACTGCTAGGACTGGTATGTGTTCTGCAGCAGGAGTTGTGTGTAGTTTTTCCTTTGGGATTGGTGTTAGGAAAGGAGATTTCTCCATTTGTCCTCATATGAAACAAGAAATCTGAGCTCAAGGTGCCAGGACAGACCATGTGTCTTGTGAAGTAAGGGTTGTGAGTAGTCCTTTGAGCTGGACCTTGAAGGCTGTTAAAAAGAAAAAGTGGTAAAAGAAGCCCAAATAGGGCTCAGACATTGTTTTTATTAGTTCTGATGCTTCCGATTGTTCCCTGCTGATAACTGCTGAAGCGAGCAAAGTAAGGAAGCCCCTGTCGAGTTAATTCCCTTTGATAAAATGGTAGTTTGGAAAAGGTAACTCTACACAGGTGGTATTTTAACAGGCCACACATGCCACAATTGCCAACAAGTGAGATAGTTTCTATACTGGTGAAATGATCAATGATGGGTAGATCATCTTTTAGCATCCCATTACCACTTTCTTATCAATGTTGAATTTTATTCAGCTTCATACAGATTTTCAGGAAATATCAGCTTCTAATTGGTCAATACACACAAGTGGGCATTGCAATCCATCCATGTACAAATATTTTTCCAGCTCATGACCAAGTCAAGTTTTCCCACAATTTTCTGTAAGCCTGTCACGTGATTACATTAATTATGAATAGCAGACATGAGCTTGCTCTCTTTCTCTCTTCTGTTCCCTTTTCCTGTGAAGATGAGACCTTAAGGATTTCCATCTCGACCATGTGTGGTCAGATATTAAAAGCATATTTACGTATGCATGTACATACAAAATTTTCCAAACTATATTACAAACATATGAAGCATTTCCAAACAAGCAACAAGAACTTTTCTCTTTGAAATACTTTTCTAAAGCTACAGTTTATTCAGCATTTTTCAGCTTTATGATTCATTCAACTTTTGTGAGCTCAGATAAAAATATTAAATCAGTCAAAGGGACATAACACCAAAACCGCTATGCATGTACATCATTACATAAAAATAAATATAAATGTTGTTGTTATAAAACCGTTTTTATTCCTTTTTGTTGTTTCATATTTTGTGATATTTTACGTTAAATATAAATTGTGTGGTCCTGTTAATAACAGACATCTACAAATGGTCCATTTTTATTTACATACCTCAACAATCTTGAAGTCTCTTCTCAGTTTTTATGCTTTCATCTTGAAGTCTGAAAAATATTTCATTACTTTTGTGATTACTTACTTGAAAGAACTTATGTTTCATTTTCATTAGACAGATGAATAAAGAGACACCTGCTTATGTGTCTCTGTGTTCCCATGCATATATGCATATAACTGGAAAAATTTAAACTCCTAATGCTGCTTGCTATGTTCCCTACTTGAAAGTCTTTTATACCATTTGAGAATACAAATCATAATCAATTTTAAAATATACTAATCTCATTAAAATTCAGCTTTTCAAAATATGATGAGTTGTTATACAAATTTAAATTGTTTACATTTCAAATTTGATTTGCATTTTAACTGATTTTAAGTCTGTTTCAAATAGTTTAGAAAGAAATATGTTATACATCAATATGAATCATTTAAAGATTAGTGAATGTTTTGCAAATAAAAATTTCTATAAATATTTCATCAATTTAACAAATGAAATTTTTAAGAATTAATGCAAATCTTTTGAAAACTGTTGAACATTTTAATGAAATGATTCTAAAGATGTATAACTACAATGGCTTTAATTCAGAGAAAATTTTTATGACACTTTCAATGAGGTACATTCATTTTGGAATACTGCTTTCATTGGTTGCACAATTCAAATCAATTAACAATATAAGAGCATTTTTATTTCAGCTAGTCTAATTTGGCCTTTATATTCTACCATAAAAATACAAGTGCAATGTATTCTTTCCTATATGTTTTATAGTGTAATTGATTATAAAGCAATAAAAAATGTTCAAAGTACAGTATACAATGTATATTTAATCTTCCTGGAACTAGAATTAGACAATAGAAGGAAATTATTTCTGCAAATATGGTCTTTAAATATATAATAATTCATTAGCTCTCGTCTTTTCATTATTTTTAAATAAAACATAGTGAACAATGTATGTTAAAATTAAAAAAAATAATGTGAATTTTCTGGTAGAAAGTAACAGTTTTTTCATTAACTTTAATATATCAAGATGAATTTGAATAAATAAATAAACATCACCAATACTGGCATTTGTTTTAGTAAGTTATGTCCCTTTTTGGATCTTTCCCCTTTTGTGTCCCCTGGGTTAGAATTCACTAGTGGAACTTGTTGAACACCATTTTTCCCTCTCTGTTTGATTCATTCTCTCTCCTGCTACTAGGAAGTTTACCTGTGTTTTAATAAAGAAACTTTACCTGGAGTCTTGTCCTTCTTCAACCCTTTCATCTTAATATTGGAATTGTTTTTGTGTTACATTATCCTACTCTTCCAAGGCCCTTAAACTCATTTAAGGTAAGAAAAAGTACCATTCCTCCCTTTGCTTATGTAGCATAGACTGTGCCATCTTTAATGGTATCATTGTAAAACCTTCTTTAGAAAACTTTGTCATGTTGACAAGACATGCACCTAAACAATGGTCATTATCAAAACAGGAGACAATAACTTTCTTCAAAGCATAGAAACAGAATCTTCAGTATACCCTATTTCTAGACCCAAATTTTGAACCATTTTTAATTGACGGTTTCAATTGGCAGAAGACAACTCCACTTCTCTGTATGACTTATGTAATGATACAGAAGAAGTCACTGAGAACATAAGGTGCACTGTGGTGCTGAAGGCAGCTCACCTGAAAGTGATTCTCAGGCAAATTGCAAACTTTTATCCGATAATATCTAGAAATACCATCATAAAAAAATGTACATCCATAGGTTACATATGGCAGTCCATCTGGACTTTAAAAACATCTACCTGGAGGCTGGAGAGAGATCAGAAGATTGACTAGCTTCAGAGATGACAATCTAATGAGGCCTGAGGTCCCTATCAGCCACTATGATGAATTCCTTGACAGTGAGGAGAAACTCTCCCCCATACTAGAGAACTTAATAGTTATCAGTTAGTTTCAACTCCTCCCATCCTTAGTAAAGCAACATTATGGAACAGAGTTATGTTCAAGAACCTTGGTCTCAATCAAACCAGAAATATCACAGGCCCTTGACAGCTTGATGGATGGACTACAGGCTTCTCATGATTCTAAGGTACTTTGTACCACCTTTATAAAAAGGTGAAATAAATCTCCCAATAGATGACACACAGACAAACCCACTTAGCTCACATACCCACTATATAAACAGGCCAGACAGTCAATGGTAGACCACTATCTCAGCTCCTGTAGATATCTACCAGATGACAACAAATTATACTTATCAAAGACCATTTGATCTGTCCACATGGATCATTTTGCCACAAATGATTCTGTTATGGAAGATTCTGGGGGTGACTGGGGAAACTCCCCCCAAAATGTGACTCTATCAACACGTCATGTGAGCACAATTAAGTCAGCACAAATAAAGGTGTTATATGAACACCACCCTGTTCATTTAGCAATTGATTCTGGTACTGAAGTGAGCATGATAAGGACATCTTTTGCCAAGTATATAGGCGCACCTATAAAAAGAATGACACACAGGGCCTTGCAAATGGATGGAATTACCTCTCTTGAAAGTGTCAGGGAAGTTGATCTTTGCCTAAAACGAGAGGACCACAGCTTTCACTATGATGTCCTTGACCTTGATGTGGATGTACTAGTTGGCATGCCCTTCATGAAAACCAATGACACTGGCATTTGACCATCCAAGAACCAGGTAACAATCAGTGACTCTCTCACAATCCAATATTTATCAGAGGATGGAACTTCACAATCAAACCCTTATCCTCAGGTCTAAACCTTCAACAGTGGTTTGGCCTGGAGCGTATCTGGGACTAAACATCCACAATGTACTCCATCCTGAATCTACTCTTGCTATGGAGCCCAGGATTGATGGGAGCACAATGCCCAACTGGCCCAAATCCAAAATGATCGAAGTGGTAGGTAGTAAGTTTATAATTGTGAATAATGCTGGTGAGCGACATTTATATGCAAGAACAATCACCTGTCAACTTTATCTAATAACAGACTTTAGCAGAAAACTCGATTCCAGAACCACAATTAAACCATGGTGTAGTTAAAGTCATAAAGGAAGGACCACTCAAGCTTCACTCAGAAGTTGTTAAACTTGCCCCTGCAGGAAACTGAACAAAAGGGATTTCGGAATTTACTTGTGGCCCATGATTCTGTGTTTAACCCCAAATTTGGAGGCTACAATTGGGCAGCTGGCAAATTTGAAGTTGACATCAACATAGGTCTTGTACCCACCCCACAAAGGAAAGGTAGACTCCCAAAGTATTCCAGGGATAAAATCAGAATGTTACAACAGAAATGAGATAAACTTGAGGTGGCCATGGTAGACCAGAAACCAGAGGATGTAGGCATTACAGTTGAGTATGTTAACCTATCCTTTCTGGTGAAGAAACCCAATAGCGGTTATAGACTTGTAACTACATTTGAAGATGTAAGGCTATATAGCAAGCCTCAGCCCTCGCTGATGCCAGATGGTGAGTCAGTTTTGGGAAGCATAGGACATTATAATCTCATTACCATCAGACTCCCCTTTTACATTTCACAGATTCCCTGAAGTATTGCAGTATTGTCACTCCGTTCCATGGGATACATGTGTACACACGTTGTGTCATGGGCATGCAGGGTTCTGAAAGCTTGCTAGCCATTACACTGCCTCGGGGTGCCCTAAAATGATTTTCTAAGCATAGCTTAGATGTGGCATATGGCCAAGAGTGTGAAGCACCCAGTGAGGATCAAACTTATTATTCAGTCATAAATGTTTTAGCGAGACAAGCTTGCTAAGTATTACATCACGCTGAGGTAGTCATAAATGATTTTCTAAGAGTAGCTTAGATGTAGCTCAATGCTGAAAGTATGTAACATCCCATGAGGATTGAACTCACTATGCAGTCATAATTGTTCTAGTGAAACCAACTTGCTAGTGATTATACTACACCAAGGTGCCAAGTGGCATTAAAACTAAGTCAGGCTAGTGTGAATTTCAAAGCGATATCTATCGTTTTTGTTTAGCAGAAGATCCTCTCTGTGTATAATATTATATTTCTTCAGTCAGACTTTCGGGGGTTTATTTTTTTTTCTAATTTATATCATTCTCTGTATTTCAGATGTTATAAATGTAACTTTTTATCAGTCTAATCTCTTATAATTTTTAGAAACAATACAATTGTTATTCTGTAAATGTGTCACTTATCTCCCTTGATTTTAAATGCTAGTTTGTGTAATTTTGAAGCACCTATTTTCTACTATATAATCTTGCCTTCATTTTCTCTGATTGTAAATTGTTTAAACGACTTAACTACATTCACTCGCACACATTATAAGAGAAGCACATCACTTGAAAATTGATAACATGTTGGGCAATCAGTATTCAACAGGGATATAAATAACAAAGAAAAGTGGAAGAAAAGAAATGCTGCTATGACTACTACTATTTTTAATGCTGTGTCCCTACAGGAAGAAGTTGTTCATAAGTCTTCACAGATTCCTTTTATTTATTACCTGTGAATTACCACACATTCTTGGAAAAGATAGTAAAGTGGTTTCCCATGGATTTTTCTATAATTTGCATTTGGAGTTTTCCTTCCTTTAGATTGGTTGTCACCCAAGATAGCCGAGGGTAGGGTGGAAAATAAATGGATTCATGCCTTTCCCAATATCATAAAGTGAATGCAATAGACTAGACCAGAGTTTGAACTCTGCTCACTGATTTCCCTTTCCGTATTGATACACCATGACTTCTACTACTGTACTACTACAACTAATAAGAAGAATAAGAAGAAAATTTGGTAGTGATAATATATGATAAGATTTAATTTGACATTTCTTTGACTCACAGGTAATTTATCTAGTATACTATTGATAAGATGTACAGGTTTTTTGTTTTCAAAGAGATTGTATTAATCATAGGGAACTATTTTGCTTTCCATCAGCATAACAGATGCTAACCTCCAGAAGAGTAACTCTTTGTATTTTGGTTTCACATTTCCCACTGACATGAAGTAGAATGATTATGTTGAATCAATTGCTAAGTCTGCTGCTAGGAAAGTTGGTTTACTGTGTTGTGCCAGACAAGTTTTCTCCAGAGTCCTTCTTACATGTTTATAAATCTACCATTCATCTGTGTATTGAATATTGCTGTCATGCTTGTTCTGATGCTCTTGCTATATATCTTGAGATTCTCAACAAACTCCAAAGATGGGTTTGTAATGTTATTAGTTGTAACCTGGCATCTTGACTTCAATGAATTTTCCACCACTGTGATGTGTTATCCCTCTGTCTTTTATATGAATATTTTCATGGAAATTGTTATAATGATCTTTAATCCTTGATACCTTGACCACATGAATTTGACTCCACTACCAGATTAACGACTATGTTTCATCATTTACAGTTGAAATGGCTAGATGTAACTGTAAGTTCTATACTAATAAGTTCATCTCTTGTGCTTCTCAACTGTAGAACTCACTTTTGGGTTCTTGCTTCCTTACCAGCTAGGATCTTCAAAAATATAAATGCAATGTCAGTTGCCATCTTCTGTCTTCCTGAAACCTGTTCTTTTATTGTCCTTTCTATTCACTAATGTTTTCTCATTTTCATTCACTTTCAGTAACTCCTTGTGTTTTAGTAGTGTTATCACCTTACTTGGGTTTTCAACCAAGTAAGGTTGAATTACAATTCTCTACAATTAAGAAAAAAAACACTCAAAAAATGAAGTTTATTAACAGAAATAAAAAACAAGAAATTAATGCATCAGTTGTCTTCATGTTTAGAATTCTAATACATTTATCATGACCATTTTAAAAATCTAATGGCTCAGTTTCTTAGTCTCTTTGGTGAAATGAACAAATAGAAATCCTTTATATTGAATTAAGAACCTAATTAAAGGAGATTTGTTGTATTAAAGATAGATTAACCTCTAAAGAATAAACACATTTTTAAAGCTGTAAAGTAAATGAACTGAATTGTAATCTATTTATTCTGGTAGTACTTTCTCATTTTATTTTATTATTTATCTACAGATAAAATAGTTCTAGATTTAATTCATTTGGTTAAAAGAAATTGATTATTATTATTTTAGTTAATTTATTCAAAATTTGGAATTCTCTGTGATTTTATAGATGTACTATATTCAAGGAAAGACTGTTCAAAATCAGTCAATAAATAAACTACAGTGTTATGTTGTTTAGTATCAGAGTACGCGTTTGACGAGTTGGCAGTGCAGAATAATGGCACAGTCAACCATGAATTAATTTACCTGAGACTGCTTGCCTGGCGGTGACTTAATTCATGAAGAATGAATACCAACATGTTTGGTTTGCTAACTTTCAGTTTGGATTTATACTAAAATAATTCAAGTGATCATACTTAGCCTTGTCTCATGTCTAAGGAATGTAAAGTTCAAAATAAATAACAATAAATGAGAAAAAAATGCATGAAAGCAGTTTGTGAACATGAAATAAATCCTTCAAACTTGTAAAATACATAAAAATGATTATCAACTGTTGACATTGTAAAATACTGACTGCAATATTATCATATATATATTATATATAAATGCACTTTTGTTTATTATGGTTGTTTGACTGAGTTTATTAATATAATGAAGAGGAAGCTATTACAAAAATAGGTAGGCTTTTGTTGTGGGATATAGATTAAGTAGATTATCAATTAAGATACTAGAGGATATTTGTAATCATCTTTTTTGTTTTTTTTTTCTCAATAGTTCAGTCAGCATTTTTTCTGATTACCTTCAAGTGATATTCTCAGTTTTCGATGTTTGCATTGTTAGACTGACAGAATCTTGAACTATAATGCTTGAGAATGGGCATAGAAATATAATTATCAAAATATTATGTTAATGAAAAAAGGTTAAAGATTAGATGAGAAGGAAATATTTACTGATTGGATGAAAAAAAGAGCAATTTAAGATCCAAATTTCATCTCTATCATTCACTAATGACATAAGGGTGTGGGTAGGTTAAAAGATATTGTCATGGAAAAGGGAATTGGTGATTCAAATTCTAATTCCAGCCTTGTCTGTTGTACTCACTTTTACAAAAAGCATTTAACTATGGGTTAAATAGCTGTCTAGACTTGGCTGTCTAGACTTGGGTGGTAATCAACTAGCAGAAGATCTACTCTGAATTAAAAACTATTGAGAAGGCAAAAGGGAACCACTCCACTATCTTTCCTAAGAAGTCATAGCAGTTCACAGATGATAAAGAAAATCTGTCTGTGGAGAGTCAAAATTGCCTATGTCTTGAAAAGATTAACAAGATGCCATTCAAGAAATGATTTATCTCTTTGGCAATTTCTGAATCCTTTTTTTCAGTATCAATGGCTGTGGTCTGTTTTTTTTTTTTTTACAATATTGTATAAGTGGGAATTGTACAGAGTGCGATGAGTAAATTGTCGCTATTTCATATTTTTAATTTCCCACGTGCACATTGCTTATTTTTGATTTTGTCAACTGCACAGTATAGTAGGGTCAGTTGGGCACCGTCTGTGAGAAAAAGAGCATCATTCCACCAGAAACGGCATGCTGTATTGCTTGGAATTCATGTCAGAAGCTTCAATACAAACATTTCTGAGGACAGTGCAGAGGATTTGGAAAGAGTTGGATGAGTCTAATGGTGATTATGAAGGTATGCCAACTCAGAAAATGAACTCTCAAATTTACCTCAAACTCCGTGGAGGCTTACATCAAGTGCCTTGAGGGGTAGTGCTGCCCTGGGTCAAGAGGGACTCTGCAGTGTGCGACAAAAGCAGGAGAATCCAGTCACAGCTGTCAGACAATTTTTTGTGACCACATCACCCCTTACATCTGCCCACCTAACTCCCCAGATAGCAACCCCCTTCATTATTATATGTAGGTCACAGATGAGTGAGAGACCAATAAAACTCTTTGTAACATCAAAGATGAACTGAAAGCAAGGATTATGGCATCATTTACTAACTTAAATAAGGAGACTGTCCAGAGGAGTTGCAGGAGATTCCGAAGTCGTCTGGAGGCCGTGGTTGAAGGCAATGGGATTTTATTGAATAAATTTACTCTTTAGTATTTCAGGATATTTTTGTGCAATTTTGGTAAATATATTTGTTAAAATGAGATGTCAGTGTTATTTTCATTTTTGTTTAATTTAGATGACAATTTTGTTGTTTTCTTTAAAAGGAATAATGGCACTACCATTATCAAGTATTCCTGTATTAGTGTGAATGGTTGCCATAGAATCATATTAAAATAAAAATAGGTCTCTTTCAATTAGTTATTGTTTTAAAAGGAAATTTTACAAAAGAATGTTTTGTTAAGTTGAGAAGAAATAGTACTTTACAAAACTGAAAAAGGCCTAATGAAATGTATACAACTCTATTGGAATTATTTTTTTTTTTGAGTAACCCCCTTTTGAACAGGCACCTTGGCATTGTTACAATGATCCTTGTGATTTACTGAAAAGGAACCACTCAGAAGGTCCCTCTTACAGGAGCTGCTTCATCCCAATCTGTGTGCCTCTTTTGAATCTTTCTTCTTAATGAGTAGTCTGTACAAAATAAATGTTCTTGGAAAAAAAATTTACCAACAGATTTGTGGAATCCGGGGTTGTAGCATCTACTCCAAGTGAAGAAATATCTTTTCAATTATCAGGATGTCTGGATTCTGAGACATCACTGCCATTATCGCAACAAGAAGAAATCACAAGATCTCAAAGAACTGTTAAGAGGACATTTCTTTTCTGCAACAAGAGAAGTTCACAAAATTCACATTTTTTTGCAACACCAATTATTGTAAATCTTTTTCCTTTCTTCTCATTTTTCTGTTATTCTCATAAAAGGTTTGAATCTCAATTGTTTGGTTTCATTCTTTTTTTTCATGCTGTGTCACATCACTGAATTATCCTTTTTTCTACAGCAGTAATTACTTATCTTTTCAAATAAACTTAGATGAGTGAAATACCAACAATGCAAATGAATAAGTTCTACATTTAGCATAGTGGAATTATTTATTTGATATAAATCACATTTTGAGCAATGTGGTTTGTTATAGATTTATAATAACATTGGGAATTAAAACAATTTCTTTGTATAGTTACTTCTTTCTTTGTATAGTTACTTCAGTAAAATATAGGCAAATATATATATAAAACACTTTCTATTATTCTTAGAGACTACAATATTTCTTGAAATTGAATCTGGCTATAAAAATTCTTTGTATTAGAAAATAAAAACAAATATCTACAATATTTATATTGACAAACATCTCTAAAGATAATTTAAAAAAATGAATACATTTAAGTCCTGCTATAAATCAAGGTAAGAAATAGTGAAAAAAAGATTTAAAATTTATAATGATGATTATTTGTTATCATCATGATTTATTTTATATTTATCAAAGAAATTTTCTTTCTATTCTGGATTGGCAGAGTTGTTAAATAATTTTGCATGTGAACCTTAAAAATTCAAAATATAAACTATTTTAAACTTGTTTTTTTTTTCTATTTTTATAAATAAAAAAGAAAACACCATTTTTTCTGCATTAATTCTTTAAAAAAAAACAAATCAGTTTTATTCTTTCTGTTATTGTTACTTTTGCTTCTTTCACTTTTCTCATCCACGTTACTATTGTCACAAATTCTGTCTTTTCACACTAATCTAAACTAATAACATCTGTGACACTCTTTAAAACAATCAATAATGGCAGAGAAGACATACTTTTGAAAATTGTTTGCACAGACTCATGACAAGAAGTGACATATACTTTAATTCAAATTTCTGTTAAAATTTGTATCAGTGATAAAAGATATTCCTAAGTTGACAGATTTTTGTAGTCTTTTTTAAAATTTAAATCCTGTTACTTTTTTAGGAATAAAATGAATAGATTTCATTGAAATTACTTAAAATTTAATTTCAACAGCACAAAGACTCTAAAACAGGAAAGTTAAGAAAATATTCAGGAAGGATATATCCTCTTCTGAAGAGAATTATCTAAGGCATTTTAAAGTATAGCAATAAAAAGTAGCACTAATAAAATATGTAGTAAGATGAGAAATAAAATAGTTAAATTGTTACATCTAACAAAGTTAAAAGTATTTGTGCAGAAACCTTGCTTTCAAGGATATTTCATTGAAAATGGCTCACAAGGAAGATTTAATTAATCTTTTGAGTTTTTGTTTTTAGGGATTAAAGAATATAGGAATATAGTTATAATTGTTCTGAGTGCTTTTGGCTAGTTCTATAGCCATTATCAAGGATGTTGTTTTTGGATGGTGAATTTCTGTGTGCGGTTTCTACATATTACTTTTGCTGTGTCGAGTATATGCTGTGGGCACTGTATGCTTTTTGGCAGTCATGTGCTATGCATGGCCACTTAACCTGGGCACGACTTCTATTTATACAAAAGTTTTGACATACTATTTCCACTGCTGAATATTGCAAGAGTGATTAACATTTTTTCAAGTAGACAGGTTAGTAGACAAAATAAATATTGTTTAAAATAAATGGAGCATCTGTTCATATGCAGGTGTCCACTAAAAATAACATTTAAAGTAATAAAAACATGTCGGATTAAAAAATAAAAGTAATTAATTTTTTAGAATTGTTATATATATATATATATATATATATATATATATATATATATATATATACTTTAAAAATTAGGCGGTCAGTTGTATCCACTGTTGAATCATGAATCAATTGTTTCTTGGTCTGATTCAACCCCATTAACCTTTTATGTATTTTATATATATATATATATATATATATATATATATATATATATATATATATATATATATATTTGAGTGTTTCCTTTTGTCTTTTTGTCTTTATATGTGTATGTGTGTGTATAAAAAAAATCAGTGTATATCTGTAAAAGGCCAAAATGAATAAAGACAAAGATTTGCCTTGATACAGTCCATCAGAGGATGAAATGTGTTGGCTAAAATAAGTTTTCTTTTTGTCTTTATATATATATATATATATATATATATATATATATATATATATATATATATATATATATAGGTAAATTATCAAAAAAGGTTGCTACAAAGAATGATAATATTTGAAAGAGAAATATTTCAATATTTGCTGAGATTAATTAAAGAGTCAATATCTTCAGATGTATGTTAAATGATTTCTCAAGTGGAAGAAGCTTGCATTGTATTGCAGAAGTGCTTGATTTCACCTTTTATTGTTTGCTCAAAAGGTCAGTGAAAGCAAAGTTCATTGGCATGTAACATTTCTGGTGTACATTGCAATCATTATAAATAAAATGTTTATTCCATTAACCCTTCTCTATTAAAAACAAAACAAAACTCTATTCTGTGAAATATTAATGTTTAAAAATAGAAAAATATCATACACTTCTTTGTTTTATTCATGCTTGGTGTACTTTTCAAATTTATTCATTTGCTATAATGATGGTATAACAGAAATGCATATGGAATTTATACAAATTTTGGGCAAAATATTGTATCTAATGAGAAAATTGTTTTTGATTGATTTGTTTCTTATCAACTCTTTGTGGATCATTCAAAGCTAAAATATATTTTGTATTGTAAGAATAATACTGTTTTTTGCAAGTGAATATTGCATTAATAGTTTTTTGAGAAGAACAATGATTTTTCAGAAGAAAGTCCTACTATTTAAACTATAGAAATTCAAGGAAAATATTTTGATGATTAATAAATATCTGGATTAGTCATTTTTAACAATTGTTCATCAGCAGGATACACTAAGATTAAAAGTAAAAAGAAGCAATCTTAAATCCTTACTGATTTTAAACTATAATATGATCTGATTGAAAATACATAGGGAAGTTTGTGTATTCTGAGTAAATAGCAACAATGAGTGCCATAAAAAGTTTTACATGGAATAAAATTATGAAATAATATTTTGAACTTATTATCTTCTTCTCTTGATAAATACAGAAGGCTGAAGTAATAAAATATCAGAAAGTAATTATAGACTTCTATTGATGTACAATAGGCATGTACCTAAATGATGACAGTATTAATATTCTGACCATGAAACCCAAGTTCAAATCCTACCATGGTCGATTAGTGAAAGAAGTGACTTTTTAAATGAATGTTTGGAAGCTCTCCATGTTTGTGCTAATGGGTTGATATAATCTCTTTAGCCTTGATTGGTAGCCAGTCTAGAGATGGTAACTTTATACTCCACCCCACTCTTTGCAGCAGCCTTCCCACTTTTCAGAATCTATTACCCTGAAAAGCTTATAATAACTGAAATTTAAAGAAAAAATAAATGTCATAAGTTTTTTATCTGCTGCAGACAAAAATAGTGCAACTTTTATTTGCTTCGATTTCAGACAATAATCTTTATAAATATAAATGCATGGATTTATTAAATATTGCATTTTACATAAAGTATTTTTCTTTGAATTGCATTTATAAAATTGCAACACTCTAAATATTTACTAAAGATTAAATATAATAGGCAATATAGTTGGATTACAGCAAGTAATCTATGTACAGACCAATACATGTAGAGGCTCTAAGATAAGAGGCATAACATTGGTACTCAAATTCCATATTAATACACTCCATCTTCTCAGGTGTTAACATGTGCATATGATCATAAAGATAACAAATACCATCTGCAATACATTATTACATACCATTTGTACTTGTCGACACAATACAGCAAGAGTTGTAGGTGGATAAACTGAACAAGTCAGGTATCATCCTATCATATTCCATACATGTCCCATCTGAGAACAGGTCTAGAAATTTTGCTTGTCAGGGAAGTTGTCAAACACCTTGCAGATCATGTTGAATAGTATGAGCATCATGTTGGTCGGCATCATCCTAATAGAATTGTACATTACCTTCTAGTTGCAGGAATGGCAACAGAACTGTTTGAACAAGACATACGTGGCTTGGCTCAATGTTCTCTCCACAAGTACCAAAAATGAGTGAGAGTTGTAATTTATTGCATCTGACATCATAATGCCCCAAACTGGGCCTGTGTTGGGAGTGAATATATTCTGTGAAATGAGGTTTATATCACACATGCAAATGATCATGAAAGTAGAACCTACTCTCATCACTGAATGTTGCAGTACATCATTCACTACCCCAGGTGAGCCTGTCATAACAATATGGGAGAAGTGTATGATGGTGTTGTGGCATAGAAAAAAAACGTTTTTATGGAGAAGTGAGATATTTTGAGAGGGTTTTATATCCAATTTATGCAGGCAAACATATATACCGGCATTTGTATATATAATAAAGCATACTGTTCATTGTGTGGAATAAATGAAACAACATTAAAACATTATATTGGAAGATAAAAGAAAGTTGCTTTAAAACAGTAACGTTATCATTTGTTTAAAACAACAAATTTTAACACATTATTGATTTTTGAGGAATTTACATTTAAAAATTGCTTGCATTGCTACAAAAATTTGAAATATTTTAAACAATGATATTTTCTCATTAGAATATATTAGTATTTTAAACCAGTGTCTAAATTAATTAATACATTTTTCATTAAACTGATAAGAACAGACAAATAACTTAGACTGTTTTCTTTTATCATGAAAATTTTTGATAAAAATAGAAGAAAATTTTATCCTCTAATGTTTCTCTTTTAATTTATATAACTTATAGAAATTTTTAATGGATGCAATCCTGCTAACATTAAAGTGAACTACTACTTTATTTCATTTAAAATTGATTTAATTTATTTTACTATTATTTATTCTGTCAATAAAAATAATATATATGCTCATAGTCTTTGAAATTATTGAAAACAACATTTTAAATATCAAGGAATTTCAGAAATGCGAGAAAAAATCTGAATAAAAATAGAATTTATGGCAATATTTTTTAATCCCAAATTGAAAATAAAGCATAAGAAGATTAATATATCTTCTTAAATTAATACAAACTAAAATCTTAAATTGATAAAATATTGATGAATTTTTTATACAATATAAAAAGTAGAAAAATAAGACTTTTAATAGTTTACATACATTTTTGATACAAATTCCATTTTTGATACAAATTCCATTTTTGATACAAAATTTTTTTGTAGGTTTGATGTTCCCAGATGTCCACCTGGATCTGAAGAAAAAGTTCCAATTCTATCTTATGAAGAAAACATTGTCCCCTGTGTTCATATTGTTCAGGCATTTATAATAAATGGGGACCTTAACAGTCTATCAAGACCACAATATGTTTGGATCCCTGCAAAGAAAAAGGAAACTAAAGAAAAGTAAGTCAAAAATTAATTTATTTTTAAGCTAGATTAAATCATATTAAAAATGACAAACTGATATATACTTTCAGCAGGTTGTCTTTTATAGAAAGTTTCATCAAATATAAAACAAAGATTTTAATGATTTTTTAAATTATTTTAGAAAAATTACTAATTTGTATTAATAAAAAGCAGAGTATTTTTTGTTTATAATAATGTATTTATATTATAGAAAAGCTATGATGCTTATATATCCATGAATTTCTTTCTACCAGCCAGGAATTGTAACAAACATGGCTATCAAATGAATTTAATTTCTAAAATTCATTCATAAAATTTGCTCCTGAACTGGCTCCTGTTCTTTTCAAACTCTACAATAAATATCTTACTGCTTCTTGCTTTCCAGTTTGTTGGAAATCCTCTTCTGTAGTTTTTCTGGTGAACCTGCCGAATCCTTGAAATATTGTTCTATTAGTGTTCTACCTTTTTTGTACTAGAGGTTCTAATCAACTCTGAATTGGTTAAGCATCTTGCTTCACTCAGCCTTCTTTCAAATAAACAATGTGGCCATGTGTTAATGGCTATTAGTGAATTTATCTATCAAACTTTAGATAAGAACAGTGAGAATTGTGTTGGGGCTTTAGATATTTCAAAGGCATTTAACAGGGTTTGACATGCTGGCCTTGTGTATAAGCTCAAGGGCCATGGTATTTTTGGCTGCATATTTGACTTAATCCAATTGTTCTTAATCATGTAATGAAGGCTTTGTTGAATAGCCATTCTTTTAGATCCTTTCACATTAATGCAGTCAACCCCAAGGCTCTATCCTTGAACCTACGTTGTTTCTTATATTCATCAACAACCTTCCTGATGTCATCAGTTTCCAACTGGGTATTTATGCTGATGAAACAACTATTTATTTCTGTCTTAATAGCAAGTCTGATAGGTTTAACAAAGTAAAACATGTAGCTGCTCTCAAAATTACCACCAATCAATTGTTAATTGGGCAAGAAATAGTTTTCAAATTTTAACACCTACAAAACAAAACTGTTATCTTTTAATCATCTTAGAGAACCATTTTTCCTTCCATCAATCATGGCTGATGCTAACCTCCAGAAGAATAACTCATTGCACCTTCTTGGTCTCATATTTTCTACTGACATGAAGTGGAGTGTTGATATTGAATAAATTGCTGTGTTGTGCCAAACAATTTTTTTTATCAGAATCCATCTTGCACATTTATAAATCTATCATTCATCTATGCACTGAGTATTGCTGCCATATCTGGTCTGGTTCCCCTTCTATATATCTTGAGATTCTCAACAAAATCCAAAGAAGGGTCTGTAATATAATTGATCTTGACCAGGCATCTCGACTTCAGTCACTATCCTGCCACTGTGGTGTGACTTCCCTCTATCTTTTCTATAAATATTTTCATGACAATTGTTCTAATTGGCTCACCTCCTTGATAACTTCAAATAGATGAATTTAAGTGTGCTACTAGATTGGCAACTAGGTCTCATCTTTTTAATATTGAAATAGCTACAGGTAACTATAAGTTCTAGTCTAATAGTTTTTTTTTCTCATACTTCTCACTTGTGGAACTTTTGGTTTCTTGCTTTTCTGCCACCTACAATCTTTTACATGCAATGTCAATCACCATCTTCTGTCTTCTTGAATCTTGTTCTTTTGTTATCGTTTCTTATCACTAAAGATTTCTCTCTCCCTCACAGTTATCCCTTGCATCTTAGTGGCCTTATTGCTTTGCTTGGGGGTGAAATAATTTTAAATCAAAGAATTTTCATGAATTCACTGTAGGTATTTGTGAAATCTGTCTAAACTGCTATCAAATTTGTTATTTGGTCTATGTATGATTTTTGTCAAAAACATTCTGAGTATTTATACTCTTTACATTCCCTTAAGCAGACACAGAAGATTGTTTTAGAAATAGTTTACTTGTACTATCAAAAAAATAAAAAAATAAAATTATATATATATACATATATACTTCCCAGAATACTGCCCGCATATACCTACCGCATAATGGTAACTGATCAGTTCTTAAGTAGGCATTTATGCAAATGACACTACCATTTACTCCTGTCTCAGTAGTAAATGTGGTATTGCTGACAGAGTTAATCTGGCCATTGTTCTTGAAAACGACCTCTAATATGTGGTTGGCTGGGGCAGGAAATGGCTTGTGAATTTTATTGAATCCAAAACAAAACTGCTATCATTTACTCACTATAGAGAAATGTCCCTGCCCCCTATCAATGAGAGTTCACTACACCTTCTTGGTCTCACATTTCCACTGACCTGAGGTGGAACAACTACCTTGAATTAATTGCTGCAATAAAAGTTGGTTCTCTGTGTTGTGCCAGAAGGTTTTTCTCATTTGAGTTCATCCTTCACATCTACAAATCTGCCATTTGTCTATGAATGGAATACTGCTGCCATATATGGTCTGGTGTCTCCACTATTCATCTTGAGGTTCTCAACAAAATCCAAAGACGGATATACAATGTGAGCAGTCCTGACCTGGGATCTCAACACCAGTCAATTTCTCACAGACATGATGTGGCTTCCCTCTGTCTTTTTTACAAATATTTTCATGGCATCTGCTCTGATGAGTTATTTTCACTGGTGCCCCAAATGCATGAATTTAAGCATGCTACTAGGTTGGCATCTCAGTCCCCCCTTTTACTGTTGAAATGCAACCGCCTCTTCTATTTCAACAGCTTCTTCTCTTGCACTTCCCATCAATGGAACTCCCTTCCTCTTCCTTCCTTCCTTGATAACTATAATTTTCAAAAATTTAAATGTAATGTTAATCGATATCTTCTGATGCCTTGATCCCCATTCTTCCTCTTATCCTTCTCCATTCCTTTTTTTATTCTTTCTTCAATCCCTCCTATACCCAGTCTTTTCCCTTATTTTCATTCTCTGTAGCCCCTTGCATACTAGTGGCACTCCCACCTTGCTTGGGATGAAATGCTTTAAAAAAAGAAAAATTAGCTAGATGAAGACACCATTTCCACTTGGTTAAGTTCATTAGCACCACACAAGTGATAGTTTAAAATGTGGGAAGTATTTCTGCTGAACCCTGTAGCTAATGTCTTATCATGTTTTACCATTGTGTGCAAGCATCATACCCACTGGACCAACAGGTCTTGGTGATGGAGAGGTAACAAACCAGATTTGATATAGAACCAGTTCTTTACGAGTTCCTTTGTGTGACTCATCCAAGTCTACTTATACCAACACACTTGTGTGAAGAGCTGTGTTTAGTCTGTTTTGTTACCTCTCTGTCACCGAGACCTGTTGATCCAGTGGGTATGACACATGTGTCATATTGTAACAGTCCAGGTTTGATTCTAGGTAGTGGATGTGCACTGCTGATGAGTCCCAAAAATAAGATAAAATGGCTGTCCAGTGCTTTCTGCATTCTGTTGAGGATTCTTCTAGACATAAGTTAATTATAATTATTTAAATCACCCTTAATTTATATATATATATATATATATATATATATATATATATATATATATCACTGCTTAAACCGTCTTCTAATGCTCTGGATGGAGTGGCTTGGAGATAGAAGACAAAACTCATGTGGGCACAGTCTGTTGGTGTAAGTAGACTTGGATGAGTCACATAATGGAATTTGTGAAGAGCTGGCACTATATTGAGTCTTGTTTGTTAACTCTCCATCACCGAGACTCATTAGTCCAGTGGGTATTATGCATGTGTCATATTGTAATGGTCCGGGTTCGATTCTTGCTAGTGGATGCTCACTGCTGATGAGTCCCAAAAATAGGACGAAACGGCCATCCTGTGATTTCTGCATTCTGTTGAGGATTCTTCTAGACTCAGTAAATTATGATATATATATATATATATATATATATATATATATATATATATATATATATTTTAGATGTTTATTTATCTACAGAACCAATAACAATTTCCTTTAACACAGTATTTCTAGTATAGATATTTTGTAGCATTTCTACGGTCACCAAAAGAGTCCACTACATTGAGATATGTGAATTATGCATCTCTATATAGTGGACTGTTCTGTTGAAGAAAAATGTTACATTCACAAATATCTATCTATCTATACATCTATATATGAATGAGTATTGCATTTTATATATACTGTTGATTATATAGATCACAAATTTGTTTCTCTCTCAAGTTATTTGCTGTGATTTTTGTATAAAATGTATTGGATAAAATAAATAAAATCAACTGTCATAAATTTAATTCTAAAGAAAAATAATTTTAAAATCTAATTTTCTCATAAAAATTTATACATTCTTGGAAAATGCATTGTAAAAGTTATTTTCTTTTAACAAGTATTTGTTTTCTTTTTTGCTTCTTTTCTTTATGTGCTATGTCCTTCATGGTTCTACACAACATTTTTTTGTCTCTTGTTGCTCTAATTAACCCTTGACAATTTATCACATCTTTTTCTCCCTGTTGTTTTTGTTCTGATATCCATTTACTCAGACCTTGTCTTCAATATATTCAGCAAGTGTTAAATTCTTCTTTCCTCATTATATGTCCTTAAAATTTAATGTCTCTCCTTTTGATTCTTATTAGAAGATTCTTTGTACTTCCTATTCTTCTTAAATCTTTTGTACTTATTTTTCTCTTTAAAACTTCCTTTTTACTCATGTGTTCTGTTTATAGCATTCTCAGTATTTGTTGGTAGGACCCTATCTCTGTAGCTTCAAATTGTTTAACATTTATTGCTGTATAAGAGATTAGATATTACTTAGAAGTCCACTACTATTTTCTTTGTTTCTGATGATTTTTCCAATCTCTTAATACATTGCTCAGTTTCTGAAAGGCATCTTTCACTATTCTTATGTGCCTTCAGATTTTGTGTTATACTTCATCAGCTACATTACCCAGCCAGTTAAATTTCTGCTTTTACTTCATTTTGACATCACTAATACATAACTTGCAACTTGAGCTCTATCTTTTGCTGACAAATGAGAATTTTGTTTCCCTACAATTAGTAGTTAGTCCTTTATTTTTGCTCTTTTAATTATATTGTCTAATAATTCTTTCAATTTTTTTTTCATTTTTTGACAGCACAGTGTCATAAGTGTAGTATATGTTGTCAAGATCATGTTTGTTGAGAATAACTCCTGGTTGATTTTCTTGTCCTCTTAAAATTATCTCATTGTGTAAGCTAAATCAATCCAGTGAGAAAATACATGATTGGCTTACTCTTCTTTCTATTTTTGTGTATTCATTAGGTTTTCTCTCTGTCTGTATGCAAACTGTTTGTTCTCAGTAGAGATTATGAATCACTTGAACACTTTTTCCATGTAATTCAGGTTTTCCTTATATTACAAGGAGATCATCATGTATCTTATCAGATGCCTTTGAGTAACCTATGAAATGTAGGTATAGATATTTTTGAATTTACATTTTTTGTTCTTAAAAGACACAAATTTGTAACAAAATTCAACAAAAACAGCAAGTTTTCTGTTTGGTAAGAAATGGTTGTAAAATAAAAGTACGCTTGATGAATTTTAAAAAAATATATTGAAAATATAGAGCAATTTAAACATTTTTCTAAAATCAGGAATAGTGGAAACTTCCTCTTCTCAGAAAAGACTCTCTAACCCACATGCACGGTCCTGGTGTCTATGTCAAGGAACATCTCCTTCTGGCCAGAGAGTTCTCTCTTGAATCGCCAGACCAGTCATACATGTGTCTCTGACTCTCTCTCCTCAATGCGGTAAGCTATCTCTTCTTCCTTTACCGCTCTCCATCCTCTTAAGACTGTGAGATACTCGATAGCATTTCTGACAGCATAGACAAGGCTCTCTCCCTCCACCCGTTTGCTCACATTTTTGTGTTTGGTGACTTTAACACCTATCACACCTTGTGGCATAAGAATGCTACTACTGACCACGCAGACATTCAAACGCTCAATTTTTCAATCTCTCATTCCCTCACACAGATGGTTAACTTCCCCACTCATTTTGCCTTCAACCGGGAAGGTAAAGCCTCTCTTCTCCATCCCCGAATCCTGCAGCGCCTCACAACTCTGCCCTCTTGGTAACTCTGATCATGGGGTAGTATCTGTTAACATCTCCTTCAACTCCACCCCACTATAAAGAACCTCGTACCACTAGAACTTTGTTCTACTATCAACGAGCTGACTGGGACGCATTCCGTGATTTCCTCTGCGATGTCTCCTGGGATGGAGTCTTCAAGCTCCACGTCCAAGAATGTGCTTCTGAGGTCTCTTCCTGGGTTAAAGCTGGAATCGACGCTTTCATCCAATATAGGGTCAAGTCGCGCTCCTCCCCCTGGTTCTCCGCTGCTTGCTCAGCTGCCATCGCCCATAGAAACCACTACTTCCATCTATTCCTTAGCAACATGTCTGACTGCAATAGACGTCTCTTTGCCTCCGCCCGTAACGAGTGTAAGTATGTCCTCAATGATGCTAAGTCACTATTTGCGGCTCGGATGAAGGAATGTATTGCATCTCGCAAATTTGGCTCCAAAGATTATTGGCATCTCTGCAAGAGTGTATTGAATAATTGCAAACCCTCTATACCTCCTTTATTCAACCAGTTCGAAGTCCTGACCTCCTCTACCGACAAGGCTGAATGCTTTGCTCAGAAATTTTCATTCAACTCTACGCTTGACTCTTCCGGTGTACCCATACCCGACTTCCCTCTTAGAACTGAGGCCATATTGAGTGGGCTAAACATAACCCCATCTTTGGTACTGGGTGTTATCTCCAATTTAGACACCAACAAGGCTAGTGGTGGAGACGGGATACCAGCCATTGTCTTGAAGAAATGCGCGCCTGAGCTGGCGCCCGCCCTTTCTAAACTATACAACTACTGCTTCAAGGAATCTTGTTTTCCTGAATGCTGGAAGTCCTCTTCGATCGTTCCTGTCTTCAAGAACTCCGGCAACCCCTCTGACCCTTCCAACTACCGTCCTATCAGTCTCCTTCCCCTCTTTGGCAAAGTCTTTGAAGCCCTAATCAATATTGAGGTAGTAAACCACCTCACATCCTATAATCTTCTCTCAGACAAGCAATATGGTTTCTGCTTTGCCCGATCTACAGCTGATGTGCTTCAAAATAATGGGGAAGCCCGTGCCGTGGCCCTAGACATCTCCAAAGCATTTGATAGGGTTTGGCATGCCGGCCTACTTCGCAAGCTCCAGGGTTATGGCATTATGGGTCGATTATATAACCTAATACAATCATTCCTGTCAAACCGTGAATTGAAGGTCATTCTCAATGGATTCTCATCCAGTTCCTATCCTACGAACGCAGGTGTTCCTCAAGGCTCCATCCTAGGCCCCACTCTATTCCTTATCTACATAAATGACCTTCCTGATGCCATAACTTCCCAAGATGACACCACAATTTATTCCTGCCTCAAAAACAAATCTAGTCCCACTGACAAAACTCGCCTGGACGTGCGTCTTGAAAAGGACCTCCAATTGATTGTGAACTGGGGCAAGAATTGGCTGGTCAACTTCAACACTTCTAAGACAAAACTGCTCTCTATTAATCACCACAGAGATCCTTCCCTTCCCTCCATTAGAATGTCTGACGCTCAACTTCTCGAGAGCAACTCTCTGCGGCTTCTCGGTCTCATGTTGACTGCTGACCTGAGATGGAATAAATACATTGAGTCAATTGCTTCGTCCACCGCAAGGAAAGTTGGCTCCCTGAGCTGAGCCAGGAAGTTTTTCTCCCCGGAGTCGATCCTCCAGATCTACAAATCAACAATTCACCCTTGCATGGAGTATTGCTGCCATATATGGTCTGGAGCTCCTTCTGTTTGCCTTGGGGTTCTTGATAGGCTCCACAGGCGGATATGCAATGTAGTTGGCCCTGCTCTGTCGTCTCGTCTACAGTCACTTTCTCACAGACACGCCGTTGCCTCCCTCTGTCTGTTCTACAAATACTTCCATGGAAATTGCTCCAAGGAGCTGCATTCGCTGGTTCCCAGACGTCATGAGTTCAAGCGCCATACGAGGCTGGCATCCCGCTCTCACCCCTTCACTGTTGAAACTCCTAAATGTAGCCGTCTCTTCTACTCCAATAGCTTCAGGTCTTGCACCTCTTACCTGTGGAACTCCCTTCCCTATTCCTGTTTCCCTGTGAGCTATAATCTCCAGCTATTCAAGTGTAATGTCAATCGACATCTCCAGTTGCCTTGATCTATCCACTACCCTCATCCTTTCTTCTATCACTCCTATCTGATCTTGCTCTAAATTTCCTTAACCCCTTGCGTCCTAGTGGCTCCCGCCTGGCTTGGGGTGAAATGCATAAAAAAAAAAAAAGTGTGGGAAATCAAGGAAAAAGAAAACAAAAGCCCCATTGGATATAATGAAGAAGACTCACAGTTTGGGTTTGGGAAATAAAATGTGCAATTTATACCAAGTGAAAAAACTGGCAATCATAACATATCCAAATGCACATTTTTTTTTTCTAATTCTGTCATAGATGCTACATGTATAAGCAAGTATATATATATATATATATATATATATATATATATATATATATATATATATATATATATATATGCACACACACACACACACACACACATTATCCAGCAGAAGGATTGAACTCACAATCTCCAGTTTACCAGAAACTAGAAACCAATATTTTCTGATTGGAGTGATTTCAGCATATAGAATAGCTCATGATATTTTTCTGAATTTAGTCATTTTTTAGTTGCCTGGTGAATCGTTCAAAATCAGTTTTGTCCATCAGGTAAACATTGAATATTCTCTTTGAGATTACATTATAGTTGATTTTATTTACGCAATTCTTTTTGTAATTATATAAGTAATAAATTATATAAGTAATTATATTAGTTACTTATATTAATGCTGTGCTTTAAACTTGATGGCTTTAAGACCGGGAATTTTGGTTTGAAATGATTTGAACTAAATTTCATAATAGGTGTCACAGTTGGGAAAGTTGTAAACCTTTCAGTTTTTAGTTCTCTATTTCTTCCAATGAATTAATCTTAGAACTAAGACCATACTGATTGTAAATAACAGCAAAGAATACATACATGATAAAACATATATAAATTTGGAAGTGTTGACTAGACACCGTTCTTTCATTTTTGACATCACAAAGTCCTTAAAAGTAACAAAATACCAAGCATAACAACAAAATTGTCCAAATCGTGTTACAGCATAACTGTCCATCCTACAAAATGTTTAGTATCTAAAACACCACTAAACTAAATGAATTTCTTTTTTCTAGGTTTTGAAATAAGATGTTTAGCCATCTTAACACCAGTTGTTATAAGAATCATTGAAAAATCCTTTGAGTTATTCAGCTAGAAAGAGAACAGGTTAAAATCGCTTTGTGTCAGCCTCACTGTCTTCCCAAGTGAGAGGAAATAGATCATTCAGGCCTTCAGTAATGGGACAAAATATTCATACTCTGGCTTCCTTCTTCAAAGTCCATTCAAGAACTATCAAGAGAACGGTGAATAAGTTTAAAAAAGAAGGAATAGTAGAGAGAAAAAGTGGATCAGGAGGTCATAACAAGAAGAGGGATCATCATTTCAACTTAGAGATAAATTAGAAAAGATCCAACTTAATCCATAAGACGTTTGGCACATGAGAGAGGAGTTTCAGCTATGACGGTCCAAAGAGCAGTAAAAAAAGACTTGAAAATGAAATTGTACGTGAAACTTGTGAGGCACTGTGTTACTCTAGGACAGAAAGTTAGAAGGTTAGGGAGGGTGAAGATCATCTTGAATAAGTTGGAAAATCCTCCTGGAATAATATATTTATATTTGAACATTATTTCAATCCTTCATGAGCTTTCAATCCTTAGCTATGATCAATTAATGATAAACATGTCATTTTCAATTACGATCAATTTCATCATGGTTCTTCTGTTAAGCATGGAGAGTAATTATATCTTCTTATTGCTCAAAGTAGATTCCAATAGTGTTATAAAATCCTCAGAGAATTCTAGTAAGATATTTTTAATCATTTCTAAGATACGATTCAAAGCTTAATCTAACAAATGGACAATTTTGCTTTTACACCCAGTATATGTTAAAACATCTGATTTGATTGATATTCAGTTGAAAACCATATTTTTCATTTTTGCTGGAAATATTTTCATATGCTTAATAATTAAACTGCAATGAATCATATTTATTACACCAGAGACCATTACATTCTGTGATGAATTAAATATATGCATGTATACACTTGCATGCACAGGCATACATTCATACAAAAGTCAAAGACAAAGAAAAAATGATGAGCATCATGTTTTTAATTGCTAATTTTTACAACCAATCAAAAGTATAATATATATTTCAGACTATTTTTTCACCATTATTTTTTCCACAATATTTTAACCGGTACCTTTTTTTTTTATCTTTTTTAAGTGTATACTGTATTCTATCTCTACAATTCACTTAATATGTTTTCTTTTTCATTTTCATAATATCTTATGTTCAAAGTGTCATGTCAGACAACCTTCGAATGGTCTTGTGTTAACCTTTGGTAAAAGAGGCCTCAATTACTAAAATTAATTTTTTGGCACTTTTTTGAGATTATAAATTTTAAATTAAAATTTGTTTGGCTTGCCTCACAATCCTCATAGCAAAAATTTACCAAAATCAGGGAGTTATTTACATTTCGTGAGTGTAGATGATATTCATGGTACTTACAAGGAATTTTTACAATTTAAAAAAAAAATTTTTAAATCTGTTTTTGGCTTGTTTATCAGAATGGGCGCAAAAATTGACCTCACACCTAGAAATAGCACACCTGTGTTGCACACATTTGGGTCAATTGCAAAGGTCAAATCAACCAGAGTGCAATGAAAGGGTTTCGCTCAGGGATAATTTAATGTGAATTTTAGTAAATATAAATTCTTTTCATTTTGGTGAATTAGCAGAAAAATTCCAAACCCACACCCCTTTTTTTTACATGATTTTTTTTTTTTACCAACATATGTACAGCATTTTCTTCATATGAACTTTCTATTGTTGTTCTTTTGCTGTTACTTTTACCTAATTTTTTAATAGATGGTCTACTAAGCTTGATTTAATTATTTCACCTTAGTGACTTCAATTCCCAGTGAGAGTCATTTTGCCATGACTATCAACAACATACATCTCAACCTGACTTTTTTATACTATTCCCATGACCAGCTCTGTGTTAATTGTTCTAGGATTAAACCCCTGAACAATCTTTTAAAAATGGCACCCATTGTACAGAAAAGCCCTGACGAACAAAAAGATAACATCATATGTTTTATTTTGTCAATTAGAATACTATTTTTGTAACAGCTGCTTTTTCATGTGTAAGTAATCTTTTTTTTAATTTGTTGCATTGTATAAGAAGAAATACATATGTTAAAGATCTTATTTTTTCCTGTGCTGTTATTAGGTTGGTGCAAAAATAATGTCGTTTTCTCACATAGTAACATATGTGAGAAAACGACGTTATTTTTGCACCAACCTAATATATTTTTAATCCAACATTTTTATTACTTCAAATGTTATAGTGGATACTTTGATTTGAAATTGATACTTTAGTAGGGATTCTGGTTCAATCGCTGCTGAGGGGTGGGGGGTTTAGGTCAATAAACATAATGCACACTGTTTAATAAATAAAAATTGGGAGTCTTTTTCAAATATGAAATATCCACTATAATATGTGAAGTAATAAAAATGTAGGCTTAAAGATAAATATATATATATAAACCGATTTGTATTCAAATCATTACAAGATTTTAGCCATAGGTGAGTTAATGTCTTAAATTTCTTCAATCAAAATGAGATATTTCTATGTTTGACAAATAGCAATTATAGGGTATATTTTTATATAAAAATCTTGGATTTATCTTACTTTTTATTATAATGCTTACTTATGAGATAATTTGACAATGTAATGTGTAGATAAAATTAAAACTAATGATAACAATAATTTATGTTTTGGTAAGAGTACTTAGCTGTTATATAATATTGGTCCTCCTATATGGCACTGAATGCTGGGCAATCTCCTCACAGATGATGAAGAAACTTGAGGCAACAGAAATGTGGTTCTACTGAACTGATGCTGAGGATACCATGGACTGAACATGTGAGCAACGATGAAGTTTTAGAGAAAATTGAAACAAAAAGGACACTTTTAGTAACATCCGAAAGAGTGTTGAAATTTCTAGGGCACAAATGTTTGGCAGAACAGATTATTGGGAGAGATAGCGAAAAGACAAAATTTACTAAGTGCTATAATGTACAGGAAATTGTAGAGAGTCATGATCGCCTATTTCCTTATGGGACACTACATACAGAAGAAGAAGAATCAGTATTTTTTGATATTGCTGTAAATTGATTTTTTTTTAATGTTTTATTATAGTGCATTCAGTGGTGGACAAAAGCCTTCTACACAGATCTTTGAAGCATCACAAGTCCTGGAATGTAAAAACAAACAGAGGAAAGAAAACATGACTGATGTAAGTAATTTGAAATTTGACAATTCTGTTAAAGAGTGTAAACAATAAAAGAACAAGAATTAAGAAAACAAGGTATCATTTGACATTGCATTTCAATTTTTGAAGATCAAAGCTGACTGAAAAACAAGAAGCAAGAAAAGTATGAGAGAAGAAACAGCATAGAACTTATGGTTACATCAAGCAATTCCAACTGTAAAATGATGAGATCTAAATGTTAATCTATGCTTTAGGAATTTAAGCTATCTCCTTATCTTGGTTACAAAAAATATGTTGTTATATAATTTAATCTGTCTTTCTTTAGGTCTATTTCATGAAATCAGAATGTTTAGCTAATAAACAAAAATTGTTTGTGCCTGATCTGTATTAAAATTGCTGAGTGAACTGTCTCTAAGCATGGTGATTCCATATTTTTTGCTACTGGTTGTATGTTTCATCTGAGAAAACTTTGAGTGGAACCTTTTATTATTGTTTGGTGAAGGTCTGATCTTTGTGAGGTGATCCTATAGAACAATTTTATTTGAGAAGACTGTCCTGATATACAGAGTCTCTGAATTTCTCCAATCATACAATTACAGTTGATTCTTTATTAATGTCTTATAAGTTTATGTCTGTCAACAGATCCTGATACTATATATAAGCTGATCAGTTATTATTTCTTAGTTGTTCATTCTGTATATAGATCAACTTGTATTGTTGGTTGCTGTGTCACTATTTATCTCTATGTGCTATACCCAGTGTTGTTGTTGACAAATCTTTGCTGTCTTTATACTGTATGGATAGTGTAAAGTAAAGTAGAATGTGTTGGCTTGCAATGTATGAATTGGTTTTGAATCCATATTCTATGCTAGGAATTTGAGAAAACAAATTGATATTTTATTTGTAGTGTGAACTGTTTGAAAGATCTAATGGATTTCATATGATTAAGCAAGCAGTAGGGGAGACATAGTGGAGTAATGGATAGTGACTTGGATTGAGGAATCAGAAAACTGAGTTCGAATTCCAGTCAAATCCATTACATTCACTTATGTGCTAATACCCTTGTGAAGGTATGAATCCTCTTCTCTCCACAGCTATGGGTAAATAGCAGGACAGACCAGGTTCTATAGCCTTGGATGGCAACTGGTCTACGACAGAAAGAAATGGCAACCTACTGTGGGAAAAATTCTGCCTCATCAGTCATGTATCAAAAGATACATGATTGCCTAAGTGTGTCACATATAGTACATTATTGACTGAAGCAAGTAGTATCAGAGTATATAAGTGTTTTCTACATATTGAGGCTGTAATAGTGACATTATTAAAAATATTTTCGAAAAGTATTCTATTTCAATGTTTATTATTACTGGTTAATGAATTATCCCATTGTCAGTCACTGTTTTTGTCTATATAAATCTGAACTGAAAATGTCTCTAAGTAAATCATTTTGTCTACCAGAATGCTGGTGCTTAGTCATTCTCCAAACTGTATCAAAATAGTGATAAAGTTTTATTTGTTTGAACTTGTCACTATTTGTTTGGAGACTTATCTAATAATGAACTGATTATATTGACAAGGACTAATTCTTTTGGTGATAGTGGAACACTATTTTGTAAGGCTAGAGGTGTTTTTAGAGTTTGCTCCATGATATCCTATGCAGTTGTAGCAAAGAATATAAGGGGAAAACTGTTCAAAAATTCATATGGCAGCTCACTTCCACAATGAAATAAAGAAATTGCAAGTCTAAACTCGAAAATCCAGGGGTAGAAAGAAATGTTAAAATCATGAATTGCAGGTTCAATGTCACAAATCCCAATGCATATAAACAGTTACAAATCCAACATGCAAGCTGACAGATGAGGTAGAAAAATAAACAGCTTTTTCTCAATTTGAGAATACCAACTGCTTTTATCAATGAAACAATTTTCTCATTGGTCAATCGTAGGAGAGGACACACAATATTAGCATATTCAAGATGTATTTATGGCAACACTTGCGACTAACTTGTTTCTATTTTGGTTATTATGTCTTTGGCATATCGTATAGAACATATGTGACCTTTTCTTGTTAAGTGACTTTCTCTTTTGCCACAAACTAATTATGTTCAAAAGATAAAACTTTAAAGAATATTGCAAAACTATAATCTAGAGTGAAGTCACAAAATATGGCATAGCAAATCACATATGGATAGAAAAGGGAGCTTACCACCTTTTAGAAATTGAATTAAAAGAATAAACAACTAAAACGGAAAATATGTGAATTGAAAGAAGCAGCACATATGGTATTCCCAAATAAATTTATAATATGGAAATAAGTACTATGTGAGAATCAGTAATCAAGAAATAGGATAAGAAAAGTTCTTAAAAAGTTAAACAAAATGTATGCTTAAAATAAATTCAAAACAAAGATTGAACATCATGTGTTCAAGGCTTCATAAATACAGTACTGTTTCATTCTATTGGAAAATAGTACAAAACTGGTTTGTTCTATGAGTAACTGTTTTCTTTTTACAAACTTCTCTTTATCATCGTGTTCCTTGTTTTGCCACCCATTTATTTAAACTTGTCAAGTAGGTTTTACTGACAACCATGCATCCTGTTTCCTTAAAGTCAATTTTTATAGTTTCTTTTAGCTTTCTTTGACTACCTTGTCCAATAGTTCTTTATTTTTTTAATTTATCATCAGCACTGTGTTACATGCATTTGTATTATGATTATATCCCTAGAATTGTCTTGCTAATCAAAAATACTCTACACCAAAAATGTTGATTATTTCCTAACATAATATACGAATTTCTTTTATTAAAAACCGATAATAAAGATATTCATTTTAGAAAACAAAACCAAACTATGATTGACAAAAACAAATCACTGCATTAAATAAATCAATGGACTATCACGAATGCTGTGAGTTACTTGAATTAAATATTAAGAAATATATCCAAGAAAATTAACTCTTAATTTTATTTTAATAAGTTATGTCCCTTGGATAAGATTTAGTTATTTGAAAACGAACAACCGTTCATAGTAAAGTGGAATGTATATTAATATTATTAGCTATTGATAAAGTATTCCATTTTTGTATATTTTATATTTTCATACATTTATTTCCCAGTGAGGGAATATTAAACTTATTTTTGGCATCTCAAATTTATTTTTACTTTATGTAAAAAAATGTGTGACCTTAAAAAAAAAATAATGAAAGCTAATTTTTAAATGTTTGTTAATTATTTGTGAAGGATTTTTTTGTAAAAAGTTAAGCTGAAGGCTGATACATCATATTTGGAAACTACCTGGAAAAGTTTTACTTCTGTTTTAATGTCTTATAGCTATATAAGGGATACCAAAAAAGAAAGGATTAAAACATGATGGTCAGATTATTGTGGGAAGCATATCAAGCCAAGAACTTATCAGCACTCCCTTTTAAAAAAACAAAAGACAGATTAAGTCGAAAATAATGTTTAAAGGCAAAAGGATAATGATATGGACTGTACAAACAAATGATAAAAATATAATTAAAAAAATGTAGCACTGACAAATATCATGAAATGGAGTAAAGTTAGATTTGTTCATCTTCAAAGTCATCAAATTCTTGTAGCTTAACAGTTAAAGTGATTTGTGTATTCAGCCAAACTTTTCAGAGAAAAAAAGGAATGTAAATTCAAATTTCACTTAAATTTTGTTCTTCATTTCTATCTTGTACAGTTTACTAGACTGCTGTAGATTGATGACTTGAGTAAATTACAACAACAACAAAAAAACAACTATAAATTTTAGATGGAAGTAAAGACTAGTCAAAAGTTTGTAGTAGTGTTTTACAATCCTTCATATTTTAAAAATAAAATAAAAATGAATACTGCCGCTAAAACAATGTTAGTAACATTTTTATTTTGAAAAAAAAAACAACTTAATGCCAAGAAAGCCATTGATTATTATTATTGATATTTTTACCTTCAGATTTATTATCAATTGAATTAAATTCATTTACTTGAACTAAGTTATTTTTACATAAAGCTCATATATGAAATACTTTGAGAATCTAATGAAAATATAAATTTCACAATAATATAAGCAAATATTATGAACCAAGGGACGTAACTTGTTAAAATAAAATTAAAAGTTAATTCTCTTAGATTTCTACCCATCTCAACATATAATGTATTCATCATCAAGTGATGTAAATCATTTAGGATTAGTCCATTGATTTATTCACTTCAGTGAACACATGTTTGATATTCATAGTTTTTTGTTCTCTAAAACTAATATCCTTATTCTTGGATTTTATTAGGAAGTAATCAACATTTTTTAAGATAGAGTATTGTTGATTTTACAAGCAATGGTACTTTGTTCTGGACTGAGCCAGTTTTCTTTTTCCCCACATTAATATAAAATAATAAATATAATTATGTTTAACACTCGGGGTGGGATCTTCTTTGGTCTGAGTCCTTTTCTTTATTATTTAAAATTAAAATCTTTAAGTATATAAAATTCATTAATGTTTTCTTAACTATTGGAACATTTTCTGTTAATTCACCTCAAATAATGTAAAGTTACTTATTGCAGATATTAATTCACCACAAGAAATTACAAATTTTAAATCAAAGTTTTTTTTAGCGTGCCTTGCAACAACTTCAACCCTCAGAATGAAAAATTACCAAAAATTCAAGGATTTATTCACATTTCATAAGTGCGGATGATATTCAAGGTACTTGCAAGGAATTTTTTACAATTTAAAAAAAAGAAAAGAAAAAAATTTTCTTTTTGGCTTGTTTATCAGGGTGAATACAAATGTTGACCCCACACTTAGAAATAGTGCACCTGAGTTGCTAACATTTGTAGCAATCGCAAAGGTCAACCTAACCAGAGTGTAATGGAAGGGCCTTGCTCTGGGAGAATGTGGTGTGAATTTTAGTAAATATAAATTCTTTTTATTTTGGAGTGAATTAACAGAAAAGGTTCAGCTATTGTTATGGTTCTCACTGGAAATATCATAATTTTGAATATCCTCTTTCACTGTTCGGCTCTGATTATCAACCATTTAAAAGTATTAGATTGTATCATATGGGGTTATGAATGAATGTTGAAATGTTCAATATTAATATAATTAAAATTAGTGTTAAAAGAAAGCAAGGTTTAGAAGAATGTCTACTTCTGTCTTTAATGCTTTTTACAAGTTGTGTTAGTGTTAGTATGGAGGTTGAGCAAATCAGAAGTATTTCTTCTGCTTTTATATATATTGTCTCTTTAGGACATTGGTGGTCATAGTTCTCCACAACTTCCCATCTTTTGTTGCTCTAAGTAATTTTTGGCCCTTTACTATTACTCTTTGTCCTTGTTCTGTCATCCATTTACACAAGCTGATTAAATAATTGTCTCACTGTTTCCCCTTATTTCAATATGACCTGTGGGTATTAGATTCTCCATGCCCTCTTCTCTCAATATGCATCTTAGATATTTCTGTTGTCCCTTTTTGAATATAAGTATGAATTTTATTGTAGTTCATATTTTCCTTCAAACTTTCTTGTTGCTCTGTCCATGGTATTCTCAGCATTCTTCAATACAATTGACTTTGTCACTTTAAATCTGTTCTTGATCTGTGTAGAATATCTTCAACATTCACTGCCATATAAGAGATAAGATATTACATAGTAGTTCAGTAATCTTTTCTTTGCTTTTAAGGACATTTTCTGATGTCTTTGCTTAATTTCTGAAAGCCTCTTATAAATAACAATTTCCAATTTTTTGCATTTTTAGATATGATAAAAATAAGATCAATATTTAGTTGGTATTAAACACATTTACATTATGTTATTTTTCTATTTACCAGAAGGAAAACTTAATTAAAATTAATGTAAAATCTCAGATGCTTTGAAGGGCTGCTTGGATAGAACTAAAAAGTTTTTCTACAAATAAATTAAAATGTTAAAAAAATGTCTACAGAATATGAAACTAATTGCCATATTGAACCGCATGCTAAGTGAATGACTGAAATCCCTCAAGTGCAAAATAATTAACAACATTTGTGTCACAGGTCTGCATAATCACCATAATTCTTTTTAAAATCTTTGATTTATATATCTATAAACTGAAAATGTACTAATCTGTTTAACTTGGAAATTAAAAATTCTGATTATGTTAAAATAACATTTTGTATAAAAATGTTTAGAATAAAATGGAGTGAAATAATTAAAAAAAACATAACTCTTACGACAATATTTAATTAGCAAACGAGAAAAGTAGTAGTGATAGTTCTTTCTTCTTTTTCAACTTCAATTACCATTAGGTACAAGTAAGAAAGTCTTAATATAGTTATATTTTTCCAAGTTGACTTGTTAATATATAGCTCATCTCACAAGCAAATTCACTTGTGTACTAAGTATGACCTTCACTGTTTTAAACTAAGCTTAAAAACCTATTTATTAATAGCTTGTTTACTGTTATCTTGCGGTGTCCCTATTCCTAGGGTTAAATTTCAATTAATTATATTGAAATTATTTATATTTGTAATTTATATATTTTTAATATTACTGCATTGTGAATTTTTACACTTGCAACAAAAGTAAGAAAAGTTTTTTATCATCATTGCTTATATATAATCTGTCAAATAAGTTTGCCAAAATGACTTGTATCTAAATAAAATAATGTAACAACTTTCTTTTGTGATAAATGGATAAAAGGACATTTACTGAATTTATAGATGTAACAGTTCTATTTTTTAGTCTGTTGTGTTCACTTTACACTAATACCCTTGAGAAAGGCATGAATCCATTTCTTCTCCTACCCCAAGCTATGCATAAAATAGTATGATAGATTGGTCTCTCTAAACTTTGGTGGTAGCCAGTTTGGGAGAAGTACAATTTTGAATTCAGCACTGTGAGGAAAGCAACAGGAAACCACTCTGTCATCTTTTTCAAGAATTCATGGCAATTCACAATTAATAAAGATTCTGTGGAGGTCCTATCTCACCTATCTCCTGAAGGAACATGCTATTTAAAAAAAGATTGCCTATGTAATTAATTAATTCAGTTTATTGAACTCATAAGACATCAGTTTTTGCTATCATTATCTAACATGTTCTTCATACTTATTCTTATAATCTTAGTTACATTTGAATAAAGATCATCAATAATATTTATCTACTGAATGTTTCTTCTGTCTACACATATGAACAAGTCAGCTATGTGAAATCTTATAAATTTTCTTTTATTGCATTTATTAAACTTTTGAAAAGTGATCATATAATTATTTGATGTTTTGATAAAATTCTTGATATAATTTCAACCAATAAGAAAAAGTGGTCTCATAAATAACATCTTAAGTTCCTGTATAAATATATCAGACTGGAATTTTTCATGTTTCACAAATTGTGTTGTATAAAATTAAAACTTTTATGAAGCCATTTTTTTTTTTAAAGAATAGAGGTGGGGAAAATTGATTAGCAAAAAATACTTAATAATGAAATAATAACAATTGAGAAAGGTTTGTAAGTGGAGAGGAAGAAAGAATATAATTATGGCAGAATCCTGATGAAATATTCTACCTTATCAATTAATTTTGGATGTTTATTATTTAATTATATAATTCAGTTAATTTGACTGAGCGTTGTACTTTTTCTCATGATAGATAACTGCTTTCCAATCCCACCATATATACATAGCATTAACTGCTTTGGATGAAGACTGTTGTTTGGTAATGATAGTGGAAGTTCATTTTGTATTCTCTATGATATCTTGGGTATCACAGTGGGTTTCATTTTTCATTGCTCATTAAAATTTGTTTCAGAAACAAAATATTTTCTTTACATTTAAGTAGTAAATCAAACTGAACTGCAAAATATGATTTATTGTTTGGTTTAACTTGTGGAAAAGTGGCAAAGGTTTCGCCATATTATTTATCAGAAACTTCAGAAATAAAGAAACAGAATCAAAAGTATAAACAAGTAATATATGTGAATTTATTTGATTTTGATTTATGTGAGTCCTTTGTAATGCTGGTTGATGAAAATTTATTCGGCTTGGTAGTTGATAGTTTACAAATTGAACCTTAGTAGAAGTTGAGGGTGTGTTTATTTTGGAAACTTGTTGTGGATGTCAATCTGTTATGTTTTCTTGGCCCCCAGCAGGGTAGAAAATGTTTTAAGCAGATGACCTCTTAACTTCTTCACTCAAAACACAATTGGCTGGTTTATCTGGGAGTCCCTTCTCTTTCTTTGTTGTCAACTATCTGTTTATATCTATTAAGAAAGGGCTCCAGACCAGTGGTATGAAGCTTGGTTTTGGCTAACATCAAAAGTCTCTTTTTTTTTTATTCTTTTATTTTCCAGTGTCCCTTTCTTTTTCCTTTTTTTGTAGCAGAACTTATGAGTGGAGCCTTGTTAGATTTCTAGTCACAATGCCTAGAAATTGGAGCCTGTAAAACTTCTGCCATTTTGCAATCTTTTCTTCTTCTTCCTCTTTTTATTTGAGTGTTGCCTTCTCATTAGTTAAGAGAGAAGGGTAGAGAGAAAGAGAGATATGGTTTTTAAAGGAAAGTAAATGCCTTAATTTAAATTTTTTTTTGTTTATATATTTTATTTTCATATTTATTTAATTTTACATTTGTGTTCATCACAGACTAATGTATAGACTACCCATCAAAGAGACTACCATAAAGAAATTGTGTAAATGATTTTCAATATGTAATTTGGATATTTTGTCTCTTGATTATATCTTATATCATACACCCTTGATTATTTTCTATGTTTTAATTTGATTGCTATTAACTTCAACTTTAATAGACTTGAGTGTGTGTGTATAAAATATGATTTCAAATCTAGTGTATAAAATATGATTTCAATTATTTTGGTTAATAACTATGTAAGTTATTTTAAGAAACATCTATTTTCTCTTTTCATTCAAAATTATTCCTTCAATCAGTCGATCTCGTATTCATAAAACCTACCATACCTATGGATAAAAACAACATTCTTTGAAAAAGTAGGCTGACCTTTCCAATACCAAGTTATTTCTATTGTGTTTTATTTGGCATCAAATTTTGTTACTGTTATCTGAAAATTGAGAAAAAAACATTGGCATTTCTTCTGCTTAAAAAAATCAGTAATTAAAAATTAGTTTTTGTTCTGAGTTATTTTAATTAAGTATTCAAATTCATTTTAAATTAAAAAATACTAAAATTTAATATTTGAAAACATATACAGCATTTAAAAATTTTAAAAATATTATTCATGACTTTTATTAATATGTAAATAGAATGTTATAGTCATGAAGTAGCAAGGACGTAACAAGATTTTGCTGGCTATGCCTTGACGTCAACTAATTCCATTATTGTTATGAATAGTTGATAATTAAGCATCATTTTTTAGTTGTCCTTTGATATTCATCTGCCAACTGATAATGGAAATTTACTTGGGGACTTAAGATTTAACCATGACATCAGTGTAGACTATGTTTTAAAGGAATGATTTCACAACTAATAGTTAATAATTGAAAGTTTCATAAAAAATTATCAGCTATACTAGTTTTGAACTTTAATATTGTCTGAGATAGTAGTGATAGTCCCCTTTTCTTTTTCAAACTGCAGATTCAAGTGACTTTTTAATTTAGGAAGAAATATTATTTTCTCTTTCTTGATTTAGGTTTGTCATAATTGGTCGACGTGGGTGTCGTCTTCCAAATTTCGATATAAAACTCACAAGTATCATCACAAGCCAGTAGAAGAGGCTGAAAGGTAAGTTAGTTGAAAATGTGATGGGTTTAAGTGCTCAAAAAATTATCTATCTATACATCATACAGTATTTAGTGTTTAATATGTTAAAATATGTTTTTATATAACCAGTAGACACACATAAAGAGTGCAGTCCCTAGGGACTAACTTGAAACTGCATCTGGTATGTTCTGTGAGGAAGTTTACCTTTGGGAAAGTTCACCATAAAAGGATAAAAATTAAACAATTTTTAACAGGTCTTAATTTTATTGATCAGCAAATCTAAAACATTTTAAAAATAGGGTAAAAGTAAATAATAACTGACATTATATATTTTAATTTAATTAATAATTAAAACTTATATTATGATATTATGTGCTATCCCTCTCAAGTAGTCAGGGATACAATTATCTTTGTTGGAATCTTAGAACAAGTCTTTGATTTTGTCCAACAGAAGTAACATAGGCTTTCAGTCCTTTTTTAGGTGTTTGCCCAGCCATGTACTGTTCAATTTTGACTTCAGTTAGCCTTTGTTTATTCTTAATGCAATCCAAAAATTTCCAAATTTTAGGATGACAAGAAATCTTTAGCACCTCAAAAACCCTATGCCAACCTTCTACATTACTATTAGGTTTTTGGTAAGTTATCTCTGACAGAAGAGTAGACATTCCACATTTCAAGGAGATATTTAGGAGTTGACAATGTTCTCTTCTGTCTGGATGCCTTATCAAGGTGTGTTCAAAGTAATCAACATCTTCTTGAGATTCTGACAAAAAACTTCATCACAGAGCATTTCAAATGCAATGAAAACTTTCTATACAGGCACAAATGCCAAAGCACACAGCATAATCAATTTTAAAGCAAACTCAACATCTTTTTCATATTTCTATTTAACTCTACAAGTTTGAATTTTTTTGCATAATTCACTGTGAAAAATGAAAAAAAATCCTCTTGGATTGCTGGTTGGAAAGACATTTTAGCATGCTTTGACCATTGCATTCTTGAAATATGAAGTGACTGAAATGGGAATAGAAGATGGGTCCAAGTTTTTTTTATGATTTTGTAAAATGTTGTGTATATATTTTCTGATTGATTGGACAATAAGGGAAACAATAAAGGCAATGAAATGTTTTCTTTCAAACCATGAAGAGTATACAATTGACTGAGTAGTAAACAGCTTGTTTTAAATGTTTTATCCGTGTATCAGTGCTTGCTCCTTGTTAGTAATTGGAGATTTCTTTTTGTTGTAAATATCAAAATGCATTCTTCTAAATTTCCAGAGTCAAAGTTAAAAATTTTTCACCACTTGATAATTTTGTAATGGCATTGGCAAAAGTGATATCATTTTGATGATGTCGTAGCACTAGTCTAGCATTATTTCTTTGTCTAATATTTTGCATTGTTTGTTTAGTTTATCAATACTTGGAAGTTTATCTGCAGTAGTTTGACTGCAGTCCTTAAGAGCAGATGATAATTTAATATAACATTAGGAAAATGTGTAGTTTTCTCCATTTGCATACAAACAGTTTCACATAGTTTTTCAACTTCAACTTTTTGCACATCACTGCTATGATTATTCTCATTCAAAGCATTAACTATTTTATCATCAGTTACATGAATCCATGCATGACATTTAGGTTTTTTTATACATCTTACATTTATCAAAAAGTGATGCCATACTTTCCATAACTGTAATGACATCATACCTCTCTTGCAAAACTTTGGTTGGTTTTTAGTTTTGGTTTGGTTTTAGTTGATTTTTATTTCTTTCTTTATGCTCATTTCAACCCTTTTAGCTATTATGAAAATTTCTAGATTCAGATTATATATATATATATATATATATATATATATATATATGCATATGAAGAAATATAGTTTTAAGGTATGCTATATTTATGGGATAAAGTGCTCAATATCAGAGATAGAGTGTATGTAAAAGTGAACTTGCTAGATAAAATCTAGTTTCATACTAATGTAATCGTCAGGCCATGTGGCCTGATGATTGCACCTAGCATGAAACAGTCTGTTGCCTCTGAGTGTTGACTTTAATGTTGAATTTTATATATATATATATATATATATATATATATATATATATATATATATATATATATATATATATATATAAAATTCTAAAAGTATTAATTGTAAAATCTAATCAATTTATATGGTGATGTTTATTTGCAGTGGATTTACCTGTAAACAAATGAAATGGTTTTGATTGTGGACAGTGACTTAATGTATATTAATCAGATTATTTTTGCTTCATAATTTGGACATTTTTATACAACTGATTTATTGAAATAGTCATAAAATGAAAACATAGCTTTTAATGTTTTCATTACTATTGAGATAAATTATTTGAAAATGTAGACCAAAGATGTACCACTAATGTCAAATATTTCAACTATGAAATGATAAACTTTGATTAAATGTATATTTCTATATAAATTAATGTCATTTAAAATATATAATTCCATTAAAATTAATTTAAATAAGAACAAATATTAAACAGTTTACAAGTAGGTTTGTGAAATAAATTCAAATTCAGTACAAATAATAAATACAGCATAAAAATTAACACAACTTATTTTCTAATTTGAGACATATTGTTTTTTAAAAAAAAGAGAAAAAAAGTTACTGACTTCTTAAAATACTCATTTGATTTCATCATCCATGATGTAAAACATGTAAAACTATTTGAACATTTTGGAAAGAATATTTTTAAATTTTTCAAATTTCTTTCATTTACTTTTTTATAAAATGAATGAAGCAAATCAACCAAAAATATACATTTCAGTAATAAACTTTAATTTGTGTTTATTATTGTAAATGTATACAACTCTGTAAAGAGTGCTGAAAAGTTCTCGGCTCAAACCAGTTTTAAAAATCTAACCAAATGACAAAACATTGGACTTTTTGGAAGGAAAAACTTTTCAGCACCTCCTTTTATATATATATATATATATATATATATATATATATATATATATATATATATATGTAGAAGTCATAACATAATTCACCTCCTAGAATGCACACTATGCCAGAAACAATATGTAGGAAAATCTGAATGGCCCTTTCACTACAGAATTAACAATTATCGTAAACGAATTAAGTTGACTCCCCATGAAAAATTGTTACCTGTAGAACAACATTTCCGCCTGGAAAAACACGATTTCAAAACCCATGCCAAATTCACTATAATTGAGAGAATAGAAAAGTTCAGAGCAGATAACATTAGAAAGATTTTAGAGTCGCATGAAAATAAGTGGATACAACGTCTAAAAACAAAATATCCAGCCGGGCTAAATCACAAATTTAACAATATATAGATTAAATCAACAAATAAAAAAAACTACCCACATTTCTCACCCACACAAGACAGACAGGCTTACGGAGGTGTAGAGGCCTCATACTTATACACTCACCCACACGAATAGACACACTTACACACATCATACGCACTCACTCCCTAATGAGCCAAATGATAACACACACCCACAGCAATACACACGCTTACACATATCATACTCACTCACTCCCTAAGAACCAAATAACACACACACACAAACAAACACTAAACAGAGACGCATCCCCTCACCAAGTCCAATAAAACTGTCAAACTGACCAGAGAATTCATAGCAGCATCCAGCTCTTATCTCAAATAACAACTTAAAAGAGACTGTTTGACCAACACAAGGAATGTTAAAAGATTCATGTTAAAAAGATAAAAAAATAAAAAAACAAATGAAAACTACAGACAAAAGTTCATTTTCTCCATCAAGACATTCATTTCTGTAGTTTAGTGCTAGCAGCAAGCAGAAATATTTCTCCTCCGGATGATGGCCATTTCGGCTGAAACTAGTCGAGGAATCTAAATGGAATAATAATAAAAAAACGAAAGAATATTAATCTACAACCCAGTGTGTCTGAGGATTTTAATTTTTTAATTTTTATTGTCCAAAATATATATATATATATATATATATATATATACAAACACACATATGATTTAAATTTGAATAAGAATTTGTTAGAATGGTATACATAATATGACAATTTGGAAAACTCTTGTCATCTACATGGGCAAAATAGAGCATGATTCCTGTTAGTCATATGAACATTGGATTTTTTTCTTTGCTTTTTACTTTAACTGTATCATTTTTTGAGATTGGATTTTACTAATTTCAACTCAGATTTATTTATGTATTCATTTGTTTTAAGAGTTTTTGTATCCTATATTAATACAGTAGCAATTTAGAAAGAACAGAAGATAGGTTGAAGAAGGCCAGTCATATATTAACAGTAATGGACTCGTACACTTTGAAAGCATTTTTTGTCTGAGTAAATTATCTTAATTCTTTTATTTTCAATAAAACAGTATTCTCCAGGTCAAAATTGTGACTATGAGCCTTTCTGTAGCATACCTGTACATTGAGTGTTGTTTAATTTGGCATGCATAATAGCAAAGAGACAATAGTAACTTGTAACCTATTTGTGCTTTAAAAGACTCAGTGTTGATTTTAAAGCAATACTTATTATGATAGATAAGTTTTTTTGCTTTGCTTTTCCAGATATGATGTTTCTGTGATCAAGTTCTTCAGTCAGTTATTTGCTATCTTTGGCTGTTAACATTCATACTTCATTACCAACCAGACATGAGGAATTTTTTTCATGGAATTTCCACTAGCCAAATCAATTTTGATAATCCTTAAGACAATGGACAATGTGAACAGTATAATGTAATTATATGGCTTTCAGTAATACTTGCCCATGACTTATTGGGTTCTTGTCTTACAGAATGCATTGCATTCAATTCACACTCTACTGTCAACTACTACTAACAACACTTCACATGAAAGATTGTTTAATTTCTAAAACTTATCATGTATGCTCTATTTCAACATGGTTGACTTCATTTTTGAGGTGCCATGTCAGACAATCAAAATACAGCCTGATTGTTAAAATAAAAACAAATACCCATATTCATTTTTATAATGGCAGAGAGACAACAGGGATTTAACCCTAGCACATCATTTCTGAAAGAGCCTGTTTGAAATTTAGGACCAAGTCATAAACCCTGATAACCTGAATGCATTAGATAAGTCATAAGAAACATTCCAATCAAAGTACAGAGCAGAAGGAAAATAAATCTATTTTTCTTATTGGCCAGTCATTGATTCTTCAGATAAGAGAAACTTATTTTCCTAATGATAATCTGAACATGTACACAACACCCACACATAGGAACTCATGACTTTTGTAATGTATTGCTGTACTTGGATTTTTAGTTGGAGATACTAAATTGAGGCTTTTCTCTCTGTGTCTATGTTTTTTTATTTTATTCTGATAATTTTAATTAACAACAGAGGAGAGTGTGATGATTTTATTTGTTATGCACTTCTTGATTTTGTAAGGATACTTTCAATTATTCAATATAGGATCATTAGCATCATGGCTGACAAGACTGTATATATACTTTACTGCTATCTCTTGTGACGTCAGTAGACTTTTTCTTATTGAACAGCTGCAGATATTCTTGTCATGTTGGTATGGTATGTACTTTGTTGAATAAAACCTCAGAAATAAATTCAGTTTCTACTATGCTAACATAATAATATGAGAAGGTGCTGAAAATTTCTCAAGAAGGGATTCCTCAAGAAATTCTGGTTATTTGTTCAGATTATATGAAGTAGGTTGGGCTGAGGATTTTTCACCATCCCTTCATATTTCCAAATACATGCAAATGAATACTTATGCACAACCTTTATGCAGAATAATAACTTTTCTGCAAAATTCTATTATTTTACACAATATTTAATCTGTACTTCAACTCTTTTTATCCCAATAAAAAGTACTTGATAAAAAGATTTGTAGGATAAAACTTAAACTAAATTCAGAACTGTAATATAAATAAACTTAACAAAAGTAAACAATACATAACACTTATACAAATATATTTTAATTTAGGAATTTACAAGTATATTTTGTCAATGACAATCTTACTGCAGAAATACAGACATGTCTACAATGACTACCTCAAGCATACAACTTAGATTGGGTTTTACTAGTAAATACACATATACATGAACAGTATTCATTCTAGACTTATGAAAAAGAACAGTTCAGACAGGTATATAAAATACCTACAACCTATATAAAATACTTACATTTTCAAGAGCTGGCATAAATTATCATTTAGATTGTAACCATTGCAAGGTCATAACAATCTTATCTCTTGTAATGTCAACAATATTAACAATAGGTTAAATGTTAAATAACATAAGATATCACTTATTACTTGAGAATTTCTGTTTTATCATTTCTTCTTTTAAGTGAATTCCTCTTTGCAAAGATTTCTAAGCATCAGGATTTATTTTATAAAGTATTTAGAATTGACTTCCCATAAATATTTTATGCCTTGTGTTTGTATTGTGAATGATGTCATTTGTCTTTTTGTTGTTATTCACTTGATGCATTTTGTTTTGCATATTTTTCATATCCTTGAGATATATTGTGTAAAGTACATATTGACCAGTATTACTTAATATATATAGGCCATTGGCTCATCATATATTTATTTATATATATATATATATATATATATATATATATATATATATAATGTCATCCACAGACAGACTGTTTCGCTGTATCACAGCTCATCAGTGCGGCTAGACATCCGGTTGCCTCTAGCTAAGATCGAAACCCGACTGTATTGGTATCAGGCGGATATTCTACCACTAAGCTGTCGGCGCACGGTCGGGATGAAGGTGGATTTTAGCGTATTTATTTTTGGAAACACGCCCAGTGACCGACAGTGATATATATATATATATATGGCTAGGATGAGGTCTCAACCTTTGAATGGCAACCTTCCTAGAGATGATGTCTCGATAAAAGCACTTGGCATACTTGGACAACTGTGAGTGTCTGAGTTGGGAGTCAGGAAGAGCATTTGACCTTGTAAAACCTTGCCTCAAATCATTATGACAAATCCTCTGTTGGAACCTAGAATCAAAATGAGAGCTAATTTTTCTGTTATGTTTTCAATTATTTCTAATGTTGGAAGTTTCATTTTGTTTTCTTTTAATCATTTAAAACATGTTTTAGAAAGAAAAAAAACAAAGAAACAAGAGTAAAGCAGATAATTTAAAATGCTATTTGTACAAGTCTCTAAAAAGATTTGTGCTTTGGCTTCATTTCTACTGAATACATCCTCTGTAAGACACTTTTATTGTTCACTTGTCTTGGCAATAACATTTTCAGCATCTTAATATTTACACTTTCAGTTTAATGCTATTTAAAATAATAAATAACATTTATTTAGATAGCAGTGCATTGAAAATTTTTACTCTATTCCATTTAGAGAAATGGAATTAACTGGATGATATATGTGTAATATAATAAGGTAATGTAGCTGTGACAGTCATAGAATGTTGATAGGATTTGACACTTTTTGACTGTGGATTGATTGTTGAAAGGTCTGAAGTTTCAACTGCTATAGGTTTTTCTTGAGCAATAATAGAAAACTTATACCAGGAAAATTTGAATCCTGAAAGACATCAGTAGCATGTGAAAATTGTAGGCACTCACAAGTGAATGATACTGTCATTGACTAACAACAGGTAATCAGCCATTGAAGTGGAATATTAAAACATGTTCTCTTTCAATGCTTTACAGCATTCACATTCCATTGAGTTTCAATCATTAACCAATATTTCTATTACCACCATTGACATCATTTACTGCATCTCACCTGGGCTAGAGAATCACCTTTGAATTGTGAAAGAATGATGCTGTGTTGTCAGACAAATCATAGTTGCAGCTCATTTGGACAGACGGTTGAGTTTGTGTGCAGAGGAGACTGCATGAGACTATGGATCCAGCCTTTCAATCAGGTGTTTTACAAGCTGGTGGTGACTCTATAAGAAGCTATTTACAGATTGTTTTAAAAAGTTAAATTTCTGTCAATTTTATATCAGGTATGAATATTGTAAGTTTTTAGTGTTTTTTACTGAAAAACAAACTTTACTAAAAGAGCTAAAAAAAGGAAAGGAAATTGTGGAGATCCATGATCACCTATGTTCTGAAGGGATACAGTATATTTGAATCGATTGTTAAATTTTTAGTTGTTTAGATTCTGTAGATGTATTTGTGTTTCCAAACTTCATACTTAGAATATACAAAATAAATGTATTATTTTCTTTTCTTTGGCCCAGTATCATTTCTTGTACAGTCTTTTTATCTGTGAAATGAAAGATATTTACATATTCTGTATTTCTTTGTATTTCTGTGTTCCATCTGAAGCCTTATCAAAATTATTTCATTTGCTTATGGAAACAATATTTTGTGAATAAGCCAAGCATCAGTGAATATTTCCTTCACAAATTAAATAGAATCCTTTATCAAGCATCTAGGAAAAGGTGTATAAATGCAATTCATATTTTTTTAAAATCCAGTAACTTTTGGATTTGATAATAAATTGAATATTTCTAAAAGCAAGAGGAAAAAGAATCATATTCATCATTCAATAAAGGCTGATAACCTGTTTTAAATTTAAAATTGTAGATTTCTATTACCTTAAATATGAAAAATATGTTACTTTTCTGAAGAAAATAAATATTTTAAATGATAAATACATGCTTTCTATGTCAGTATGTAAATATTTATAATGATTATCTATCAATATCAATTGCATTGCTGGTCTCATATTTTAAACATCTTTGAATGTGCCAGAAATATAAGACTGTAAATATTTAACTATGTATTAACATTCATTTGTATATAGATAATCATATAGATATAGTACAAATCAGAAATTTTTCCAATCCTCCTGATGATGTTTGTGTTATAAAGAGAGTCTCATGACACTATCTATTGTCAAAGTCCTTCCTGATAACCATTTTCACAAGTACTTCTAATTTTCTTTTTCTCATTGGTATATCTGAATAAAAGGTGGTGAAAGTAAAATTGCAACATTATTGTTTTATTTTGATTTGAACTAAGGTTAACAGTATAATTGAAGCACTCATACTGCAACAGTCTGATACTTTTTCTGTAAATGCTTTTATCTGAGCAGAAGGATGTTTCCTTATAACTGATACTGGTTAACTAGACTACAGTTAACACAACAATGGCCACCATAAAATCCATTATTAATTATAAAAATTAAAATAAAATTCTGGTATTAATCATAAAAATTAGAATAAAAATCAAGTATTATAGGCTTTTAAAAAGTCCAGTATTATAGGTATATATAAAAAAACTGGCATCAATTATAGGTTTCTATCCTTAACCTTTCAATGCCATCCATCTCATTTTTTGGATTAAATAATACATATATATATTAAGTATATGCAAAGAAATAAACTTTGGTTAACTAGCTCTACATATTGTTCATCCATAGTTTTGAAACACTTATGAAATCAAGATCTGAAATTTGTTTGTGTCGCTGTTTGTTGTTGTTAGAGATTTGTTATCTAAAAACCTATTTTGAAGAAAATAGGTTTAAATCATATAAATTTGTTTATGACTTCTTTGTTTATCTTTAAAAAACAAGCAACATGTCAATAAGTAAATATTATTCAGTTTTCCTTTTTGTATTCTGTTTTCAAAATTAAGCTAAAAAGTCCTTTGTATTACAATGCTAATTTAACAACTTGATTCTTTCTTGTAGTCCATCAAAATTGAAATACAAATTGGCAGATTATTAATACAAAGTTCCATCATCATTCATTCATATAGCTTGTTGTTTCACTGAATTCTCCATCATAATTATTATTAATTCACATTTAATTTGTTGCTTTATTTGGAAAAAATGAAAAAAAATTAAAATTTTTACTGTTTATAATATTTTAAATACATATTTATTATGTAAAAAAACAAATATTAAATTTTATGATGCAAAGCTGGACTTAGATGATTTTGTGTTAGTTAAAATTTGAATTTTACTTTTAGATGAAAATGAAGTGAGAAAAAAAACAGTGAAGTCAAACATGTGGCTAATACTATAAGTGTCTTTAAGCATTAATTATATTGATAACTGAATTATCTCAAAATAAACTAATTGAATAAAAAGTAACATCAAGTGTGAAAGAGCAGTAAATTTTAAAAAATTAGTTTGAACTTAAGAAGACACTAAAGATTGAAAAAAGTGCATTGGTAGAGGAAAGAATAAGAGGAAGATGGATGATGGCTAATCATATATAGCCAAAGAAGGAACAATTACAAGAAGATTACAGACTTATGTGGCTGACTTTGATGTAGAAAATTCTAACTAAACAATTTGCAGTGGAAATTTTTAATTCATTAGAAAACCAAGAATTTTTGCCTAAGGAGCAGATGGGATGAAAAGGGAAAGCAAGGGACAAATTACTTAAAATGTATTGATCTAGATTCTAGTAATGACGTAGATAGAATAAAAAGATCTTCAATCCTTCAATTGCAGATATTTGAATGTTTAGATATGCTAAAAATGATTTTAAGAACATATAGTCAAATGCATAGCTAATGCAATGTAATAATGGAGAACAAACTGCAGGGAGAAGTCTGTAGCTAAGATCAATAAACATTTTCAAGGAAATATCTTTCTCTCCTATTTCATTAAGAGATGCCACTTAATTGCATCTTGTGGAATTATAATGGATGATATGAATAAATGGTAGGATGAACCCAACCATCTAATGTATTAGGCCAGAAAGTAAGTCCTGTCCATTCTTGATATGATCAATTTTAGGGTACTTTTTCAATACTTACAGTAAAATAACTGTTAGATTTTATATTCTAATGATTTTTTCTTTATTTACAGATTACTTAATATTAGATTGAATAAATTTTGTATTGATTTTTACTCTTTTAATATGGGTTTCGATCAGATCTATATTATATATTGTCTGCTGTATGAATTTAGAAAGTTATCCATACATGCCAATGATGATTTGAAAATTTTCAATTGAGAAATTGTTCTCTTGAAGATTTTCTATAATCCAGACAACCAAGTTCTGTCAATATCAATGTTTGTAAACCATAGCTGAGAAAAATTCTAAACAAGTTAGCCGAGAATTAGCAAAATGGTTCAATATAAGTCACAGCTCAATCTAAAACACCTTCATAAACTAGGAAAAGTGTGTAAACTTGCTCATCATTTGACTGTTTCCTAGCATGAAGAGTTACCATTTTGCTTTGTATTGCTTACTACCAAACCATTCCTGTGGTTCCTCATTGCCAATGGTGAAAAGTGAGTTCTCTATAATCATATCCAATGAAAATGCCAATGGTTAACACTTACTGAAAAAAAGATGACATCTGAAAAGAATCATGCTCTATGTCTGATGGGTGGTGACTATCATGAAGTGCTAAACCAAAATGAAACTGTTAATGCAGAGAAGTTTGCACAAATATTTAAAGAAAAAAAGTGTCTGTCATTGGTTAATCTTAAGGGTGTGTTGCTCTTACATGATAATGCAAGAATATATATTGTTTGAGTCACTCAGGAAAAGACTATGGCACTAAATATGGAAGTTTTGCTTTACCTTTATAATTTCCTGACATTACTCCAACTAAATATCAACTTTTTAGATCATTTTTAGAGTGAAAATGTTTTATTAATTGTGAAGAGGTTAAATCTGATATTGAGTGCTTTTTACATGAAAACCTGAAGAAAGAATTTAAAACTTGATGATGAGGGTAGTATTGACTGTGAGGTTTGAATTGATGGAATAAAAGAATGGAGTTCCTCTGAACATTTACCATGAAAATAGTGATAGAATAGTGAAGGCTAGCAATGTTGTGCCTGTAGAAAAGGGGCTACAGGGTTGTAAATGTCATCACCAACAAGTCTGTATGAACAACTTTGGCCTTGGAACCAAAGCTGGAAAGCGATGATTAACAGCTCCAAGATATGACAGCAATACTCCATTTTTGGTCTGATCTGACTCTTGTAAAGATAAAGCATGTATTTTCTGTCAAGGTAACTGTGAGCCAATTATTTTTCCAGCATATTTGACAATGCATTGTATATATAAATTCCACTTGAGATTTGGAGTGAGCTTGAGTCCCAAAAGATATTTGAAGCAAAGAGACTCATTGTCCAGTGGTTCGTTTAACTTTGGAACTTTATAATTGAAACAGTCCAGCCAGACCAGGTTTCTTCATGTAAACAAAGCTAAAACAATTGAAAGGTATTGTAGACCTATTAGACCATAGATTTAACCTGAAAGACAATAAAATACATGGAATACATTCAAAACTTGCCCTATAACTGTAAAAAGTGTGAAACATGAAGGGATAGTTGAACCCATCATTGTTGGTATACTTTGAACAGTTTTGACTCCAAGAAAGAATTGAAATTATCCAAATGATAGCATTATTAAAATCAGCTGGAATGGTGAGGAAAATGCCAAAAGATGAAGCAGACTTACTGCCACATAATCTCCAAGGAAAGTCACTAGATAGTATGAAAACTCAGTACAAATATAATTATCATCATCATTATTATTATTATTATCATTTTTTTTGGTTGATTATTTTTATGGAGTAATTTTATTTTAAAATAAGTTTTTCATTTATGATAAAATTTCAGAATAAAATGTTGATTAACAGAATATTACAAAAATTTTTGTTCTCTTTGGTTGTTTATTTTTTTCTTTTTCTTTCTCTATTTCTGCTTTCATTTTTGACATCTTTGTTTCTAACCTTTCTATTTTTTTTCTCTCTTTCTTTCTGTTTATCTTATCTTTTCTCTTTAGTTTTTTCCATTTCTCTTTTCTCTAAACACATTCTTTCACTTTTACCCATTTTTACTTTCTTCTTTCTTTTCATCTTGTTTTCATTTCCTTCTAATACTCCTTCCTTATTAATGTCTGCCAAATATTTAGACATCCTGTTCAAATTTCAGACACTCGTTATCTTTACAGTTTTCATAGAAGAATGATCAGAGAAATTAATTTCTATAATCCTATTCACCATTGAATGTAAGGAATAACAATACTAGATTTATGAATAGTACTTTGCCATATAAAAACGAATGCACAAGATAAAAAAATCATTTACATGTACAACAGTGTGTGTATATATCTCAGCATTGTATGTATGTATGTATGTGTGTTTATACACACACACATACACACAGAGTTTAATATTCATAATCTTTATTTTTTAATTTAATAATAAATTGGAGATTAATTAGTTATCCTGATTTCCTATACAATCTAATATTAAATTTAAAGCATTAATAATTTGTACCTAGGGTTCATCGTCACATTATTTGAATTTTCATATACTTGTAATTTGATTGGCCATTACACCTTACATAAAAATATTCCTCCTAGTGGGGGTAGTGATTGGTTTTGAACCCTTTAAAAACTTTTTATTTTACAATCAACACCACCACTTGAAAATTCTCGGACATTTAGGCTGGTAAATGTTCTTTAATACTGTTTATTATAAACAGAGCATTTACTTAAATATTTGAATCTATAAAAAGAATGTATAAACATAAAAATGTCTTAAATAATATGTATCTATATATTTATGTATATGTATGTGTATATATATGTGTGTGTATATATAAGTCTATGTATATATGTATGTGTATATCTATGTATATATATATATATGTATGTGTATATGTATATATGTATGTGTATATATATGTATATATACATGTATGTGTATATATATATATATGTATGTGTATATATATATGTATGTCTATATATATGTATATATATGTATGTCTATATATATGTATATATGTATGCGTATATATATATATATATGTATGTCTATATATATATTTATGTATATGTGTATGTATATATATATATATGTATGTATATGTGTATGTATATATATATGTGTATGTGTATATATATATATATATATATAAGTATGTGTATATATATATATATATGTATGTGTATATATATCTATGTGTATATGTATGTATATATATAATGTATGTGTATATATATGTATGTATATATATATATATATATATATGTTTGTATATATATATATATGTGTATATGTATGTTTGTGTATATACGTATATATATATATGTCTGTGTAGATATATGTATATATGTATGGGTGTGTATATATATGTATATATATATTTGTGTGTATGTATATATTTATATATATATGTGTGTGTATATATATATATATATATATATATATATATATATATATATATATATATATATATATATATGTATATATATGTGGTTGTCTACATGAACGATCCTGCCGATTTTACACAAAATATGCAGGCCTATTAACTCAGAAATTTCGGCACCATCAAACGAATCCTGTGGTACATTAAATCGATCCTTTTTTGATAACTTAATCCAGATTGTTCCATTATGGAATGATATGGATTTGCAGTAATGTAAATGTATTTCTGTTTGGTCAGGTGCAATATTTACAAAGCCCCTGATGAAATGCAAAGTCTCCTGTAGACCTCTTTTGAATATTGATTGTTAGAAGTTCTTAATGACATATTTTATAAATACATATTTATTTTTATTGTTGATCTTGTGGAACCAAAAAATGCACTCACCTGTTCCCTCCATTGATTGGCTTGCATGCCAATTTTTAATGATTTGCATATTTTTTTCCAAATCTCTTGGCTTATTTTACCCAGTTCATTTTTTAAGGTAGGATTTAGGAAATGAAAAGAAGGGTTATTAGGGAATTCTTCCTTATGGTCCTTTATGGTAAAAGCTTGCTTACAGAAAATTACATGGACCCTGTCACTTATTCCTAGTTTGGTTCTGATATTTTTTGCCTTCTCACTTATATTTTTAATGTATGAGTCTGGTACTTTTTTGTAAATTTTAGTTACTTCTAAAGTTACTTCTGTAAGCTTCCAGGTTCATGGTGTAAATATTTTTGTTTTGTCAGCTTTAATTAGAATGTTTTTTGTATTTTTAATTCTTTTTACTTCCGTAGGGCCATATAACAACTATACCCAGTCACCAATCTCCCATTTGGGAGATTGGTGATTGTGACATTTCTGGATCCAGGGCGCCTTTTGGGCCAGGAATCAGAAATTTTAAGTCCTTACCTTAATATCAAAAAATTTTTATTAAGTGAATATGAAGCCAGATAAAAAAATCAAATTTAAAACCCCACTGTTATTCTTAAGATACATTTCCTCCCCATCCTCCCTTACATTTACGTTACATTTGCTTTTCTTCTTCTTTTCTGTATACATTTACAATACACTTGCTTTCCCATTCTTTTCTTTTCTTTCCTTTTCTTTTCTTCACCTTTCTCTTTTTCTTCTTCTTTCTTCTCCATACCCCCTCCTTTTCTATTACACTTGACATCAGGTTTTTTCAACTGTCATGAACCTGTTTATTTATTTTTGAAAAATAATGTAGCGTTCTTGGTTGTTTTTTTTTTAAAAATAAAGTGTTAAGGTGGTCATTTGGAAAATATTGTTTGACGAGACCTTGAGGTCAAAACCAAAGTTGCGTATTCAATTGACCTGATTTTTAAAGTTAAAAGCTCTACATGTTATTTTCACTTTTATTCATTTATTTTTTTTCACAATTGTATTGATCATGTTTTAATGCTACTGTTTCCTAGTCTGATTCAACTCTGACCATTAATCTTTCATATATATATATATATATATATATATATATATATATATATATATATATATATATATATTTCTCTTTCATTCATAAGGACGTCCTCCCTACCCATCATATTAATTCAGTGATTTATCAATATAAGTGTAGTTGTGGACTCGACTACATAGGGAGGACGTCCCAGCATTTGGATTTGAGAATAAAACAACACTTAGCCCCCAGGATTTTGAATCTGGATGCCAGGAAAAGCCAACTAACCAATACTTCTGGCTCTGCTATTGCTGAGCATGTAATAAATAGCAGGAATTGTGTGGTTGATTTTAGTGGTGACTGTTTTTCGATTTGATCTAGGTCCCACTCCACCTATCACTTCAAGGTTCTAGAGTCCATGTATATCAGATCCTGTGGTCCTTCTCTTTATAAACAGAGGGAATGCTTACTGGGTCTCAATGTTATTGGACTCTAGTTTCTTGAAATTCATATTATTTTTTTTTCCCTCCCATTCGTTATATTAATTTAATTTACATGCTTATATATTTTTTATATCCCAGAGAAATAAACTTGATAAGTCCTGGGATGAAACCGGTTGTTCTTTTTTAGCTTTTTTAAAAATGCCATATAAATTTTGCTTTTTCCTAGCTATTGTTAAATTTCGTACCATAAAAAACTTATTTAAATGTATATATATATATATATATTTATAAAATATCATTACTCATCCTTGCCACATGACCAGCCCAACACAATTGTGATTGCACTGTGAAGGTCTTGATGATCCCAATCTTGTATTTCTCAAAAAGGTTGGCATTTGACACTCGATCATCAAAAGTCAGGCCACAGATTGTATGGAGACAGCCTTTATGGAAGACATCTAATCGATTAGTGTGCCATCTATAAGGTGTCCAAGTTTCAGAGCCATAAAAAAGAGTTGACAAAACGACAACTTTGTACACTTGGATTTTAGTGCAAATCTTTATTCCCCTTTCATCCATTAACCTAGGATGCAGCAAACCAAAGGAAGTGCTGGCTTTTGCAATGCAATTAACAATCTTGACATCAAGTGATGCACTTGAATTTACCATGCTCCTGAGGTATTTGAAAGATTCCACATACTTGAGATTCTTTCCATCAACTTGTAAAGGGACCTCAGGAAACTTACGAACAGGGGTCTCTGTTTTACACCTTGAATTTGCTTCAGTGTCTGGCAAAGTTGATGAATAACTTCATTTTTGTTAATGCTGATGGTAAGTCTGAATGCCTTGCATGCTGCAGAAAACTGGTTGAGTAAATCTTGAGCTTCTAAATAATTAGCTACAATGGCCACATCATCTGCAAAAAGTAGATCCCATATAATACTGGTATGTAGAAGGGTTTGGGCTTAAACTGCTGATGGTTAGTCTTCCATCAGTTTGAAAATGAAATTTAATACCAGTTTTTGTATCATGAAAACATGCCTCAGCATCACTGAAAAGAATAGTGCACCATGATACAGCCTTGCAAAAATCATGTCAATAATGCCATGACTGGAGGAAAATCCACACTAAGATTCAGGGTAGATGGCATCAAAAATGTGTTTTATAATTCTGTTGAGGATGAGCCTCACCAAAATTTTTCCACTGATTAACAAAAGTGAGATGTCCATATGGTTATCACATACTGTTTTAAGACCTTTTTTCTTGGAGAGGTGTTGCACGGGGGCATTTTTGAAGTCCTGAGGAACATGGCCTGATCTCCAAATTTGAATGAACAGATCGTGCACTAGCTTACAAAGTGTATACCATCAATGTTTGTAGATTTCAGTAGAGATAGCACCCTCACCAGGAGCTTTTCCTGATGTTATCTGTTTGATAGAAACTTGTACTTCTGGAAAAGTGGGTTCCAGAGATAACTTAGGAATTTCAGCATGTTGTGGTACAGCAGATAGAGCTTTATCATATGTGACTGAGGTGCTGTTGAGCACTGTTTCAAAATGATCTTTCCAGCACTGAAGTATGGCTTCTTTATCAATTAGGAGAGTATCCCTATCATTGGCTAGAATTGGAGAGACACCGTGCTTTTGATACATCAGGAAGATGAGTTTCACTCAGTGCAGCTATATCAATGTTGTACTTCTTTAGCTCCAATGCAACCAGAACTGTCTTTCTTTCTAGTACCGAGTTGTTGTCCTGGAGAGTTTGTACATTTCAAGAGTCAAGATGAAGTTGATGTTGTTTTGTAGAGTTTTTCGCAGTAGCCCATGCTGCAATGCTGGGAGACACCTGCCAGGCCAGACCCCTTCACTTAATATATATGTTATCATTTGCCCTTGTGATAAAACTCATTTGTTATGTATCCATTCTGCTTTTTTCTTCATTCAAAATCTTGTTCATTAAGTATGATAATTCCTTTAATGAATACTAAAAACTTTTATGAGTTATTGTTAATGATCTTTTTTATTTGGCATTTGGGCTTGTTAATTGCATTTCCTTGTGACAGATTCCTGAATGTTTGAACTAACTTGACCAAATAAAATAATGCTATTTTGCAGAATATATGGACAGATTATAAAGAAAATATTACAAAACACAGTTCAAAAGAGGAAATTGCTTAAGGTGATGTCTTATACAATTTAGCATTAAATTTGATAAAATTTCCAATAGAATTTTGTTTTATGAATATAAACAACTCTTAAATGAACAGACTATAAGACACTTTTTTCTACATTGAAATCTTATGAAGATACTCTTCATATTTTGAAAATTTACCAGACTTGTTAAAATGACAATGAATTTATCCACTATTGAAGTTAGTATTCTACTTGAAGAATATTCCTATCCAAGCATATATCATTTTAACAGCCATTCTCAGTTAACAATGTCATACTTACTTTTTGAATAAGCACATAACCTGAAACATTTTTGCTTCTTGTTAACAGATGTATGTTGACAGTGTTAAGAGAAAGTATAATAGCTTAGATGAGATCTGAAATTCTAAGTGGAACACCTGAAGGGAAGCTCTAGTGACATTGGTGAACAAGATCATCCAAAGGAAAGAGAAAAAAAAGGAGATGACAAATGAAATTCTTAAGATAATGAAACGGAAAGAGCAAACAATATCAAAGAATGGTACTGAATATAAAATATTAATTACAAACATTTGAAACAAATGCAAACAAACAAAAAATGGATGACTCAATGGAACTTGTATGGAGAGAGCAACATAGCTATAGCAAACATTCATAAAAGAAATAACAAGTCAAAAGGCATGCTCCTTGATAGGATGCATAAAATCTGAAATGGAAATGCTTATAAAAGGGAAAGAGAAATTCAGATATGGAATGGATGCATCAGAGAACTCCTCCATGATAAAAGAGGGAAACCTACAAAACATAGACAGTGAAAGCACTTGAAAATATTAAAATCTGGGATAAGATCAGCACTGGACAAGATGATCTGGAACAAAACATCAGGCTCAGATGGGATTCTAATCTAATTGCTAACAGCCTTTGAAGATTTCAGGATCAACAAGATTACAGAAATAATAAATGAAATAAATATATGACAGTAGCAACCAAGTAGAAATGAATGTAAGTTTTATACAATCTATTATATGAGCTACATAGCTTATGATCTGTATTCAAATGATTAGAGCATTTACCAGCAGGATTAGACTACAAATAGTATGGCAATTAAAGATATTGGAACAAGAAATGTGATATTTATGCAATGCAAGCAATAGAAATGCAGAAAAACTTAAACTTCTTTTTCATAGATTATGCAAAAGCATTTGATAAGGTATGACACAAAGATCTATTTGAACTACTAGGAAAACTTGATTTATTTGGGAAACATATTAGAATAATCCAGAATGTTTATTGGAAACAAATTGCCTTCATATGGATAAAAAATGAATTGTGTAAGTATACAAAAATAGAAAGGAGTGTAAGACAAGAATGTGTCTTCTCACCAGTTCTATTCAGCCTATATAGTGAGGCAATCTTAACTAGAAGTTATACTAGGATTTATTATTGGTAGACACCATCTTAACAACATAAGATATGAAGATACCACTGTGTTGATGGCACACACAAAGAAAACTGCAGGAACTTTTAGACAAGGTAGAAAAGGTAAGTGAGTACAGAAATTTAACTATGTGGGAAATGTTATAATACATAATGGAAAATGTAACACAGAAATCTAAAGGTGTATTGGAATAGTGAAAGTTACCTTGCAAAAGCTAAGCAATATATTAAAAAACAGGAAAATTTCATTAGAAAAAAAGAAAAGAGTGCTAAATTGCTATGTAATGTCAATCTATGATAGTGAATGCTGGGCAATTTCCTCATAGGTGAGTTGTAAATTTTAGGCAACAGAGATGTAGTTCTACAGAATGATGCTGAGGATAACATAGTGGAATATGTGAGAAATGAGGAAGTTTTAAAGAAAATGGAAACAAAAAGAACACTTATTCTTAGAAATTGTTGAAATTTCTAGGGTACATAATACTTGTTGAATTTGTCACTCACACAACATATTGAAGGCAAGAGGGACAAAGGGAAACAGCAAGTAACCTACCTAACAAGCTTGTCTAAATGAATAGCAGAACAGAACTTGGAGGGATACTAAGGGGACAAACATTGTTTAGGGACACAAGAGTCCTGAAGCGACATGGTGCATAAAAGAATTCCAAGCAATTCATTGCATCATAATACATAATTTTTCTCTCTATCTTTTTCTACGCATACACAAAAAAGATGTTGACAGACAAAGCCTGAGGCATTTTTGTTACTCCCATTTAGCAATAAATATTGTATTCTAGCAGGTTTTTTTCTGGTTAGTAAAAGTGTGGTAGGATCTGCTGACTCATTAAAAAAGAGAGAGATGCTGACTATAGAAACTGTACTAAGGATTTGCATGTTCATGTTTGTGTATATTTTTATACTTATTATAGACTAAAGGCTTGTTATACAATTTATATTTATATGATAAGCATGTATTTATAATCCTATCAATTCTGTATATGTGTATATATTCAAATCTATTTCTTCATTTATAAATATTCACATAAACATATTAGGTTGGTGCAAAAATAATATCGTTTTTTGATGTTAAAAATACGTCAAAAAACGATATTATTTTTGCACCAACCTAATATCTCATTATTCATAGATTCATGTACAAGACTGCATCAGTAATTGCACAGCCTGGCATGTAATTAACTGAATTTTGATCTGAAATATTCACTGTATAGTTTTTGATTCATGTTATTAATATTTGCCACAGAATTAAGTGCATTGACATGGAAGGAGATTATCTTGAAAAAGTATGTATTGTTGTGTAAAATAAATGTATTTTTCACCATTAGGCTATGGATTTATTGAGTTACCTCCCTATATGTTTATTAAATATGCAAGGTGTACATGAAGATTATATAATTAGGTGCAAGTCTTAAGAAAATATTTTACCTGAATAATGGCACAGCATTTTATAGTAAGTATAGAGTGACAAAAAGAGATGTCTTGGTATCTGTTAATGTGAATAAACATAAAAGAGAAAGAAAATAAGGAAGATAATTTAAAAACAAAAAAAGCTATATATATATATGTAAGAGAGAAAGAAAATGAAAGTACAGAAAAAAGAGTGACTTAAAAGTAGGTATTTGAAGCCCCTACAGCCTAATTGTTTACTTACAGTTAAAAACTGTGCATAAAAGTGACTACTGTCTGCTCTTTACTCATTTAAATAGACTAAAAAAAACCTTGCAAAATTTTCCATCTACATTTATATACTATCAGCAACATACATTCCTGAAAAGCTGATGGCATCTTTCTGAAAGAAAAAGTAGGAAAACATCTTTAGAAGAGATTTTATGTCATATATTCACTCTAAGGCAACATTTATCTTTTGAAATAAGATGAATTTTTGTCAGGGCTCAGTTGCTTTCCATTTCCTTCAACTGGTGAAAGCTGTGTTGCACAATTTTAAAAGAAGCCTTAGGTTTTTTTTCTCATTTTGAAAAGAGCTGAAGATAGATGTGTATACAAAAGATCAGAATTGTTTTTTCTTTTTTATATTCTTTTCATTTGGTAGTGGCCACAGTAAAAGAATGTAAATTCTAAATAAAATAGCAGAGTAATAATATATATATATATATATATATATATATATATATATATATATATATATATATATATATATATATCCTTTGGAATGTAGTTTTGAATTCTGAATTGTCCTTTTCTAAACTGTTTTCCCCTATAAAGGCTAAAGAGCCTAGTCTACCTTGTTATTTTACTTATAGTTGGATAGAGTTGAAACAGAATGAATACAACAGCCTCTGTTGGGATTTGAACTCAGCCTGCCAATAACATTTTCCATACTAATAATCTTTATATCACTCAAATATCCATTAGTTGCAAATATATTGGGTCGGCCAAAAAGCCTGTTTGTTTTTTTTAAGTGAAAATAAGGTACAATTTTTAAACACAAAGTCATTTATTCAATCAATGGTATGATTATCATTTTGTTCCAGTATCTTCTGCTATCTTGTAAGCAGATTCCTTTTTCCTGATGAAAGACAATGCTCTTACAATTAGCAAGTGGTGCATGTTCTTGGTGGATCACTGCATTTAATTTGTCCAGCTGGTCCTGTTCATGGGAAGAAGCTATTAAAAGACAACATCCCTCCAAGCTTACCAAATTGAATGCATAACTTTCTCTGAGTGAAGTCCTGCTTTGGAGGTTGTTTATTGTGGGTAGCTGCACTCCCACCCCCCATGATTGTTTGCACTTAACATTGTTATAGATGATCCATTTTTGTTCCCTATCATCAACAAAAAAGAAAAAAGATTGTTTTCTTCATGTTTCTGCAACAAATTATAGATGGAAATATGTTCAGTGAGAGTAACCTCATTCAATTGATGTGAAACCTAAACATTAAGTCTGCTGACATAAGTTAATGCAGATGGTTTTCAACACTTGATTTGAAGAATATCTATGATCATCTTGGTCATATAACAGGGGTTGGTATTGGCTAACTTTATTGCTGTTAAACTCAGTTGGTTGGTTAGAGTGAGGTGCATCTTGAATTGAAAAACTTTCTAATCAAAATCTTGAAAACCACTTCTGTAATAGCATTCTTTCCATGTATTTCCCTTCAGGTTTCCACCACTTTCTTCTCTTTTTTTAAACTAAAAAGCATGATGTGTCAATAATGTTCATTTTGGTTCTCCATTTTCAGGGTGATTCCAAGTACACAAAATATAACCTATTTTGTTGAATTATATTGAAATGTCAAGTATCTAATGAGTGTACTCATGCAAGGGACAGACTGAAGTTAGCTACATATTAGAACACTTGAAGTTCAGAGTACTCATTGAAGTATTTATTAGAGTACTTATTAGAGTACTTGAAGTCTAGTAGCTTTTTGGCCAACTCAATACAAGCCTGCAACAAACTCAGTCAGATAAATCAAGTCATTTCTTAGTCATGTACATTTAATATAAATTATTATGTGAAAATATATTAAGCCAAAGTACTGCAGGTTGACAGTTACATAATATTCAGATTAAGATATACGGTTATTGAGGATCCATAATGTTGCTAATTTTCTTTATTATAGTTTTAGACCAATTTTTTCCACAAGGACTTGTTTACTGGAGGCCTTTTATAAATATATTTTCTTTTTTTCTAACTTCATGAAAGCAAATTATAGCTGTAGATTTATGTCATACAATATTTGTATATACTTATGTGATATACAAATGTGTATAATTCTGATTTTTTCTGCTTTCTTTCACAATATATTTCAACATGTTGAATTAATAAACAATAATCTTTGATGCAATCTGTTGATTTCTGTACATCAACAAAGATGCTAACTTTCCCATACAGAATGATATCAAGATTTGAAGTTATCTTAATGTGGCTTTTGAAAGAAAAAGCAACAATGTATTGTTGTCAAACTTTGAATGAAATATAGATTTCTCATGACTGCTAGAAACTCTGGTTAGAACCATTTCAGAATTAAAAGGAAATAGTAAATGGTTTTTATAAAATCTGTAGTGTTAGTAGTAAACAATATCTAAAAAAAAAGGAGATGAGCTTTTGAGTGCCCATGTGAAATTGTTTAGTAGAGAATCCAAGGCAACAAGGCTTCTCTTAGTGCTTGCTTAGTTCAGAAAGAAAACATAATGATAACTTGCAAGAAAGTATATATCAAGTAATAGTATTATTTTTTTTACATTAGACACTGGAGAAATTGATTTTGGTCCTTATTCTGTGCCTAATATACCATTGTTGGATCCAGTTCCAGTCATGAAAATGCCCAAATATTAATGGGGAAAATAAACAGCTATAATTCTTTTGGTATTCTATATGAATAAAAATACTTCTATAGAAAAGTTTTTTTAAGGAATATATTTATCATAAATACACTTTAGAATTCCTCTGAAAACATTTAGGATTTGCTCAGTAGTACAGCACCAGAGTAGATTAAAATCAGCAGTACTAAATAGCATACCTTGAAAGTGGATTTATCAGCATATTTACTAAAGAAAATAAAATAACATTCAAATGAAAAACTATTGGTTTACTGAAATCACAGTACATCAAACCTACTGACATCACCACCTTGCAACTCAATGACAAATCTCTGGACAAATACTTTTGTGCATTGAAGATATTAAGTTTAAGATTGTGACTTCCACACAGTAACAACAGCTCAGTATTGTGAGGAATCTATCAGTAATGCATTTATTATTGGTCTGCAATCAGCATTGATAAGGCAGCATTTATTAAAAAATAGAACTTTGGATTTGGCCACTATGTTCAACCAAGTGAGTGTTTTGGATTCAGCTCAAAGGAATTGTGAGCTGTACACTACTTGGGTAGTAAATGCTTTGACTTAACCAGAATATTAATGAAAATATTACCATAGTACCTGTTCTCCTGATATTTGAGTGAACAAGACAGAACCTTTGGTCGAAGAAGTGGAACTTATTCAAGTAAATCCACATTATGTGCACGTTCAATACTAAAATGATGTAATGGAATAACCATGAGTGACTACACTATAGGTAGTAACTACCTATAAGTATCTGTAAGTCAATGGACTACAGAGCTCTAGCTGGGATCTGCTGAGTATGACTCAGACTTATGCGAGAACTACCAACATTCCAATAGTAGCGCTCACTACTGGATTAACTTGCAACAACCTTATGCATAACTGTTACCTTTATTTTTATTATACTGGTTTTGTACAATAAACCTTTACTTATTTTATCCACCATGTTTTTCAAGTATATATTCCTATCAGCATGGAATATAACATAAAATGATGAATAGACTATAGTATTTACGAGACATTCAGCATCAATTGAGATGCTCTACTATTGAAGGACCCCAAGAAATACATTTAAATCCAGTTGAAGAAGCCCAAGATATACCTGTAGAAGTTGTCAGAGATTATCCAGCATTGCTGAAAAAAACCTTCTCAAAGCCACCCCTCTCAAGCAAGGTAATAATACACAAAACATGCCAAACCATACAGACGCTGCTGAGGAAGCTATAGTTCCCAAAGATCTGGGTGTATACATTGTTTGCCCACATGTATGGATTTATAGTGATGGGAAATATTTTAAGGAGGAGGAGTATGACAATGAATTGTTATACCTTTCATCCTTTCCACTGTGGAGTAGAATGGCATATTCCACATTGTTAAAAAACAGTTTTGTATTTGGTAAACAGAAGCCAACAAATTATTTTAGTTGAATAAAGCCTTAACTAAAGGCCTCTCTTTATTTTTCACTTCAGTCATTAATAAAATTGACTGAAAAAGAAAATGATATATCCCAACATTTTTATTACTCTTTTGTTAAAAACATCATTATTTTCTTGATTATTGCCTTGAGCTAAACAAAGTTATATTGTCCATTAAACATAAGGAACTTAAAAGATATTAGTGACTGTAAAAGTAGTTGAATAGTTGCCAGATTTTGACTAGTTAATACTAATTTTTTTGAGAGATTGGCCTTTTACATTGTGTAATTCTCTGCAAAACCTTGTCCTCAAACTCCTCTCCAAACTAAAGGATATAGATGTAACCAGACATCTTAGCAAAGAAAATGTAAGTTAAAATATGGTAGAAGTTAAATTATTGCAGGAAGATTACTGATGAAGTTTTGCTAATAATAATTTAGGTGTTCTTTGACTCTAGAAAGATATGATTCAATAAGGAATGAGACAGGGAAAAAAAACTGAAAAAGATACACAAGTAGACATATGAGGTTTTTATTCAGTGTTCTTAATTTAGTGCTTGGAAAACATTAAAAGGAATGACTTTCACCTTAGCAAGTTATGAAGTGAGTACTTTGGAACAAAATACCTTTTATTGAGATAAATATTATTTAAGTTTTAAAAAGAAGAGATATGAAATTGAGGCTTACACTTCCTTTTACTATTAATGGAAGAGGTCACTAGTTGTGAAAAGGAATGCAGTCCTGAACACTATTTACTTGTATATAGGTGAGTATGCTGTACAATTTTATACAACAATGTTGAAGATTTCTGGAGAAAACTTGTTTCTTTTTATAAGAATTTTAACAAGGTTTATTACAAGTCATAACAGAAGATAACTGGGAAATTATGTCAGTCACAACAATGTGACAAGTCTTAAAAGTATTAAGATTATTACAGATAAATCCCTACTGTCAGAAAGATTTCTATTAGAGAAAGATAGTTCTGTTTTATGTATATGTTGTCTTTAAAGTATTTGTAGAAGTTAAGAACATGGAATTTTAATAAAATAGGTAACTTTTGTCTTTTTGAGACTATTTATCACTAGTATGAAGTAACAGAGAAGTTTAAAAAGGTTATAAGAATCAAAAGATTTGTTATAGTAAATTTCATGTCAAATGTGTATTTTGTATTTTCAATTTTTATAGTTCATGGCTACCAATGAAGCATAATTTTGTTTTTATTAAACTTAATGAATATGTTGAAAACATCTGTGCTATAGATAAAATCATGCACCTTGTAAATATATCTGACTGATAGATAGAGTAATTGAATATAGCTTACTGATATGAACTCTTAAAATCTTTTAGCATAGGATAGTGTTAAGAGAGCCCTAGCAAGGAGCTGATGGGAAAAGATGAGTATATCAGAAGATATCTACTATTTTGATTCAACCAATTGACATTTATATAATTAACATAAACATTTGTAAGTATCTTAGCTTGTGAGACTAAATTAACAAAACATAAAAGCCTCCTTATTGCTATGACATTTGTAATGATTGTTGCAAGGGAATTATAATTGTTATAATATTCACATTATTATTATCATCATTGTTTTGACCATTTCAACAATATTTATAATAACATCCTCAATATTCACCAAATAGAAATCAATAACAATGTATATTTATTTAATATGCAGATATACATGTGGTTTGTAATATATTAAAATATAAAATGTATAAAAGAGTTATTGGCCTCAGAAACCCATGATGATGTTGATGTGTTGAAAAGCCATTCCTAATTATTTTTCTTACACCAGTTGCAAGAATGGTTAGTTTATTTGATTATTTCATTTCCCTGAAAATCATTTTCCACTCCAATTTTGACATCTCTGGAGTTATGATGGATTGTTTGATGTGGATATTAAAGTAGAAAGGCTTTCAATATTTACAAATCAGATTAGTTTCATTTTTTAGTTCACAAGGCAGGTTACCTTGGAGAAATATCTTTAATTTAAGGAAAAAAAGGAAAGAAAGAAGAGAGTAAACCTCAATAAAGTCCAAATGAATATGAAAGAAAAAAGTAGTAAATTGTGTATAATCAACTTCATTGCAACTTTGTCTGTATTATCTCTGAAAAATGTGACACAGCACAAGAAATTACGTTCCTGGCTACATTAGATTAAGACACATGAAACTCAAAATATGCGTGGAGTGAATGAAATAGTAAAGAATAATAAATAGAAATGTCAATATGAATTGTAAATGCAAAGGGAGAAGAAATGTTGCTACTGTGTTTGTTAACAAGATTGTGGATTTTGTGTGTATTTTTTTTAGGTGATGGTGCATGTTCAATATATAAACAAAGAAGATAGAAGAACCATACAAAAAAACTTGAGTTTCTACTATGGACATTTATTTCTTTTATGTTGACTGTATTGGAACAGTTAAATGTCTCTTGAATATGTCTATTTTCCATTTTAGTTCAAAAATTGTTTATGAGAAGTAAGGATAAGAACAGGAAAAGATGGTCAAGCTCAAGTCAGCCTCATGCTGCGTTGGGATGGCTGAATTTCGGCTTCATGAGTAGGCCATGTCTGAATGATCTCATTGGAAAGAAAGATTCTGTGTTTTCTGGAAATGGAGTTATAAAATTGCACATGTGACCAGAAACCCCATCTGGTTTCTTTATAACTTGCACCAAGGGAAAATGTATTTATTAATTTTATTCTTTATTATTATTTTATTTCATTTTCACACACTCTACCAAATTTGAACTGAGGAGTCATAACAGCATTTAATGTCGTAGAGTAAGTGGCCATTATTAAATGTAAATAGTAGAACTGGCCATGTTTGCAATAAACAATAACAAGAAAAAGAAAAGAACAGGGGAAAGTGTTTTGCAGTCATTCCCATCATGAATGGAACCAACAAATGTATTTAGCTTCTATAGTTTGGTTGCTAGTGTTAACTGTAGAAAAAAATACTAGCAATAATATTTTACTTCCAGTGAATCTACTGAGCAAATATATGCAAGAATATTATTTTGGAATTGGAAAAGAGATCATCAAAATAATTCACATAAGATAAAAAAAGAAACAAGAGTAGAAAAAAGAGATGAGTACAAGAGAAGAATATTAAAACAGGCATTATATATATATATATATATATATATATATATGAGGGAGAGAGGGAAAATAAGGATATGAAGTTAGATATAGAGAAGTATGCTGTTATAGTGGAACACACCTATTCCATAGTTAATAGACTCTCCCACCTATAATAAGTAGGAGTAGTAGCAGTCGCTGAGTCACTCAGTGAGCTGGTCAGTCAGTTGACGTCGGACGACCGTTAGTCGGATATTAAAGTATCAGCCACCCCAACTAGATTACTGCGTCATTACCTATTATATCAAGTTTCTAATGTTTTGTACGTCGAACCTATTTTAGGACTGACTTAGTACAAATACAAGCCTCCACTGTGAAACCACTACATAACAACTTGGCGACGAGGGATTCGAACTCATACGGAGGAAGAAAAACCTTTCGTACTCTACAACATATGGGAAAGCTGAAGAATAGAGAGGAAGACAAAAAAAGGATAAGAAAGAGGGAAAAAGTAAGTTACAAAAACATTAGGCAAGAGAAAGAAGACAAGAAAGATGCACAAAAATTTTATAAAAATAGAAAATTGTTGATGCATTTTGAATTTTTAAATTTCGAAAAAAAAATTTAATGAGGATGAGAAAAAATATTGAAATACCATAAGAATTAAATATTAATAAATATGAAATTGATATAGAAACTAATATTAATGTAATAAGCAAAGAAAATAAAAAAAGTAAAGAAAAAGTAAAGGGATGAAATAATTTAGAAAGCAAAATCAAAACTTTAAAAGATGGAATATAGAGAAAATATATAGAGACATGAGTAGACATATACCGTTATTTTACTCAGAGTTATCATTTACTGGTTTGATATAAAAATTTCTGGGTTTAGAGAATAAGCATCATGTGGAAGAGATTCTTGTTGCAGGTCCATAATTGTTGTATTGCATTTGTAACATGAGGACATGTGCTATCAGGACTATCACTGGTGACATCCTTGTCCAGAAAAAAGTCTCTGCTGTTCTCATACACCAGTCAAACAAGCCAATTGCTCATTGAAATACTGTGCAGTTACAATTTATCCAGGCTCCAGTATTTTGTAATGAAGAATTCTCTATGAATTTCATCAAACATTGAGAAGAATATTTTCCTTTGTTGATTCTGTTTCATTTGGTATATTGAAGGATATCTTAGATCTTGCCATCATTTTTATCACCAGTTCATAAAATTAAAAAAATAATTGCTAAAAACTGACTTTTTCTGTATTGATCAAGAAGAGAAAGATAAGTGTTTAAATGATTAATGATTATGATTTCTAGAAATTAATGTGAGAACTCTTTACCTAAGACTTGTAAATTACCTGCTACAGCTAACTAAGGCAGTAAGTAACTAATTAGAATTCAAAGACACTTCTAAGATATCCTTAACATTGTGTAAAAATAGGACTGGGATTTTGCACCAAAATAATAAGTAGTATATGTATTTGATAATTATTCTATTTGATATAAAAATAAAAGAGAGAGAACAAAAGAAAATACAGAGAATCATATCTTTACTTTTTAAAATTATAATCATTTATGCATGAAACTGTCCATATTTTTGGTCTACTGATACCTTCTTGATTTTTCCTCTGTGAAAACTGGCTACATTGTTTGTCATTAAATGTAAAACAATAAAGTAAGCTTGATAAAATGCTCCTTATCATTGAATCTTATCACAGTATATCATGTATTGTATTATCTTTTGAACATTCAAGAATATAGTAAATATTTATCATTTTCTTTTTTTGACAAAAAACTGAGCAAATATTTAATAAATAATATGGATTGCTATCATTAAAATTTCAGACTACCTAGTCATGAAGGTAGCTGGCACAGACAATACCAGAAAGAATCCCCAAAAGTTAATATTTAAAATAATAATTTGTTTTCTTAATGATGTAAATTATAAAATTAACTTTAATTTTTGTAAACTTAGCTGTAAATATGTGTAATAAGGTAATAACCCCTTCAGGACTGGTCCTCAATTTTTATCCAATAAAAAAATTTAAATTAAATAACACAATTATTAATATATCATAAAAGCAACCAATTTTTATTGGTTGCTTTTATGATATATTAATCATTGTGTTATTAAAAAAAATAAATAAAATAAAAGAAAAAAAATTATCCAGGATCAAAGAAATAGGACACATGGATAACAGGCTATTTAGAAAAAAAAAAAACGTTAGTAATTTCTGGGTGTGGCATGCACTTTGGTCATATGGGTGTTGATTTATCATGAGTTGACTAATCAGAGGTCAAGACAGCAAGTGGAATAAGAATGAGCATGTTAGTAAAACAAGAAATCTGGTCATGTATGAGTAGCAATTGAAGGTTAATGACTGTAGCTTGTTTTTTTTTCTGACCATTGGAAAAGCAACAGCAAAGTGGAAATAACTGAGGACAAAAACTAAAGGTCTGTCTTTCTTTTGCCTGTCAATAGAAGAAGCAGTTTTAGAAGCAAAGAGAAAGAAAAGAAGATTCTTGATAAAATCCATAGAAGAATCAGCAATATTATTGGTTCTGACCTGGTGTCTTCACTTTAGTCACTTTCCCACAAACTATAAAGTTGCTTCCCTGTGGCTTTTCTATAAATACTTTCCTGGTAATTGATTGTATGAGCTCTTTGCTATTATACCTAGACTTTATGGATTTAAGTGCAGTACTAGATTGGCAACAAGGTCTCATCAATTTACAGTTGAATTGGCAAGATCTAATCATAAGTTCTATGCTAACAGTTTCTTTCTTTAGTACTTCTTGCTTGTGGAACTTTCTTCTGGCTCCATGCTTTCCAGTTAACATTGATCTTCAAAAATTAAATGCAAAGTCAATCATTATCTACTGTCTTCCTGATTACACTTCTATTGTTCTCACCCCTTAGTAATGTTTTTGTTTTCTAATACTTTTACACCCAGTAACCTCTTGTGTCTTAGTGGCTCTTTACCTTATTTCAGGTAAATTAGATTAAAAAAAGAAAAAAAAGGAAAGCTTCTTTTAGAAATGAACTTTCACTCATTTCAACAATGCTACATTGAGTTTCTGCATAAATAAATAGGAATAGAAATGTGAGTCTTTGATATTACTATTTTTTGTTCTACACATATATTACTTTGATATTATATATTTTTCTTTTTTTCTACACATACTATACTGTTATTTAGTAAATAGTAGAAAGATGAGTTCATAACAGTGTGATTTAAAGTGATAATTTAAAAAAAATGTTTTATTTGTCAGTATTCAACAAATTTCTTGTATCAAATCAGATGGAGGAAGAGTTTTATTGAGAATAAAAACACTTCTGTAAAATTTAATTTAGACTGTATTGGTAAATCTTAGGTGATTAGGCAAAAGATTATGTGTTGAGAGATTTGTGAATTAATGAGTTACAAATTCCTTTTTTCACTATGTAGATAAACAAGCATTCTTTAAAAGACATTCATATTGATTCTTTAACAGTTTGAACATTCTGAAGTATAAGCTACTCCACCATCTTTACAATGAAATCCATTTAAATTGATTTTAAATATCTTAAATATGTTCAGTTATGTCATATATCAAGTAATCTTCTCTAATCTTTCAAAGTTCATAAAGAAAATGAGACTTTATATCAGTCATGATAATATAAAAAGGCACTAATAGCTTATGTCTAGTCATTGCTCTCACTTGGGTACTAGATTTATTCTAATCTATAGCTTTTGCATTGGCATCAACATTACTGATTTACAAATGAATAATAATGAGAACAGAACTGAACAAAATATTGCTGGGAGATAAGAAAAGTAATTGAAATGCTGCATATGTTTTTATTTCATTAGATATATTGTAGACTAATATGATTTTATTCAAATAACTTTATATTGCTAAAACTAATGAGATTCATAAATTTAATGTTCATTACCCACTTTATGAAAGTAGATTTTTATCACATGGTTGTATGTATTTTTCTAACATTACTTAACAAATATATATTTCATTCTTTAAAATAACTTGTACTATTTTCAATCCTTTTTAGCTTTTTGCTCAGTCTTATTCTTATCCATTCTTTAAGCTTGAGGCCAGCTCTTCAAGAAGAAAGATATTTTTTGCCTGCACTATCTTTTTCAGATAGCTTCCAGTACAAGACTAGTTTAATTTCTGATTTGTTACCTGACATTAATATTATGAATCTCATTATTTTCTAAAAAAAATGATATACTTATGGTCTATAAATTCTAATAGAGGTTAATATAGGATGATTTCTCAGAGAAAAACAAACCAATGCAAGCAGTTAAATTATGTATACTCCAAAGAAAAATCCCATAATGAAAATGTTTTGCAAATAGTAATATAAAACAGATTTATGAATACATATGATTTTTTTTTTACAAAAACACCAACTTTGTTTCCTGTATGATGTAAACAGAGACATAAAAATCCCTACATTTAGAAAACTGAAATAATTCAGTCTGTAGCTTTGCTAAATATCTTTTTTTTCTCTTTTAAAATAAAATTGTATTGATACTGTGGACTAAAAAAATAAAAATTTATCAATTCCATTTTCACCAAATTCTCAATGTTTAAGACTCCAACACTTATAGATTTGATAGAAAGAAAAAAATGATTTTTGTGCAGCACTAAAAATGTCTAACTCTCAATTCCTCTGTTTATATTGTGCCATTCTACAACTTCTGAGAGATGTTTTTTTTTGTTTTTTTTTGGAAATCAAAGAATTTCATCAGAAACAGAAATGAACAAAACCATAAAATCTAGTCACATTCCAAATAAAGAAAGAAAAGAAAAGAAATCAAATCAGGTTTTTTATTTTAGTTTTTTTTTTCTTTATAATTTCCTTCTCATTTGCCAAATAATAATCTTTAATCTCTTAATCTGTTGACTTTCAATCTTTTCTCTTCAATAATGCCAGCTTTTGTAAAAAGGTGAAAGTCTTTATATAATGGCTGACAGAATTAGTTCATAAATAAGCTTCGATCTTGGATGCTAAATACAAGGGTTTGTTATGAAAAATAGATGAAGAACTGATAAAGAATGAATTATATTGAATTATCAGCCAGTGGTCCTAGATATTGTATTGTGCACATTTTTATGATTCTTTTCCACTCATTATCTCCTTCAAGTTTTCATCTGCATACTCTGTTTTATTTTTTCAGTTTTGTAAATGCATTTTTCTTCTTTTGTTAAAGGATAGGAAAGATAGAGTCTAACAGTTTCTTCAAAAGATACCATGACCAAATTGCATCAGTTTGATGAAAAAGATTTTTTCATGTGAAAGAAAATAGGAAATGTGCCTTTGAATACATTTCCCTTCTTTTTTCATCCCTCAATACTAAACTGCTTTAAATGTTGGTGACTTATCTTTAAGGTTTACTCAAAATTGTATAAATATTTTAATAATTAATGACTGGATTTTTGTTATTAAATTAATCATTACTAATTATCAAATGACAGATGCATAAAATGCTCCATATGATTGTAAGCGATTAAGTCGAACGACAAGTTTACTGTGAGAAAGTCTCTGATGAGAGTACAGAACACAACACACTTTACCAAATTAATAATAATATAATGCATAATAAATTAAATAACTGCATATACCTGTGGATAGGTCGCACTTTATTTACCAAAAATTTCACAAAATATTACGGTGTGACCTATCTGCTCCACATAAATATAAAACAACACTACCTTGTCATCTTTGACATAGCCTCATCATCTGGGAATCCTCTCTACCCAGAGGTAGAGAGTTTGACCAGCACAGCTGGAGGCGAATCTCCAACTAGACTGATATAGAAACCCTGAACATGCATACATAAGTTAATGAACCATGTGTAGATGTTTATTGACAAAGAAAAAATAGTCCCAAGATTCATTCTGCAAAATATATATATTTTGTCAAAAATACATTGGAAAATATGACTTCAAGAATTGAAATATATTCTTTATGAGATAATTTTCTTTAATGGTTGTTTCATAGAACATTAAAAGGCGTTCTTAAGTGTTATTTATAAATAACAAAGCAAATTTGGTACTCAAAATGTTTGCATTATTTTGCATTGTGCAGCAATATAGTTGGTAGCCAAATTTATAGTTTATAATTTTAATTGTTTCAAACACTAATCATGAGTAAAAGAAAGAGTTATGAAGCAAGTTTTAAATTAAAAGTACTAAATTATGCAGAAGAACATGGAAATTGATCTGCCAAACTGTATTAATAATTGTAAGTTTTGAAATAAAGGTAGAAATAAAGGTAGGTATCTGATAAGTCTTATGTTTAAAAAGGGCTGTGTAGCTCCCCAGATTATAGTGTGACCTATCTGCGAGTCAACAGCAAATCATCAATTATTAAGTTGTAAAGTAGGGGTACAACCTATCCGGTGGGTCGACCTATCCACAAGTATATACAGTACCACATTTTTCTTGTGCAATTCTTTCAGGATGGGAAAAATTGCAAGGATAGAATTCTTGCAACCTTCAATAAAAGAATAAATAGAATAATAATTTCCTTCTCAAGATTTTTTTATTCTTTTTGTATGTATTCATTTATTTGTGTAAGTACCTCATTAGCATAATTATAAAAGGAGCACTTAGTTTATACCACAAATATAATTTCTTCCTTTTGAAATGCACTTAATTCAGTGGTGAATATTAATCTCATAGAATCAGCATTATACAGTAAAAATTTCAGATCAAAATTCAGTTAATAACTACTAATAACTACATGTGAAACTAAAGAATTAATGCCCCATCCTTGTATGTATATTTGCTTATTTTCCTACTTTTATATAAATTTGAGTGTTACTAAGCTGTTACCACTTGAGACTTATCAGACTTTAGTTCTATTCTTAAATCAAGGAAACTTGTTAGTAAATGCTTTCGGGCATTTTACCTTTGCCTCATTAAACCTGAATTAAGAGATCAATGCTTTTTTTATACAGCGGGGAAATTATAATCAATTCTTTAGATTTCATTTGAAGAAGAGCAATGTTTCTAGCATTTATTTCCACAGAAATTATAACAGATATAGAGAGGATGCAATAAGTCCATTGAACAGAGAATTTTTCAGCTGCAAAACACTATTTTTCCACACAATCACTGCAATTGGCTATGTATTTTTGCTAGTAATGAACAAGAACATTGTGTACATAAAAATCTGTACCAAAAGAGGTGACCCATTTTTTAACTGCAGCAATGATGGGATTGTTGTCAGGAAAATGTTATCTACATTGTCCATCTTTCATTATCCTGAATAAATGAAAGTTGAAAGTCAACAAGTCCAGAATATATGATGGGTATGTTAGGAAAATGTAATCAAAATTTACTGTTTGGCATTATTGTTTAGCAAATGTTTGTCTTCTCTGGCCTGGAAATTCAAGCCTTCAGCTTAGACAGTGTCATGATGCTGCAATGATCATAGTTAATGATTTGTCTGGCTTCTAGGATATGCAAGAAAATCCCACATCTCATTTTCCAAAAGACAGCTCACATTACTTTGCCCACTGATAGCTGCATCTGAAAATGTCTTTATCTCCATGGAATGTTGTTTTCATTCTTGCTTATAGTGATGACATGTCTTGTCATCTGTGAGGATAGTTTATAATTATTGTCATTTTCAGCCTTGTAGTGCTGCAGCAGATTCTTATAGGCTATCAAATACAAGACGTTCTGTTCTTGTGTGAACATTCATCAGACCCACCCATCATAAACTATGTGAAATCCTAACATTGCTGCATCACATTCAATGCAATGAAGCTGTTAAGTTCTGTTCACAATTCTTTGGTCATAATCTGCCAATTTGCACAGATCTTCTGATTGAGGTGCTCTTCATTTTGTGGGAGGAGAGTTGTACAGAGATGACTGGAATGTGGTATGTCAGTCACATCATTGTTACTATTGGTGAAATATATTAATCCCTGTTTGTACTCAAATCCATTATGTTATTGGCAAGAAGGTTCAAATCCTACTGTCAGTATATTTGTCAGTATAACAAAATAGGAGATATTACAATTAGACTGACCCTCATACTATATTTTTCTTCACCTATTGCAGCCCTAAGGTTTAGTGTTTATTTTTTCTGCTTACCTATTGAAATTTTATTGATAAAGTCATTTTAATCTCAAGAAGTAAAGCAACATCTGTGTTTGCCGACATTTCTTGGGGTTTGGTTAGAGTAAGATTTTAATAAACTTATTAAATATTTTAAATTCAGAAAATATCTTGCTTTAAATAAGCTTATATTGCCTCATGTTATCATTTCTACAATATTTGTTTCTATTTGAGCATTTATACTTACTACAAATAAAAAAAAATTATACATACATCAGTTAAGAAATGTTAAAATAAGTTAATTTCCTTTTTTAGTTATTTAAAGGACATGAAACTTGATTTCATACTAGATTGATAAAAAATTTTGACATAAAATTAATTTGTGTTTCTTTTTTATTTCCTTATGAGGACAAAGTGTATCTTTAGAAAAAAAGCAAAATGTTTTTGGTTAAATTTTTAAGATAACAAATGCAAATAAATTAGAGTTTTTGAAGTATTTACTAGTTTTCCTTCTTTTCTATTATAGATATAATTAAAACAAAATCTTTCACCCAAAAGTTTAATGATCATCTCAGGATATGTTTAAACAAGGACTAATGGATATTCTTGCTATTCTCTCAATATAATTTTTCTGGTATATCACAATTTTTTCATTCTTCATTTGTTCACTTTTTATAATTCTATCAAGTACTGTAAATTAATATGCATTAGCCTGAATATTAGTTTCCTTGCTTTAAATAAAAAAAAAGTTTGTTATCTTTACACTAATATAAGATGCATTTAATTTAAACTAATTTTCCCCAAAGTTAAACATTTTTAAACTCTGTTCAATTAAGTACAAATTCATTTTCATGAAGAAGCCCATGTAAATAATTATTTCTACTGATTTCATAGTTTGAAAAGTAAAAGTACATAAAAAGTATCCTTATAGCCAGCAGTAATGTCTTAGAGCACTGTTTCTCAACCTTTTTAAACAAACCGCTCATGTAGAAATGAAAATATGGTACATTTAGCAAAATTTTAAGGGGTATACATTTAAATTACTACTGCCCCTCCCCCACAAACATACACACACACATATATATATATATATGTATACCATGACAATATTTTGCAACACAGTGGTTGAGAATCACTGTCTTAGAGTTAAGTTTGTAAAAAGTCACATATTTTTGTATGAGTGAATGCCTTAACTTCAGGAAGTTCTTTGAGTTCATTCTTTTTCATGTTTTTTGCAGGCAAAGAACAATTTCATCTGATTTAGATTTAAAGTTCTGCACTGGCAATTTATATCAAGAAGCTCCTGAACATCTTGCAGGAAAAAAATGGGTGAAAGAAAATTTATTAAAAACTCGAGGTTTATCAGCTGACTCCAGAATCTTCTGGAAGCCTACGTCAATTAAAGGATCAGCAACAAATAAAAGATGTCCTTTCAATTTGGAAGTCAGCCAAAACACTTCACAAGATGATTTTCTCAGTAATGGAAATTACAACTTACAAAAATGGTCCAAGATAGAAAGTAAAAATAATGGTAAGTATTAAAATTCCTTTCACCAGATATCTGTGAAGTGTTGCCCAGCTTTTGAAGGTTATCATAGAAAATACAAAAGATCTGTGGTCCATATAACATCAGGACAACCTTCAAAAGCTGGACGACACTTCACAGATATCTCTCCCGAGTAAGACCACCCCCCATAGAGGAGAACATGACTAAAGACCATGTGTACGGTATCCCATGCAGCTGTGGAAAGAAATATAAAGGGGAGACAGGCCGCTCCCTTAAGGTAAGGCTTCAAGAACACCAGAAAGCTGTAACATGAGGGGAAGCAGAAAAATCAGTTGTGGCTTACCACATATGGAGAGAAAAGGGAGATCACTGCCCTCTGTGGGATCAGGTTGAGATCATAGACAAAGAACATCATTGGAAAATTCGTAAACTTAAGGAATCAGCACATATGCTAGGCCAAGCATAAAAATGAATACAATATGGGAACCAGTAAGAAGTAGTGCCAGAGAAAAGCAATAATAACAACAAAAATTTCAATATGAGCTCTGGTAAAAACATGCAATGATAACAGCAAAAATTGCAATATGAGCACTGGTAAAAAATAGTTGCTGAAGACATTAGATTTATAATACCCAGAAATTGATACACAAATGTCCTCAAGGACACATGGCACAGTGGATAAAGGCATTAGTTAGATCCAGTGACATGACTGAAAGAGTGTGAGTTCAATACCTGGTTAAGGCAGTGGAGAAGTTGGAGAGGGGAATTAACAGGAGATAACTGATAACTGACATCCATTAGACATGGCACGTGGAACTAGAACAGTCTACCCCAGTGAGCAAAATAAAGGGTTCAGTTTGACATTCCAGCCACCTGAAGAAACGCTGTAATAAATATGGCGACAAAGATGAGGACAATAGTCCGACTAATGTAAATACTGTATGTAGAACATAGCCAAAAAGAAATAAATAGCTATGCAAATAAAATGGACCATTGTATACTTACAATGTAAACTTCACCCAAGCTTTCCACTGTCTGGTCATTGCATTTTGATCCTGAATCCTATTGATGAGAACTGAAAGCTTGACAAAGGCCTGCTACATGCTCACAAAATGAAAGACAAATGCTTTTTTGTGAGGTTTACATTGTAAGTATACAATGGTCCATTTTATTTGCATAGCTATTTATTTCTTTTTGCCTATGTTCTATGTATCTTTATATATTCTCATTATTACAGATTGTTTCCATCTTTGTACCTTCTTTATATCCACCTGTTACTGCTATATCTATTTCTATTTCATTTTATATTTTGCTTTTAGTTTCTCAATCGTCTTTATTTATTATAATCTTTAACAACTAACTTCTGACTCATATTATAATTACTTTTTGAGGTAATAAATATTAACTGATTTTAGTGAGTTAAACAAGTCTATATTTTTCAAGTTAATATAAAATATATAATATAAATGAATTGTTTGGGAGACATCAGAATCAAGCAGGTGTGGAAATTCAGCTATCTAGATAGTGTGATAGAAAATGTGAGACTGTCTATATTTCTGAGATGAGGTATTTACATTAGTCGGACTATTGTCCTCATCTTTGTTGGTTAGATCCAGTGACAGACCTAAAGAGTGTGAGTTCAATACCCGGTTAAGGCAGTGGAGAACTTTCAGAGGGAAAATTAGCAGGAGATAACTGATAACTGACATCCATCAAACATGGCATGTGGAACTAGTACAGTCTACTCCAGTGATCGAAATAAAGGGTTCAGTTCGAAATTCCAACCACCTGAAGAAGGCCGGAGTGTACAACGGCCGAAATGTTGTGACAGATATGGCGACAAAGATGAGGACAATAGTCCGACTAATGTAAATACTGAAAATGTGAGACAAAAAGGAAACATGAAAATGCTTTTCAGAAGGATCAAAGAATAACATTAGAAATAAAGAAAAGTGTGTTAGATTGTTGTGTTATGTCTGCCATTGTTATATGGAAGTGAAAACTGGACAATTTCATTACATTTAAAATCTATATCTATAAAGCAGAAGATGTGTGTGTGTGTGTATGTTTGTATGTGTCTGTCAGTGTTTGTGTGTGTGTATACTGTTTATGCATGTTCACCCATTCTCGACTGATTTTGATGAAATTGGACACACATATTGAAAATTTACCAAGAAGGTCAGGACCAACATTTCGATCTCCGGAGCCTACAGGTTTGGCAGAAGAATTGATAAAACTGAAGATGGGTATGACTTTTTGCAAAAAACCAAGGCAAAGTTACATATGATTTCTTTACACTTAATACAAAACATAGATCATGTTACATGGTTTATATAGAGTGCTTGATAGTTTTCCTGTGACATTGGCTTCACACAAAAAATTGCAAAAAACTGTGAAAAAAAACAAAACTTGATTAACTTCCTCATTTTTTATTCACTTTCCTTCAAACATGTTGTAAAAATTTGCCATCATGCAAGAAAAGATAGTGTTGTTTTAGTCCTGCTCACTTACCCATGTATGGCAAAAAACCACAAAAAACTATTCAAAAAGCTTGTTTTTCATCCAATACTTTCCAAAATCGCCCTGTAAATTACAAATAACACACAAATTGTCTTGCATGAATGTTTGGTTTAGATTATTTCAGTTAAGTGGATGAAATCTGTGACAAACTAAGTCCAAAATCAACTTTTGCCATTTAGCCAAAGTTTCTTCATATAATTCTGTCCTATATTGGCATTCTGATAACCTATGATGCAAAGATTGCTTGAGAAGGATTATTGAAGTGTTAAAAGGGAAAAATTTCCAAAGAACCTCTTATTAACTCTGGCTTTACAGTAAATGTGTGAAGAAGGAGGGGCGGGGGTGTTCATGCGTTTGCAGTTGAAGCAAGCTCTGACATTTCATTCCTGTTTTTGTTTGACTATTAGATTTGTGAACAATGTGATATTATTTGAAAGTTATGGACATAGGAAATTTACTAAATATCTAAAACATTGAAGCAATTTAACCCCAAGTAATGACCATGCAAGAAGATTTTATCAAACACTTGTGAAGGACATACTGTAAAAAATGAGTGGGGCAGTAGCTTAGTATACCAATGGATGATGCATGCAAGCAGGGACACAGGCTGCTATTTCTAGACAGGAGTGTGTGGGTATATGCAGGGGGTGCGGTTACACAATTGTAGCCATGTACACTCGGGCAATGCAAGGTACCTTGGCTAGTTCTACTGATAAATGTTGAAGACAGAGCATGTGATAAATAAGGAAGTTTTAAGGAGAACTGTTGTTAACAATCAAAAAGTGACGGCTGGAATATTTGGGACACATTATAAAAAGAATCAGAGGAAAGCATTAACTGACTGGAAAGATTTGAACAAATATATATGGGAACACATACCACAAAGAAAATGCGATAAAAAAAAGAAAGAAATATTGTGAGAATTAAAAGGACAGGATATTGTGGAGAACCATGATTGCTCATGTCCTGATGAGATATAGCAGCGAAATAGACAGGAGAGAAATTTTATCAGATGATAAATTGATATTGTATGAAACCCATTTCTAATAGATTTTATATCTTTATTAATATTCTTTATATTTTAATGAGTATGAATATTTTTATAAATTTACACTAAAGAAAAATTAGAGCATTTCTCTTTATTTGGTTGAATTAATTTGTAATTTATCTGTCAATTTGATGCTATCAGATAAAAAGCCAATGTTCAATCTTTATATGTCATTGAAAACTGACACAGAAAATTATGGTCATGTTAGATTTGCTTCAGCTGACCTAAGACTCATTATTGTTAAAGGTGGGTATTTTTTTAAGATTAAAAAAAAAATAATTTTAATTTTTTATTCCTATTTCATTGTATCTAAATCTACTTCATTCACCAGGGAATAATTCACTGTTCTGATTAGTTTCAGTTCTATTGTTTTCTTTTATTTCATTAAAATATAATTTAAATGAAATTTAAATGGAAATTGCAGAAAATGTTTCTAGATGAGATTCAAACTCACACAATGATGATGATTGTCAGAAGTTCACGGCTCAGTAATGGCCACTAAGATTCATTGCTAAAGTGGAAATGGAAGACAGACATTAGAATTGCTGTTGAAATTAGATGATTTGAGGGAGGGAGGGAGAGAGAGAGAGAGAGAGAGATGAAGATCAAACCAATAAGTTTAACAAATTCATTTCTTTTATAGCCTCACACAACTTGTTTTATGAATATGAAAGAAAAGTAAATGCTATCATGTGCCTACCATACAATTTAGAAATAAAGAAAAAAAAGAAATTCTCCAAAAACACCATTCTATGAAATGACTGGCTTGTGTAAGCTTACAGTCACACAGCGATTCTTCTGGATTAATAATTCCATCATCTTTAGTTCTTCACTATTGTAAACAAATTTAAATTGAACGAAAAAAAATTCCTTTATTAATATTAACTATTAATAATAATTTTTTCATATTTTATTTATATTTTGTAATCTAAACCAGTTGTATGAATAAGCAACAAATTGCCAAGATGACTGAATAAAGTCAATATAATGAATCAACCTCTAAAGTTGGGTCTGACCTTCTTAAAAAAAAAAAAACAAAAAAAGAAAATGACCCCAGCATTTAAAATTTGTGCTAAGGCCAGACTAGAGCAATTTCCTGATAACTTTTATGCAGAAGAAAATATATTATTTTGCAAATTCTGTCTCCATAGTGTTGGCATATTTAAGGTTGACACAAGAAAAGATCACATTCACATCAAAAACTCATTTGACAAAAAGTCTTTAAAAAAGTCGGCCCAGCTGAAACAGAAAACAATCACAACTTTGTTGAAAGAGTAAAGAGGTACAGAATGATTTTGTCCTTGATTTTTTGAAAATGTGCACTTTGACATTCCCCTACACAAAATTGACAAAATGAAGCCATTCATATTAAAACATTGTAAAGAAGGTAGTGCTATTCCAAGTGTCAATTGTGTTAGGCAACTTTATCTATCAAAATTGTTTGCTTGTCACTTTGCTGCCCTGAAAGCCAATCCTGCTAATCAATCAGCATCATAACAGATGAAATAACTATCATGACCATAGCATTTTGAATGTAATTGCAAGTATTTGTGGAGAGTCATTTTCTCATTGATGTTGTAACTTTGGGAGAATGCAATCATCAAACTGTAAGTCAGCCATGAATCCGAGCTGTAACTCATTGAGGATATTATTGCCTTCATAACAGATTCTACAGTCTATTGCAAAAAAGCTCATAAGGAAGTGTTGTCAAATATCTTTGTTAACAGTTGCCATGTGTTGTGCTTGGCACATATTTTAAATCATGTTGGTGAAGTATTTACATACTGACCAGCATTTGATAATGTTACCTAGCTCACAACTTTCATCAAGTCAGCCTTTTTTAAAAAGTGTAGTTGATAAAAGCAATACTTAAAATGGCTTGAAGGTTCCTTGCCTAAGGAAAAAGTGAAACTACCCCCTGTACCAGTGGCAACCAGATGGAATTCCTGGTTTAATGCAGCCAAATATCACTCATCCTTTGTACAGTTTCAAGAAGGATTCTTTAAGCAAGAAAAGAGCCATGGCCTTGCAGTAGATAGGATTCTAGAATTAATAGATGATGGTCAACTACATCATGCCTTTTACTATAATTTGTGCCTAAATCTGCATTTTATAAATGAGAACTGCACTCGTTTAATAACAGCTTTGACAAACTTAGAAGAAACTAAGTCTCCACTTGCATGTGTTATATATAACATGATGGAGGGTGTAAAACAGTATATGCATACTGGCGCATCAAAATCAACATTTGGCCTAGAAACTGATTGTCTGAACTAGAAAACACATAAGAAAGTTCTCAAATTTCCAAGATTTTTTCAGCATATCTTTTTTGAAACTGAATAAATACCTGGATACCCACCCTGTGTATAACTTTTACAAGACATCTCGCCTGTTTGATCCTAGACAGCTACCCTGTATAGGCCATGATTTGGACAGTTTTGCAGCCATCAAGGACTTGCAATCTCCTTATACTGATCTTCTTGAAGAATTCCAAATATATGTGAATTACCAAGATGATTTACCAAATCCTTTTAATATCCCATCATTTTGGAATTCAAATAAGAGCAGATTTCCTCTTCTGGAAAAGATTGCCAATAAGGTTATATGGATGCCATTTACCAGCATAGATGCTGAATGTTCATTTTCTCAGTATAGATATTTACTCGGAAACATAAAAGTCTTACCCCTGAGAACACCAAGCGACTGACAATGTTATATTACAATGGAGATTTAGAGAAGAGATTTGAAGATTAGATATTTTCCAAATTAAGAAATTAGCAATTTTAAATTTGAGCATTATATCAATTTGGGATAAGTTGTTTTATTTAAATTTTGAATTAATAAATCTAATTTGTTTTTTGATATTTTGTTACAAAGATACAGTTATTAGGGTTTAATTACTTTTTTGTAAAAATTTTAGTCAAAATATTTGCCTTTATTCAGATATTTATTATTGAGATTCATGTTATTTGCTGTTGATACTTTAAATGTGATTTTTATGTTATGAATCAATAATTATAAATCAATCTAAACACTTAAAAAAAAACAAAAAAAAAACAAATTGAATGTGTTCTTGAAGGAAGTGCTGATTAAAAGTTCTACCCCAAAGATAATTATGCACTGTAAGATTCCATGTCTAGTCATGTTATATTTTTTTTATTTTTACACATCATTTATTTTTGGACATGTTTTTTAACATTTAAAAAAGATTTGTAGATATTTGCTATTTCTTTATATGTAATAAAACTTTGAATTATGTTTTCAGTTTTAATAATAATTATAGCAGGCTAGCAGCATGGCCTGGCGTTGCCCGTGCTTGATTCAAAAATTGTACAACTCATACAGCAATCGCTATCACTTAAAATATTTTTGCCCTTCCTTGCCTTTAAAGGAGTGCCCTTTGCCGTGCTGATGTTGCTACATGCCTTACTTCTTGCCTATCTCACGCTGCAAATTTTTTCTAAGCTCTATACTAAACATTAAATCTGTTACGAAAAAAGAACTAAACAAAATGAACACAAAACGATCAGCTTTAAAAAAGGACTCATAACTCAAAAAACTGAATGAAAAAAGAATGTTAACAACAAATACTTTTTCACACCCAACCTCGTTCTGTGGAATCAGAATCAATGTTGAGTTTAAGTAAGCGAATGAGCCAATTGGAGTAAAGTGCCATGCAGATTTAAATTTTTCCCACTTGTGACAAATGCAGCTATCAATTTTTTTGCATGCTAGCATGAGAATTAACATTCATGTCAGTCAGCTGTTGGCTCTCACTCTGGCCCATAGAATCTTCCTGACTATTCGTGGCAGCCAGCTATAGGCTCTCACTCTGGCCTGTAGAAAATGGCCGCAAACTACATGAAAACTGCTGTAGAAGCATTAAAAAATCAATTATTTCCACTATCAATGGGAGTTGGGAAATGCAAGGTCAGTCTTGGCCTTGCCACTAACTTGGAGCATGTGCATGTAAATTTTGGTACAAATCTGTTGAAAATTGTGGCTGTGCATTCGTTACACACACACACATCCTGCCTTTTATAGATAAAGATTGTATTGCAATTTTCTCATAAAATACTACAAAATGGAAAAAATAAAATTTCCTAAAAGAAAAATGGAAAAAAAAAGGAAAATTTGAAACAGAAAATCGGGGTCCCTAATCAAGCTCTTGATAATAACAGCAAAGCTCAAAGGTATTTGACAGGGTCTGGCAGGCTGGTCTTCTACAACATTTTCAGTGATATGGTATTACAAGATGATTGTTTCATTTAATTCAATCATTCCTATCAAATTGTGAAATGAAGATTGTGCTGAATGGGAGAACTTCCAGATCCTTTCACATGAACATGGATGTCCCCCAAGGCTCTATCCTGGGTTCTATGCTGTTTCTGATCTTTATCAATGATCTTCCTGATGTTTTCTGTTCCCAAATAGGTATTTATGCAGATGACACTACCATTTACAAATCTACTATTTGTCCATGCATTGAATAATGTTGCCATATCTGGTCTTGTTCTCCTGCTGTTCATCTTGAGGTTCTTGACAAAATCAAAAGAAGAATGTGCAATGTAATTGACCCTGATTTGGCATCTTGACTTCAGTGATGTGGCTTCCCTTTGTCTTTTCTACAAATATTTTCATGGTAAGTGCTCTGATGAGCTTTTTTCACTGGTTCCCTGACTACATGAATTTAAGCATGCTACTAGATTGGCATCTAGGTCCCACCCTTTTACTGTTGAAATAGTTAAATGTAATTGCCACTTTTACTCCAACAATTTCTTTTCTCACACTTCCCATCAGTGGTACTCCCTTCTGCTTACTTGCTTCCCTGATAACTACAATCTTCAAAAATTTAAATGCAATGTCAATTGCCATCATCTGTTGTTTTGGATCCCATGCATCTTTTATCCTTTCCTCAGAGCCCTCTATACACAGTCTTTTCTCTCTCTTACACTCTCTGTAACCCCCAGCATCCTAGTGGCACAATCACCTTGTTTGCATTGAAATGATTAAAAAAAAATGAATAAAAAGATTGCTTCAGTCCAATGAAGTCCTTCTAGAGGACAAAATGTGTTATACAGAATTTTCCCATTTTGTCATTTAATTGCTTAGTATATAGTAATAGCAGACATCTGCTTATCTTGCAAGATAATGGTAGCATCCTGTTTGGTTAAAATTCAGCCCTTTTTCTGAGCAACTTCTGGAGTGTCATAACAGTCTGATCTTTTCATGGCAGTGTCTTCTGTAGGTGTGACAGATGAAGCTGGAATGTGAAATGAAAGCCTGAGATTGATCTCTCTATCTGGTTTCTACATTGTCTTCTGACCTTCAACTTTTGGTTTCACTTTTTGTCTCCTGTGTTGTACTCTCACTGTGTACTGAATGTATATATATATATATATATATATATATATATATATATATATATATATGTATATATACACTTTTGCAGTAACAACTCCATAAGGATAGTCTGGAATTATATTATAATGTTTAGTCTTTATTATTCAGCCAGTTATGTATAGAAAAGATGCTCAAAGACATCTTAATCATCTGTTCTTTCCTTTTTATTATTTAAATATGAAGGAATAAGTTGATATTAAAATATGTTATTTAAATGAATTATAAAGAATTAAACAATATGAACTTGTTAACCCCTAATCTCTATTCTGATTTGAAAATTTGAGAAAGAGAAAATAATATCTTCTTTCAAAATACTTGTTTAAATGGTTAAACTTTCTTTTCAAATATTTCTGAATTTCTGTATTCATGCTTTCTAAAGAAACTTACAGAATATGTTAGCTGAAGCCTTATGAATACAAACAAAATGATTTTGTGACCAATGAATAGATTTACAGCTACAAATCAGGAATAAAAGTACTGCTACATTTAAAAATCAATCAGATATATATTTCTGTTAAATTGAATTCTAAATTGGAAAAAAGCCTATAGTCTTGAAAATTTGCCAAAAGCCATTTTGTGCCTTTACAACAATCTGGTCAGAAGATGAATGGCTATTATTTTAAATGATTATTCTAAGTGTAAAGATTTTAAATAAAATTCTAGAATTTAGTTTCATACTGGAATTATAGGAATGCTACCACTGTTCACTATTTGAGTTTGTTATTATGTAAACATTGTTGAATTAGATAATCATGATCATTGATTTAATTTGCTAATTTGAAACTCAAAGGCCTCTTCTGCTTTTAATGTTCCCATAATTATAATATATATATATATACACATATATATATATATATATATATATATATATATATATATATATATGTATATATATATATATATATATATATATATATATATATATATATATATATAAAAGTGAACATTGAAGTCAACACTCAGAGGCGACAGGCTGTTTCATGCTAGACGCAATTTTCAGGCTGACGATTGCATCTAGCATGAAACAGCCTCTCACCTATGAGTATTGAATTCATTGTTCACTTTTATATTTATATTTAAATACGTTTTATCTCTGATATTGAGCACTTTATCTCATAAATATAGCACACCTTAAAACTATATTTCTTCATATATATATATATATATATATATATATATATATATATCCAAATATATGATTGGTGTATATGGAATGAATTCCAATAACCAACAATTACTATTCTTAAAAGAGTGCTCAATACAAAGTAGAACAGATATAAACTGTAAACTTAATAGCGATTAAATTTTGATTTTGAAATTAGCAGTTTTTAATTTTGATATTAAATTTTATCATATAATTTAGTAATTATTGGTTGGAATAAATTCTTCTTTAATACTACCCATATTTTAAACATCTGAATAGATATTATAACATGACTTCGTTGTCAAGCTTTTTGAATTTTCCTATACTTGTATTTTGATTGGTCCATCTAGCCTTTGTAACAACGTTTTCCCCTTGCGAAGGATTGTTAATTAATTTGAAACCTTTAAAACCATTTATTTTACATTCAACGTCATCACTTGATAAGACACCGAGGGTGTTGAAACAAAATGGCTATTTTTGTAGTGATTTTATAACATATTTATGTTATAATGTTTTTTCAAATAAATAATTATATATATATATATATATATATATATATATATATATATATAACTGTGAATATAAACTAAATAACAAGATATTAGCAACTGTATATGTGCGCAATAACGTGCATACACGGCTAAGCAAATAAATATTTAATTGAATTTATGGGGCAAACAAAATAGTGCTCATTGAAGTATATATTAATAAATAAATATGTACCTATGTTTGTAGTGCAACTTAAAGTTTCATGGTTTCCCAAGTTGTCAGGCACATATGGCAAATGAGCCACTTATCTACCACTCATCCCTTCAGCCCCTCAACCTCCGGCGTCTTCTTCTTTGGGTTGAGGCACCCACTTGGTCTGAGCCAAACTCTGGGGTAGCTGGCTGCACACTCCCTGAATACCCGTAGATTGTTCGACCGGTCACTGGCCAAGTTCCGCCTGCTGCCCACATTGTGTTAGTTTTTAGATCCAGTAAGCAGGATGTTGTCCATACGTTCACGGTCAATTGGGGATGTAGGCATGGCTGTGAGGGTGGCCGGCAGGAAAATTAGAATGTGGCAAACAAGAAAATAATATCTGCAGAAGCCGAACAACAATGGGTAAAATATATTTTATATAAGAAAACAACAACAGTAGAAAGAGTTTACAGAAAGGATAGAAAAGCAATTAACATAAGAACAGAGGACCACTCCTCTACCAATTATACCAACAGAGAGAGGTGTGTGTGTGATTAACTCGTTCCAAATCAACTTGGGAGGATATGTGGCTCGTAATTCCAGCCCTACGTGGAAGTGTAGCTTTTCAGTTGGTTGTCGTAAGTGACAAATGTTAAGTTTCAGCGACTTTTCAATGTGACTGCTACAACGACGATGATATTTCTTGAAGTCCTTATCTCTGACTCGCCACTGGACCGACTCACTGCAACGACAGTCTCTCTCTCTCTCTCAACGTCACTCTCGTCTAACGCTCAAGTCTCCCAAACTCAGCAAAACTCGCGTTTATATGGCAAACCGAAGGTTATAAGCCCCGTTGTTCACACGCTTAACACGAGTGTCGCCATAAGCAAAGTTTAAATTCAGATCTATTTCAAATCTCTTAGTGGATAAAATTAATTAGTTCAATCTTCATTTCAATTGTCTTTTCGATGACCAAATTCAGCGGATACAACTTATGTTTAGATCAGATTTCACTAGCAGTAAACATACACTGATCTTACCTCCCTGGTCCAATTTACTTCAATATGTTTTTATCAAAAATATTAAAATATTATTTTCGTCTATTTTTTTTTAATGACCCAAATTAAACATCGCCTCCTTCCCTTTTGCTTTTGTTTATAAATAAGTCCTCGCCAACCCGATTTGAAATTTATTCTTTATCCATCAGCCGTCTCAGGTTTCATATATCATTGTTCTAGATTCTTTCCTATTAATAGCACTGACACAGTTTGTAATTTTCACGGAAGGTCATGTTTTCCATCTTCAATCAATAAACGTTATATTTGCATGTGTGCATTCATGTGCATCAACCTCTCTCTGTTACACTTATACTGGGCCATATACACAGATTCAAAGCTCAAAGTTAATATAAATCCAATATTGGGGTGAAAATTCAAAATATAGAGTGTATGAAGGGAGATATTGGAAAAAAAACAAAGCAAAAAAAAAGAATGGTACAAACTTAAAGTTTATATGGTACATGTTTTTCTGTTGGGAAAAAAACAAAAACAAAAAGATTTAAGTTAAGAAATTATAAAGTGTAGGGAGCAAGCAATATGAATAAAAAGGAGTGGGTAGGTGCAGTGGATTGTATATTGTTTATAAATAATCTCTATGTTTCAAGGGACTAACATTGCACAGTATATAAAGTTAGCATTTAATAATATTAAGATATAAATTAAAAAAAAAATGTAGATAGTCAGAGAAGGTAAAATGTGAGAAAAAAAAAATAAGAAAAGAGGAACCACAATGTAACCTGTTACATTGTTTAAATGGGTAAAGGCAGGTAATTAAGTATTTAACCTAAAATATTTAATCGGCAGTTGAAATTGGGTAAAAAGATTTACCCAAAATCAAAATATTTTAGGAGGGAGCTTTTTTTATGGGTGTAAGTTATCATGAGCTCACTATGTTTCTTCAGCAGGTTGGGGTCATTAATATTTTTGAATATGAATCTTTTTTCCAGTAAACACAGGTTACATTGCTGCACCTGGAAAAGGGTGTAGTTTTGGTGACAAATTTCCAATTTACTGCTGGTGTGTAGTTATTTGTTTTGATTTCCCAGTAAAATTTCGAGAGTTCCATAGCATTTAAATATTATTTATTGGTGAGAGTGATTTTATGATGGTAATACTGGGTTTTTCAGTGGTTTGCAGTGGAACCAAAATAAAACTTAGTCTCGCCTTCATGCTTAATGTTAGCCTTATAAATAATGCCTTTATTCATACATTTATAATTTAGTGGACAGGTACTGTATTTGAACAGTTGTACTTTTGTCTGTATTAATCTTGTTACTGAGGTTGTTTAAATATTTGTTTTATGTTGTATTATTATGTTGTACTATATACCGTTTGAGGTTTTTGGTGCAGCTGTAGCTAATCTTAATGTTGTTCTTGTTGAAGATTTTGTTGAGCAATGGTACATGGCTGAAATCTTTGTGGATTAAATTAAGGAAAATCTTACCTATATTGGTTTTGATATTTTTGTTAAATGGTGGGTTAAACTAAATTATATTGCATTTTCTATTCTTATGTTTATTGTTGGCAAATCTTACTAATGTTTATGTATTCTAGTTTAACTTTGTTTAACCTTTTTCTAGTACATCTACATATTTGGTTTTATATTTGTCAGAAAATTTTGTTGTTACAGTTAGTTGAGTGTATGTATTGCACCAATTTGTGTAAGTTGTTTAAAATTCCTGGTGGGTGGTGGAATTCTTTGCTAATGTATTTATAGTTTTAAAGCTCTTTAGTATAAGGCATGTATATTTTTTTGGATAGGTTGAAATTAGTGCCCAGAAAGTTTATCACCTTGGCATTGGTGTTAGTGGCGATATTTAGTCCATGATCCTTGAAGAATTTGATAAGATGTTTTTTTAAGTTGATCTGTTTGTTGTGGGTTGGTGTTGCATAGGAGGATAACTCCATTGTCTCTGTACAGACCAGTGTTCATGCTATTGAAGGTATACCTAAATTTCCACAGTAGCAAAATGCCAACCAATTCACAAGCTTATATATTAATGGATTTTTTATCCAATATTAGTTTTTATTACTATAAATGTTATTTGTAGTCAGTGCATCTATTTGACTTGCTATCTTTGTTTTTACATATTTTCTTAAATGGTGAAAGTAATAATAACCAGTCTAGGTTGAGAAGTCCTACTAAAGAAAGATTGTTTCTGTATACACTTTTCTATCAGGGAAACCATTTCTATAGCTGAAATGTGCCCTTACCCATTCAGCTATGGAGACTGCATTGATAAAGCAAGGTTTGAATTATATATTTAAGGAATGCACAATTTTTCTTGTTAAGATTTCTACAAATCTATATCTGTTAGCTTCAGTTCTGTATCTGAAATGTAAACAACAGTTATTTTTTAAATATTTTTTTATCTGATATTTTTTTATTAATATAAACACCTATTTGACTTACTATCCTAGTTTTTAATATTTTCTTAAACATTCAAATTAATCTAGATTGAGAAGTCTTCCTAAAGAAAGATTGTACCTCTGACAAGAATCAAACCTGTATCCCCTTTTTCTTGAAATGTGCCTTTATGAAACTAAAGCTAACAGATATTGATTTATAGAAGTTTTAACATGAAAAATTATACAATCCTTAAATAGGTAATTAAAACTTTGTTCTATCAATGCAGCTGCCATAGTTGAATTGGTAAAGGCATGTTTCAGCTAAAGAAATAGTTTCTCTGATGGAAAAAGGGGACATGTGTAGAGGGCATATTTTGAACTTTACATATAGGTTTCCCATTAATTTTTAAAATTTTTATTGCTATTAAAATCATTACTAATCCTTGTAGCATAAAAGCAAGCTACTTTTTCTTATTTTGATAAAGATGGAATAATTTTAAATTGCTCTGACAGAATGCTTGTTCTTTGTTGCTCTAATCAGTGCAATAACTTACAAATGCATTTATCATCATTATTATTATCATAATTAATAATATTGTTTGTACTTATTATGTAATGTATTTAATATATCTATTTATCTAGTCTATAAGTATTCAAAATCTTACTTAAAATCTAGAGTCAAAATGCATAAGAGTTAGAAGGATTCTGTTGCCAGTTTCTTCTGGCTAGTAATAAAGCTCCCTAAACCATTTCCTCCAACCTTCAAAGTGACATAAATCAAACAATCCAACAACATGTCTCCTGTTTGCTACAGCAATCACACTTCTGCCTGTAACCTCTTTAAGCAATTCTTATAGATTGAGTGATTTGCATTTGTTAAAAGAGATTCTCACAAAAGTTTGTTCTGATTCTGAGATTTATCTTTTTTAAATATAGGACTTGTAAAGCTACCATCTTCTTTTTTGGGGATATTTTACATGTGAGACATGTCTGAATCCATTTTTGTCCCAGGGGTAAGTGATTTTCTATAATGTTACAACTTTATATCCCCTAAATATATTTATTTTCTGAAGAAAATACAGGGTGCAGAAACCTATACAAATTTAAAATTTTATAATAATAGTAATGTTAGTGATTGGAGCATTGGTGATATATGAGAGAGAGAGAGAGAGAGAGAGAGACAGACAGACAGACAGACAGACAGACAGAGACAGAGATAAAGTTTGAACCACTACTCAAGTTTCATGCTACCACAATTGTCAGACAACAAGAATGTTCGGTTCATCTCATAATTATGGTAGTGTGAGTAGCAGTCCAAACTTTATGAGTCGTGATGCTGGGAATTGTCTTGATAATTTAGACAGAACTATATACTACTGTTTAGGTAGGTGCCTGTCTTTTGGTATTTTTTCCTCACTTAGTTTATGTTTCCTTCCCTAATTTTCTTCTGTCAGTTTTTCTCCTGTTTTTTGGTGATGTTTTCTGTTCATTAGTTTGTTTTTTGGTCATCTGGCAGGCATTGTGTTGGTTTTACCAGTACTTTAAATTTTCGTGGTGTGTGTATATATATATATATATATATATATATATATATATATATATATATATATATATATATATATATCCTAGTGATGAAAAAAAACATTTTAAATGATTTATTTAACTGTTGTAATTCTTTCTGTTCAAAACAACAAAAGATAAACTTGATTAAGACCTTGGTGCATTGTGTCCTGGTAATTTGCTGAGAAAATTAAATTCTGAAGTTGAATTTATTAAGAAAATTCTGAGTAAAAATGGATGCCTGCTGGATGTTGTGGAGGCTAGTATTCAGGAAAAAATGTTACAATTTGTAAAACCTAAGCTGATTCGCCCCCAGAAATGTTGCATTTATTTGCACATAGTGTTGATTGGTGATATGAATACAAAGTTTGCAAGACTGATTTCTGTGGGTGTGAAAAGCTGTTATTAGTTTGTCAATCCTTGTATTATCTTTACTGCTCGGCTAATGTTGAGATCAATTTGAAAGGATGTTCTTCTTACCCATTATATAAGTTTGGTACATTAACAGTTCATCAGTGTAGAATGGGCCAGAAGTTGGAAGCAACGATTAATCTGCAAGTACCATGTAATATTCAGGAAGAACAATTTGGACAATTTTATAGGTATGTTAATAAAACTGGCTCAGTGATAGCTGAATATTTATTAAACAACCATCAGTGTGCCCAGTTTTAAAACCAAGAATGTTCTCAGTACTGAGGAAGGCTCACTTGGATTTTCACATGAAGGTGTTAGAATCTATTTATATTAAGTCCTGCCAGCCATCGATCTGTAAGCAGGAGTAGTAGTTGTTAAGCATAAATTGAATTAACCTTTAATTTTTATATATTTATTATATAACATCTAGTCTTTGGTATTTATTTTAGTCATTGTGCACATTTCTCATCCTCAACTGAGCTCTAATTAGTAAGGCTTGATTAACTGGTTAACCTTTTTTTTCCTTAATTGTATTTTATATTTCAATCTTACCATTTTAAAGTAATGTAAATTTGTTCTTACTCTTCTTTTTGTTATTCTTTCCTCTTGTTAATTTAACATGTTCATTTTAATCACTATTATCAAATTTTGTACCCTTTCTGAAATATTTAAAAATAACACAAATATTTATTTTGGATGATGATCTCCTTCCTTGTCAATTCCCTTAATTCATTGAATACTCTGCAATGAAGATATTCACATAAAAATTCAGGTTTTGAACTTATGGATCCACTCTTAATTCTATAAAATGCTCTTAGTTTGATGGGACATCTGAAAAAGTTCTTGCCTACTTCCAAAAATTTAATCAAATGGTTAAATATCAAAATTTAAAAAATCTCTTCTTGATTTGGCTGAGAACTTTCAGCTCTCACCTCTCTCTTACTCTTTCTCTCTCTCTCTCTCTATATATATATATATATATATACATACATATGTAGAACACTGTAAAAAACTGTAGAAAAATTCAGTAGATTTAAGTCAGTTATGTGCCATGCATACACGCTTAGGCAATCATGTATCTTTCGATATATGACTGACGCGGCAGATTTTTTCTCACAGTAGGTTTCCATTTCTTTCTGTGGTAGACCTGTTGCTATCCAAGGCTATAGAACGTGGTCTGTCCTGCTATTTACCCATATCTGGGGGGGGGGGAGAAGAGGATTCATACCTTTCCCAAGAGTATTAGCATGTAAGTGAATGTAATGGATTTGATCGAATTTGGCTCTCCGATTCCTCAATCCAAGCTGCTATCCATTACTCCACTGTGCCTCCTTTCTATTACTCCACTGTGCCTCCTCTCTATTACTCCACTGTGCCTCCTTTCTATTACTCCACTGTGCCTCCTCTCTATTACTCCACTGTGCCTCCTCTCTATTACTCCACTGTGCCTACTAAAAACTCATTTTTGTGCAAAAAGTAGGCTCCAATTTGAATTTCCACATTTGCATTTATTAACCAATCAGAAACATTAAACCAAACATACTTAAGACTTTGAAATTTCAGACAACTATGTTGTCTGCTACAAAATTTGAGAGTGCACTCCAGAAAATGATTAACAATATATTCTCTCCAAAAAACAGATGTAGTGGGTATGTGCATGTTCTAATGTAACACTGCATAATAAATAAATATTTATTGCTTTACTTTTGTATTGAGCCGTGTTTCAAATTAATGTTTTGAACATTGAAATCTTACTCTTCATTCTTTTACATTTGGATATATATATATATATATATATATATATATATATATATATATATATATATATATATATATATATATGAGAGAGAGAGAGAGAAAGGATATGTAGGTGGAATTGGCAGGTTAATTTCAAATTCTATGAAACAGTGTTAACTTTTAAATTAATATCTTTGAAAAAGGCATGACTCAATTTCTTCTCTCCCAGACATAGGTCAAATAACAAAGCAGAATGTGCACTTTAGCCATCGGAGGGCAGCCAGACTCAAAAAGAAAGAGTTAATGGAATCAGTATTAAGTGTCAGATGATGTGAATTTTTAATCATAAGCCTGGACTCTTGTATTGTTCAGCATTTACAGAGAATTATATTAGAAAATAAAAGGAGGACACAAGAGTGATGAAATTGAATCAAAAATAGTTCTTAGATAATTATCCTGATCTTATGCTGTATACAATTTCATATAGTCTCTGTTGTCATTCAGAAAGGAAATTACAAAAGCTCCTACTGAGAGTAACAAAGGAAAGTGAGAAGAAAGGACTAAATATAAATTACAAGAAGATAGAATGCATGGTTATCAGCAAAAGGATGAGCTCAAAATGAAAATTACAGATTGGGGATACTAAAATCAAACAAGTATAGAAATTTAGATATCTGGGAAGTGTTCTGACAGATGGCAGAAAGTGTGACACTGAGATATTGGGATGGACAAAGATGCATTTCAAAAGCTAAGTAGAGTATTAAGAGAGAGGAAATTTTTTTTAGAAACAAAGAAAAGAGTACTGGAATGTTGCATGATATCTGTCCTCCTGTATGGCAGGGAATGCTGGGCAATCTCCTCAAAAATGAAGAAGAGACTTAAAGAAACAGAAATGTAGCTCTATGGAAAGATGCTCTGGTTACCATGGACCAAACACATGAGCAACAACAAGGTTTTGGAGAAAATGGAAACTTATACTTAATATCAGGAAGAGGTAGTTGAAATTTTTGGGGTACATAATGATGAAAGTGTGCTTGGAAAACCTGATATTCACAGAACAGATTGAGGGAAAAGAGGGACAGAGGACAGTAGAATATAATGTAATTGATGATCTTGAGTAAATGAATGGTACAACAGGGTTTGGGGAGAATAACAAAAACACAAAACTTATTAACAGACACAAAGGATGAGAAGGTGTGGAGGAGCATGATGTCCTGAAGAGACACGTCACATAAAAGAAGAAGTCTCTGTGATTACCTTGGACAGATAGTTGTCCCCTGGTTAGCAGAAAGATATTCAAAGGTGAATTTGGTGGACCACAATTGAAATAAAAAATCTCATTCCCTAATAAATTGATAAATTTCAACCAGATTGTTGAATGAATGAATTGTAAGGAAGTCATGTGTAACTATATTTTCTCATCTGGTTAAGTGAAACTCTTCTAGTGAGATTTCCTTCAGTAGGAAATTCAAGCAGTATTTTTGTATTTCTTTCTCCATCCAATTCCTTTGGTCTTTCTTTCTGGGCAGATGAAATAGAAACTTAATGGATTGCATGTTTCAAGATTGATTAATGACTGACCTATTGAAAAAAACAAAAAAAAACAAACCCTTTTTTGGCTTTTTTGGTAGGATATATAACAAGTAACGAGGGCCATCATTTGAGTCTATGCTAAACTCTTCTGAGAGGTTTTGTCAAAATTCTTTCACAAGAGCAGAAACTAACTTACAGCTTCTCCTTTATTCATTCTTGTATAATTTCTCTGGATATTTATTGAGGACCTTTTAGTTTTCATCTTTAATTATTGATACTTTTTTCTAGATTCCAATTTAGTCTGTGACAATTTCAAAAATAAATAGGACTTTTAAATTTATATTTGGTGATATAGATGACATGACAGAAGAAAGTTATCAGGATATATTTTATTTAGCTTGATATCTTTCTTTAAACTTTGTGAGTATATTGGCACTGACATTTTTCAGTGACAGTAGGTTGGATGTTTCTAAAATGTGTCATTTGAATGGGCTGACCTTGAGTGGCATGAACTTGATCGGAACTTTGAGGTGTGTATTGATCTTTTTTGACCTTTCCCTTGACAGTAATTTGTTTTCATTTTACCAGTCAAAAGAGTGAATGCTTATCAACCAAACCCTTTTGCACACAATTCTTTTCCTTTAGACTGACGTCACTGTTTCTTTCAGTGTGACACATTTGTCTTTTGTGACATTTCAGGAAATAGGAAGGTCAGTTGCATAATACTAAATAATGAGACAATGTACAATATATTTTGATCAATATCAGGTTATATATTGTATGTTCACTCTTTTACACTTATTACTACATATTTTATATTATATTTTGGTACATGTTGAGATGATATTTTGAACATTTTCACATGTTTTAATGATTACCAAGATAAAAAAATAAGCTTTGATAGAATCTTAATAAACATTGGTGCTTGCTACAACTTCCTGATGAGCCTCTATTAAACTCACACAAATGTATTGTATATATTTTGTAAATATCTATTTATCTGTCTGTCACTACATCACTTTTAGTCATATTAATCCTATCTATCAATATATATATATATATATTCATATCTATCTATCTATCTATCTATCTATATATATATATATATATATATATAAATAATACTTTATGAACTTTCCTCTATGGTACCTAGACTTTATACATTTAAGCACAGTACTAAATTGGTGGCAAGGTCTCATCATTTTACAGTTGAAATGGTCAAATGTAACTGTAAGTTCTATATTAATAGTTTGTTCACATTATTTATATTGTTTGGACTGTTGTCCTCATCTTTATTGTCATGTTCATAATGTTTCAGCCTTTGCATGCTCCAACCTTCTTCAGTTTGTTTTCTCACATTTCTCATTTGTGGAAACAGTCTTTTGACTCCCTTACTTTCCAGTCAGCTTTGATCTTCAAAAATTTAAATGCAATGACAATTACTATATTCTATATTCTTAATTCCTGTTCTTTTATTGTTCTCTCTTAATGATTTCTTTTACACACTCAATAACCTATTGCTTTATTGCTTTGATTGGGTGCTAGCAACATGCCTTGAGCATTGACAGGGAATAAATTATAAATGACCTTAATGCCTGCACAGTAGTCAAAGTAAAGTGCTGTCATATTCATTGTGAATCATGACAGGAGCCAGTCATATACAAATACAAGCCTGTAAAAAAATATGTCACCAGTTTCTACTTTTCCACAAGTGTAAGGCAGAAACTTTTCCAACTGGAGATTGTTTGCTGGTAAAGCTATTGCATTAGTTCCACTTGAAGAAGAAAACCTTTTTTCGGGGAAAATCAAAGTCAATTGCCAGCAAAGGGAGTGTTTGCTATTGAAATATCCATCAGGAAATAAGAACATTTTCTAAACACAAATAAGAAAAAGTTATAATTTGATTTTAGCTAATGAAATACATTTAGTATCAATATAAATAGCAATAAATATTGAAGTCATGATTGGTATGACATAATTCTCATAGTCATATAAATGATATGAGCTTTATGGAATTTAAAAAAAATGTTTGTTAGTAGTAACATTTTCGGCAGCTCATTTCTGATTCTGATTCTTGTGAACATCTTTTAGTAAATAGAATTATCTGACACATATAAATAGAATTATCTCTCCATATCAGTAGAATTATCTGACCCTATATAAAATCTTGGAAAGAAACTATCTGTAGTTGTATTAATCATAATCATAATCATCAGGGTGACTGGGACTGGGTTGCAGTTCAGCTGAGCACCTCATCAGTCCTCACCGCCTTCATCCATATATCTGGATTGATAGCTGGAGAGGTATTCATTAATATGTAGTGTATTAACACAACTGATGCCTTGTAACTTGAAAGCTTATCTTCTTCACAGATATTTGGTCATTGATTAGTCTAGGAAGCCCTCTGCTCAATGATGCTGCGTTAACCTATTAAAACTTACTGTAGTTATCTCTCCTTATAACCCTTAGACATGGATTTGTCCATATAGTTCAGTGCCAGAGGTCATGAACTAAAGTTTCTTTTTTTTAAGGTTTATTAATAGTCAGGAGATAATACTTGGTAAAGAACAGTTCAGATTAAAATGAAATTTCCATCATGGCACTACTTATTTATTTCAACAAAATTAAAAAGTAAAATTCCCTTTGCCATTTTTCTCTTCTTTAAAAAAATGTCAGTCAACTTGATCTGAAATAGCACAAAAATTTGGCTGCAAACCATTCTATAGAATTAAAACTTATTTTTGAATATTTAAAAAAAAATAGTAAAGAAAATGTTTACTGCATTCATATGAAAGAAGCTTGTACATGAACTGCTGCCAGCTGATAGATGGATAAAATGTAGTCAAACATTTATTTGCTTTTTATAAAGCAAAACTATTTAGCCATGACCTGCCACCATTTTTCACCAATCTTTTTCTTCTTTTATCTTTAATTCATTTATCATTAAACATGTGTCAATGTGAATATCAGTGCATAATTAGATTTATCAGAATGATTGTTTTCTGATGATAATTTTACAATATACCTTCGGTTATATTTAAAAATGTATTATATGTACTTATTTATCACTCAGTGCTTAGATTATTTGTATGAAATGATTTTATCTATAACTCCAAAACTTTTTCTTCCATATTGTTTTTAAAAAGTTTTGATTCTTTTGCATGTGTAAATCATTGTTTTTCTTTCTACGTTTTTGCAAAATGTAATTCTCAAAACTTTCTCGGCCTTCATGTTTTATTGATGTTCACTTAGGTTTTTTATTTAGCAATAAATTAACTACAGTTATGATGCAAAACATTTTTATTTAATAACTGAACATTCTTGCTTTATAAAATGCACCTTAAACAAACTAAATTGAATTATTTAAATTAATAATATAATTTTTTTCAAGTCAAGTAGAGGAAAATTTTATGGATTAATCCAATATGGAGGAAAAAATTATGGAATTCTTTTATTAAAAATTAGGATTAATATTAAGTTGCTACAACTCAAGCTTCTATGACAGCCTTAATACTTTCAGGCTTTGGTTTCAATAATTTGAATCAATATTCTTTATCAAAGTGGTTCCAGCTTTCCTGAATGGCAGTTAATAGATCTTTGTTTGAGGAAGCCTTCTCAATGAACATTTTTTAAATTTCCACCATAAATTTTCAACTGGATTTAGCTCTTGATTGTTTGCTGGCCATGTCATTGATCAAAGTAAAGAGAATTAAAGAATTTTCTTAAGAAAAGCTTTAATTCCTTTTACTCTGTGAAAAGATGCATTATCATCTTGAGAAATGACTTCATTATCACAAAACCAATTTTCTGTTGATGGAATGAGAAAATCATCTGTGATTTCAATGTAGCCATGTGTATTGATTGCCATCTCCTTTGGTTCTTTAAATAACATGCAACCCTATATCATAAATGATTTGAGAAATTTATTTGTTTTTTCAGGCAGTCATCTTTATCTGTTTCATTTGAATAGCACAACAAAAAAGTTCCAGCATCATTGCTTTGGCCAGAGCATATTCTTAAACTTTATTTGTTTTTTCAGGCAGTCATCTTTATCTGTTTCATTTGAATAGCACAACAAAAAAGTTCCAGCATCATCACTTTGGCCAATGCATATTCTTGATTCATCACTTTCATTCTAATCTTTCATCTAATCATCCACATGTCACCAGTGTTTCTCTTTAGCCTACTTTAACATTGTTTTCTTCTGATTGTGTGTCAGTATTGATTTTCATTTGGCCTTTCCATATGTAAATCCCATTTCATGTAAATCCGATTTCTTACAGTATTGTCACAAATATTGACTTCTGTTTTGATCCATTTGTCCTTTATTTGTTTTGTTGTACATCTTATATTTTGAAGTCATATTGCTTTGAATTTTCTATCCCAATGCTTTGATGTCTTTCATAGTTTTTTTAACCATCCTCTTTTGCATTTGTACCAAATTTTAGATGCAGATGACTGCGAAAAAACATCTTTCACCACACTTGACAGTAGACTGCATTCTTAAATGAGATTTACAATCCTTTCCACTTTTTCAATTGACAGTCCTTTGGTTGGAGCAATGTTTCCTTTCAATAAAGTATGCCAACCACTTGTTGAGCATTGTAAGAACTCTTTTAACTGTAGACCAATTTGCATATCTAGGCTTCTACCGGAATGAAAATTACAAAATCATTCTGTATTTTTTTCTTCAATTTTAGGTTATTTCATAATATTTTCCACTACATGCTTGGAAAATAATTATTCAATTAGTTTAAAAATTTTATTCTATTTTGTTAAAGGCATATGTTATAAAACCAGAATGTTCAGCGATTCAATGAAAAAATTATGTCTTATCTGTTATTAGTTTATGTACTGCTAAATAAAAAAAACCTAAGTGACCATTCTCTAAGTGGACTGACTCCATAATAGGGGTTGTATATACAGGTTTAGAAATTCTAATAGATGTTTTTGCTCCTTTATTTTGTCAGTATTCAATTTATCAGTGTATTATCAAAAGGGTAATAAACTGATAATCCCAATAGAATTGCTGCTAAAAATGCAACCAGATCATACAATAATAATAATAATAACTAGAAAATTACATGAATTTACTAATAATTTTGTAAATGTTGCACTATATACTTTTCAACCAATGGCCATTCCCAGATAGTTATAAGAAAAGTGATATAGTCTCTCTTAAAAATACTGAAATGACCTCAACAGATTGTTGTCATGATACATGATTTCACCTCTGACTACAAGCAATGCCTTTATCTAAGACACCGCCATCTAATCCCTCTCTGTGTTTCACTCTCTTTTTGTCTCTACATTCCTCTCTATCTCTCATTTTACTCTCTATCTCTCTCTCTCCCTCTTGAATGCTCAACACAATCTGGGTTCCTTTAGTCTGTAACAAATTTGTGAAGACAAGATTAAAAAAAGAAAAGAAAATGACTTTAATTTCAAAAGATCACTTGCTGTTCAGGGGTGAATTTGTCTTTAATAGATTGTTAGGTTATGAAACATGATTTAAACCCTCAATAAAGACAACTGTATCTATCTAAGATGACCTCCCCTTTAATCCCTTTGCATTCTACTCTTTTTTTTATCTCTCTCTCTCTGTCACACTCTCTTTCTTTTTCCCTCTTGGGATCTTCTCTTTCTCTTTGTGATATCATGTGTGACACACACCATACATAAGTACAAGCATATTAATATAAAGATAATAATAATGATAATGAAAACTATGAGTAATTTTATTTATGGTATTATGATTTTATCAGTATATATGATTATAATTTTATAGCAGCTTCAAGATAGAAATATCTCACTCAATTTCTCTAAGTATTCAGCTTATGCAGAATAGATATGTGCATAGACATCTGTGCATGTAGGCATGTACACATCGTGCTATCAATTATATTCCCTGTGACATAACTATGTTAAATTTTTTCTGAAAATTACTTCTCGGTTGGCTGATTTTTTTTCCACAATTCTTTCAGTCAAAAACTGACAAGATTTATTCATGGAATACTTCTCCAACTGGTGAGATGCCTTTGCTATTCTGATCACTCAAAAATCAAAGGATTTCCCTGATTAAAGAAAATATTTAATATTGAAACACTCATTATTTATATATCTTAATGTTTTTTCCAAATATATTATCTTCCATTTTTTGTTTCCATATTTTTAACTAAATATAATCACATGACTATTTCCTTTTAAGGATTATTTTAGGCTTATTTAATCTTTTTAGAGTTTACTCTCTGATTTTAATGTCAAACTGCTGAAATTACCAAAGCAAATGATATTTTATCAGGTCAATGTGTTACCATCTAAAAATTTTAGCAGCTGAAAAGAAAGAAAGGAAAAGAAATTTTAAAACTAACTTGAAACTACTGTAGTAAAATTTGGATAGTTCATAGTAAGGCATTCGATCTCTCTCTCCCATTATATATATATATATATATATATATATATATATATATTGTATGTGTGTGCATGTGTGTGTGAATTTGGATTAAATATAAATCAAATATTAGAATCCAACAGAATGATAGATTAAGGAACAAATAGGAAACACTTACAAATTTAACATGTTTCACTTTTATTTAAGTTTCATCAGAAAATGAAATATGGTGGAGAAAAATAATTGGTATTTTTATTTTTGTGTTGTTTGTTTCTCATTAGTTAAACAGACCTTTACATATGTCTGTCTTGTCAAGCAGTGTTCATGTTTATAATTTGTGTTTGTGTATCATAATTCTAGTTTATGCAGGAATTGGATGATAATGTGTATTCATTTGTGTGCATGTGTACATTTAAGCATCTAGTAGGCATTTTCATCTATGTTTGGTGGTTGTTTGTGTGTTGATTTGGGGAAGTTTTTTGTGCCTTGCATCTCATTATAACCATTTTATACAAAACCAAGTCTAAAGGAAATGTGTTGTATCAGAAGCCACTTAGCTACATGAGATACAAAATTAACTTCTTGTGCTTTTGTATTTGAATCAGTAATTCATTATGACCATCAGTAGTAGTCACAGTGTTACAGTGTAACTGATAATTATAGTAGATTTATTTCAAGAAATACAAGCAAGCTCTTAAATATGAATGTCTCTTAGGATGGTTTACTTTTATAGATTGGGTCCTCAGCTAGAGATTAGTGAGAGAGGCTCAGAAATGAATTTATTATTTAATCAGAGGTTGGAAGTTCAGGACATTTGTTTAGGCATGTGTGAATGAGAATGTCACAACACTTTGATTTTTATGGTTAAAAAAAATCCACCTTTGTATAAAAATCACTATTCAAAGTATTATAAACTTCAGATTAGAATAACCATATATACAATACTAGCAGCATGGCCCGGCGTTGTCCGTGCTTGATTCAAAAATCATGCGACTCATACAGCAATCACTATCACTTGACTTAAAATATTTTTGCCCTTCCTTGCCTTTAAAGGAGTGCCCTTTGCCATGCTGATGTTGCTACATGCCTTACTTCTTGCCTATCTCACACTGCAAATTTTTTCTAAGCTCTATACTAAACATTAAATCTGTAACGAAAAAAGAACTAAACAAAATGAACACAAAACGATCAGCTTGGACTCGTAACTGGAAAAACTGAATGAAAAAAGAATTCGTAACTGGAAAAACTGAATGAAAAAAGAATGTTAACAACAAATACTTTTTCACACCCAACTCAATTCTGCGGAATAAGAATCAACGTTGAGTTTAAGCAAGCAAATAAGCCAATAGAGTAAAGTGCCATGTAGATTTAAATTGTTCCCACTTGTGACGAATGCAGCTATCGATTTTTTTTGCATGCTAGCATGCTAGTTAACATTCATGTCAGTCAGCTAACTTGGAGAATGTGCATGTAAATTTTGGTGCAAATCTGTCAAAAATTGTGGCAGTGCATTCGTTACACACACACACACACACACACACACACACACACACACACACATCCTGCCTTTTATAGATAGAGATTCATATCAAACATTTAATAAATTCATGTATTTTAAATTTTTCTAATAGATGTCATGATATTCTGATTTTATAGATTTTGAAAGGGAAAATAAATAAATATTAAAATATGACACAAATTTGAATCATAAAAGCAAAAACATCTAACTGAAAAAAATGAAACATCATCATATATTAATAATTGGTCATCTGACTTAGCATATCTTGTTGAAAAATGAAATAAAATAATAAATAATAATAATAATTATAAAGAAATAGATTTTCCCATGATGCTAGTAATAAAAGGACTGTAAATTTTATTACCCCCACTTGGCATCATCAAGCACTCATTAAGGTGATGCTGTTTTAAGTCGATAAAAAGACAAAACATTTCCTTCCTCACTTTCTCCTCTCATTTGCTCATGGAAAAAAAAGAATGTCTCTGCTGGAGGGACATTCATTTCCCTGGTCCACAAATGAATGAACTATTTTCCCACACATTAATGTTTACACATGTCTTCCAAAACCTCCAGCTATGAAATAAATCAACCTTTTCTTTGGTCATTCCAATTCAGCACAACGCTGATTTGAGTTTGATCATTATAACCATGTTTAAACCTCCAACAATAAAGTAAATATAAATTTTTCTTTGGTTATTCCAACATGTGAGCATGACCAAATATAATGATGCTTATACTTACTTACACTAACTTCTGGACTAAGAAAAAGGAAACAGACATACCATAACAATGCTTAAACCCTCCAACAATGAAATAAGTTCAAACTTTTCTTTGGTTGTTCCATCTCTGCACAAGGCTGGCTGAGTGCAAGTATTAACTCCTGGACCAGAAAGAAAATGGACATACCCAAAAGACATTGAGAACTTTGGTTCATTTGGTTTATATATAAAAAAGAGAATATACCATCTATAGTAGAAACCAAAGTTTTCCTCTACTTCTTCTTAACTACATATGAACACACATCTAAAATAGACACCAACACTCAACTTTAAATTCCATAATCTCATAAATACTAACAACAATATTATTCACATTTGATGATTACAAAAGTTACTAAAATAAATAGATAATTTTTTCATAGCAATCCCTTTCTAAATATTTCTCCTTAACTTATAAAAAAGATTCTTAGAATTATAAAATTTAATTTAAAAGAAAATGATCAGAATTTCAGGTAGTTTTCAAAACTGACTTTATATAAAATAATTCTCTAAATTCAGAAGATCCTTTTGCAGATGTTGTTAATAATTAATATAAAGATGATGGCATATCTATTCTTTGTCTTCTTTCTTAGAAGATAGTGAGATGTCATTTTATTTTTAAGAAAATTTGTTTTTTAATTCTTCAAAATGCATTCCTATTATGATTTTTAAGACTTAAAAAATTAGACAAAAATTTAGACAGTCAAAAATAAAACACATAAGTAAAGTAAAATTACTTTATGTTATCTAAACTTATATCTCTGAAAATTCAAAATACTTACATTTCCTGAATGAATATTTAATAATATAATACTTACAGATAATTATTATTAGTTTTTGGACAAGACAGCTTTAAAAGTGCATTCATGCACTATAATGTTCTGTCACATCCTATCTAGTTGACTATTGCCCACCTTGCCAAAAAAAGATTTCAAAGACACTACATTAATGGAATGGCCCCCAGCTGCTCCAGGTATTCAAAAGAAAACTTGTTTTAAATCATTAATATATGAGAATGGTAAACAATATGCAATCAAAGAAAATCTTAGGGAAGCAATAAAAGCTACTACAAATCATGTTAAAATCTAAACAATAGAAGACCCAACAAAATCAAAGAATGAAACTAATGAATATAACAAAATGTTGAGGGGCCCGTGTTAGCATGTAAAATTATTAAATATTGTAGTATATGGAATATTACCAACAATATATAGAAGGATTCATGATATTAAAATTTGAGGTTATACCAAGCAAGTTTAACAGGAATAAAGCAGCAGGACCAGATTAAATTATTTTAGATGATTTGAAGATTGATAAGATTAATGCAGTGATATAACAGTGGTGAAATAGCAGAGAACATCAACTGATCAGTCTCCATAACACTGACAAAGAAACAACATGTGAATGTGAATGCCATCAAACAATCAACTTGATGTGCCACATAACAAAGCTAATAATTAAGATTCTAATGAATAGATCTCATAGTTGAATAAGCAAAAATGTGGCTTTGTTCCAGACACTAGAATAAGAAATGCAATTTTCATAATCAGAATGAACAGTAGAAACAAAGAAAGCTCTATACTTATGTTTCATAAATTACACAAAAGGATTTGATAAAATATAACATGAAAAGCTGGTGGAAATATTTGTAAAGCTTGATTTACATGAAAAAGACATTCAAATAATAAGTAACATGTATTGGGAACAAACAGCCTGCATGCAGATAGAAAATAAGTGAATACACAAGGATAGAAAAGGGGAACAACAAGGATGTACATTCTCTACTTTATTTAATTGTTACAGTAAGATGATCCTAAAAGAACTAGAAAACATTCTAGGATTTCTTATCAGTGGGTATGACAGTAACAATATATGCTATGCTGAACAGTGTTGACTTCAGATTTAGAAAGAAAACTGAAAGAGAATTATTGGATAAGGTAGTTGAAGAAAACAGGAAGAAAAGACTAACCATTAACTGTAAGAAAACAGAATACCTGATTGTTAGCAAAATGAAAAATCCAATTTGCAAGTTAAATGCCAGGGACATGAAAATGAAGCAGGTGTAAAAATTTAACTAAGTAGTATAGCTGTGATAAAAAGTGTTACATAAATCCAAAGGTACAGAGGAATAGCAAAAACTGATTTTTACAAATTTTTACACAATATTGATTGGCATGAAAAACAAAGAAAAGAATACTGAGCTGTTATATAATGTCTGATCACCTATAAAGTATTGAGTGCTGAACAGTTTCCTTATAAATGAAAAAAAATTTGAAGCAACAGAAATGTGGTTCTATATTTATTGTTGAAAATAATAAAAGTCTAGTTACCATAGCAAAGAGCTATGATAACTAGACTTTTTGAATTTAAGCACAGTACTAGACTGGTATCAAGATTTCATCAATTTACAGTCATAAATTCTACGCTAACAGTTTCTTTTCTTGCACTTCTCACTTGTGAAACCCCCTTCTGGTTTCATGCTTTCCATCCAACTTTAATCTGCAAAAATTTAAATGCAATGTCAATCACTATCTACTGTATTCCTGATTACTCTTTTCTCTTCCTGTTTATTAATTAATGTTTCTGTTCCTAATTCTTCCACATCCAGTAACTCATTGTGTCTCACTGCTTTGCTTGGGTGAAACTGATTAAAAAAATATTTTACTAACTAGAAAGTTTTAAAGAAACTATAAAGAAATTGCTGCTAACAATCAGAAAGTGATAATGGAAATATTTGGTACCCAAAATGAAAAAAGTAAGCTTGGAGAATTTAACATTCACATGGTATATTTAATTTAAGAAAATCAGTGGGTGAAACAGTGAGTAAATGAGTAAATAGAGAGTAGAACAATGACCCCAAAAACAAAGGTGGCTCTTAAATAAGCAAGAATTGCTTAAAACAACAAAAGCTGTCATTGTTTGTTTCATAAGACAATTTCTGTTTGAATAATGTTGAATATGTAAAAGGATATCAGGAATTGCAAAACATGAAGCAACAAAAATATCATTAGTTTGTTGGAATTTTTGACATGAGGAATTATCATAATTATATAGATTTTTATTTGAATGAGGAAACTCATCTTGATAGAGTATAATAACTAAGATGAATACTAATTGGATTGGATACTGATTGGAAAGGCCTATAAAAAAAGGGGGAAGTATCATTGCTAACTTTAATATATATACTAAATATCCTCATTTTATATTCCATCAAAATCTGTGTTTAGTGACAAGTTTTTAGGTTGTATTTAGTATAATGATAATTAATTTGTGTTTAAACACAAGAATGAAGAATATCATAGACAAGAATATGCAACAATAGACATGAAAAACATTTTAGAATTATTCAATCAACAAATCATTTCCAGTCTTCTTGTTTTTCCTTTAGAATCTGTCAAGATTCCAGCTTTTGAAGCATCTCAGGGGAAATTGTCTACTATCAACCTTGAATTAGGATCTAAAGATGAGTGTCCTATCACTCAACCAATGAATTACCAGAAAAAAGAAATGGATTTTTCTTTGGGTAAGTAAAAATAAATTTTCCAAGAAATTTTAATTTTGTAGCTTGTGTTTATTTTATGATGATGGAGAGTTCTTAAGGGTAAGTAACTTATATATATATATATATATATATATATATATATATATATATATATATATATATATAATAGAATACAGTGTTTATAAAGATTTTTTCCCTGTAGAATAGTTTAAGACAAATCAAGCCTTTCATGATGCAGAATTATTTGTTAAAGATTGGCATGTTCAAATGATTTCTTATTTGGAATTTATTCATTGCAAAATTGTCTTTGTACAAAGAATTAATTATGAAGCTTTAAACTTGCTTTAAATGATTATAGCAATGAAACTATTGAGCAAGTGATCATGTATCTGATCATAATAAAGAAATTTACTTGAAATATCAAATTCAAATATAAACATTTCTTGAACATATTCTACTTACTCACGTTTGCAGGTTTTAAGCAATCACTTTTTATAAATCATATGTGAAAAAATATAATCAAATATTTTATTTGGCTTCATTATCATGCAGATCATGTAATTTGGTTTATTTAAATTTGTTATTTGATTTTGAATTTTTTCTTCTCTATTTATTTTCCCATGTGTCAGGAAAAAAACCCTTTAAAAATTCACATTTAAATCCAATTATGTTTATTTATTCAAAGCCTTGAAATACCCATGAAATGAAACCAAAATAAATGTGATGCTTAAGAAATTGTCTTTTGTTGAATTGTTATTAATTAAATAATTATAAATAAAAAAGAGCTATAAATAAATTGGGGTAGGGATGTTCTAAACAAGGCAAATGGCAACAAAATATAAACAAATCAAAATAATGTTAAATTTGCTTTTTAAATTAAAAGATTATTGTATTCTAAGTTACTCACTCAAAGTAGTTTCAAAAAATGAAAAGAAAGAATTTATTAATTTCTTTAAAAAGTCTTTAAAAAGTCTTCTTAAATATGCTTTTATTCTGGGCAATGTTTCATTAAGAAAGTATTTTAATTAATACTGAATTTCATTAATTTTTCAAAAAGATATAAATTATTTTAAATTCATTTGTTATTTGAATTAAATAATTTACAACCTATTTCAAATATATGATGATATTTAATAACTATTGAGACCTAATTTCTTTTAAAATACTGTTATATGTAAAAGTGCATTGTCAATTGAAGATCAGGAGCAAAAGAAATTGGTTATTTAAGTCACTTGCCAATGATGATATAGTTGACTTTGTCATTGGTTACCATAAATTAGGACCAATATAACATTTTGTTAAAATTGAATATGTCATTATAGGCTTTTGTTTCTTATAGAACTTTAATAAAATACATTTATATATGAGGTTTGAGTTTGAATTTTTGTTCAAACATATGATAGCATTTGTATAATAAGCCTTTGTATAGAAATCCAAGTCCAATTTGAAAGAAGTTTCTCTTGGTGAATGATAACCAATATCATGCAGGAACTGACAAATCAAATGAATTGTAAATATATATAATTGATTTGAAAAGGAATTTTTAAGAAATCTTTGTTGATGATTATAAATTTATAAGGATTAATTACTTATTTAGAATAGCCTTTTTAAATGTTTAAATAGTTTTGTGGGGGCAAAAACTTTAATATTGATTTTTATCATTTTATTATCATTTAACACATAAATGTGTACACTTTTAATCAGATATGATGAATTTTAATTTCAGCATACTTTTTAATCTTCCACCCTATATCTGTAAAAACAAAACAATACTTATTTACTCTAGCTTTCTTTCAAAGTTTATTGCTTATGATAATTTTCCAGTCACAATGTCAAATTACATTGAACTTTATCAGTAAAATGTACAATATTTGATTTTAGAGTGCATATAATTTGTCATTATTATATGACAGTGTGACTTTTTTTTTTAATTATATTTGCATGTTCTTCAGTTAAAAGATTTTACAATCTCTTCAACATTTATTTCCTTCATTTACAAAACATGAATGGAAATGGTTTATCATGTTAATTTACCCAGTTATACAATTCATTGCTAAAGATTCTGGAAAAATGGTCATTTCCCTGTACCACTCGAGTAAGTACCTGACTTCTGCTATCCTCTATTTTTACAAGGGCCAAATCAGGTCAAAAATGGATTACTGCTGCCATATATGGTTTGGAGATACCCAATCTTCACTTTCCAGTCTTGATGGAGTTCAAAAATGTCTTTGTAGGTGACAATTATTTTCCACTTCACAATCTTTTTTCTACAGATAAAACATTGGAAGCCTCTTGATGCTCTACTGTTATTTCCATGGAAAGTGTTCAGATGAACTACATTCCTTAGTTCTACCAGTTCTAACATTCACAGCTAAGACACGCCATGCTATGCACATTGTAGTGAATCATCCTAATGTTGGCTCATTTACTGAAGAACAGATATATATATATTTATATGATGGGTGTAGTTGAGATATTATTGTGATCATGAGGTTTTTTTGAACAGGAGATAGTATAGTGTGTTGAATGCTGCATGTGGTTCATCCAGGGACTAAGAAATCTCCCATAGAGGAGGAAACAAGATATGTCTTGTCACTACTACATCATATAGGCAAATAGAGAATAGAGAGCTTGTAACCTTTTCTTTTATATTGCTTTATACAACATTACCTAGTGGATATCAAGAGAAGTCCTCTGGAAGACAATACGAGACAATCCCACAACTGTATGAAATCTAATTTTTGGAATTTAGTACTTTGGTTTGTTTTGCAGATATGACCAAGTTACTAGAGAAGTAAATTCCTATGATTTTGTCTTTGCAAGTTTTACACATTATTCTCATTTTATTTTTACATATATTTGTATGAGAACTGTTAAAGATACTCTTCAAATGCAGAGACTTTAGACATATATAAATGTATATTATTCAGTGCAAACTCATATTGCACAAGTTCTAGTCATCTACCTTACTCTGTATTGTTTTAAGTATTGATCAAATTTGCTTACCTTAATTATGTTATGATAGATAGAGTAAGTAAGCATAACTATATCTCAATAGTTGGATATGAAACAAAATACAGAGAGTCCGTAAAATTCCTTCTTGTCATCAAGTTTTAAAACTTGTCACATTTTTAGCTGTTGTATAAAGGCCTGTAAAACTTCAAATAACATAAAGAAATGATCTTTATTAAAACTACAGTAAAATATGTTTAAAACTGGAATAATAATCCTTTTAAACTTTGAAGGTTCTTATTCTGAATAAGCAAATAATAATTCTTTAGTTTCATTTTCTATTGGGTGTTGTGACAAAAATATTTGGCCATGGTAGTTAAATTGATAGATTCACAGAAACATATAGTGAAATTTATCTCAGTCCTAAAACTTTCCTTGTTAGTAGTTAAGAAAATAAATTAAGAATTTGTCTCTCTTCTTACATTTGAAGTTTTAGTCATTTGTCTTTTACATAATGATTAGAGAAAGTTAAACATTCACAATCAATAGCATTTACTCCATGGGAACATTACATTAGTTGATACTAAATATTAAAAAAAAAATATTGTTACTTTTCTTGTTCCTTTATTTTTGTAAATCATACTGAGAAAAACCATGATAAAAGTTCATGGGCAAAGCAAAAGGTCTTGATAAATATTGATCAGTTTGAGTTCTACTTGTGTGGATTCTGTGACCATAATAGGGGATGTGTTAATGTCAGACAGCTAATGTTGGCATTTCCCACAGTGATAAGGAGTCTGAATCTTTTCCTTGCATTCTTGAATAACTGAGTTTTCAACATATTATTTGATGACAATTGAGCTGTATCTCATTGCATGACAACAGCAGCTACTAATATGTTTCACTTACATTAGAGTAAGGGGGAAAATATCTATGTATTGAAATGATTTATGAATTTGGAAGATAACCTTTGATGTTCAAATTTTGACAAAGGAATAAAAAATACAGAAACAGGAGTTATTACTATAATAATAATAATAATAATAATAATAAAAATATATATATAATGTTTGCGTGAAAGACTTTCCTAAGCAAAGAGCTAAACATACCAGTTCCAGATTAAACCAACCCTTTGCAACATTGAACCCGTTGAATGAGTTAAAAGTACAATTATTTTGGGAGGAGGAGGAAGAAGATGCAAAATAATGTTTATCATTATCATAATACCTTTTTTTAATTTTATATTGAGTATAAATGAATAAGAACATGGCTTAAAAATGAAATATATCATTATATATTTGTACAACCAGAAACTTTAGGTGGATATTTGCATGGTGTTGTTACTGAATACTTGTATTTGTCAAGCAGGAAGTGATCTTTTTCAAGTTACTTTGACTGTTACCAAAAAAATCTACAGAAATGTTAATTACTGATTCAGTTTTAGACTGCTGATCCATTTTTAGTACTCTCTGTTTATTTCTGAGATCTAACTGCATTTTATTTACAGGGTGAAATGGGTAAATTGTTGCTATTTTATGTAATTAATTTGGTGTATGCAAATTGTTTATTTTTTTATTTTGTCAACTGCACAGTATAGTAGAGTCAGTTGGGCACCATCTTTGAGAAAAAGAGCCCCATGATGCAATTCACTCTCTCAGAAATTTGGAAACAGCATGCTGTATTGCTTGGCATTTATGCCAGAATCTCCAATACAAATATTTCAGAGTTTTGGAGTATCAATGGACAGTACAGAGGATTTGTAAGTGTTGGATGAGTCTAATAGATAATATGAAGGTGTTTAGAGTGAGCACTAGTGATGCCAACATTATGCTTCCATTTATTTTCCTGCGGGGCCTTAGACTCAATATGGAGGCCTACATCAAGTGCCTTGAGGAGGTAGTGCTGCTCTGTGTCAAGAGGGTGGCTGCTGGAAGACCCTATATCTGGTAATAGGACTCTGCACCATGCCACACGAGCATGTGAAACCAGTTAATTTCTGTGACCACATCAGGCCACCTAACTTCTCAGGCTGCAACCCTCTTGATTATTATGTGTCAAGTGCAGTTGAGCAACAAAACTCTTTGTAAGACCAAAGATGAATTGAATGCAAGGATTATGGCTGCATTCACCAACTTAAGGAGATAGTCCAGAAGAGTTCCAGGAGGATTCTAAAGTTGTCTGGAGGATGTGGTTGAAGTCAATGGTGATTTTGTTGAATAAATTTACTCTTTAGTATTTCAAGATATTTTTGTTTAATTTTGGGAAAAATATCTGTTAAAATGAGATTTCACTGTTTTCATTTTTGTGTAATTTAGTCAACAATTTATGGATCACACCCTGTATATTATATATATTTTATATTTTGTTTAATTAGATGAAATGTAACTTGGGGAATATTGTCTATATTTATCAGAGTAAAGGAAAGTTGTCAGAATCATATTCACTATTAGAAATCAATTTTTTTATTGAATTACTTGTATATATTAAAATCCTAGGGTTTGAGCTAATTAATTTTTGTTGAGGTGGAATGGGATATGTGTATTACAGATTTCACATGGTAAACCCTATTGTTCAGTGAAGTAGTACAATAGTAGTAAGATCCTACAGTCATAAGTTTTCTGTTGTTATTTCCTTCTATGAGCTGACTGTAGAGAACTATTGCTTCTTTACAGGAGTATTCAGAAATTATGGCATATCTGAATTAAAGTTTCAGTTGTAACTTTATTGCACAAATTTTCAGAGATTTTTTTAGAATTAATTTTTATATAATTTATTAAGTTATGGCTTTAGTATTATTCCTACAGATTAGCTTTTCCTCATGTTTATTTGTTTGTCCCTCTTTTTTACCACAATGAGAATTTTATGAGACATTTACAACATGATAATTTTAGATGGACTTTTGCAAACTTTTAACCCCAATAGAGTATTGATTAGTCAGTTTTCTACACAATTAGGGTTAGAATAATGAATACTAAGGATTAATAATAATAAAATGATCAGGATAATGACTATAAACTATGCTGACTCTTGTGGTCCTATCAAGGATTGTACTCACCATCCTTGGCTAACAAATTTCTGAAGCTATGAAACTCTTGCTCCTTAGTTTAATTGATGTCTTCTAAGCAGTGGCAGCAGCAGCAGCAGCAGCAGCAGTCATGTCTCTTTTCCTGCCAAAGTAGATTTAACCTTTAGGCATTATTTAAGTTTATTGAAATTTCTCATCAGTGTGAATTTTTCTATTGTTTGGTGAAGTGCAGTCACTCAGTTTATTGTTTAAGAACCAATTTTATCAATGACAGGAATGAATTTTTATCAAATAATTATTATTATTATCATCCTTTGCTTCTGGTCTGCTCCCACCAGAACACAGGGGTCATTGAGAGAAAGATGCAATGATTCATGACAACAACTATAAAAATCTATCCTTGTGGAAGATTTAAAAATCTTCACATATAAGAAAGCAAAAAACTTCAATTCATACTAAAAAAAAAAAAAAAAAATCTGTCTCTATAAATGAAAAAGTTGATTCACTCAGTTGTTATTCTTTGTAGTAAAAAGTCCATGCAACTTTTTGTCTCCATAAATTCCTCTATCTGACAGTTTTAGTATTTTACCTGGTTATGGCCTTGAAAAGATATTAAAATATAGACTTATATTACTGAAAGTAGGTATGTGTGCAAATATCTGTAAATAAAACTGTCATATTATTGAACTTTTGCAACCATACTTGTCTTCCTGAAAGGCTGAAAACATTATTGGGTAATTGATAAAAACATAATAGCTGGATTTACAACTTTTTGGATTTGTTTGTTCCTATCAGTAGAGATTTTGCTTTCCATTGTTTCACCTTTCACAAGGATTACATTCAAGATGGTTGCAAGAAAGGAGAGTAATAGATTATTATCATTCTTGTCACTTTCTCTGTTAGAAACTGGATTAGAAAAGTAGAAACTCATTGCCATAATAGAATCTTATTGTTTTTAAATAAATAAAGAAAAAGGAGTATCATATTGAATTATTTCTTTGTAATAATGTATACTTATCATTAATTAGGTTTCTGGTAAGTTTTTATTTTAATGAATAAACAATGTTGCTGTTGTGAAGTCCCAAGTCCTTTGTGTTACTACTCAGTGCTTATTGTATAGTCACTCCACCTCCTAATTGGTTTAGCTATATAGCCTGGGCATTCCGCATATGTTAATTAGTTAATCTACACATCACTACAATTACCAAGGTTATAGTATATTCTTGTAATTATGAAACTTTGCGTCATCTTTCTATGATATCTTTTCAGTTTGTCTGTCATTGTGTAGCTGAAAGAATGCTAGAGCTCAATCCACCAATGTTGTGGTTACTAATGGGATCCTGAAGAATGTTATTAGCAGATTGGTTTTTGAAATTTCAAAATGTTTAAGTTTTTAGTAAGTGGTTTGATTTACAATGTAAGTATAATGCTAAACTTGACTTTGTGTCCATCAATTTGGTTAAATTGAGGTTTTATTTTTTTCTTTCTGTCTGAATTTCTCAGTTGAGAAGTTATTGTTATTCACACTATTATCCTCATCTTTTTTGTTGTTATCATAACATTTTGGCCATTGTGCCCTCTAGCCATTATCCTGTGTATGTCCAGCCAGGTCACCCACAGAAAATTATAAACTAAACCCTTTATTTAATCTATGGAAGTAGACCATTCTTGTTTTATTGCCTATGTATAGGGATATCTCATCTAGTTCTTATTTATTTTAATACTGCTTAGCTAATGGTTACCCTGTATCTACTGAGTTCAAGTATGAGAACACTCTACTTCCATAGATTAAATAAAGCGTTTAGTTTGGGATTCATTGTAGGTTACTTAGATTGACATACACCTGATGAAGCTTGGAGGGCTTAATGGCTGGAAAGTTGTGATAACTTTATCTTTTTGTTTAACCATATATTGCAGACATTTAGCTGAAAATTTCTTAGAAATAAAAATAAATATATAAATAAAAATCAAAATCCAGTAAATTTTAGGATTTCAAAAAATGTGGGTACTTTAAATTTTTTTGAGCAGATGTTAAAGAGATCATGATGGCAATGATTTTTGAATAAGGTATGATGCAATAAAATACATAGTTCAAATCCATGTAGGTTTTTTCAGAAACTGGAAGCCCCACCTATAGAGTAAGTTTCCATATGTCATATTGCTTCTCAGTATCTGAATTGTGCTGTTGCCTTTGTTGAAGTTGTAAAAGAAACATTCATAAATATTTATCCATCTTTGAATGTGAAAGTTAAATATTTCTGCAGTTTTAATTTTTTTTTCTCCCTCTACTCGTCAGTCTGTTTGACTATCGTAACACATTTATTTTTGTCCTAATCGTTCTAACCTAACTTATAATCCTATTTGATGGTTTAGTTAGAAATCCCGGTTCAAAAGAAAAATCAAAACAAGAAAATTGAATGTCTTTGGCTAGATGTGAAAGTGTCTCATCAGTATTCTCATGATCTAGTTGGCTGAATTTTCTTGCTAGATAAAATGTCCAAACATGGAATTGTTTTTGCTGTTTCTTTCTCCCTCCACCTGTTTGCTCACATATTTGTGTTTGCCGACTTTAACGCCCATCATACCAAGTGCCTTAAGGATGCTACTACTGACTATGTAGGCATTCAAACACTTAATTTTTCAGTTTCTCAATCTCTCATGCAGATAGTTAACTTCCCCACTTATTTTGCCTTCAACTGGGAAGGTAAGGCCTCTCTTCTCGATCTGTGTTTCACCTCCATCGCCGAGTCTTGTCGCGCCATGCAACTCTGCCTACTTGGTAACTTCAATCATGCTGTAGTATCTGTTAACATCTCCTTCAACTCCACCCTCTGCAAAGAACCTCCTACCACTAGAACTTCATTCTACTATCAATGAGCTGACTGGGACTCGTTCCGTGATTTCTTCCGCGATGTCCCCTGGGATGTTGTCTTTATGCTCCCTGTCCAAGAATGTGCTTCTGAGGTCTCATCCTGGGTTAAAGCTGGAGTCGACGCTTTCATCCCCTCAAGGAAATATAGGGTCAAGTCGTGCTCCTCCCCTTGGTTCTCTGCTGCTTGCTCAGCCACCATTGCCCATAGGAACCACTTCTTTCACCTATTTTGTAGCGACATGTCAGACGGCAATAGATGTCTCTTTATCTCTACCTGTAACAAATGTAAGCATGTCCTCAATGATGCTAAGTCACTATTTGCTGCTCAGATGAAGGAGCATATTGCATCTCGCAAATTTGGCTCCAAAGATTATTGGCATCTCTGCAAGAGCATATTGAAAAATTGCAAACCCCCTATATAAACCCCCAGTTTGAAGTCCTGACCTCCTCTGCCGACAAGGCTAAATGCTTTGCTCAGAAATTTTCATTCAACTCAATGCTCGACTCTTCTGGTGTACCCATACCAGACTTCCCTCTTAGAACTGAGGCCCTATTGAGTGGGTTACACATAACCCCGTCTTTGGTATTGGGCATTATCTCCAATTTAGATCCCAACAAGGCTAGTGGTGGGGATGGGATACCAGCCATTGTCTTGAAGAAATGTGGGCCTGAACTGGCACCCGCCCTCTCTAAACTATATAACTACTGCCTCATGGAATCTTGTTTTCCTGACTGCTGGATGTCGTCTTTGATTGTTCCTGTCTTCAAGAACTCTGGTGACCCCTCTGACCCTTCTAATTACCATCCTATCAGTCTCCTACCCCTCTTTGGCAAAGTCTTCGAAGCTCTAATCAATACCGAAGTGGTTAACCACCTTACATCCCATGATCTGCTCTCAGACAAGCAATATGGCTTCTGTTTTGCCCGATCTACAGCTGATGTGCTTATGGCCATCACTGAAACTGTCTACCAAGCTCTTCAAAATAACGGAGAAGTTCGTGCCGTGGCACTAGACATCTCCAAAGCATTTGATAGGGTTTGGCTTGCCGGCCTTCTTCACAAGCTCCAGGGTTATGGCATTACAGGTCGATTGTTTGACCTAATGCAATCATTCCTGTCAAACCATGAATTGAAGGTCATTCTCAATGGATTCTCCTCCAGTTCCTATCCTACGAACGCAGGTGTTCCTCAAGGCTCCATCCAAGGCCCCACTCTATTCCTTATCTACATAAATGACCTACCTGATGCCATAAATTCCCAAGTTGGCATCTACGCGGATGACACCACAATTTACTCCTGCCTCAAAATCTAGTGTCGCTGACAAAACTGACCTGGCTGTGCATTTCGAAAAGGACCTCCAATTGGTTGTGAACTGGGGCAGGAATTGGCTGGTTAACTTTAATGCCTCAAAAACAAAACTGCTCTCTATTAATCACCACAGAGATCCTTCCCTTCCCTCCATTAGAATGTCTGACACTCAACTTCTCGAGAGCACCTCTCTGCGGCTGCTCGGTCTCACGTTGACTGCTGACTTGAGATGGAACAAATACATTGAGTCAATTGCTTCGTCCACCGCAAGGAAAGTTGGCTCCCTGTGCTGTGCCAGGAAATTTTTCTCCCCGGAATCGATCCTTCAGATCTACAAATCAACAATTCGCCCTTGCATGGAGTATTTCATCCATATATGGCCTGGTGCCCCTTCTGTTTGCCTCAGGGTTCTTGATAAGCTCCAGAGGCAGATATGCAATATTATTGGCCTTGTTCTGGTATCTCGTCTACAGTCGCTCTCTCACAGATGTGCTGTCGCCTCTCTCTATCTTGTTTACAAATACTTTCATGGTAATTGCTCTGAGGAGCTGCATTCGCTGGTTCCCAGACTTCATAAATTCAAGCGCCCTATGAGGCTGGCACCCCACTCTCACCCTTTCACTGTCGAAACTCCAAAATGTAGCCGTCTCTTCTACTCCAATAGCTTCATGTTTCGTACCTCTCGCCTGTGGAACTCCCTTCCCTATTCCAGTTTCCCTGAGAGCTATAATCTCCAACTATTCAAATGTAATGTCAATCAGTTGCCTTGATCTATCCACTATCCAAAAAAAATTCATAGAGTCATTGATGCCAGAAGTAAATCAAGCCAATTAGGTTGAACCTGTAAACTACTTTGGTTTAATTGTTTTACTGTGTTAAGTGGAAAAAAAGAACATTTTGGAAAAAGCAGTTATCTTCTTTTGTATGGTAATTAAGAGGGAAATATTTTGTATTATACTCTGCTGCAAATAAATCTCTTTCTGGTTCACATTACATGTCAGATGGATGTGAACACTAAGAAAGCCAAACACAAAATAAAGAAGTCATTTTCTCTGTGCAGAGGCTCTGAGTATCACATCAGATACAAAAAACAAATCCCCGCAATAAAATACAATAGCCAATCACTAATGTTTCTGTAAAAAAATATGACCATGGGGATTACTAGATTTGCTTAAAAGAAAGCCTCTCATAACAATAGAGTTGCAGGCTGAAAGGCCACCTGCTGACATCCAGGCGCACTGTCACCATCATAATTGCTTCTCTCATTATAAATGTGACCTTGCCCAAGCTTCACTAATCTCACTTGAATCTTCAAATGCAGAATGTGGCCAACAGGCCATCTTTGACACCACTGAACTCCTGATGCCAACCATTGTGATATATAACAACTCAACCTTCACTATCCAATCCAGGCCTCCCTTGTTATCACCACCATGACCCTATCTCTTTGATATCACATTTGACCAGAATCCAACATTCTGCTTGATCAACCTTCACTATCCACTCCAGGCCTCCCTCATTGTCACTCCTGTGACCTCGTTTGTTGATCTCTGATTTGACCAAAATCCAGCAGAGACCTTTCGCTCTATCAACATTCATTATGTACACTTAATACCTTGTTGCCACTGACTTAACTTCATCAACCAACACACCTTACTATGAATCAATCCACCACTGTGATCTTAATTAATCAACTCACCATCCACTCCAGACCTATCTTCTGACTTCAACCAACCCAAGAAACAGTCAACTCCTGATCCTACCGACAACATCATTATACCTAATCACTAATTTTGATGAATATACACTGTTGAAAATTTAATTCTTGATTTTTCCTTTCCTTTGCTACCAAACCGTCACAACATTCGTTCTTGTTAAATGAAAATTAAAATATGGAAGCAAGAACAAAATAATTCACTTGTAACATTTTGATATTTCATATCAGTCATGCAAATAATTAACAATTGAATGGTTGAAGCATGTCTAATTTTTCCACTATTAATTAAATTAATTATCATTGGACATAAAATTCGTGTTCATCATGTCTATGCTTTACAATGCACATACACACATTTGTAAAAACTTTAAAGTTCACATTGATATTAATAAGAATATAAAGACTTCAATTTCAAGGATCTATTGTGCATTTGGATGCATTTCTGCATGTCCTGTAGGATAGTGGATATTAGTGTTGACTGAAAAAAATGCTGCAGTTACCTAGTAGTCATTGAGTTCAATCCCTGGATCAGGTAGTGAAATGTATATACTCAGCAAGAGTGGACAAGATAAAGCATCAGAGAGACAAAGCACAAAAATCAGCCAATACAAGATATCCCTTATCAGAACCAAATTTGCAGGGTACTTGGCCCAGACATCATAATAGCATAAGGCCTTGTGTATATTAAATCATCTCTAGTGAGACAACATGTGAAGATCATAAAATATAAGCTGTAGTGAATAAGTATATACATTAATAGGCTCATAAGCATAATCTAGTAAAGGATTTTGTATATTGTCATTGAATATAATGGAAGAAAAAGCTCCAAATTATTCAGCTTTAAAACATTAGTCCTACAATCCATTGAATGTCCATGATACCAGATATCCTTTGTATTAGACATAATGTTTAGTAGTTTAGAAAATAGATTGTACAACAAACAGCTAAATGTCTAAATATGGAATAAAAGTGATATAATAATTTAAAGGCTGGATAATAACTTAAACAGTACTTAAATTGATTAATACATTTTCATTTACATTGAATAATACACTGTAAGAGAATTTTCAAACATTATATATTTTTATCTTTGAGTATTGTTTCACATTGCATTTAGCTTTCTACATCAATTCTTAGCATCATACAATTCTGGATTATATGAGCCCGAAGTTTCCTACGTAATTTTGCTTATTATTTGCATTATTCGGACTATTGTCCTCATCTTTGTCGCCATATTTATCACGTTTCGGCCATTGTACGCTCCGGCCTTCTTCAGGTGGTTGGAATTTCGAACTGAACCCTTTATTTCGCTCACTGGGGGAGACTGTTCTAGTTCTACGTGCCATATTTGATGGATGTCAGTTATCAGTTATCTCCTGCTAATTTCTCTCTGAAATTTTGCTTGTTAATGCCAGAGTTAATTAATGAATTAATATTTTACTTTGGAAAAAAATTTATATGATCAACTGTTAACATTTAAAAGCAAGTAAAGTTTTCTTAAAATAATTTTATTTCGATACCATCTAATTTGTATTGAAACATCCAAAATATACAACATGAGGGAAATCTTCAGTGATTTTAATTATGATTATATTAATGTATTAATGATAATGATGCAATTGCAATAAAGAGTTTTAAAAATGGAGAGTATAATAGAAATGACAATGATAAAAAAATACTTAAATATGACTCTTTATATTCTGTTATTAATCCTTGGAATTAAAAGAAATTTGAAACTGAAAGGCATCTTACTGTAATAGAGTCAGTATCAAACTTTCATATATAGCAGGGTATCTCATCAATACAACTGTGTTTACACAGTTTCACATTGACCCCATCATTATTGTAGCCATTAAACAATGTGTTTGTGTTAGGTTGCTTTTAATCTTGTTGGAATGAAAGAGAATTCAGATGATATTTTTTAAAACAGAAAACTATTTTTATTATCAATTTGAATACATAAATGTTTTGCAAAGAATGTAAGTCTATTAAGTTAGGTAATATGGCAAAAGTTGTTTAATAATAAGAAGAATTAACAAATATATTTATATCTGGATTTTCTGTTTATTTTATTGTTGAATTCTTACCACTGTAATTCATCTTTAATGTACTAACATCTGCCTTGAATTCATTCCTAACTGTTTGCTCTCCTATTAACTCCTCATGTTAATAGAATAAACTTCTTCAATGTATGTTCATTACATACTTTGCAGTTATATATGTAAGTATAATTCATAATTGTATGTTTTATTTGCCATTAACTGATTTGCTTTCCCCATTTGCATTTATCACCTTCAATTGCTTTTGGTGATTCATACTTACATGTTTGCTTTACCAGTAATTTGTTTTTCTTACCTAAAATAAATTTATAGATTAAAAACATAAAAACATATCAACAATGACAAAATCAAGTTCTGAAATAATCCCTTTTAATGAATTATGCACACATACATAGATTATAAGTAAGAAAAATGAAAGAAATGAGTGGATGAGGTAAACTTGTACTGACTAAAACTCTTTATAAATGCTTTGTAAAAAAGGAGATAGGAGAAGATGCTAGAAACATGAAACAAGATGTCACTTTTTAATGTAAACAAACCAAGAGAAAAATATCTTGAAAAGAGGTTGGTTTATGAAAATGACAGAGAAATTAACAATGTAACCATGCAAAATGAAGAATCTCAACACAAAACTGAAATTGTATATGAAGAGGTGGTGGCAACAGCAGCAGCAGCAGCAGCAGCAGAAAACTGTTAAGTAAAGAATTTGAAAGAAAAGTATAAGAGGTAGCTATAGAGAACTGATTGAATGAAGAAAGAAATAAAATCGACAAACTGAATGTCATCACAACAGAGGAGAGACAATCTCTCCCATTCCCTGAGAAGCATAGATACAAAACCAAAATAGGAAAGGAGACTAGAGCAACAAATTGGAAATTTATACCAAGAAAGAAAAATAGTAAAAATCAGTACAAAAACCAGGTGCACAGTTAATTGAAAAGCAAAATACAATAAGAGGATTAGAAATTGCTCCAGAAGAAATGAAGTGAATTTTGAAAAAGCAGGTGGGTTAGAAAGACACCAACACACAGTTAAACAATACAAGCAAAATGTTCCAAAATAAGGAAAAGAAATCTTACTGGCAACTAAATGGTGGAACAAGAAAAGAAGCAGAAAAACTGATCCTATCCCCAACCGAACCAAACATGTCTGGAACAAATTATAGGAATACAAGAATAAATATACTAGAATGGGAGAGTGATTGTTAAACTCCAAAATGCGTAACATGGTTGAAAAGATAGAAATACATTTATATACTTTACAAAGAATCCAATATGAAACGACAATCTCATTAGAAAGCAAGAAACTGAAATATTATACAATTCAGAAAAAGAAAGAAAGGAATAAATAATCATTTATCAACCAAAACATCCTGAAAGAAATAAAAACAGAAGGAAGATTTTACATTGGCATAGAATAATTGAATAATTGTTAAAAAGCTAGACACAATCCTCCTCCCACCTAAAAAAAAAAAAAATGGAGCTGCCCAATCTTTACTTTCCACTTTTGATAGAGTCCAGAAGCATCTATCCAGCCTTGTGGGTGATGAACTATTTTCCACCCTACAACCCCTTTCTCACAAACAAAACTATACTTTGTCACTATTTCCAAGGGAATATTCAGCTGATCTACATTCCTTAGTTCCACGAACTCTAACCCACACAGCTAAACTCTACCATGCCATATTAACTGAAGCAAACTATCTTCATTCTCTTTGTATTCCATTTGTGAGAATAATTTCCAGTCAAACAACTTCTCATGAACACTACTACTTTGTGGAATTGACTCCCAAGGGGATGCTTCCCTGGCTACTACAATCTTAACCTGTTCAAGTCATAAGTTAACTGTTATGTTACCCATATATCTGCATAAATTGAACCTCTTATGCTTACCATTCATACAACAAACACCTTTAGTAACCCTCTACCTTGAGTGGCTCTTATAAGGTGAACATTAGTAAAAAAAAATAATTAAAACATTCAGTTATTTTATTTACAGTTAGTTGCATGGAATGCTACACATGTTTGTGTTGTATGCAAATGTAAAAATTCAAATTCAAATAAGGCATTTGCTTTCCTTAAAAATCCATGTCTCTTTTCTCTCTCTCTACTTCTCTCTCAACTAATGAGAAGGCAACTCTTATATAAAAAGAAAAAAAGAGTGAGCAGTAGCTGCAAAATGGAAGTTCACTAGTCCACGGTTTAGTTTATCATGACTAGAAAGTGACCAATACAAGGGAGACAGCATGCATAACTTATGCTATAAAAAAAAAAAAAGTAAGGAGTACTAGATAATAAAATAAAATAATTTTGGTTAATCAAAAGAACAAAGAGACTTGTTGATTTTAGCTGAACCTAGTTTTGTGCCAAGCCATCTGGAGCCTTTTAAAATTGTATATAAATGACCAGGGGTGAGACTGCCAGATAACTGTGTTTGAATGTGTTGCATGAAGAACTAAGTGGTCGTCACTTTACTGCCCTTTTTGAGGGCCAATATAACCATTAAATTTGCACCACAACATATCTTCATAGTAACCCTATTACTTCAAAACTGAACACTTTTGTTTGAAGATGAATCAATGTGCATGCATGTAAAGTTTGACTGAAATAAAAACTTTAAGTAATTCTGATAAATATTACTAAGACCCTTTCTCTACATGTTTATATATTGTTATGTATAAAGGGAAACAAGAATCAGCAGAAAGAATTTAATTTACAAAGTAAAACGACACTGAATGCAAAAGATCACAACAAATATCTTAAAGAATATTCCTGGAGAATAAGAGATATTTTGGCAGCAAGAGTAAAATAATTTAAAACTGTGGCATGAGTAGCCATCTGTTAAATGCAAAGTAAGTGATAGAACAAACAGAAGTGACAAAGTTTACAATAAGCAATAACAAAGAAAAGAACAGGGCAAAAATTAATATAAAGCAAGCAAACAGTATATGCAAGGCAAATCAACAGTAATAAGGAAAAGCAACATTAATATGGAAAAAAGTTCACAAACTAAGAATTGGGGTTGACACACTAAAGCAATTTCGGACAAGCAAATGTAGTGTTCTGGCTTCAAGACAAAATGGAACAGAACTGTGTCAGATGAAACTAAGAACCAGCCTTATTTATTAGCTAGGAAGAAATCCCTGCATGTAGTTGTGTGCTTATGCCTATAAATTGGGAAGTGGCAAATATTTTGCCATCATTCCTACAAGGACTGAAACCAACAAAAAAAACACAAACTCACTGGCTATATTCTTTTAGCTTGTGAAGTCTTTAGACTCTTGTCTCTAAGAAAGCCACTGGTCTAGTAAAATTCTGATGGTTGTCTTTAAGGACATCAACTTGGAATTATCCCCAATCTTAGCAAAGTTATTCAACTGCTACTTGAAGTAGAAATCCTTCTCAAGCCTGTGGAAAGTTTATGCCCAGTTTTCAAGAACACAGCTGTGTGATCTTCCCCCTCCCAGTACAGACCCATCAGTCTCCTCAGTATTATGAGCAAACTTTTTGAGGCCATAATCAATAGAAAGGTTGTCAAGCACCTAGAAAAGAACAAACTCTTCAGTGACATGTAGTATGGGTTTTGGCTGGCCTGATCCACTGCTGATGTTTCAACTACCATCACTCACAGAATTAGTGAAGCTCTTGATGACAAACACACCTCAAAGACCATAGCACTAAATATCTCAAAGGCCTTCAATAAAGTGTAGCACAAAGTCTTACTATGCAAGCTCTCCAATTATAAAATTCTTCCTAGCAGGTAGATCCCTGAAGGTAGTTATCAAGTACCAGTCCTCTGGTGCCCTAGATGTTAATGCAAATGTCCCTCAGGGGCCATACCTCAGACCAAACCTCTTTTTGATCTACATAAATGATCTGCCTAAGAATATACTCAGATCATTTGTAAACATCTATGCCAATGATAGAACTATATACTGGCACACCTCTATAACTCTTGATGGTGAGAGATTGTGACTGAACTCTCTTCCGATTTTGCACAAATTTTCTGAACTGGAGGGAAGAAAAGACTGAAATGTAGGGGTCCAAGAACATGAAATTAATGACCAAATATAAAACTTCTACAGACCATGTAAAGAGAAAAGAAAGAACAAAACTAGCAGATTAAAGGAAAATTAATCTTGACAAATGAATACTGTAACAAAGCTTGAAGAGAGTAACAAATGTTAGAACACAGAACTCAAAAATGACAAAAAAATGTCATTATTGAAAATGTAAATAATTGTGGACAATCATGGATTGGGATAGAGTTATGCAGAGGACACTTCTAAAGGGACACATTCTGTAATGTTAATTGTTCACAGTATATGTATTTAAGAGAATTATTTCAAATACAAAAAAATATAAGGAACATGAAAATAATACATGTTACCTGTAAAAAAGGGTACATGGACAAGCATGAAACTATAAATCAGATAAATGAATCTTGGAAATTAGTGGATAAACTGTACAACAAGAAATTTGAATATCTATTTTCCTGAGATGAGGTATTGCAACTATTTACACTATTTACATTGTTCAGACTGTTGTTCTCATCTTTATTGTCATATTCACAATGTTTTGGCTATTGTATTTTCAGGCCTTCTTCAGGTGATATCCAGTAAAGGCATGGCATGTAGAACTAGAACAATTTATCCCAGTGGATGAAATAAAGGTATTTCTATTCAAAATTCCAATTTATATCACCTGAATAAAGTCTGGTGTGTACTATGGCTGAAACATTGTGAATATGACAATAAAGATGTGGACAACAGTCCGAACAATGTAAATAGTGTAAAAACTCATTTGGAATACAAAAATACTGGAAAATGGTATAACAAAAACTAGAAACTGTCTTTGGGAAAAGGAAAATTCTTTGAGACTTCAAATTTAAATAGTTCAAATCCAGAATCTGTCTATATTTCTGAGATGAGGTATTATGTACATTATTTACATTATTCGGACTATTGTCCTCGTCTTTGTCGCCATATTTATCACAACGTTTCAGCCGTTGTATGCTCCAGCCTTCTTCAGGTGGTTGGAATTTCGAACTGAACCCTTTATTTCGCTCACTGGGGTAGACTGTTCTAGTTCCACGTGCCATGTTTGATGGATGTCAGTTATCAGTTATCTCCTGTTAATTTCCCTCAGAAAGTTCTCCACTGCCTTAACCAGGTATTGAACTCACACTCTTTGGGTCCTGTCACTGGATCTAACCAATGCCTTTATCCACTGTGCCATGTGTCCTTGAGTCCTCAAGGACACATGGCACAGTGAGCGAAATAAAGGGTTCAGTTCGACATTCCAACCACCTGAAGAAGGCCGGAGCATACAACGTATGTTAGCATCTTGATTATATCATTGTTACTACTGTTGGAAGTCTTCAAGTGATGTGGTTTTTGTTATTTGGTAATGTTCTTTGTTTGAAAGGCACTTGCAACAGGATTGTAGGAAATCCAGAGAAGACTTAAAATAATTAAGAAATAAAAACTTTTTTAAACTGACATGAATACTGAAGAAAGAACAGGTGTCATTGCAAAAACTTGTTGTCACTTGATCTCCAGCAAAAACTACTAGATATTGTTGTTGTGATAACTCTAGAAATATAAGAAAAGAAAGAAAAGGGAAAATAACACAAAAATGTAAGAGAAGAAGGAAAAAGGAGGAACAAGAAGGAAAGGTGACTAATATTTTTAAAAATATTCAGATATAAAGAAAAAGATTATGTTTTTAAAATTAAATGAACCATAAAATTAGTAATATTTGATTAAAGTGAAAGACTTTCCTGGCTTATTTTCTTTTATTTTTGATTGTCTGTTTTTGACTTTTGAACTTCTAAAGACAGCAACATATTTCAGTGTTGTGTGCATTGGATTCAATTATGGGCTCTTAACATAATAGAAGTTTCACTGGACTAATTTTAGTTCACCTTTCAGCTGGAGGCATTCTGCAGATTGTTTACAATGAAGCACAATGCAAGGGAAACAACTTTTTTCCGTTAAAGTGGTTCATATTCTTAAAGTTAAACTTTTTCTATGGCCAATTTAATATGCTGTGATGATAGCCTTTGGCTACAGACAAGTCTGGCTTATAATGTAGCAACCTGGATTTTGATGGAAGCCTTTCACATTGAATTATTATGAAAACTTTTTGTTAAAATTGTGTTTGTGAGTGAATAGGTATACAAATATAAATATAAGATGATAAGTTATGTATACATATGCATGTGTTTACATCTAGTGATAAAAAATATTTTTAATGGAGATAATAAATACATATAAAGATGAAGCAAAAGCAATGTTAGGGAAATCATAAAAGTGTCTTTGAACTTACTTTATTCAGCTTCTGTCTGTATTTCTGAGATGAGGTATTATGTACATTATTTACATTATTCGGACTATTGACCTCATCTTTGTTGCCGAAATGTTGTTTATTCAGCTTGTTTATAGAATCAATCAACTGTAGTATCTCATTTAGAAACATCAGGAAAAATTCTAAAGCTAGGAAAATGGTTTCCACATGTCTTTACAGAAATGTATATCAGTCAGCATTTAAGCATTTGTCTTTCTTTTCTTGCTTGACAAGGGAAAAAGACATTTTTGAACAAGATTGTCAATCATAATGAAAAATGGTTTTATAATAAATCCATAAAACTCAAATGAAGATAATTGGGACTCGTTCCAAGACAGCTATTGATGTCACAGCTTAAATTCTACTAATACAGAAATTAATCTATATTTAGTAAATACGTAATCTACTGAGGAAAAAAGTTCTTTGTGTTTTAGTAAAATGCAAATAGAATTCTTTAGCATTCAAACCTAGACAAACTGTTATTGTGAGCAATTGGCTGATTGGATATAATTTATGTGGTGAAATGAAGGTTAAAATTCAGAACCCTGTCTAAATTTGTATACAGGACTGATTTAAGAAGTCACTGGACTAAGTTGCTTTCCTTTGTAATTGGAGTTATCTTAGTCTTTTTGGTAGTTGTTTTAAGCTATTAAATGCAAATGCTATGGTTTTACAGTTAAATACTAGTGACTTTGAACCAGTAAAATTATTGTTGTGGTATCACCTTAAGCAAAATCACTAATTTAAAAACAATGGATAAGTTTATGAAACTGGAATGCTTCAGTGCACATCCTAATTTACCAGGTTCTGCTAAGACATTTAAACATTGGATATGACCATTTAACAACTTCATAAATTTATTACCAACTGATGCTATGCTAAACAAACTAGAACTGATAAACTACATAAATGTTTACAACTATATTGTAAAATGGAATAATTACGAGGATGCTCTAAAGACTCTCAAAGACTTGTATGTCAACCCAAAAAATAAGATATTTATCTATCAAATTCTTGCCACATACAAACAACCTAATGAAACAGTGGATCATTTCTTAATAGAACCAAAACCTTTAACAAAGGGCTGCAATTTCAAAGCTGATAAAGCTGAGCAGTATAAGACTGATTTTATTCAGGATGCCTTCATTAATAGAATAAATGCCATCATACAGATACTGCTTGAACACAAATCATTAAGTTGGGATGAAATATTTAACCAAGGTAAGGCTCTATATGCTGCCCAAAAGAGCTCTAATCTTTATAATCAAAGTGTTCCAGAATTACTGATGACAAGTGCTACTGCAAAAATACCCTTGAGGCATTCTTCACAGACATTATTAAATGCTGTCTGAATTTCTTAGATTGTAGTTATCCTTATTTACACTATATTACATGCAGACTCTTATCCTCATCTTTGTTGTTGTTATCAAAACATTCTTTTCCCATTGTCTATGGATATATTATCTAGTTCTTATTTTTAGTACCACTCAGTTATTGCTTGCCCTGTTTTTCACTGATCCAGGTACCCACTGCCTGGCCCAGGGATTGAACTGACAATTACTATGTCATCAAATTCAATGCTTTAATCCACTAGGCTATTATCTCTTGGACACTTTTCTGTCAGTTACCAGGATTGACATACATCTGATGAATGTTGGAGGGCACAACAGTGATGACAACAACAAAGATGAGGATAGTAGTCTGCATGTAAACAGTATAAATAATTATCAAACTCTGTTGAAGCAAATATGTCTGCTATTGTAAAACCCCAAAAGACCTGCTGGCTTTGTGGAAATAATCATCATCCAAGAAGATTTGTGTCCAAGATGCAACTAAAAAAGCCCATTTTGGAAAACTTTGTAAATCTTCAACATCAGCTGCCATCCCAGGTAAAGGAAGTAAATTTTTTTTATTCTTGTGACAATACACAATGGTACTCTGTCTACTAGTAGTGATTTATCTTTTTGTGTTTGTCAGAAAATAATTGTGAATGATACTAATACAGCCGATGCCTTGATAGATACTTGTAGCACAGATAAGAGTTTTATTATTGTAAAACTTGAAATCATATCATCAAATGATATCATGTGTATGGTATCAGCATCGCTTATTATGAAATCAGTAGAATATTGTTTTTGTTTCAATGACATTACAAAAAGAGAAGTACTGAAGAGTGAAATTAACTGTATTAGAAAATCTGTGTACAAGTACTTTAATCAGAACAGACTTTCAGGAGTTGCATGAATGCATTACCATTGACTACAAAGGTAAAAGGCCAACTCTTACTATCAGTGCCTTGACAACCCTAAAAACAGAACCACCAATGTTACAGAAATGCACAAATATACATAAAGAGACAAAGACGACATAAAATACAAAATAGACTGCCCTTTTAAGTCTAGGATAATAGAACCATGTACTTGTAAAGGATAAAGGCAAACATTGTATGGTAGTTGTTTATTCACAAACAATCACACAATACAAAATTTATAGTTCTATTGACTTCTGTCATGTGTCTTATCAAATTTCTTTGTCTGAAGTAGATCTTCCTTACACAGCATTTGAAGGTAACAGAAGAATTTATTAATTTATTTGAATGCCTTTTGATGTGATGAATTGAGTACTTTGCTTATTGATAAATATAAAATGCCTGACTGTTTTGCATATTTTGATGTTATGTTACAATATGTGGTAACAATATAGAAAAGTACAACAAAATTTAAAACTTCTTCACTGAAGCTGTTAAGGCAATCAGTAAAGGAAAATGTTTCTTTTCAGTTTCATCAATTGACCTGTTTGGCTACCCTATTTTCCATGGGTTGTGAGTCCAGATTTTAAACATTTCCGCACCTTCTTTGATTTGCCTGTTTTTTTCTCATAAAATATGATCTCTTAATTCTGTGAATGAATTTCCACTTAACAGTTTTACAGTAGAAACTGGTGCTTCTGATTTTGCAATTGCAACAACTTTGAGCCAAGCTGGAAGGCCTGTTGCCTTTCATTCCTGTATATTCCTAGGAAGTGAACTGTTACATTCTTCTGTAGAAAAAGAAGCTCATGCTATAGTGGAATCTATAAATCATTGGAGACATTTCCTTCTTGGGTAGCATTTCACTTTTATTACTAATGTAGTGTTGCCTATATGTATGATAATAACACTTCAAGGAGAATAAAGAATGACAAAATTTTATGTTGGCAGAGAGAATATTGTGCCAGACACATTCACATGAGTAAGTTGTGCAGTTTTTAACTCAGAAGCATTATACTAATTTCTTACTGCCTTGTGTTATCCTGGTATAACAAGATTACGCCATTTTGTCCATTCTAGTAACCTGTCACATTCATTAGAAAATATTCAACATATGTATAATAATTGTAGTATATGTCAAGAAATCAAATCCAGGTATTATAAACCTGAAACGGTTTGGCTTATTAAAGCAACTCTACCACTCAAGAGACTGTCTATTGATTTTTAAAGGACCCATTCTTTCTAAGTACAAATACATGTTGACTGTCATCAATGAATTCTCAAGATTTCCATTTGCTTTCCAAGTGAAAGATATGACATCTGTAACTGTTAGAAAGTGTGTCTCAATAATTTGTTTTTGGAGTGTGTGTCCTCATATTTGCATTCAGACAGACACATTACTTATCTTAAGGGAGATGAAAGAGTTGTTCTTCTTAAGAGGAATAGACACTAGTAAGACAACATCATATAATCCTAGAGGCAATGAACAGGTTGAAAGATACAATGGTATCATTTTGGCAGTCAGTATTGTTAGCTTTGAATTCATGGCATTTACTTATAGATTCATGGGAAAGTGTTCTTCTAGATGCACTTCAATAAATTTGATCTCTGATATGCACATTTCTACTAACTGTAAATATAAAATAATTGTCTGCGAGGTTGATCTAATTGAGACTAACTCTCAATATGCACATGTTCATCTTCCATATAATGTCAAACTATAATAGAAAAAAAAACACTAAAAAAATTTAACATAGGACTAAATTATCTAGGATCATTTAAACATTTGGAAAGTACTGTATATCCATCACCTTGTTTGTACATATCAACTATCTTCATTTGAGGCTCCTTGTCAAGTTCAGCCATTTTCACCAATTTTTAGAAAAATCTCTAACTATGAATGTAATAGATTGAAACTTTTAAAAATTTCACAAATTATTAAACAATAAATACAAAATTATCTATTTATGGTAAATTCAGTAAGTATTTGCAAATATTTGCATTTTCTTAGAAAGTATACAAATATTCAGTGGGGGTGAATAATTCTGTCTACAACTGTATGTGCATACACACACACTTCTATACATTTTTGATAGCTTAAAAATAGTCTAGTGGAAAAGGCATTCAATATAAAAAATGAAAATCCTTTTAATTGAGTAAAAGAAATACAAAAACTTGTAAGAAAATAAACATGAAAAAGATTTAAATGAAAATAAACATGAAAAAAGATTTAAATGTTCATTTTAAAAATACATAATTGTAGTAATTAATTACAGTTCAATGATGCTGATGCCATTAGGAATTGTTTTTGAATGTTTTACAATCAACCAACCTTTTATTGCTGAGAATATTTATACAAAAGAAATACTATATAAAAAGCATTTTTATGCATAAAATGTGCTTATTTTAGTGTATATTTCTTTTTAATACACAGGGCTTAATGAATAAAAATGTCAAAAGAATTCAATGCTTTAAATTAAAATTTATATTTGCTTTCTTTTTGATAATGATGTTCAGAATATTTCATTTAATCCAGACTAACCTGCTATAATTTTTTTATGTAGAAATTTTTTCCAAAAACTTGCAAGAATTTCTTCAAATTATCAACTAAAATGTTCTTATTTCTACAAAATATGTATGCTTGCTCCAGAAATAAAAAAAATGCTCAGAAATAATTAGTTAATTTTTCTTAATCCCCATAACCTCTTCACTTGAAAGGTTGGTGCAATATGATCATTTTTCTTTTTTTTTTGGCCTTGTGCCACACTAAGCTAGGTTAAATAAAATGAAATCTATTGTGCTTTTGCTCTACAGTTATTCTTTTCTTAATTAGTTATTAATTGGGAAAGTAAACTTTTCTTTGTATTTATTTATGAAAGACATAATTGGCCTGAAGCTTGTCACCTGCATGTAAATATTGATAGAGGATTCATACAAAGTGTAACTTGACATTTCTAATTGAAATCATTTCAATTATCTAAAATGTGTGTTTTGGTGAAGATGAAAATATATCTGCATTTACTTGTTGGAGATACTCACTCTCTCACTCACTCACTCACACACACACACACACATAACTAGAGAAAAAATGTATCCCTGTAATTTTGTAGGCTAACATAGTAAGAATGTTTTGTCCTTGTTCAAAGATATTTTCTTTACATTTGAATTTCTCCTGCTGTAAAACAGCATCATTTTTACTTTTTACTTAGGAATATTTCTCTTTGCTGATACATTTTTAGTCATCATCCAACATTTTACCTGTTTTAAATGTCTATTACTTGTGCTAAATAGGTAAACTTTTGATCAAAGTACCAAAAATAAATTGTCAATTTCAGGAAAATAGGCCACAAAACACATTTGACAGAAACTATGTGAGTAAAAGAAAATCATATTTATTCTGTTTTTTTTTTCACTAATAATAAATGGCAAACTTGTAAAAAATAAGAAACATCCTTGGACATATGTAATTCAAATAAATAAAGACATGGCAAACATCATTAATCATTAATATGTTGATTTACAAATCTTAAAAATGGAGGTATTTCTGTATTTTTACTGTGTGCGTCCATATGTGAGAGAGAAAGTTTGAACAATAAGCAATTATGGTAATAAGACAAGAAAGGAAAATATATTGTATGCGGGAAAATGTAGGAAGAATTGCAGTGGGAATTGAGATGAATAAGAGATAAGGGAAAATTAAATCGGGGAGAAAAAATTTGACAATACTACAATAAAATATCTATTTATTTTGATGTTATTTATATATGAAAACCTGAAACAATTCTATTGAGCTTTTACCAACAAAGGATATCTAAAAACTGATAACACCCACTCATAGACACACACATGTGTGGATAGTCATTCAAAATCACTTGTCGCATAAAAGCTGAAGAACAGAACATCCTTAGGAATTAAAAAACAGATTTCCTATAATTTGTCATTAAGTAACATCTTTTGTAGAACAAATTGTTGGTCAATATTTGAAGATTGAGAATTATTTGATGAGAAGATGAGAATCAATTAAATCCACTTGTGAGTTCATTGTATGACATTTTCAAGATTGATTTTCCATTATTGCAAAAATCCCAATGAATACATTTTGATCTAGGATCTACTTTTACCCAGATATAAAAAAAGGAAGAGCTGATTTGGCTTTATGACTGTAATAGATCAACCAGGTTTGTACAGACACACGGATTCATGAGGCAGATTTAAGAACCTGGCATAGGCATTGATTATTTTAATCTTCAATGTTGCTGTCTATTCTGATTCTGGCATTATAAGGATTGGTGAAACCTCTACCTTTTCTCTTTACACCTGATCAGCCATGTCTGACTTCATGGTCTCTCCATTAATTATAACTTGTTGTTGTTCTTCCAGTATTACTTTAGAAATGTTGCTAATCATGCCTTCATATTAACTGCTACAACTGCATGGAATGTTATACACATATTCCTTGGTCATATTCTCATCTGATGAAGACTTTGCAAGGTGCAGTTTCATGACTATTGTCATCTACTCATATACATCTGCTTATGGAAGTTGGTATTATTCTTGTAAGATATGTATTACTCTGAATAACGTTCTTGATGCTGGTCATCTGTTGTTGGTATGTGTTTGGGTTACCATTTTTGAGTTTAGCCTGATGTAGGCAATAGATTATCCATTTCTTCATGCTGTATGGATGGTAGGAATCAAAATTCAAAATACAAATGGTGAATGTTGACATATGATAATATAGATATCTTGAACTCACATTCTGTGCAACTTATTTGTAAATCTTGGAAGACCAGTTTATTTTCTGCTAACCTTTTCATTGTGAAATGTATTAAATGTGTTATTAAGTTTATTGAGTTCACATCATCTCATCATCTGCATATTCAGCCACATAGTTGTTAGTCTTAAAAGCCATTTCCTTGAATATTCCGTGCATATGTATGCTATTATAACAGTAAACATATAACACTACATTTACGCAATCTTGTTAAGTAGATCAGTCAATATTTTCATCTGCTACTTTTACTTTCAATATGTCCTGTGAGTGTGAAATTCATTAAACCTACTTTCACTATTATGTGTCCTAGAAATTTTCACCTGTCTGAACAGGTTTACAACATCCAAACTCATAATAAAATTGGGATGAATAGAGACATCTTTAAATGTTTCTATAAAGTGTGCAGAAGTACTTGCATAGGACCTGTTTTCACATTGTCTTTGTTAATTCTGGGGAAACTGATCCTATATTGTCAATTACCGCATTGCTGATTGAACTTTCTGTATTCAAGTCAAGTAAAGTTTTTTCTTTTTTCTTCAGAATCTGCAACAGCTTCTTCTTAGTATTCAGTATTGTCTCTTTCTTTAGGTTGCAGTAACTACCATCCCCAAAAGCTAGCAATTTTTTCTGAATGCTCTAATTTATCCATTTTGCATTGCCTATGAGATGATAACGTGAACATCACTTTTTGAAGAGTTCTGACACTCATTTTCCCTCCTTGTGATGTTCAATTTAAGGAGGCTTATTGTTCTGCAGTCCCTGTATCCCTTTCCACCTCAAGCTACCTACTTGTATTTTGAGGATTCAACATAAGGTAATGGTTAATGAGACTTACGTGGTTGACCACTACTACTGAGTAGTAAATTTCAACTGTACTAGGTGATCCATACAAAATTCAAATTAAATAAGGCAACAGATGTTGATATATTGCAAAATTAACCAATCTAGGTTAATATCCAAGTGTAGGTGTTGTTTGATAAGTGTTGTAAAGTTGAGCCCTTTGTTTAGTACTATTTTCTCACATGTACATAATTGGTGTTAATAAATGTCTTCATGGACTGATACCAAAACTTTTTGTATCCTTCTACTGTGATCTTTTCACTTTTGAAGTATTTGACATACCTTGATCCATTTGAATTCCTGATTGTAGGAGTTGTTCAGATCTTTTTGGATTCCATTTCAAAGTTTAAGGTTATTTAGTTTAAAATGACTTTTCATGTTGATTCACTCTGTAATTTCAATTTCATCAATAAGTTATAATGAAATTACTCCCTAATGAGAATATGCCCTGTTCTTTCTGCTGTCATTTTTGCCCTTCTGGAATTGATGAACATTTTGACATTTAAAGTGGGTAGAATCAGCTTCAGATCTTTCCACAGAATGTCATAGAATGAAAAACCACTGGGGCACTAGCCTAGTGGCTATAATTGTTGCTTAAGTGTATGCACTTTACTTGGTGATTATGAGTTCAGTCCTTTGAGACAGGCAGTGAAATCCATATTACCCTGATTCAGTAGAACAGCTAGAATTGGCATTCCAAGGACAATTGTAAAGAATTAACTAATATGAGATATCTTAGTATGGACAGAGGAATGACAACTGTCAATTCCTGAATGCAAAAAGGGTTTTGCTTAAAATTTTAAGAACATTACTAAATATAACAAGCATTTAAAGAAGGAAGAAAAATACAAAGGCCAAAAATATGATGATATCAGTTTAAATCAATCACGTATAATAATAATAATAATAATAATCTTATTTCCAAAAGAAGATTCAATATTGCCTGTACAGTTCCAAGAATAGCAAAGTGAATTGTGGTCAATCAAAACAAATGGCAGATATTTGAAACAGAACATAAGCTCCAAATATATGCAGAATTTGACCTGACCTTTTTTTCAATTGATCTTTCTTCAATTTATATTTTATAATATTTTTATAAAATTTAAAAAAAAATTATTATTATTTTAAAAAGTTTATTTTTTTACTTTGCAGAAATAAGAGTCAAAAACAAAAAAAAATTATTAATTTTCAAAAAGTGATAAAACCACTTAAGTCATTCTTTCTGATTGAAATAATAGATATACATTTTAAGTTATTATCTGTACTAAAGGTTGTCATGGAAGAAAACAAAAGAATCAAAGATTTTGCCTCTCTTCTTGCTTTATCAAATATACACAATAGCAATAATACTGTAATGTGTTTGTGCACATTCTTTCGGATGAAAAAGTCTTCTCCATGTTTTATTTTGGTATGTCTAAGAAATGAAGCTTGTATTGCATTGACATATGCATTGACAGAATGATGTTATCATGTTTTTTGTTGTCTTTTTGTATATATTTAATTCATGCAATGAAGAAAATTTAGGAAACTTTTTTCAGCATAACATTTTATTCTTTGTTATCTCTATTCACTGGAAATGGCTTTAAAATTGGAGGCACATTTCCATATGTAGAAAGTTAAGCTTTCTTTCCCAGTTGTCTACAAATGACATTATCCAAGTATAGTTTGTTTTATCTTTATTGTCAAATATATCCTAATCTGTTCTCCCCACTTCAGTTTTTAAATATACTTGAAATTTCCACAAAGAAACTAATGTAAGAATTATAATAATTTAGCAATCATTTTACATTATGTGTAAATCAAATCAAACTTTATTCATTTCTCTTTAAGACACATTTTTTTAGCTGTATTGCTATTTATAGTACAACATAAATTGCTTAGAAAATAATTTGCAAGTTAAATCTGTTAATTACTAGAACAAAAAGAAAATGTTGGTAAAGGTCTAGCATTTAATACTTTTGTACATTATCTGTCATTTATGAATTTGATTATTTTGACAATTAAAAGACACAAAACCCCAAATAATTCACTTTTTATGCATTACAATGCACTGATATTGTAATTTTGAATCATTAACAGAAGAGGATTAATCATTAACTTTTCATTTTTTTCAAAATTCAAATGTATGCAACCTTGTATTTTGTTCGTTTCTTGTAAAAGAGATGTTAAGTGTTTTGGCATTTGTTTTATGGAAGAGGCTGCCACCACTTTCTGCTACAATATGGTTTTATACATACTTTTCAAGTTTTACTCATTACTATTTTTATGCAAAAGACAAAGTTGCAAACTGAATGATACAATAAAAGACCAACAGAATTATTGCCATTATTTGTAAATCTTGTTTTCAAGTTGTTAGAACTTTTCCATTTTGTTCACAATTTGGAAATACTGTTTTACCATATTCATAGAATACAGTAAAATCTCAAGCAGATGGCATTACTGAAAGAATTTCCAATATTAAAATCATAAGAATCATTTCCTCATAAAAGAGTGTATGTATAAAATTGTTAAGAAATTTATAAATTACAAAAAGTATTTAACATTGTATTGTAATTAAATGAATACCATTAATTAAATTTGTTAAAAGTCTTCATGTGTTACATAAACATTAATCATAACTGCATTATTTACTTGATATTTGAAAAAAATTTGAATTTTAGGAATCAAATTCAAAATATTTAAAAAAATTTCTTACTCAGATGTTACTATTACTCAAATAAATTATTAATTCATCTCTTTTTGATTTTGACTAAAACCATAAGAGTTATAATTAAATCATTATAATGTTGATAATCACGCAAATTAAAATTAATTGTATGGCAGCAATTAGTTCTATTAAAGATGTCATATATTTCCTTAAGCTTTATATGAAATTCAGAATTTTTTTATCTAATTATTACATCATAAAAATGCAGTGTCTCCATACATTGCATTAATAAACTTGGAATTTTCTAAATGTGGTAATCTAGCATATTGATTGTGCCTTTTCATATGTCATATGCAAAAGAATTATTTTTTAATATTCCCAAAAGGGCTTTTAAATATCACTGACCATAAACCAGTTGAAATAATATGCTTATCATAAAAAATTTGTTAGGTCATCACAAACATATATATATATATATATATATATATATACTCTCTTGAAGATATGCACTTTTAAAAATTCAAATGCATTGATAAAAAATTAGTTGTCTCTTTCAATCAGATTAAATTTCCATTTATTATAGCATTTAAATGAATCAAATATTTAAAAATGAAGCCAAATATCAGTGTCAATCACATGAATTTATAGAGGTACATTATTGATACATGACTATTCTCTTTCACAATCATATATACTAGAAATACCTGTGAAAATGTCATGGTTTTCCTATTTTAATATTCTGATGAATCTTAATTCTTAAGTCAATGATTGAAGAAGCTCATGGTGAGTATTACAACAATAACATATCCATAGAAATTTCATTTATGATTCAACATTTTTAGCAATAAGTTTTTTTGTTTCTCTCTTTAGAAAACAGTCTGTCAGCCATGAAAATCTTTGAGAAATTTAATCATTCACAAAGTTTGGTTTGATTCATTTGCTGCATTTCTGATTAGATCAGCTGCCATTGAATTTTATTGAAATGAAGACATCTTTTTCTTTTTTTAAAAACAACAAAGTAAATAAAAGAATGATGGACTGATTATTCTTGTCAAGGAAATATCAATTCAAATTCACTGTCAGTAAAATAATTGACAAACAGCTCAATATTTCTTGCTATATTATTATTATTATAAAAGGTAATGTGAGTGTGTCTTGATAAGAACAATGTAGTAAATTCACATTTAATTTAAAGTTTGAAAATGAGAACCTGGACAAAGCCAAAGTAATAGAGATTACCAAAAATATTTGGTAATTATAATAGTTATTTTTAAAACTAATTATTATTACTAAAAGTAATATGATCTTAACAAAGTTCATATGATAATTATGTATTAATTATTTAATTTTATTAATCTTTTGAGGTCTATTTTAATATTTTCAATAGAAATTAGTTTGCACCTGTTCCTTGAGAGGTGTTGGTACAGTACCTGGGTATGTTGTTTCCATCTTTACCCAGCTACTACCCTATATAAGTTAGTATGAAGGACAAAGTAGCTAGCGTGAGAGCAGATGCTAAATGACTGGTCATATGCAGAAAAAAGTGCTACACTGGTAAAACTTGTTACACTATAGTAAGTGGAAAATCTGAAACATGCTAGGCATGTACCAGGTAACTACTTAGTTGACAAAGTCACAAATAAGGGCTAGTTACAGTAATATCCTTCAGTGATGTTAAGATCTTTATACTGCTGAGTGGCTCCATCTTTTTAACCAATCAATCTGTTAGATTGATTTTATTATGAATGAATCAAATGTCACTGTATTTAATTGCTCCTCATACTTTGGAATATGGATTAGAATACAATCTTGTGGATCTGTCCTGACATTGCAACAATAGCCAGTGATTCATTTCATACTTTGGACAGGGCAACATATAGCTGACCATGTGTGAAGAACAGTGTTGGAAGATGGATGCATATCTTGTCAAGAGATTGGCATTACCAAACTTACTGAAAGATGAAGTCTAGAAAACTTGAATGGAAGGTCTTCTGCCGATAGCATGAATTTAATTTGTGGAATGAGCACTCATTTGCAATGATGTGGCCCTTCAATGATAATATCTCCTTTAATCATGTATTGATGCATTTTGATAATTCAATGTCTTCTACCAAATGAGAATTCCATTGATTTTGTCAATGTTTCTGAGGCACATAACTACACAGCCACATTTCAGAATAAATTTGTGAGGTGGTAAAGCACCAAATCTCAAGGTATTCATATATTTCACAGAAATGAGTAAGGTTTCATCACTGCTCAGTTCATTCACACTTAGAAACTGTCTTGAAGTTGCAAACATTTGACTGATGACTAAGTCATTTATTTCATCAATGTTGTCGTTCTTGGCACATATAATGGCACATGAATCAAAATACTGTTCTTCAATATTCTCAAAAAATACTTCCTGAACCATTTATGATGGGCAGTTCACAATCTGAATTTGTTCAGGTAATTCAATGTTGCCTTCTGTGTCTCTTGCAACTTTGCCCTCGACAACTTTCACCAAGAATTCTGCCCAGTCTGCATTCCCAGCTGATAGTCACATGTTTTCTGAAAGAGTGAATTGCTTGACCCTCAGCCAAAGTAGACAGTGATTGAAAGATATTGCTCAGCCTTTTTTACAATTGGTAGAATCTGTCTGAAATCCCCAGCAAACATCATAGGAATCCTGCCAAAATTGATGGTTGCCATTGAAGGCTGTGTGTGTCATCTGATGTCTTTCAAGGTTTGATCAACAGCTTCATAAACAAATTTCAAATGCATTGGAGATTCATCTCACACAATCAGAGCTGTTTGTTGTAGTGACCTTGCAATTGAAGAGTTGGGAGATATGGTGCATGTGGCAGTTTGGGTGATATTGAATGTAATTTTGAAAGCTGAATGTGCTGTTGCATTGCACAAACAAAGCCAGGCAATTCCAGAAGATGCAACAACCAAAACCTTTTTTACCTGCCTCTGTGTAGTGTCAATAATTGTTTGAATTAAATAAGTTTCACCTGAGCCATCTGGCCCATTATTGAAGAACATTTCTAATTTTTAAATTTTTCTAAAAACTTGGACTAGAAGATACAAAGTATATGCAATTGGATAGATTTAATATGTATCTCCAAAAAATGTGAACAGTACTACCTGAGAATACTGCTTTTGCACAGAACAGTTTTGAGTTCTTTGGAAGACATTTGAACTGTAAATGCTCAACTTTGTAGCACATTTCAAGAGGCATGTGTCAAGTTGAATTTTATTGTGAACAATGAAGAATACGATTGGAATATGTGTGATGCTAAAGCAACAATCAGATCCTCTGATCAAATGCTGAATCTGTTTTAATGTTCATCCATTGTGAAATTCTTGATGTTTTGATGTTCTACAACAATCACAAGACAAAAACTATTGATTGCAATAGAGTCATTGTCAATGAGAACCAGAGCTGTTATGCCAAATGAATGAACATCTTCTGGGCAATGGCTTTGCCACTTGCTGCCCTTGATCATCATTGGTCAGATACTGCATTTGTGCTCACCTCCTTTGTAAATGTATTTGTACTAATACTTGACTGCTTTAACTGTAAAAGCTATTTCAATATTGATATAAGCATTGTATCTATTTTGAAAAGAGAGGATTGTACAGAATGATCCATTGATTATCATAAAGGAATCTTTTCTTAACAAAGTTGCACCCATTGTTACTTCTTCTGTAAATTAGGTAAGAATCATCACAGACATTTGTTTGTTCACAAAAAACTCTCAGGAATTTTTTTGAGCAACGTCTATCCTTCATCAGTCAGTTATTTGCCATGCATGATGCACACTTAAGCAATCATGTATCTTTCATTACATGACTGACGTGGCAGATTTTTTCCTCCAGTAGGTTGCCATTTCTTTCTGCAGTAGACTAGTTGTCAAGGGTATTAGCATGTAAGTGACTGGAATTTGAAATTGACTCTCCGATTCCTCAATCCAAGAGCTGAGTTCGAATTCCAGTCAAATCCATTACATTCACTTACAGAGTATATTTGGAATTCCAGGACAGCAAGGACCATGGATGTTTGCTGAAGTAATTGACTCATACAATTCTGGATCTGCATTGGGGTCTGGAATTTCAGCACAAACATAGTTGTCATCAGTGTTTCGTGGCTTATTGTCATGATGAAGAATGACCAGCATATGCATATGAGGAAGACATTGCTTTTGAAATTCGATGGACAGAATGTCTCCAACAATGCATCCAAAAATTTTGAATATCATGCCTTTATCTTTATGCGAAAGACTTGGACACATAGATTGGGTCTTTCCTGTGCTTTTTGATTTGGTTTTAGATTTTGAATAATTTCTGGACAATTTGGATTGCACGTAAATATCACAAAAATATCTGGCTTTCCATAGGCTCACACTATTGCCATTGAATCAAAGTACATTTTTTTCATGAAGCACTCACTACCAACAAATGTGGTTGGCAAGACAAAAAAGTGCCTGATTGTTTCTGGTGATTCATTGTGCATCAAATGATCCATCAATCTCATATAGCATTCATTTCACATCTGCACTTGATTGTGTCAATGCCAATTCAATCTAGCTTCTTCGATTTTGCAGAAATTGTCAACTGCATATTCCTGACTGAGACAGTCACTGAAATGAAACTGGGTGAAGTCACCATCCCATATCATCATTCCATATGAGTAGTATTGCTATTGGGTCACAGTTTTTCCCAATCCTGCAGCATGAAAATTGCCATTAGACCAACCATTTTCACCATAGAAATGTAATAATACAAAATGAAGAGGATTATAAGATGGATGAAATTAACTAATTAGCTATAATTGAATGCTATTCCCACTGCACTTATAGAATATAATATCACAATACTCACTTGTGGTCTCATTCTCTAGAGAACTGGATGCCAGTTCTCCTCCTGTTGGTAAATCATAGTGATGGTCATTGTGCAGAATTGGCTGAATATGTATTTCATAATATTGTGTATTTTGCATTTGAAGCTGCTCTAAATTGGGAACACAGTTGACAGTATAGTGATTGTGCTGATTGAGCAATCAGGTGAGCATTTGCACAATTGGATCATTGAATGCATCATTTAAATTCAACTGATAATTTACTTGCGCATCAGTGTCATAGATATAGATCTTCTCCTTATCATAGATATAGATCTTCTTCTTGTCCATTGGCGAGATTTTGATCAAAGTTAGCCCTGCTTGATGTAAAAGCAAATGCATTGTTATATGTGCAAATGTATCTTCAAAAGTGTTTTGCTTTGTCGGTGTTTTCTGTCAGAAAAGCCATGTATTCAGCTGAAGGTGGTTGAATTGACAGAAGATTGATTTTTCCTTCTTTGCAACATAATTGAAAATGTGGATTGTGACAGCAAGACTGCAATTTGTTCCACTAAAATCATATATGTATTGCAATGACAACATCTCATGTAGGTGTCACTGTGTTCTATTTGGTGGAAACAACACTGTTGCTCATGCTGCTCTCCAACATTGATTTTGCATACAAAGTTGATTTTGGTTCTGCACTGGTGCACGACTGGCTTGTGAAACTTGAAATTTGTTTGAACCATCCTGGCATTGGTTTTCATTAAATTAACATCTGATATTATCAGAGTTTTCCTCTGTGTTTGTCAAATTGTTTTGAATTTTTGATCTTGTTTGTGTGAATGATAGGGCAATACCACATTGATTGCTGCTGGCATGTTGAATACGACGTGATACTCATACTTGAGCATGTTCTATTCTTGAAATGATGGTGTTGTTTCCATCATTGTCCTTGCTGTGTAGTGTTTTCTTTCTATGGATCATTAACAATTTTGTGTTGTTGGTGATGTATTCATCTGCCTATTTGCAGAACATTCTCTCTCCTGTGATAATCATTGTGAACACTGTTTTTCGGTTTACTTTTCCCTTCATTTAGCATGGCTTTCCCTGTCTTGAGACAATCATTGTAACCGCTGCTCTTCTGTCTCTACTTTTCTTCAGTTATGTGTCTGCTCTCTAGCTTTTGTTAGACGTCTTGTACGCTGTTCTTTGCTTTTGTCTTCTCTTCGCTTAGCCTGCCACTTACGCTCCAAGCATATTTTTTCCTTCTCCCCCAGTTTCCATTGTTTTATTTATCACTGTTTTTTTTTTTTTTAATGCAGAACTAACTAAAACTTTGGGAAGACTTTGTTTAAAAAGAGTGCGGTTGACACTCATTTTTGATATCCAGTAGCTCATTTGACTGTCATTATACATTTTTGAATTTCAAAGAAGATCGCAGTTTACTTTAATTACCTATGTTATTAAATTAGAACAGTCAATCTACTTACATGTACACATAGAATATTCTACATAGCCATTTTGTACATTGTTCTTTGTTTTCTTCTTTCCTTCTGTCAACCTATCAAATCTTATGATTTGCATAGATCAACCAATCAAACATTACAATTTGCATACAACCAGACAAACCAAGAAAAAAAAAGACTAACTTTTTAAATATATAGATACATAGAAAGAAAAAATAGAAAAGAATCACCTTTAGATATTAGAGTGTAAAAGTCATATATTATCTATTATTCACACTTTCATGGAAAATTACACTTCAGTTTTGAAATGTGATTTCAAATATTTATATAAAAATCTAACTTATTTTTAAAATATCTCAAAAAAGCCAAAATTTATTTTAAGACCAATGACAAAATATTTTTGCATTTTTAAAGATATGCAAAGAATAATATTGTACAGTTGATTACAAAAAAATCTACATCTAAACTGAGAAAATCTCGTAAAGTTGTAAATTATTGAAAAATTGTTCTTAATAAAATAAAATGCTGCATCAAATAATACCCTTATATAAACGTACAAAATATAAAATTGAATGTTTAAAAAGAGATGTATGAGTTCAAGCAAATTGCTTGTTTAATGTTACAATGCTTCTTTGTAAGCAGTCAGCATTCATTAGGTTTATGTTTACTCAACAATATCAGGGTGAAGTAATTTTCATGAAAAAATCATAAACCCAATGTTTCTAATGTTGGCCAGATTAATTGTATATATATATATATATATATATATATATATATATATATAAATTATATTTGAGTTCATACAAGTTAATTATGCAGGGAAAAAAACTTGATACTCTTAACATTTACTTTAAAGCTGTTAATAGGGACCTTAACTTCCTTTGAAATTGATACATCAATTAATTCTATTGTTTTTCTACAGTCATTAAATGTTAATATTCAAAATAGATTGGCTTTATATTCTGTTCTGTACTTATGAAGTATTATTTCACTGCTTCCTGTTGAATATGTAAGAAATGAGTGCCAAAAAAAAGAAGTCATCTAATTGGTTGAAAGTAAGCATGATTCTCTTGGATCATATATAACTCATCAAATATTGACTATTTGCAAGCACCAATCAACAGGATTTTCATTTGTTCATCCAATCAAATACAAATGAGGATATTTATATAATATGATATATAGTATAGTTCAAGCTATTACATCATTCTTATTGTTATTGCATGATATTAATTTAATATAATAATAAATTTGAATTTAGGTTAGAAAATAGTAAATCATGAAATTGAGAAAAAGTTGTTTGTCTTATTCAGAATTTAATGATATTTTATCTCAGTTACTGGTTTCTCAAGATCATGATTTCTTTTGAAGTATTTAGCTACATGACTTAGAACTGGATGAAGAATGGGACACTTTGGCTTCTCACTTTACAATTGCTGTAAAACAATTTACTACCAAAGATATATTTGTATGTATAATAGGTAAAACAAAATAAAAAAAAATGAAGATGTATACATATAATATTAATTCAAAATATAGCTGAAGACTTCAAACTGAACCAACCAAAATTGGAACTGGACAACATCACCTGATGTGTGGTAGATATAGTAAAACTCACTAAAAGGGAGAGAATTTCCTTCAGCTGAAAGTAAATAAACATCTACTTTATGATAAGGAAAAGGCAAATAATAAGTTTAGTGGTGTTGGATTTTTAGATAATAGTCACATTGTGGGTAATGTAGAAAATTTCAATAGTATTCCAGTCACTTCCTCACAGATGTAACATTGCTTCTCTCTGTCTTTTCTACAAATATTTTCATGGTAACTGCTCTGATGAGATTTTTTCCCTGATTACATGAATTTAAGCAAGCTATTAGGTTGACATCTAAGTCCTACCATTTTACTGGTGAAATAGCTGAATGCAAATGCCACTTCTACTCCAACAGTTTCTTTTCTTGCACTTCCCACCTGTGGAACTCCCTTCTGTCTTGTTGAATCCCGTTCATCTTTTGTCCTTTCCTCAATCCTCCCTATTCTCAGTTTTCTTTTTCATTTTCATTCCCTGTAACCACCCCCCCCTTGTTTACTAATGGGATTCCCGTCTTACTTGGGGTGAAATGATTAAAGAAAAACAAGAAAAAACAGACAGAGTAGATTCAATAGTAATCAGACTATACAAAAGGATTCAAGTATATCCACCAAATTTGAAAAGGTCAGATGAGAAAATTGAAGCATTTATGATAATATCAAATGTATTATAAAGGGAAAACAAATTATACCATTTTGATGAATGACTTCTAGACAAAATGAGGGACAAGAAAAAAAGGAGAATCTGGAATAGGGAAATTTGAAATGTAATTATAGAAATGAAAGGCTAAATGCTAGTTAAATTCTCAGACACAAAATGACAAATATGAATACAAGGAATTTAAAAGAAAAGAGAAAATAGAGGAACAGAAAAATGAAAATGATTTCATAATTGTTGACAAAACCATTAAAATGGTAACTTTCATTGATAAAATTAATACAAGTAATTATAGAATAATATCTTGCAGAGTCAAATTGTCTTTGAAATTGAGTGAAAGAAAATGATTCTTAGAAAGAAAATATGGAAGTCTTCACTTTCCAGTCTCAATAGTTCAAAATTAGCTCTTTTTTCTTGTGAGTGACAAGTTATTTTCCACCTTACAGGCAAAATGTTGAAAGCCTCTTATTTACATCTCATTTAGTGAGATGTAAGTTCCACTTGAGCAGCTAATTCCAACAAATGACTGCTTTATGAAAATGACTCCCTAGAAGATGCTTTCCTGATCACTACAAATTTAACCATTTCAAGTCTAGGGTTAAGCATTATCTTCCTCACATATCCGTATAGACTGTACCTCTCACTCGGTAACCCTATACCTTGAGTGGCTTTTGTGCCTTGCACAGGGTGAACATCATTGTAAAAAAAAAAAAAGAAAACGTCAGTGAATTTCAGGTAGAAATCAAGAACATATTCTATGTTTTTTGAAATAATGAGAATGATACAGAATATAGGAATAGCAAATTGGCATCTATAATTAATGAAGCTGCAAAGATAAGGTGTGTGGGGGGGGTGGAAACATTCTGAATTACCAAACACAAAGGGAAATATTCAAAGTCAATGCTAGAACTGATGAAAAAGGGTAGAAATGTGATCATAAATATTAATATAAAATTGAAAATGAAAAAAAAATCATGAATAAAAAAAAAATGAAACATGAAAGAAGATAGATGAGAATGAAAAGATTGAAAGAATCCTGCAGAAAAGGATAAAAACTTGAAGCATGCTTGATTTGCAATCTATATAAACAATAATTACTTTCAGTGAAAGACAAAAATTGGTAAGTTGGCAGATTTAGAAACACGATGTTAAAAAAAAGCAAGTAATAAAATAAATATGAAAACCTCAATGCTTAAAAGATAAAAATTCTATCAGCAGTCACTCTAGCAGATAATAGTGATTTTCTTGAGACAACAACAGATGAAACAAAGTTTGTGCTTGAAAATGTGAAATGTGGAAAAGAATCAGGCAAAGATAGCATAACAACTTTTTGAAAGAAGTGAAAAAATTCCACAAAAAATTAGCACAGCTATCTACCCAATTCATGCATAAAATACTTAAAAATTTCAGTTTAGAAATAGTAATCCTACTTCATTAAAAAAGTGAGGTAATAAATACCTTGGTAGGTATTGCCCTATTACATTACTATTGGGTATATATATTAGGTGGGTGCAAAAATAATGTCGTTTTCTCACATAGTAACATATGTGAGAAAACGACATTATTTTTGCACCAACCTAATAGATTATTTTGAAACATACAAAATGATTACCAGATACCTAAGATGAAAACCAACCATACAAACATCTGTTAGCAATTGATCAGCTAATCAACAATGGAATATAAGCATAAATATAACTTAATATTGATTGACTATAAAAAGCAAAATGAGAAGATAACAGATAGCACTGTTGGTTGATTGGTCCCCAATTCATAGCAAACACAGGAGAAAAACATCTGTCTATTTTTCTGAGATGAGGTATTGTAACTATTTACATTTTCAGACTGTTGTTGTCATCTTTACTGTCACATTCATGTTTTGGCTGTTGTATGCTCTGGCCTTATTCAGATGATATTTGGAACTAAAACTTGGAGAGTTATCAAGGGAAATTAACTAAGATATTCAAAATAAATAAAAGGGTTTGGTTTGAAATTCCAACAAATATCATTTGAAGAAGGCTAGAGTGAACAATGGCCGAAACAGTGTGAATGTGACATTGAAGATGAGAACAACAGTCCAAACAATGTAAATAGCGTAAACAGTAGGAAAAGTTAGAAATAGAGAAATAGGGTTTGCAGATCATAGTGCAGTCATGTTCATCATGGAAGGATTTGGTTAAGACGTTTATCCTATAACACAGCTAGCCTGGCACGATGAAAGGTTGTTTCCATGCTGGTCAGTACTGTTGTCAGTCAAATGATGGTTATCTGCTTTCTGCTTCATTCCTTCATCTTTCTCACATTGTGTTCTTTGATCACACATCAGTGAAGATCAAATTTCGTCCATACTTGAGTGCTGGATTGGATTGTGGCGGAAAATAAAAATAAAGTTGGTTTATATAGTTTTCGATACAACAAAATTAACCCTTCCTGTTAAACTCTCTATTGGGACACATTGTCTTTTTCTTCTAAAACCTAGAGTGGGTTCAATCAACAAAGAAAGAAGTTAGTCAAGAATTCTCTCGGCAGTAGGTCATGTGGAGTTTAGCAGCTCCTTCATCTGCTGCTGTCTCATTTCATCTGTGTCTCTTGCCATCTTTTGCTCTAACTGCTGTGTTGCTTAAGCACTCTGTATTTCGCCTGAGATTAAGATTCATTAATATTCTGTTTAGGTTGAAATGTTGATGGCAGTCCTGAATCTAGCTGTGGTCCTTGTCATATTCTAAATGACTATATCGTTAAAAAATGAAAGAGAAACAAATGTTTAAAAGCTGATAATCCATATAGAATTTATTTTCCTAAATTATGAATTTTCCTTAGAGCATGCAAATGACTTATTACAGTTGACTGAATCAATTCTAAATATCCAGCAGGCTCCTATTGGTAAGACACGTGTTTTCAGAGGTTTCCTCAATTCATCTATTTTTAAATTCTGAACGCTTCCAGAGTATCTTGAAACTCAATCTAGCTCTTTTTTTCCTCTTTAAAAAAACCCTTCTTGACATTTATTTTCACCTACTGCATCATAAACATTTCTGATTCATTGCCTTAGCTTCTGCTGAACTTTTCCCAAGATTAAATATGGAGAGTAAATAGAATATGCACATTTACTTATGATTTTTATCAGAATAAAATTAAATCATTTTTTTCACAATTTCTAAAGACAATTCCTTGCACAAACAATAAAAAGTTGAATAATTTTTTTTCTTTTTTCATCAGTATCATTTATAGCTTCTTGTTAGGTATATTTCTTTATTTAAAATCTTTTTTTTTTGCAAATATTAGGAAGAGTTTGATTTATATTTGTTGTAGTCAGTCATTAGGATTTAAGTTATGAGGTAAAATGAAGCAAAGTTCATTATTATTTTATAGAGATATCAATACCAAATCATTTGTCTGCCTGAATGAAGAAAATTATCCAACATCTTAACTAAATAAGAATTTAAAAAATTAACTACAAAATTACTCAAAATCAAATCATTAGAAAAGTATATGTTATTTAATAAGCAGAATATTTAATTTTTATGTTTTTGCAATCAATTTTTTTGTAAAGTTGACCAGAATAAATGACATGATTTAAAGCAATTTTTTTTTAAAGTTTTGAGATAAATAAAACTTAATTTCTGAATGTTTTTGTATTGTAGATAATTATATTTTAAATAAAAATGACATGTAAATCTCACTGTTAGCTTTTCCTAATCAACAGAACCCCAGGCAACTTTGAAACTGAGTACTTTAAAATTAGTTTTGGTTGGAAATTGACACGATGTACTTATGATTTAAATAATTTCTTAAGCATTTAGAATTGAGCAAGACAATTGAGCTGTTTCAATTATTGGCTATAGCTCAGAATGACTTCCCCTTGATAACAAGCATGTCCATTCTTTTTAAGACATTTAAGCCAATAATATTAATAATGTTAGCAGCCTTTAAACAAAAAGGAATTTTTATGTGTGGAAGATTTTGATTAAGTGAGAGAAAGATGGCTGATGACTTTGTCAAAGTCTGTGATTGAGAATTCCTATTAGTCTTGTTAAATGTTTGATGAATTCTTCAATCCTCTCATGTTGCTGTCAGGATTCCTTATTTGTTATTTGAAAAATAACATAATAATGATAGCAAAATAATTACACTATTTTTTTTTTACATTAGATTTTATGTCAGCCTTGTTTATATTTGTCAGGTGTGCTTCTCATGTTGAGTATTTTGAAGATGCATTCTTTTAACCATTTGCCAATTAAATTAAGGAGATGCCTTGGGAAATTTCCACTCCTCAAACTTCAGATAATTCTGTATTATTGAATTTCAGAGCCTTTTCCTTTAAAGTATTCCATAAAATGAGAAGCTTGATAAGAGCCATGAAATAATTTATAGTTTTCTACTTGTGTATAAAATAGTGGAAGCATTTAACTCAAGGTTACAAAATTAAGTCACTTGTAAAAATATAATGGCATCAACCACTTGATTTCAATACTTAGAAGTATTGAAATGAAACATTTATATTGATCACCTTTGTTGGGTTAATGTTTAACAGTGTTTGTATTCTTTCTTCTAGGTAACATATTGTTGTAATGTAAGTGATATGTCCCGGAAAGGGATATATTTATTTGAAGTAGCAAAGTGGCTATTGACTACTGTAACCGAGTAGGACAAACTAGCAGGTAACCATAATGGACTGGTCCTTGTTGCAGTGGTAGGCAATAGGCGAAGACTATAGGCGTAACCCTATACCTCCACATCAGTCTGTATTTATGGCTGACACCAGCCAATCATATTACTGTGAGGGGGAACCCAGATATATGCATATTCATTACATCACCTCCCCCTGGGCTAAATTTTCCCGTGAAATTTAGCTTCAATGTTTTCTCTTTTTAGGGTCTGGACTTAATCGATTGACTTTTTTCCTAAGTCTTTTTCTCCTCAATCCTACTTGGAGTGGTGGCGTTTGACACACTGGTACCTCAGGCCTTGAGGTCGAGGATACCTTGGCGAATGTTGACTTACTGGAACGGGAATTTCAAATGCATTATACAGGACTTCCATTGGAATCTCTTCGGTATTTTCCGTGACCTCTGTAGTGTGTCTGGGTCTCAATTGATTCCAATGTCTTTTGCACCGAAATCTTTCCCCTTTTGTGTCATATACGACCTGTCCAATTCTTTTGGTTATCATTCCTTCTTCCTAATACATTTTTGCAGGCTTAAAGTTCTTGAAAAAAAAAAAAATTGTCACCTGGCTTATACGCTTTAGTCATCTGGTTTTCTTTTTTTAGCAGTTCTCTTCACCGGACTAGGCAACAGCCTGTCGAACACCGACCGTATTTTTCTCGCAAACATTAACTCTGTTAGCGATAACCCTGACGTCGTATTCGGGTTTGGCGTGATTCTATATACTGCAAAAAATTTCTGAATACTTCTTTCATTCGTGTACACGCCTTGTTTTTTCTTCAACGCTCGTTTAAAGGTGTCCATGAATTTTTCCGCCTGTCCATTCGATCTTGGATGATATACCAGCGTTGTCACGTGATCAATGGACAATGATCTACAGAATTCCTTGAATTCTCTTCCCGTAAACTGCGTTCCGTTGTCGCTGACTAAAGTTTTAGGGAGTCTAAATCGATAAAAATTTCATTAAGTGCGTTTATTGTATTTGTTGCAGTCGGATGTCCGCACTTAACAATTTCTGGCCACTTGGTGAAACTGTCCACAATGATCAGGTAATAAGATCCATTTATGGGCCCTGCATAGTCGATATGCAATCGAGTCCATGGGACATCTGTCTTTGGTCATGGCTGAATCTTTACCGGGGGATCCCTTGCTGCCAGTTGACATTCTCTGCACTGTTTCACCAAATTTTCTATGTCTTGGTCCATCCTCGGCCAATAAGTATAGCCTCTCATTAGAGATTTAATTCTCAAAATTCCTGGATGGCCAGTGTGAAATTCTTTCAGAATTTTCTTTTGCAGAGTAACCGGCACTACAACTCTATCTGCATATAGTAATACCTGTTCGCAGATTGAAAAAAGGTGACACACTAATTCCTTTTTTTATTTTTTTCGTTCAATCAGACTTGCTTTTTCATTTTTTTTAATGTAATATCGTTCACCGCTGCTTTTTTCACCTCTTCTAGCGTAACCGGTAGTTCTCTAATAGTGTTGCATAACACACCCGACAATTCACTTTCATCTCTTAGCGCTGCTATTACTGTTTCTTCCAGTGGTTCCATATATCTAGGTATAAATCTTGATAACACATCGGCGTGAGCTAGCTTCTTTGAAGGCACATATTCTATTTTGAAATTATAATTCAATAGAATTACACCCAACGCTGTAGTCGATTTGCCATACGAGTTGGTATACCTTTTTTTGAACCAAATATTGTTAACAGCGGTTTGTGGTCTGTTTTCAGAATAAATTCTCTTCCATATAGAAACCTGTGAAATTTTTATATAGCGCAGATTATTGCTAAACTCTCTTTTTCGATTTGACTGTAACTTCGTTCCGCGGGCAGTAAGGTTCTTGAGGCATGAGCTATTGGCTTCGTAGATCCGTCCTCGAATTTATGAAGCAATATCGAACATAGTCCCTCATTACTGGCATCTGCTGCTATAATGATTTTCTTCTTCGGGTCGGAATGCGCTAACAATAGGTCTGCTGATAGACAGCTTTTTATTTTTTTTAAAGTATGTTCGCATTCTTTCGACCATATCCACTTTGCGCCCTTTTTTTCACCAAATTATTTAAAAGAACTCATATACATTTTTGGGATATAAATGCTATAGTAACTTACTAATCCCAAGAAGGCCTGGAGTTTAGCCACATTATCAGGTGCTGGCATATTTTTTATAGCCTCAGCCCTTTCTGGATCTGGTTTTCTTCATTTACTGTCAATGATCTGCCCTAAATATTTTATCTTCTTTAAGAAGAACTCGTATTGTTCAGCACTCAGCTTGAACCTGTATTCCTCAATTCTCTGAAATACCGTTCTAATATGCGTTTTGTGTTGGGCCTCATTTTCACTTTTAATCAAAATATCATCTAAATATGCGATTGCATACTCCATACCAGCCAACATTGTGTCCATTATTTGCTGGAATAGGCTTGGAGCTACCTTCAATCCAAAAGGAAGACGATTTAGTTTAAAAATCCCTTTATGCGTGTTTATTGTCAGGTACTTCGAACATTCTTTACTGACTAACCTAAAAGGTAAGCCCCCGACAAGTCCAACTTTGTAAACACTACCTCCGTTTAATTTAGTGAATATATCCCCCGGAGACGGTAGAGGGTATGTACAGTCTTTCACACAATCATTTAAGTATGTCAAAAAGTCAGCACACACACACTGATTTTTCGTGTTTTTTATATATACGGTTGGAGACGCCCAATCTGAGCAATCGACTTTCGAAATTACGCTAATTTTCTCCAATCTTTCTAATTCCTCATTTATTGTGTCTAGTGCCGAAAATGGTACTTTTAGTTTTCTCTTTGGTTTAAAGATTGGTTTAACATTTTCTTTCAATTCGAAGTTGATTTCTGTTTTTGTGCACAGACCTAGTCCTTCTAAAAAGACGCGAGGGAATTCGCCTTTCAAATCCGTAATAAATCTTTCTGTTTGATTCGTCTTTTAGTTCTCTATGACGTTAACTTTGTTACAGAAAGAATTTACCGGTAATTCCCATAAATTAAACAATACGATCCAGCCTAACCCAAAGAGGTTTACTGAACCAAGGAGCACATACACTTTCGATTTGTGATTTTTTTTCCCCCCATGAACGAAATGTTACATTTTAATTTACCTCTAAACTTAAGTCTTTTTCCTGGAAATTTTGTCTGTGTTAGTCAACAACGGGTAACCGATTTTTTTCCAGTTTGCTCGTTTATTACCGAGATATCACTTCCTGAATCGAGTAATAATTTTACGGTTTGCCCTTTTATTTTTACATTGAGGTATTTTCTTCTTTGACCGTCCTCAATTTCGTTTTTAGACAAAACTATGTTCACCTTTGCGACTTTATTCTGTTTTGCCCGACAATGGGAACTTCTATGGCTTACACGCCCACAATTAAAACATATTTTATGCCTAAAGAAACAATCCTTCTTTATATGCTGTCCTCCACACGAACTGCATATAATTTTTCTTTATTTTGTATCCATTTCTGTTGTCTTACAGTTTGTACTCGCGAAATGCTCTTAATCCGATGACATTTATTTTTTGTAGCGTAATCTTCGTATCCTGTTCCATGATCTAATTTCTTTGTTCTTTGGTGTTGTTAGACCCTGCACAAAAATTAGACACTTGAACATGTCGCTTGACAATTCCATTAATTTAAACGCCTCACACTGTGCGTTAACCATGCCTGCATACATGAAAAAAATCATCATCCTCTTGTTTTACGATATTTAGTATCGTGTATGAAAGACTCTTTCATCGAAAATTTTCGACAAAATTTCTACTGTTTCGCTGAATGTAATTACTTCTGGCTTCTTTGGGAGGATTAAATTCTGTGTATTTTGTATTTTCTTCTGTTCCCAACTTCTGCAATAATAGAGTGATTTTTTTCCTTGTCGGACCATTGTTCGCATCTTTTCGTAAATATTGTTTCAAACCTACGAAAATAACTCGGAAACGTTGAACCACTGTCAGGGTTGTATCTAAATTCAGAGAGTGAATTTGAAATTCCTTCAGCAGGAAAAAAAATCTAGAACCTGGTTCATTGTTGTCCTAGATAATACGTCTTCCCAAAGTGCTTTATTGTCTTTTTCCTGTTGTTTGAATAACTTTTCAAACCTTTCTTGTTGCTGAATAAATTGTTGTTGTTGGAATTGTTGCTGTAAAGTGACTTGTAGCGCCTTAGTTAATTCCGCAATTTGTTCCATTCTGTCAACATATCCACAAGAAAAAATTTTGCTCCGTTTATGTAGACAATAAAATTTTCTAAGTCCAAACAAGAGGGGCGGGGGGGGGGTCAATTTCTTACTTTCTGTAAGCGTTGCACCAGTTTTTCTTTTTCTAACGTTCCTCGTTAATAAGCTTTAAAGCAAAAGTGAGAGAAAAATTATTTTCTGTAAGCGTCGAACAAGTTTTTCTAACGTTCTTCGTTAGTAAGTGTTGTCAACTGTATATTTTTTTTCTTTTGTTTTAACTTGTGAGGTCGTTTCGAATCTTGTCGCCAACTGATATGCCCCAGAAAGGGATATATTTGTTTGAAGTAGCAAAGTGGTTGATGACTACTGTAAATTAGTAGGACAATCTAGCAGGTAACCGTAATGGACGTATCCTCGTCATAGTGGTAGGCAATAAGCGTAAATTATTTATTGTACAAGAGTACAAATACGGCACAAGGCCAAAAAATGGGGAAAGGGGGCAAGGATGGTCATCTTCTGTCTTAACTTTAAACTTAGCTAGCCGCAATCACTGACCCAAACATACAAACAATGTTCCTTTCACCAAAACGACGCATCCATTACATACCATTCTTACTACATCCACCAAAATTCCTCAGAGACTCTATGAAGTTCTAACTAGTCCCCATATATACAAATCATTGTCTGTGGGGGGAAGGGGAATAAAATAACATCTAAAAACTCCAATGAATATTTACAATGAATACAAAACTATACAAGAAACTAAACAAAACTTTTTGTTAGTAGTAAAACCACCCACAGCCCTAACTGTGGTAGAAACATCAGTTAACTGGACGAAATCAATGCGGGACTTGAAAAAATATATAAAACATTCGTACAATCCATGCACTCGCTACAAACACACACTCAATCAGACACAACAACAAATACGAAAGACACACTCGAAACGAAAGGCACCCGCACCCACCAGAGAACTGATATCACTAACCACCTAACGATGGGAGGGATGGGGAATTAAACAAAAAAAAAAAAATAGGGTCAGAAATAAAAGGGGGTCCAATGAGCATACATACCCTAGCAAAGTTAAACTGGGAAAAAAAAGAAAAAGGTAACTAAAACAAAACCGACTTAAACTAACCTATACAAGGGAGGGGTTACCAATGTTCACCCCAGTAATCCCAAAATCCTTAATGCCTAACCGGCATCAAACAGCCACTCCAAGTCAGCACCTTTCACTCTGCAGAGACGCGCAAGAGTCACCCACCTTTCGCTAAATTCCAATGGATGGAGTCGCTTCCTTTCCGTCCTGATCTTGACTTTAAGCTGATGCTTAAAGAACAAGATCAGTTGGGAAGAGGTAAACTTCTCGTCCCCATGAAATTCCTTCTGTCGCGTCGTCCATATCACGACTCGCATAACACCCAGTAAGCAAAGGAACACGTAGTGCTCAGCCTTAGTCAACGGCGGTACTATATTGCTACAGACGGAACTGGCCTCGAAGACAAAGAACTTTCCGCGCAGCATGCGAACCATGAGATCTTCAACGAACTTGCACAACGGAACTACGACACTACATTGAAAGAAGGCGTGACCTATGGTCTCCACCTCCCCACTGCAGCGAACGCAGTTTGGCGACTTTGCCAAACCCGCTACGCGAAGTCTTTTGGCGACCCAGAGGGCCCCTCGAATCACCAGCCAGGTGAGTGATGCCTCGGCGTTAGTGAGACATTTCAACCCGGGCACCCAAGGTCATATGCAGCGCGCCTCCCGCTTCGTCAGCCCGAGCTCGTCAATCAGATCATCTTGAACGTTCCCCCTAACTAACACCTGATATAATGCCTTACGGGACAACGGCTGGACGTCGGAGAGGCCATCCTTCGCCCGTAAGAGTCGCTTGAGGGCCAACCGACATTCGTGATAGAAAGAGCCCTCGCCTCGAGGATTACGGCCGGCCTCCTCCTCACACGAGCCCACATTTCTCAAGGATGGAAAATGTTTATGGACGTCTTCCTTCCAGAATTCGCCGTTCTCATCCAGTTGCATACACATCCGGTCTAGAAGAGTAATGCGAAGCGTATGTCGACGAGACTCAACGCAAGGCACCCCCAGACCGCCATCAGAGGGATGGAGGTAACAGATCTCGCGACTAACCATGGCGGCCCTGCCTCCCCACAAGAAGGAGAACAGGAGCCTTACTAACGCCAATAAAGTGTTAGACGGGAGTGGAAGCACGGAGAGTCGGTAAAGGAGAATCGGGTAGATGTGCGAGCCACATACTTCCGCCCTCCCCTTCAAGGAAAGATTCCTCCGAGTCCACAGACGAACTGCGAGCCCGGCCTTCTCTTGCACCTCCGACCAATTCATTTCCAACAAGAGGTCGGGACCGAACCAGACGCCGAGTATCTTGACCGGCCCGTCCGTCCAGAGGAAAGGTCCGGGAAGAGAAACTCCCCTCCACGAACCCAACCGGAAGCCAACAGACTTATCGCGGTTGATCCTGGCCCCCGTCACCATCTCATAACCCCTGATTTCTTTGCCGACTTCGTTAATTTCGGCCCTACTCGACACCAGAACCGAAACGTCATCAGCATAGGCGGAGTACCTGGCCGAGGTGGTAGCACCAGGTAAGGAAATTCCGCGAAGGACCGGATTCGTCTTCAACTTACGCAGGAAAGGCTCCAGCGCAAGAACGTAAAGCAATGGAGACAGCGGACAACCCTGACGAATGGAGCGAGACAAAATGAAAGGCTTCGATCTTACCCCATTCACTTCCACCAGCGCACCGGGGGACGCATACAGCAGTCGGATCCAAGTGCGAAAGTGCGGCCCGAAACCGGCGGCCGAAAGGACAGCCTCCAGAAATCGATGGTCAACCCGATCGAAAGCCTTGGACTGATCTAAATTGATCAGCGCGGCATCACCGTCGACTTTCTCGATGATCAAGCGTACCAAATGAAGGTTGTCCTGAATAGTCCTGCCCTTCACAGCACAAGTCTGCTCGGGGCCAATCAGACTAGAGAGGACAACCTGCAAACGGTCAGCTAAGACCTTGGCTAAAATCTTCAACTCTGTATTTAACATCGTCAAAGGCCGATAATTATCTACCCCATCCCCACCGTCTTTCTTCTTGCGGAGCAACTTGATCACACCCCTGGTGAAGCGTTGAGGAATAGACCCCTGCCTCATCCAGTTGTTGAAAATCAGTGCCAGCAGAGGGACAAAGACGGGCGACTGCCTCAAGTACATTTCGTAGGGAAGACCATCTAATCCCGGAGTCTTGTCCAGGCCAACCTGCTTCAGCGCATCCCAGATCTCAGACTCTGTTATGGGCCCCTCGCACCCAGCCGCTTCAGCCGCCTTAAGGCGGGGAAAGTCGGCTAAATAGGCATCGAACCGAGCAGGGCTCAGACCGGGCTCCCTGGTAAAAAGTTCCTGAAAGTAATCACGAAAAGCTCACAAATGCCCGCGTCTGTAGTCACAGTCCGCTTGTCCGGCAATGTGATGCGATCGATATGCCGACTAGATGCCTTACAAGCTTCCTCTGAACGCAATGAAGCGGCCATATTCGTCGCCTCGCAAGACATTCTTTTTATCCTAGCCCTAACTACTAGAGCTTGATCCTTCTTGATAAGCAAGGAGGCCAGCTCCGCCCTAGCTACGGCTACTTCCCCACTATCACGGGATTTGATCGCCCGATCAACTTTGGCTTCTAGAGACTTTTGCGCTGCTAGCCTAGCTAGGTTGAGTCGTCGACTATAATCAGCAGCAAAAGCCCTAAGTTTGGATTTCAGAACACCCCACCACTTATTCCCAACCACAGCCCCCGACAACTCCCGCTGTAACATTAGTAAAAGCTGGTCCCGGAAATCTTGCTCACCAAATAATGATGAGTTTAATTTCCAATAACCAGCCATCCTAACCCTAGGCTTAGCTAAGTTTACCCGAACCCGGACAAGCCTATGATCCGAGTAAACTATATAATGGAAACTTGGACATTCTAAGAGCCCTACTTCGACTCTCTTAACTAGAACTCGGTCGATGTAGCTTGCGCTGACCACCGTATCCGAGCTGCCGCCCCTAGTCCAAGTCCACGCTACCTCCCGGGGGTGCTCATTTCGATACTTATCGACGAGATCAAACCCGTCGATGAAGGCCCGAAACGATTTCACTTCCGGATTGTTAGTACCCGGTTTTTGCCCTATGCGATCTATATCGGGATCAAGGACGGCGTTCCAATCACCCGCTAAAACTACCGAACGAGAAGTCCTCAAAAACGGCTCGATCTGCCGAAACAAACCAGGCTGCTGAGTGTGGTCATTGGGCGCATAAACCCCAATGAGACGAAGAGCTTTCTCCTTTATGGTAATATCCAGCACGCAAAGCCTGCCCGCCGGATCCGCGAAGACAAGAGCACACACCGCATCCAGAGACTTGCTCACCAGCCAGGAAACACCCCTCGAGCGTCCATCAAAACATGCTGAATAGAGGACGAACCTCTTAGACAGAATGTCTTCATAATCGCGAGATAAGAAACGGGTCTCCTGCACGCAACATACATCCACCCCGAGGCGCTGAAGATCGCGATCGAGCCTCGCCCTTCGAGACTCCGACCTCAGGCCCCGGACATTTAGACTTGCTAGCCAGAGAGCCATTGAAATGCCTAATTAGGATTGAGACGCTGATTTGAACATTGTCGGGGTGAGGATACCGACAGCCTCTCCCATCGACCCATGGCCCATCTCATTGTTGACGGAGCCGTCTTGCGAGAGACCGCCTATATCCCATGGGAAGGTCAACTTTAGTGCTCTATATAGGGAGGGGTGAACAAAAACAGGGACCCTCCCGGCACAAAATTGTTTCAATTTCTTCAATTTGTCATTTTCGACGATAGCAATTGGCGGGGACATTTTGAAGGAGGCAATTGCCTCGTCCAACATAGCCCAAATGAGTCTAGCCCCCGTCCCAATTCTTATTACTGTTAAGACTCTTTGGGCATCTGGGAAGTTTTTTGGGTCCTCAATGTCTTTATCCGCAAATTGTTTAATTGAGAGGAGGTATTTTAAATTGGTGATGCGATTCCCATAGTCTCTAGCTTTTTCCGCTTGGGCTGGAGAAATGTAACACACCTCCTCTCCTGTGTTGAACATATTTTTATGTTTCTTTTTTTTCTCCTTTGCATCTTGAGTGGGACTCCTTTGCCTTTTGTTGGTGGGAGGGGGAACGTCAGTAGTTTTAGCAGGGGAAGTTTGCTGTGAAATTTGCCTTAAAGGGCTAGGATCCCTACTAAGAGGGGATGAGGGCTGAGAATTTAGGGCGGAAGTTGTGGAGGGAATGTCCTTTTTCGCTGGGGAGGTCTTTTTTTTAGGACTTGATTTCTTACTGGGAGTATTTGAAGGGCGTGGGGATTGATGGGCAGAAGATGTAGAGGGACTTGCCTTTTTCGAAGGGGAGGATTTTTTGGGGCTGGGTTCTCTACTGAGAGGGGTTGAAGGGTGTGGGGATTCACTGGTAGAAGATGATGCTTTTTTCAAAGGCGAGGTCTTTTTAGGGCTGGGATCTCTATTGTGAGAGGTTGACGGCTGTGGGGCAGATTTTTGTTTGTCAAGTTTCTCTTTCAGTATTTTTATTTTTTCTGTTTTTTCAAACCCCGGATCATACTTCCTCTGTTGATCTCTTAGGGATGGTCCAGAGACCGAGGCATCGCCCTTACTGTTGACAGAGGGAGTGGGACTGTTAGTGCCATTCGTCCCGTGGGCTTCAGGAGACTGAGGACCCGCTGTCTGGCGCTTCCCTCTAACCCTACCAGCAACCTGCCATTCCCCCTCTCCCCTCTCCACAACTGCACTATCAGCAGCAGGAAAAAGCTCTTTGGAGAATGGGGGCTTTGAAGTAGACCCAACCGGAGGTTTTACCCCATCGGTCCTGGAAGCTGGCATGCCCATTACAGGCGTGGCGGAATCTAAAGACGCGGTCAGAGGGGTATTTTGGTCAACCGGAGCCTGATTTCCAGAGGCCTTCTTCTCTGGGCAGGAAGAGGAGAGGTGACCAGTCTCTCCGCACTTCCAACATACTGGCTTGCGACCAGTCACGATGACCGGCAGCTTCAGGCGTCCAACGTCCAGACAGTTGGGGATGGAGCGGAAGGCCTTTTCATTCAACATAATCTCGAAGCTCCATCCCCCGGTCAAGCTATCGCAGGTGGCACCCAGTATGTCGCCATACTGCGACAAGAATGCCGCCAGGTGTTCCCCGATAACCTGAGGAGGGACCTCGTATATCGCCACACTGGTCCTTCTCTTGCCTTCGTATTCCGTCCTCAAGATGAGGTCCTTCGTTATAAGGTCTCTTGTTGTGGCCCTTACACAATCTTCCGCGGTGGGCAGCAATACGTCCCACATGAAGAATTTAGCTCCCTTTACGATTCTTAGAGGGCTAAACCCCAGGGACTGCAGGGATTTCACCACTGTGTCTTTAGTCGAGCGACAAATTTTGCGCGTGCGCTTGTCGACGACAAAGACCGACACTATTCTTTTGTCAATCTTCTTCAGTTCAGTGGGGTCCTCCAAGAGTCCACCTTCTACGACAAGGTGAGCGTAACTCCTGGATCGCTCCATGAACTCCGCTATATTGATCACAACTTTCGGGGGGGACTTCCAACAAGAGGGCGATTCCCCGGCCTCTGCACTTGTGCTGTTTCCAGCTTCTTCACTGTGGCTCTTTTCGGCCACCGAAGAAGAATTAGAAGCTTTTTTTAATGCCTCTATCATTTCTTCGTTTGTTGGAATCTTTGATAACTCTGGGTATTCTTCCATGCTATCTTTATCAGGTGGGTCCTTTTTCATTAAGAACACATGTTTTCGGACCGATTTTTTAAAATTGGCCATTACCGCTTTCTTCTTTTTCATTATGAAAGACGGAATTCTTTTTTTTCCTTTTTTATCCATTTTTACAAGTAGGGTGAGGTGTAATAAATGTGACCCATAGGCGAAAAGGAAGTTTAAAGTTCACGGGGGGGGGGGAGGGAGGGAGGAAAAAAAAAAAAAAAAAATTAAGGGGAGGGTAAACAGTAAATGAAGTTTCGTTTATCAGCGAAACAACAATTTAAATAGACAAAGAAAAAAAAAGGAACAAAAGGACGTATAAAAAATTAAAAAAGACGAAAAGAAATTTCGCCTAACAAAATTAAACAATTAAACAAAAACGCAAAACAAATAGACGTAAGACAGACGAGAAAACGTCAACAACGTTCACAAAAAACGAAGAAAGAACAAAAAATTAAAAGAACTACAGACAAGAAAGCAACAAATTACACAATAAATAAAGAAAAATTATAAACGTAAAATTAAAACGCTATACAAAATAAAATACGAAACTAAAAACGTGACAATTTACAATATGGCTGCCGATAAAAATCGGTCAACCCAAAAACAAAAACGTTAAATAAGTAAATAAAAACACAGAAATTTAAAAATTAAACACAAAATTTACAAACAAATATTATACACACGTATTTAAACGATAAAACGCAAAACTATAACGGATATTTAAAAGAAAAACACAGAAATAATTAACACGTAATAAATAAACAAAGAAAAAAAAAAGGTCGAACGAGAAACGTAAAAACGAAAAATAAACAGATAAACTCCGGGGTGAGGGCACGGAAAGAAAATAGATTTAAAAAATTGAAAAATAAAACGTACAAGAAAATGAAAACGTTAAATAAAAAAGGAATAAATAAAAGCAAAAAATGCAGTAACTGTAAATAAAAGAGGGTATGGAACTGAAACGGAAAAAATCAAAAATTCAAACAAAAATGTCAAGAAAAAAGGAACGTTTAGAAAACTGAAAAATTTAACAAAAAGTCAAAAAATAACGTTAAAAAAAACGGTAAAATAAATCAAAAACTTAACTAAATTTAGGCAGTCAAAAAGTACAAGGTAAATAATCCAGTGACAGACAGAAATATGTCTAACACGGTCGGACAAGAAAAAAGAAGAAAAAACCTTCTGTTTCCTTGTAATTATTTATTATACAAAAAGTACAAATGTGGCACAAGGCCAAAAATTGGGGAAAGGGGGCAAGGATGGTCATCTTCTGTCTTAACTTTTAAACTTAGCTAGCCGCGATCACTGACCCAAACATACAATGTTCCTTTCACCAAAACGACACATCCATTACATACCATTCTTACTACATCCACCAAAATTCCTCAGAGACTCTATGAAATTCTAACTAGTCCCCATATATACAAATCATTGTCTGTGGGGGGAGGGGAATAAAATAACAACTAAAAACCCCAATGAAAATTTACAATGAATACAAAACTATATACAAGAAACTAAACAAAACTTTTTTTTTTGTTAGTAGTAAAACCCCCCACAGCCCTAACTGTGGTAGAAACATCAGTTAACTGGACGAAATCAATGCGGGGCTTGAAAAAAAATATATAAAACATTCATACAATCCATGCACTCGCTACAAACACACACTCAATCAGACACAACGACAAATACGAAAGACACACTCGAAACGAAAGGCGCCCCGCACCCACCAGAGAACTGATATCACTAACCACCTAACGATGGGAGGGATGGGGAATTAAACAAAAGAAAAAAAAATCGGGTCAGAAATAAAAGGGGGGGTCCAATGAGCATACATACCCTAGCTAAGTTAAACTGGAAAGAAAAAAAGAAAAAGGTAACTAAAACAAGACCGACCTAAACTAACCTATACAAGGGAGGGGTTACCAATGTTCACCCCAGTAATCCCAAAATCCTTAATGCCTAACCGGCATCAAACAGCCACTCCAAGTCAGCACCTTTCACTCTGCAGAGACGCGCAAGAGTCACCCACCTTTCGCTAAATTCCAATGGATGGAGTCGCTTCCTTTCCGTCCTGATCTTGACTTTAAGCTGATGCTTAAAGAACAAGATCAGTTGGGAAGAGGTAAACTTCTCGTCCCCATGAAATTCCTTCTGTCGCGTCGTCCATATCACGACTCGCATAACACCCAGTAAGCAAAGGAACACGTAGTGCTCAGCCTTAGTCAACGGCGGTACTATATTGCTACAGACGGAACTGGCCTCGAGGACAAAGAACTTTCCGCGCAGCATGCGAACCATGAGATCTTCAACGAACTTGCACAACGGAACTATGACACTACATTGAAAGAAGGCGTGACCAATGGTCTCCACCTCCCCACTGCAGCGCACGCAGTTTGGCGACTTTGCCAAACCCACTGCGCGAAGTCTTTTGGCGACCCAGAGGGCCCCTCGAATCACCAGCCAGGTGAATGATGCCTCGGGGTTGGTGAGACATTTCAACCCGGGCGCCCAAGGCCATATGCAGCGAGCCTCCCGCTTCGTCAGCCCGAGCTCGTCAATCAGATCATCTTGAACGTTCCCCCTCACTAACACCTGATATAATGCCTTACGGGACAACGGCTGGACGTCGGAGAGGCCATCCTTCGCCCGTAAGAGACGCTTGAGGGCCAACCGACATTCGTGATAGAAAGAGCCCTCGCCTCGAGGATTACGGCCGACCTCCTCCTCACACGAGCGCACATTTCTCAAGGATGGAAAATGTTTATGGGCGTCTTCCTTCCAGAATTCGCCGTTCTCATCCAGTTGCATATAGGCAATAAGCGTAATCCCTGTACTGCCACATCAGTCTATATTTATGGCTGACACCAGCCAATCATATTACTGTGAGGGGGAGCCCAGGTGTATGCATATTCATTACATCAGTAAGCAAAGGGTCTGTTGGGATTGTGGAAACGGATTTCTCTCCCAACTGTTTTTTTTTTTGGGGGGGGTAATAGGCAGAGAGGGTAAAGAGACATGAAGTAACAAAAATGACACTACCATGGAAACCATAGCAACTTTAGCAACAAAGTGCCGATGGCACTGACTTCACAAGACACAGTGTCTTGGCAGCTGCTGATTGCTGGTTTTCCCATTGCAATTATTAGCATGAGGAGTTTTACAAAGACCTGGATCTTTGTCAGTTGCAGATAGGCCTATATCTGGACATACCAATAATATATTATGTGGTAGGTCATTTTGTTGGTTGGGAGACCTGTTGTGTTGAACCAGGGTGACGTCAGATTGGCATGATTTTGGTAGCCCTGTTCTGTGGAATGAAGGTAGTGGTGTCAACTACGAAGGGAATGCCTTGTAAATGAGTTGAGGTAGGCTGAGTTGACTGGGGATTGCTAGGCCTGTTCTGTGGAACGAAGGCTGCTGGTGTCAACTGTGAAGTTAATGCCTTGTAAATGAGTTGCGGTAGGTCTAGGTGACGGTCGGGGTTGGTATCAATGAATGCTTGTAGTTGGGTGGAATCAAGGTCACGGTTGAGATATTTCAAGTTGAAGCTGAATAGCCGAGGTGGTTGGTCAAGCCAGGAAGTGGTAACGGGCATTGTGAGGTGTGGCCATGTTGAGTGTTAGCGATGAATAAAGGGACTATTGTCATGGCAGCGGTAACAGAAGCATTGTCCTACATGATGGCTGGTGGCCATATCGTGCCACAACGCTGTCCTGCTCATTTTCCGGGGCCTGCTTTTAAGCAGGTCTGGTAGTCCCCAGGGGCATCTCATTCTCTGGTGGGAACAATTGCAATTGGCTACCACTGGTGCTCACTTCGTTGACCGGATGTGATGCGTGGAGCCTAATGTGCAAAAAACAACTTTTGTTATTTCACTTTCTAAATTTGTGGCATTCACATCCAGCCAGCATGCAGAATGAACCAGAATGAAATCTAATTGTGATGGAATATAACGGATATGAGGTTACATACTTAGTGATCTACACTCACATTTTTTTACCAAACTGAAAAAGAAAAGAATTAAACTGTAGATGAGAGTGAAAAGTTTTTCCTGATTATTCAACATAAATTAGCCTAGTTTTGCAAATTTCAGAATTTATTCAAATTTATATTTAACACAAATTACTCTGAAATTCTGAATTCTTGAACACCATTTACTAAAATCAGCAAATTTTGACTTTTTCATCTTTAATTTAATTTCTAAACTTTTTTCTTGCTTTTTCATCTGTAAAACACAAGTCCTTTTTATAGACTTCTCCTGGTATATTTTAATAAGTCGTTTCTTATTCATTCAAAGAGTATGAAAATCTCTATTTCTGGAAAAGATAATTGCAAACTGAAAATAAAAAAAACTTGATCCTGTGTTGATTTCTGTTGTTTTATCAAATATTTAAGAACCAAGTTTTTGTCATTTTCATTACTAAAGCTATTTAGTTGAACTAATTCATTATATGATTGCTTCTTAAAACAATATACTGTTTTAAATACGAGTAATTTGTATAAACTCAATTAGGAAAATTGCTTTTGAACAACAATGAAAATTATTTTTAGTGTTATTATAAGAGGAATAAGTGTTCTTGTGAAATGAAAACTGCTCTGTGGGAGTGCTGGAAAGTTCTTGGTCCAACACACTTCTCAAAATCTGATCAAGTGACCAAACAAGGGGAACACTGAAAAAAATAAAAATAATCTTTAGTTCATACAACATTAGGATAGTATTCAAAAGCAGTTAAACCTGTGAATGTTAACAAGGTTGTGTTTTTTTTTTTGTGTATTTTTAGGCAACAAACTGTTCAATATGTAAAGAAAGTGTCAAAGAAGTATACAAAAAATACAAAAAAACCCTGTGTTTCTGCTGTGGCTGTTCATTCCTTTTATTTTGACTGTATTGAAACAAAATTAAATGTCTCTTGAGTATGTTCATTTTTTTTTTTCGTTCTGAAATAATTTATGGGAAGTAAAGATATTAATGGGTAAAGCTGGGTGAGTTCAAGTCAGCTTTGTGTTGAGTTGGGAAGATGAAACCTTTACTTCATGAGTAGGGCAGCTAAAACATGTTTGACAATGTTGTTGGGAAACTAACATTCCCCAGTGTGAATGCTATTACTGCATGGTTCATATCCTGAAGCCAAGAGGAGAACAGAGAAAGATTCTGTCCTTTCCAGAAGTGGGGTCATAAAATCTGGTCTCTTTATAACATGGGAAAATGAATTTTTTTTTAATTCTTTATTATTTCATTTATGGGTTTTATTTCATTTTCCCCTATTAGAGATATTTCTTTTTAACCAAGACCTCCTTGAAAGAAAATATGACCAAAAACTGAATGTATTACATCACATATAGTTGTGGCAAGGACTATAATGGAGAGACCAGCTGTCCAGTAAGAGTGGCGGAGCATCAAAGAGCTGTAATTCTTTTTTTACTAACTTTTACCCAATACCAGGCCCAAGAGCCACTCAAGGTAGAGGATTAATGTTTGGAGTTATATTAACATTGAAAAAGACAAGCATTAGGAGTACAGAGGTAACCTTTAGAAGGAACCATAAACCAATCCTAAACAGGGAACAAGGGATAATCTCTATTCCTGTTCAAAAGACTGAGGAGGAGTGTGAACCAGACAATAGGTGAATCTATCTACTCCTATTATAGTAATCTTGGGGCCAACATTGAAGTCAGGCATGGCTGATCATATATGTAGAGAAAAAATTGTAGTCATCAGCTCCAGTGAAATGAAGTGAGGATAATAGAGAAAAATATGGAATATTATCTGACTGAAAGAATCAGTGCACTTGAGGGGCACTGACAATCTGCGCAGTATCCTTAGGATAGAGATAAAACTATCTGGAAGCTTCTGATTAGGAAAGAAAGGGCATTTAAAAAATTCCACCACCAGAGTCAGGACAGATATTAGGTTTAAATTTCCAAAATTACACCACTGGATTGTTCAAGAGAAACATGGCCTAATGTATTAAAGCATTGGTTAAAATGTGGTCCACTAGTAGTTGGTCATGTATTCTGGTGCAGTGTAAGAAATGAAGGAGTGATACAAAGTTGGATATTAACTGGCAAGAGATAGTTTAGGAAAAATGAGGAAAGCTGGAAGGTACAATGGTGAAAACATTGTGAGTTTGAATGGAAAAGCATATTGGAATAATACATGCTTGTCTCAAAAATTCTGTTGTAAATTATGTAATCATTATTTTATATTCTTGTACCAATTTATATGCATTTTTTATAGATTTGTGCATACACACAGGAGTGCGAGAAACATATTGTCACCAAGTCTGTTTTAAAAAAAATGGAAAATTTTAAATGAATCTTTTTTTCAAATTCAAAGATAAATTCAGCTCATACCTTGACAGTTCTTGAGCTAGTAGTCATAGTAAAAAATATATGCATATATAAAATCACTATTCAAATTCAATATTAGTCAAAATGCTTGGCTGTTTTGAGATTAAATTGAATTTAAAAGAAAATGGCTATTTTATATTCATTTGCCTTTCAGGTTGGGTAGGTTGGAATGAGAGCAAGAGAAAAAAGAAATAAGTAAATGAATTCAGTAAATACATCAAAATAGAAACGGGCAAAAGGCAAAGATGTGTTTTCTAACATGAGTTATTCAAACTTTACAGTGATGCAGTCCTAAAAGAATCAGAAGTCCCACCAAGATTCATTATTGGTGACCATGACTTTAACAACATAAATCAGTCTTGATAGCAAACACAAAAAGAAAACTGCCATAACTCCCAGAGAATGTAGTAATGGAAAGTGAGAAGAAAGGACTAACTATCAATTGTAAGAAGAGAAAATGTAGAGTTGTCAGCAAGATTAACATCCTAAGATGTGAACTATGAATTAGAAATGCCAAAATCAACCAAGTACAAAAATGTAAATATCTGGGAAGTATTTTAATAGAGGATAGGAAATGGGGCACTGAAATCCATAGGCACATTAGAATTATTTGCATTATTTACATTGTTTGGATGAGGTATTCTAGTTATTTATATTATTTACATTGTTTGGACTGTTGTCCTCATCTTTATTGCCATATTCACGATGTTTCAACCTTTGTATGTGTCAGCCTTCTTTGGGTGATTGGAATTTCAAACTGAACCCTTTATTTCATCCATTGGGGTAGACTGTTTTAGTTCCACATGGCATGCCTCTTCCAGATGTCTCAGTTATGTCCCTTTAACTGAGACATTCTGAAGAGGCATGACATATGGAACTAGAACAATCTACTCTGGGACAAAATAAAGGGCTTAGTTCGAAATACCAATCAACTGAAGAAGGCCGGAGCATACAATGGCTGAAACATTGTGAATACGGCAATAAAGAGGAGGACAACAGTTCAAATAATGTAAATAATTAGAATACCTCATCTCGGAAACATCAACAGGCACAGTGGAATAGTTAAAGATACTTCCCCTCCAAAAAAATACACTCAGTCCTGACCAGACATCTTGTCTCCAGTCACTTTCTCACCATCGTATTGTGATTTCTCTCTGCTTGTTCTACAAATATTTTCATGAATTTAAGCTTGCTACTAGATTAGCAACTAGTATCACCACTTTAATATTGAACTTGCTTTATGCAACTGTCATTTCTACTCTCACAGTTTTTTTTTTTTAATTAACTTCTAATTTCTTGCTTCCCTGATAATTACAATCTTCAAAAATTTGAATGCAACATAAATCACCATCTTCTGTCTTCTTGAAGCCTGTTCCTTTTTTGTCCTTTCCACAATCCTCCCCATATTCAATTTTCTCATTTACTTTCACTTTCACTCCTTGTAACCCTCTGCATTCTAGTGGCACTGTTACATTGCTTGGGGTGAAATGATTAAAAAAAATAAGAAGCTAAGTAAAGCATTAAGAAACAGGAAAGAAAAGAGTGTTGAAGTGTTATGTAATATCAGTCCTTCTATAAAGAAACTTGAGGCAAGAAAAATGTGGTTCTACAGAAGGTTACTGAGAATACAATAGGCTGACTATATAAGTAATGAGGAAGTTTTAAAGAAGACAGAAACAAAAAGGATGCTTATATGTAGGATCAGAAAGAAATTCCTTGGATACATAATGAGGAAAGATGGTTCAGAGATTTTGACACTCACAAGAATATTGAAGGTAAGAGAGACAGGAAACAGAGGGTAACCTACCTAACAAGTTTCTGTAAATGGATGGTACAACAGGGAGTGGGAGGGATGATGAAAAGACAAACCTTACTAAGAGCTGCAAAGGATAGGAATTTGTGGAGAGCCATGATCACCTAAAAGGACAGAGCACATAAAAGAAGAAGCATGCAACATATAATTGATTTTTAATCACAATGAGAAAAAAAGAAAACAAAATCAAAAGTAAAAAGATGTTCTATAAGAATTGATATGTATTAATTTTTTTTAAATTATAATATTTTGAAATTGGAATTAAATTTTACTTAAATTCTTTGGTTTAATTCTCCCTTTTCATAGATTTAGAAAGTTTTATACTTTAGTATAAAAAATTAAATTAGTAGATTTGATTTTTGATAATTTATCTTAATTATTACTGCAACTACTCTTACTACTAAAAACAAATAAAGCAGTGATCACTAATTATATTATTCAGAAATCACTTTCACTTTGAGATCATTTTAGTATAACTGGTAGGATATAAAAGAAATACAGTATCAATGCACACACCTACTTTGTTCTAATTTGGTGAAAATATTTCTAATAGAATGTCTTTTTTTTGTCATAAAAGCAGAAAAGACCAATTTTGAATAACATGACTGATACACCTTAATGTTGATTCTATAGTTTCACTTTATTCTAAATGCATTTATCTCTGCTTGAAATATATGTTATGCCTGCTGTGAATACTTGTTTCCATATAAGTGAGGGTGCTGAAACCAAGAAGGGACTCCTCCACTAACAACAAGACCAATATTCTGATGTTTGGTTATTTGGTACATCCTGGTTAGTAGGTCAAGTTGATAAATTTTCAGTGCTCTCTTTTAAGAAAAAAATGATCTTTTGAAATGAAAACATACTAAAATATTTAAAATTTATGCATATGGGGATTTTTTACTTTTATCAAGATGGATCAGTAATCTTGTCATATTAAAATAATTGAATGATGCTATATTTGAGAACTCTTTAAAAAGCTCTCAAATGCAACATAATTTCAATATGATTCACAAATTATATTCTTTAGTTTGAGAAGTACAAAGGAATTTCACTAACTTTATTACAGTAAGACTATTCATATATCTGTAAAATCAGTGATGCTCAAGAAACATGAATATAATTTTTTCAATTACAAATATTATACTTGGTAAGTAGTACTTACTTGGTTTCAGTACAAACTAATGTGTACTAGGTTCAAACCAAATTAGAACTGGGTTCAGTGAACTGATTTAAATTTTGACATACCTAGAACAAGTGAAAAGCAAAATTTTAAGAAGGGTGAACCCAGTGAATTCCCCACAGAAAATTATCATTATCTGTTTCTTTCACTGAACAAGCATATATATCCCAAAATTGTGAATCTCTGGCAGTTGTGAATTCAATCCCTGAGTCTGGTAATACTGAAAAGTCAAATTCTCTGTTTGAGTGGAAGAAGCAGACATGCAAGACAAAGGTGAATAAGACTGGTGAGTATTAGTTGATATGAAATATCACCTAATCATGGTCCCTTGACAATTGTGAGTTCAATCCATGGGTTTGGTAGCAATGAAAAGTCACATACTCTGGTTGAGTGGAAGAAACAGACATGCAACACAAAGGTGAAATTAACTGTTGAGTATTAATTGATAGAAAATATCTTCTGGAAAGCAGAATGAGAATACTTTATCTCAAAAAACTGAATAAAAAGTTTGATTCAAAATTCCAGGAAAATAATGAGTATGTAGAAGGGAAAATGACTGACATCTTGGAACAAAATGGGTCCATATGTGTCTTGCATACAAAATACGTAGAAGAAAATATGGCCAATCCCAAAGCTGTCATTTAAGAACAACTCTATCTCAAAGCTAAGAGATTTTGTGAGATGAATTTGTGGCTTATACAAATTACTGAGGCTCAGCCACTGAGTACCCTGCACCAAAGTAGCACAGGGAGGAGTACACCCACAAACTGCAAACCTGGATGGTTGGCTACTCAAATACTCTGATGAAGAGCTTGGATCCCCCCAAAGGCTTAATCCCACTAATGGCTGTGCTACAAGAAAACAAGCAGAAGGTCTGCTCCATTATGGATTATCAGGAACTCAATATACTGACACATACACAGATAATCTGGATGTTTGCATGAAAAAAATTGATGGAGATTGACAGGAACGGTCAGAAATCAAAGGACAAAGGTATTGCGTTACCCATTTGGTGTTTGGGCTCAATGTAGCACTGCTGATCATGTGGTCAGTCATCAACGCTGTGGTTGCACAAGACAAAACCATCCAAAGGGCGATGACCTCATACATTAATGACATATTCATCAATGAGGGGGTGTTCCCTGTGTCAGAGCACAGCTGAAAGGATTCAGACTAATTAGCAAGAATCTGGAGCAGTTAAAGGATGGCTCCGGTGTGCTGGATCTGCATGTCTGGGGGAAGCAGGGTAAACTACAATGGAGATGTGAGAGTGAGCTTCCAGCAATGTTTAATGTACTCACCTGTTGGAGGATATTTTCCCTGTGGGAAACTAAATGGACATCTGCCAGTGTATGGTTGGCTTCACGTTGCAAGCGCATTTGATGAACAAACTCTGTATTGTTTGGCTGGGATGATGAAACATGGGACCCACTCATGGCTTAAATGCTGATGGATATCATCACCAAAATAGTGCAGAATGATCCAATGCATGGAGATTGGTGTGTGAATGGACACAAAGTTACTGTATGGGTTGATGCAAGCTTCTTGGTTGTCAGTGTCATTGTAGAAAGCAGTGGATCTTTGGTTGAGAATGCATGTTGGCTGCACTCTGCATATGAAAACAAACACATTAACTTGGCTGAGCTCGATGCAATGTTGAGAGGCATCAACCTGGAAGTAACTATGATTCATCCAAAGACAGACTTTGCATGCATACATCACTGGGGTTCTGATATGCTGTCTGGAAAAATGAGGGTGCACACAAAGATCACAGATCAGAAATGTTAACAAGTCATTTGCTCAGTACACTCAGAGAATTAGGTGTGGAATATGGGCTAACAGTTGATGTGGGGCTTTCAGATCTCACATGAACCAAGCCAATAAATTCAACAGGATGCCTCAACAATGGCTAGATGCACTTCAAAAAGAAACAGTATGTGTGCTGCGTATGTAGAACAACAGAAATCGACTGATATAAAAGCCATCCATCAATGAAGTGGGCATCCTGGCATGAAGCGCACAATTATATTTGTGATCATGAGATTAGGGAAGAGTGTAGAACATAAAATGGCTTACCTCCTAGAACAAAACCCACCTGTATGTGTCTCATATTCAAAATACATAGAAGAAAATATGTCCAGTTGAAAAGCTGCCATTTAAGAACAACAGTCTTGAAGCTCAGAGAGTTTGTGAAATGAATTTGTGGCTTATGCAAATTTCCAAGCTCCAGTCACTCAATAAAATGAGTGAGAGAACATAGAGATAGGTTGCAGATGCCAACGAGTCAAGTGGTCATTCTTTGTGTGTGGAGTTTTACAGTAGTCTCACTGATTGTGATAAAAAAAAACAGGGTACATCTGGTACTCCAAACATCCATACATTTTCTTTACAATAGCCACTTAAAGAAGTCTCTAGTACAACTACTAATACACTGTGATTATAACAACCAAAATGAAAATGTCAGTTTGAATAGAATAGTATATAATATTGATTTGTAGCATAGATAAATTTTACATAACTGTTTCTAAGAAATTTTGGAGATAGAATAAAAATTTCATATGGAATATAAAATTACATAAATTTCTCCAAGTAAATAATTCAATTCTTGCTTATGAATTTAAAAGCAGAGATAGAAGAAAATTAAAATAATTTGTTTCTTCTTTTTGACTGATAGTGTATTGAAAATATTTTCCATTTGATTAAAATATTCAATAATTTTGGGCCTTCATGTGTAATTATCTGTACAAGTTTTGAATAACAGATAACATGATTTGTTATTAGCAAAATGAAAGGAAGACATTAGTAAATAGTCACATTTTAAGTTAAAATATTTCAGGTGTGATAAAAAAAATTTGGTAGAAATATTAAATAAAACTTTTAACAAATGTCTGCCAAAATTAGAATTTATAAATATTTTACAGTAAAATAATGCAGTACTATGCTATAGTTGAAGCTTTTCTATACAGAAGCAATTTGATTTTGTATTAAAAGATGATTATGGAAATGAGATTAGCAAAGAGAAAAATGATAACATTAAAAAATGCCATGATTTGGAACATATTTCATTTAAATGAATTTGAGGATGCGTATTTATGTTTCAGTTAAACTAAAAAGCCTTAAAAAAAAAACCAATTTTAATCTGCGTAATATTATAGAAGGTAATAAATGAAAGGGAGAAGAAGGGATTAAACATCAATTGTAAGAAGACAGAATGTATGGTTGTCAGCAAAAGGAATAGTGTAACATGTGAATTACATATTGGGGACACCAAAATCATCCGAGTACAAAAATTTAAATATCTTAGTAAGAAATGTGACATCAAAATCCAAAGGTGCATTAGAATAGCAAAAATGCCTTCCAAAAGCTAAGCAATATATTAAGAAATAGGAAAATGCCATTAGAAACAAAGAGTACTGAACTGTTATGTAATATTGGTTCTCCTATATGGCAGTGAATACTCAAAAAGTGGCACGAGGTAAGAAAAATCTGGTTCTACAGAAGGATGCTGAGAATCAAATGAATTAAACATGAGAGTAATGAGGAGGGTTAGTGAAATTGGAAACAAAAAAGACACTTAGAATCAGAAAGAGACAACTGAAATTTCCAGAGCGCATAATCAGGAAAGGTGGCTTGGAGAATTTGACACTCACAGGAACAATGAAGGCAGGTGGGAAAGAAGGAAGCAGTGAATAACCTACCTAAAGGGCTTGTATAATTCATTCAAAGAACAGGGATTAGGAGAGATAGTAAAAAGAAAAATATTACTAATTTCCACAAAAGACAGGAAGTTGTGAAGAGCCATCATTTTCCATGTCTTGAAGGGACACATAATAGAATAATATGAGACACTGTAAATCTGTCTGAGAGACAGCTTGCAGAATGTTTATTTTTACTATCATTACCTGTTTATCTGCTTCTTGCAATAATCCTCATGATAATATCTGGAGAATGAAGTAAAGAAAAGAAAAAAACAATTTCTTGAATGTATTCTGTCTAATGGTTTAGTTTTGATGTAATTGTTTCAAATTACTCACAACCAGAATTGATCAAAGTTCTTAGAACAAAAATTAACACATTGTAAAGAATAATAACTTCTTCCTGAGTTTCATTTCATTGTTGTTTTTTCTTATTTTATGAGTACAATTGTTTATATATATTTATAAATTGTATACATTTTTCTATACACAGATGAACTTGTTAAATTTATTTAATAACACTGAGCTTCAATTCAATTTTATGTTTAATAAGAATAATAAAGTATAAAAAACAAATGCTTTATTTTCTGTTTTCAGTTTTGTAATATATGTGAAAAAACATAAAATTAATTGGAAGTTATATAAAATATTTGATATTCAAAAATTTTTCTATTGTGACATTGATAATATGAAATTAGGATTAAAAGGGTTTATGTGAAATCCTTGTATAGGAATTGGAGAATTGGAGGGGTTAAAAAAATGTCAAAATTGTTAAGGGGAAAAAAGAGAAATATTTTTTTTTTCCTGATAAACTGATGGGCAAATAGAATTGTCATAAATCCTCAAAGCCAGTAATGTAAACAATCTGGAGTATTGTTTTGTAAAATGGGCAGAAAATTATTTGGGTCGTATTGGCAACTTGACAACAAAAGAAAATAGATCGGCGAAAAGTGTTGTGGACAGATCTTTGGAATACCGACTTCAGCTGATCTAGATTCCTGGTTCAGATGGTGTATGACTTATTACCAAGCACGACCAACCTACACTTATGGGGGAAAATAGATTCACCAAAGTGCCCCTTGCGTTCGGGGAGGGGATCACTGCAACACATATTGAGTGGGTGCAGAACTTCTCTGACAGACGGGTGCTATTGGTGGCGTCATGACAAGGTTTTAGAGGTGACAACACTCATTATTGCTGAAGCTTTGCAAAGCAATAAACTCATCCCAGAAAGAAGAGCTATCCGCTTAATTAAAGAAGGTTCAAAGCCGAGTAAGAAGGTTGCAGGATCCCATTCACTGTTATCGTACATGTGAGTCGATCTCGGGAAACAATTGAAATTCCCTACACATATATCATCCTCCAAACTCCATCCAGACATAATTGTTTATTCAGATGCAGTGAAACAGATTATTTTGCTGGAGTTAACTGTCCCATGGAAGGAGCATATGCAAGAGGCATTTGAGAGAAAGTACAGTAAATATCAAGGACTCTTAGATGAGTGCACGACTAAAGGATAGCGTACTCATTGTTTCCCACTTGAGATCAGCTGTAGGGGGTTTGCTGGACAGTCAATGATATGAGCTCTTACTAGCCTAGGGATAACTGGACAAAAAAGAAGGCAGGCAATTCAAATGATCCTGGAGTCCGTCAAAAAGGCCACCAGGTGGTTGTGAATAAATAGGGCTAATGAGTGGGCCAAAAATACTAACAATACAAACGTTCCCAGTGTAGATGAACATACATTGTAAATACCACCACTATATACTGTTAAAACTTAAGAATGTATATAGCTTTGTATATATGTATGTTAAAATTATATATATAGATGGCGAGAAGCTTCAGAGAAACATTTTATTCGAGTTGCATTCAGTCGCATATTCAATGACTTCATTTTTGCGTTTTACTGGTCTTTTAAGTAGATTTATTTTATTAAAAAAAATATTCTTACATGTAATCTTTCATTTCCTTTACTCGTAATTTTTATTTTTTTTTTCATAATTACCCATTTTTCGTTTCTGATTTATTTTTTTATCGTATTTACTCGTTTTTTTCAATCAGTTCCCTTTAAGGGTAATTTTTGTTTTAGGAGTAACTTATTTTAACTAAATTTACATGCTATTTTTTCTTTTAACTATTATTCAATATGTAAATTAAATAAATATTTTGATTAATTTATTTCAAGCAATTTTAGTCACATGTTATTTCTCTCAGTTTTTAAACGAATTTCTTCTGTTAAGGATAATTTTTTGAGAGAAACCTATTTTAACTAAAATCTACATGTTATTATGTTTTCTTTTTTTAACTAGTATTTTTTAACATGTAAATATCTTGATGAATTTATTTTTAAGCAATTTTAATTAAATGTTATTTCTCTTAGTTTTTAAACGGGATTTTAAATCTTCAATCAATATCCCAAATTATTCATACCATATTTTAGGAGTTTTTTGTAAATAGTGTAAATCATTTTAATCACTCTATTGTAAACATTTTGTTAAGTGTAGTTAAGAAAAATAAGAATAAAAAGGAAAGCTATAAAAAGAGAAAGACCAAACAAATAAGATATAATAAAGAAGTTAAAAAGGGAGGAAGAGAAAGAAAGGGAAGTCGTAAGATGAGCCAATATAATAAATCCTTTTTATTTTATTAATGTATTGGTTTGTTTTCTTCTCTACTTACAAAACCACCCTGTTTTGGCTGCATGTAGGAAGATCAGTACAACCCAGCATACCTGATCTATAACATCGAACAGCCCAAGTGAAGTCTTCATTAGTTGCTGTTTTCTGGGGGAACTTATATAAAGCACGTCCTAAAGCTATTAGCAAATTTTATTCTGTGTGTGGGCCGAATACTGATCATATTTGGTCAGGTTGCCCATCGAAGAAGTCTGTTGTTTATTTAAACCCAAAACTTCTAGTGACATGGGAGCAACAACACTGATGACACACCTAGATTCGGCACTTAAAGGTGTATCTTTTTATAATATTGAGAAATCATTGTTGTTGGAGAATGTATTGTTTTGAATAACCGACTGCTTTGTTTGAGGGTCAATGTTGTTTTTTCACAATTGGAGAAAATAATAGAAATGAATATTGTCAGCTGAAAAATGAATTGAGTTATAAATCATGAAACTAATGACATAAGCAGTCTAAAATATGTCTTGAGGAAAGAGGAATTTGAAAATTCTTTGATGTCAGAAAAATAGAAATAATTTTTAAGCACAAAAGTTTGAAAAATTATTGTTGTTGAAGAATGTATTGTTTTGAATAACTGACTGCATTGTTTGAGGGTTGGTGTCATTTCTCCAAAGTTGGAAAAAATAATTAATTCACATGAATACTGATGAGTCTTGAGGTACAGTAGGAGTTGGGCAAAATACATATAAATAGAGTGCTTAGTTGAAGCCATCAGTTGGAGCCCAGTTGGCAAGAGATACTGACAAGATGAGACAGCAGTGGATGAAGGAGCTGCTGAACCCTTTGTGACCTGTTGCTGACAGAATTCCTGACTGAGCACCTTGTGATATTGTTCTTAACCTGCTCCAAGTTTTAGAGGAAAGAGATAAAGTGTTACAATATAAAGTTTAACAGGAAGGGTTAATTTTGTTGTATCAACAACTATACAAATCATTTGAAAAATAACCTAGCGACCATCTTTGTTATGATATTTGTATTTTCACCAGTGTAAGCGTTCTTTGTCCTTTTGTAGCACGGTTCCACCACAGCTTGTTTCAGGGCTCAAGTACAAATGAAATTCAGTCTTCACTGCTCTGTGATCAAGGAACACAATGTGGGGCAGGGCAGATAAAGGAATGAAATGGCCAGCAGATAACCAGCAGTACTGGTTAGTAGGGAAAGGACCTAGGATCGACAAGCTGGGTCAGCTATGTTATAATATGAGATACTACTCAAATGTTTGGGCCTTTGATATTAAAAACAATATTTATCCTCTCACTTAGCTTTCATCATCCAATTTGAAGAAACCCCTCTGTGAGAAAACATTGGCTCAGAAAAGATTATAACTAAAACTTCAATTTGCATGTGATATTAAAAATATCTGAAATTTTGGATAATACTTCACACATGAGAAAGTTGTTAAAGGAAATAAATAATAGAAATTATTATCCCTTATTTTTACTGAAACAATCTGTATCTTTATAATTTGACTAACACTACACAAGGATAAATAACTCCAGTCTAAACTTAAGAATATCTGACGGGTTCAGATTGGGGTTATTTATCCTTGAGAAGTTTTAAATCAAGTTATAAAGACACAGAGATAAAATAAGGGATGATTTCTCTGATTAGCAAAATACTTTTGTAAATATTCTCTGGAGTTTCTAAAATCTTATTGTAGTTTAATGTACAGTGATGGAAACTAAAATTGCAGCACCTTAAAGGATGATCCTGATTTTCACTTGGGGACAGTATATTCATGCTATGGGTAATAGTACCAGTAGTCATACCAATGATCTATCTGTGTTTTAGCTTCAAACAGTAACAGATGCTGCAATAAGGTTCAGAATGGTGAAAGAGTACAGTACAAGCATGTGTCATGCCATGGTGACACACACACACACACACACACACACACACACACACACACACACACACACACACACACATATATTCCAAAATAGTAAAGAAGCCTCTCTTGACAAACCCAATGAATCACAAAAAAAAAAAAAAAAAAAAAAAAAAAAAGAGCATGATAACTAACCCTAAATGTTAGGATTAGGATTAGGGATCATCCTCTTTTCAAAGTTCGTGCAAAGTTTGTACATTAATTATTATTTGTTTTATTTTTAATTTAAAAGAAAATTTTATTATTTAATTTGTTTTTTTTTAATTTAAAAAGAAAGCTTTATTACTTGTTATTGCTTTCCAACAATGCGCAGTAATTTACATAAGAGCAGTAAAAGCAATAAAAAGGTTGATAATTAATCTTCAGTGTGCAAAGTGTTACGCAGTGAATGTAGTTAAACAAGACCTGTAATGGCAGATGAATGAACGCAACCGAGTCTGAATTTTTATTGTCGATAACTACAAAACAGTAGGTTTTATCAAAATTTGGGCATTATTTACACGGAAATATGATGATTTGGGAAAGTTATAATAGATTTTCTTTGCAGAGCTTAAAAAGAAAATTTACCTGTCAACACTTTAGGCTGCCAATAAATCAATCAGCATGTCAAAAAAAAAATTCCCTGTGGTTAAGAAATGCTTGTATACTATGCTATAAGTAAGTAATATTTTTTTCAAATCAGATTGATTTAACTTTAAATTTGCTGATTTTTCTTAAATAATGTGTCAAAAATATATATTTTATTTTTGGAAGATTTTTAAAACCAAAAATTAACTTTTGTTTATTTATCTGTCAAAATGGCCAATATTTATTGATTTTTATCTATTTTCAGAAAATGACCAAAAAGTTGAGATTTTAATCAATATAATTTCTATTTGAAATACACCACAGTATTTTGCTTACTGAAAATAGTAAATTTAATCATTTATCTTTCAATTAAAGCTAAAAAGAAAGCTTCAAGAACACTTTTTCATTTTTAAAAATTCATTTTAAACATTAGGTATTGAAAATTTAGTGGAGGTCTCTATATAAAACTGTATATATTGTTATTCCATATATTTCCTTTGTTCAATTAAAGACATTTGAAGGATTGAATTGTTTAGCTTCAAGAGTCATTTTGAAAAATTGCTGCATATGCTGTACATGATGCATTGGTAGTGTTTCAGTGTTGGTAAGAGTAATCAAAGGAAAATTTCAAAACATCTAGACCAGGATCTGGATGTCCATGTCATATAGGCCAAGTCTGATGCATTGAAAAGGAAATGGTGGCAGAATATATAGTATGCATAATATACATGTGAGTAAATATGGCCTTAGTGTCAACATCAACTGTTAGGAATTGTTTACTTGCAGCTGTTTTATGGACATACCACAGAAGCATTGTGGATGTCACTGTCATGAGAGGATCACCTGGGGGATTGAATGGTGCTCTGTAGAGTTCAATGATAAGTTTATTTATCATCCTCTTACACAATTTCAGCATATGGTATCATGATGTTGGATAGCATTCAACTCTTGGTTACCTTTGGTGTCTTTGGTGTTTGGGATATTGAACAGTACCACATATATACATAACATTATTCATTATTCAAGCCATTGTGCTGTTCAGGCATGGTTCATTTAACCCAACTATAACTTTTGCTTTATTGCATCAACAGGTGCAAGAGTCATGAAATATAATAATATACATGTAAGAGTACAGTCCTGTGTTCAGGTTCAAGGCTGATATATAGAGATTATGGATTTGAATACTGTTAATACATCCCTTATTTTGGAACCTGTGCATATATTGATTCGAATACGTGATCCAGCTTTATAACCAGTAACTTTAATCTTGATTAAATTAAAATACTTATTCAGGGTGTTGCAATTTTATATTAATGCATTTTAGATATTTTTAAATATTTTCTGTTGCAAAGCATTGGATCAATTTACTGAAAGTTTGTATTAGTAAAATATAAAGAAAAGAAAGAAAAATCATCCAAGAGATTTAAAAACTGATTGAAGGCTCTTAATGTGCTTAACAAAAATGGCTTCTTCTTTTGAAATATTTGTGTAAGGTTTATGAGCTTGAGATGTTGAAATGAGACATTTCCAAATGAGTGACTAAATATTAAATAGAAATAGCCATATGACAGTTTTAAATTTAAATCTTCAGTTTACAGAATGTGAGTTTTGAAGATGAAAATTGAAAGGAATTAAAAATCAATAGAAATATAAAACATCCAGTATAAGTATATATAATTTTTATATATAAGTATTTATATTTTTATAGATTGAAGAATGTGTATAGTATAGTTATGTATATTATAATATAATAATAGATCATAATACTTTTTCATTTAAGTTATTTCTTTTCTTACTAATTAATATATATATATACTTTTATACATTATGTTCTACATTGTATATCACATTAACCTGATAGCACCTTTGGAATGTGACAACTATTCGAATATCCTTTATTAATGGAATATTTTCTATTCTACCTAGTTTTCCAAAATAGAATTATCAGTTTTTTATTTGTTGAAAACCTTTCAGGAGATGTATTTCATTTCTTTTATTTGATGAATAAATTAAGAATTGATAATTTAGTAGTAAGTTTACTTTCTGTTCTAATGTTTTTTGCAATTCGTTTTTCATACTCTTAAGTATGAAAGACCAATTGCAAAAAATTTTGCATTTTGTATATTTTCTTTTGAATTTCATTGGTCAACAAAAGAACTGTCATTTGTACTGAATCCCAAAGTAAGTCTCTTTATCATTTTTTGCTGCTTGACACAAAGCACAGCATATATCTTCCCTGTACTTTTCTATGTCCTCTGTAAAGCTGGAACTCTCTCTAATGTTATGCTGAGTTATTTTAATGTGTTTACTGAGAAATCTAGTACTGACATCATGGAATATCTCACTGCTGAGGGTTGGGTGCTTTATTGATTTTTCTGAAGTGGCACTGTTGTCACAAGGACCATCATTTAATGAAATAATCATCTCTCATTCTCTCTCTCTATTTATCTATCTATCTATTTCAAAGTTACTGTCTAAAATATCTGTTTTTTGGTGATAAAACTGGTAGGGAGGAAGTGGTGACTGGTAAAAAATCTAATGATTACTTCCAGTTCAGCACACACTTTTCCTATCACACCTACATGTACAGAGAAATATGACCATATAAGAACTTTACACATTCATGAACACATGCTGGCTGAGTTTGTTCAAGCTAGATGCAGGGAACAAAATTATGAGCTTCACTAAACAAATATATATATGATATACATTATTATTATTATGCATTAATCACATACATGTAGGTGCAAATACATGTACTTACACATACTTAACTCATGCATACATGGATGTATATTTGTATGTGTATATATATGCATTAGACAAAAAACAGGTTTGCATAAACATATATTAAAAATGTATGAAAATGCTTTTGTAAGTAAGTTTATGTATCTTGTACACTAATTAGAATAATTGGAGATAATTGGAGCAGGAAATACTGATTCATTGCTTACTCATATATATATATATATATATATATATATATATATATATATATATATAAAAGATTAAGGAATTTATTTTTAATCTGAAATTTTTATTACTTAATACTTAATTGTTATTATAGTAAATACTTTTGAAATGGATACATCATCTTTATATTTATGTGTGTATTATTTCTGGAGTTTGCCTGTGTATTAGGTTGGTGCAAAAATAATGACGTAATAATGTCGTTTTTTGACGTAACGTCAAAAAACGACATTATTACGTCATTATTTTTGCACCAACCTAATATTTAAGAAATCTTAATAAAGAAAATGTGTTTTCTGATAGGGATCGAATCTGCATCCCCCCTCTTTGTAGGGAAATCATTGTTTGATGTGACACGATTTACTGCTTGACCATAAAGAATGTTACCGTAGGCAAGGCTCTATTTTCCCTTTTTAATAATTCTAAATAATCTGAGTGAAGAGGATGTACTTTTCTTAAAAAAGTAAAATAGAACTTGGCTTACTGTGATGTTCTTTGTGGTCAAGCAGTAAAGCATGCTGAACGAAATGCTGGTTTCTCCTACAAAAGGGCACAGATTCGATCCCTATCAGAAAACACATTTTCTTTATTAAGATTTCTTGAATGTGCAGACCAATAGACTTGTTTAATAATTTACCATAATGAGGTTTTGAAATAATATATATATATATATATATATATATATATATATATAAAGAGAGAGAGAGAGAGAGAAAGAAATAACAGTAATTCCACCTATTGATATATAATTATAAAATTATATAATTTAACATATATATATATGTAGCCAAACAGAATTTCTGCTAATAAAATGCTCAGCAGTTATCTAGAGAAGTAACTCTTGCATCAGAAGCAATTAAATTTCACAATACTTATCAGAGATTCATAATTCTTTACTCATCAGGACCTAGACAAGAATGATATCGTCTTGGTCTTGCCAAGTGTGGAATCATGAAACTCTGACTTGAATTCTGATATTTAATTACTTCTGATACATATATATATATATATATATATACATATATATATATATATATATATATATATATATTAAAAGAATTAAAAAAGAATTTATTGTGCTGTTTTGACATTTAGATCATTGTTATATATATATATATATATATATATATATATATATTATAATAATATTTTTTGTTTAAAAATATGATTCCTTCGCTACATAAGAGTTCTCATGTTTCAAAAACGTGAGCCGAAATCATCCAAATAATTAATAAAATTAAGTTGGATTGAGGTGTTTAGTCACGTTTCATCTTCAAGCGAAATTTTAGGAATAAGCTATCTCTCGGTTTACGTGTATTTTTACAGAATTTGTTATTGTGGGAGTGGCTATACTATTTTCATTCTTTAAGTGGTCAGGGAGTTAATTCTTATCAGTAGATTCATCATCCTCTGAGAGGTTTTGCTAAGGTTGGGTAGGGTATCCATTTCAAGGCTAATGTTTACGGTCATCCTTTAGTTGGTTCCCAGTGAAGGATATTTTTATGGCGCGCCTACAGTCGTTCTGTGTCTGGAGAATTGTCTCTTATTCTTGTCTATCTGATTATCTATTTATTTATTTGTTTATTTAAGTGGGTGTTTAAAATACAGATCGCTTTGCATTGAATTTCGTTTTTTTTTTTTTTTTTTTTTTTTTTGACGACGACAAAAAGGGGTTTTTCCTATTTAAGGGTTTGGCTGAGCTTTTTAGAATTTTACTTAGCTATGTTTTTTTTTTTTTTTTTTTTTTTTTTTTATGCTAATTATCTAATGCGAAAGTCTGTTGATGCCGGCAAAAAACCGTTAACTCCTGCCTATGGTTTAATAATTTTTCATTGTTTAGGAATTTAATGATGTGTAGTTTTTCCTGTAAGCATAAGAGGCATGGGTCATCCCAGGTTCTACAGGTTCTTGCTCTATTTACTATTTTCCATTTTACTTTTGGTGTTTTATTCGTTTCCTTTAGATGCCAGAAATATTGGGATAGAGATGTCTGATTTCTATTTTGAATATTGTTGAAAGAGCACTTGTGTTGTCTCCATCTAATTTTAAAATTATTCTTTGTTGATCCTATGTATATCCTATCAGTGTTAGGGCTCTCAATGGATGAGATAGTGCATTGGTATACCACGGATTTTGTGAGGCATTTATTTTCCAACGGGCAGTTTTTAGGGTTTCTACAATCGCATAATTTTTCGTTATTTTTATCTAGTTTTAGTTTATGTGTTTTATTACTGTTTTGGTATGCGTGTTTTTCTAGGATTTTCCTATTGTGTCTTTTTATGATTCTTTCTATATTTTCAGTGCAGCTGTAACTTAGTTTCAATGTGTTTTTGTTAAAGATGTTGCTAAGTTTGCTATTAGTGGGAAAGTGCTTTTCAATTAAAGCTAGGAACTTATGGCCTAGTTTGGTGCTGACCATTTGGTTGTACGGTGGGGTATACCAGATGATTTTTCTTTTCCTGTTTCTCTTATTATTGGTACTAACGTTTCTATAGGTTATGTCAAAGTTTTTGTATCCGCTGTTTTTCAGGGCTGTGTTGTAAAAACTACTGTGCTGTTGGAATATTTCTTTATTTGCTGAGTTCATACTTATTCTTTTCTCTATTGATGTGGGTATATGCTTAATTATAGATGGGGGGTGGTTTGACTTAGGATGTACGTACAAGGGATTAGTGTTAGGTTTTCTGTAAGGTAGGTGAACGTTGTTAGTTAAGTCTAGGGTTACGTCTAGGAAGTTTACTTTTTTTAATTTAGTGTTGACTATTGTTTTTAAATTTAGTTTCCCGAATTCATTGTAAATTACCTTTCTAATTTTCTCTGTTTTAAAGCTTGTGGAGCTCCTCACTACCATGAGCCCGTCATCTCTGTACAGCCCGATGTCCCCCATGTCCAGTTCACGGTAGGCGGTTAGGTTGTACAGTATAAATAGACCGACAAGGTCCGAAGATTCTGCAGAGTCTAGAGATCCCATGGTAATGTCAAAGTTGTCATTGGTGTTTTTTATCCACTGGTCCCCATTATGGATGAGGACAGATTTCTTTGCATTGAGAATAATGTTTGTTTCTTCTTCAGTTAAGTCTGTATATACCGTAGCAAACTCCAGGGCAGTCGTGAAGAGGTCTTTTGATATTGACTGGTAGTAATCGACAATATCGAACTGGATTAGGGTGCATTCGGGCTTATTTTCGATGTTGGTTTGTGGTCCTTAAGGGTGATGTAGCACTCTTTTTCGGCCAGTTTGCCTCCTCTATCACTTATCACGAAAAAGAGTGCTACATCAGCCTTAAGGACCACAAACACGGTTTTGAGGAAGACCCTACTACCAGAATGATAAACCCTACTAGACCCAACATAGGAAAGATAAGCAAAAAAATCCTGGAAAGGATCACTAGCCAAATTAAAAAACAACTCGGATTAACACTCTGGATCAACACCAAAGAAGTCATAAACTGGTTTACCAACATCGAAAATAAGCCCGAATGCACCCTAATCCAGTTCGATATTGTCGATTACTACCAGTCAATATCAAAAGACCTCTTCACGACTGCCCTGGAGTTTGCTACGGTATATACAGACTTAACTGAAGAAGAAACAAACATTATTCTCAATGCAAAGAAATCTGTCCTCATCCATAATGGGGACCAGTGGATAAAAAACACCAATGACAACTTTGACATTACCATGGGATCTCTAGACTCTGCAGAATCTTCGGACCTTGTCGGTCTATTTATACTGTACAACCTAACCGCCCACCGTGAGCTGGACATGGGGGACATCGGGCTGTACAGAGATGACGGGCTCATGGTAGTGAGGAGCTCCACAAGCTTTAAAACAGAGAAAATTAGAAAGGTAATTTACAATGAATTCGGGAAACTAAATTTAAAAACAATAGTCAACACTAAATTAAAAAAAGTAAACTTCCTAGACGTAACCCTAGACTTAACTAACAACGTTCACCTACCTTACAGAAAACCTAACACTAATCCCTTGTACGTACATCCTAAGTCAAACCACCCCCCATCTATAATTAAGCATATACCCACATCAATAGAGAAAAGAATAAGTATGAACTCAGCAAATAAAGAAATATTCCAACAGCACAGTAGTTTTTACAACACAGCCCTGAAAAACAGCGGATACAAAAACTTTGACATAACCTATAGAAACGTTAGTACCAATAATAAGAGAAACAGGAAAAGAAAAATCATCTGGTATACCCCACCATACAACCAAATGGTCAGCACCAAACTAGGCCATAAGTTCCTAGCTTTAATTGAAAAGCACTTTCCCACTAATAGCAAACTTAGCAACATCTTTAACAAAAACACATTGAAACTAAGTTACAGCTGCACTGAAAATATAGAAAGAATCATAAAAAGACACAATAGGAAAATCCTAGAAAAACACGCATACCAAAACAGTAATAAAACACATAAACTAAAACTAGATAAAAATAACGAAAAATTATGCGATTGTAGAAACCCTAAAAACTGCCCGTTGGAAAATAAATGCCTCACAAAATCCGTGGTATACCAATGCACTATCTCATCCATTGAGAGCCCTAACACTGATAGGATATACATAGGATCAACAAAGAATAATTTTAAAATTAGATGGAGACAACACAAGTGCTCTTTCAACAATATTCAAAATAGAAATCAGACATCTCTATCCCAATATTTCTGGCATCTAAAGGAAACGAATAAAACACCAAAAGTAAAATGGAAAATAGTAAATAGAGCAAGAACCTGTAGAACCTGGGATGACCCATGCCTCTTATGCTTACAGGAAAAACTACACATCATTAAATTCCTAAACAATGAAAAATTATTAAACCATAGGCAGGAGTTAACGGTTTTTTGCCGGCATCAACAGACTTTCGCATTAGATAATTAGCATAAAAAAAAAAAAAAACAAAAAAAAAAAACAAACCGAAATTCAATGCAAAGCGATCTGTATTTTAAACACCCACTTAAATAAACAAATAAATAAATAGATAATCAGATAGACAAGAATAAGAGACAATTCTCCAGACACAGAACGACTGTAGGCGCGCCATAAAAATATCCTTCACTGGGAACCAACTAAAGGATGACCGTAAACATTAGCCTTGAAATGGATACCCTACCCAACCTTAGCAAAACCTCTCAGAGGATGATGAATCTACTGATAAGAATTAACTCCCTGACCACTTAAAGAATGAAAATAGTATAGCCACTCCCACAATAACAAATTCTGTAAAAATACACGTAAACCGAGAGATAGCTTATTCCTAAAATTTCGCTTGAAGATGAAACGTGACTAAACACCTCAATCCAACTTAATTTTATTAATTATTTGGATGATTTCGGCTCACGTTTTTGAAACATGAGAACTCTTATGTAGCGAAGGAATCATATTTTTAAACAAAAAATATTATTATAATATAAGCTCTACTTCTGTATGGAGCACTGTTTTTTAAAAATAAAAACAAAAATACTAAGGAACCCCGGATTATGCACCCAACGTGTTCTTTTCTATTTTCTGCATACCTGCACAAGGATACATATATATATATATATATATATATATATATATATATACAATATTATATGAAAAGATTACTTAACTTTCAAATACCAATTTTATCCTGACTTTGAAGTTTCTTGGTAAAATTTCCACTCTTCAGGGATTGTGTTTTTAAATGGTATTTCCAATTATTTTTTTTAAATGGAAATACTTTTTAAAATTACAACCATGTTATTTACAATTTTTCTTTAAAAAAATGGTATTTCCAGTGTTTTTTTGAAAAGAAAAAATAGAAATACCGTTTAAAAACAATATATATATATATATATATATATATATATATATATATATATATATATATATGTATATATATATTTAGCTTGACGTGCCTTTACCTTCATGGCCATATATATATATATATATATATATATATATATATATATATATATGTGTGTGTGGTACCTTGATGTATGAGTGTCCTAACAAACAAGGTTTTTGCAATACAAGCTATCTCTCAGATGATTTTTTGGTTTGATTTGAGAGCTAAAACTCGGGTTACAAGCCAGCTTCAGATACTCCACCACTAGTTGGCATAGCGAACACCACATCTGTCCTGTATCCCATGTCTCACTTGTTCACTTTAAGTAGTTAGCTTACAGTAGAAGCATGAGTGGTGTGCTCACATCTGTGTTTGCAGTTATTTTGCAAAATTAATTTTTTCAAAGCATGTATCTGAAGAAAGTAAGTGCGAATGGCAGTGCAGAGAAGAAGAAACAGATGATGTGCATTGAATTAAAAAATAAATTATTAAAAAACATGACCAAGATGTGCATGTATTCGACTTGGTGAAGCAGTATGGGCATAGTACTTCTACAATCTGCACTATACAGAAGAAGAAGGAGTTGATAAAGGCCAACTAAATGCGTGAAAATAATTTATAAACAGCAGACATCTATCCATGAAAATATGGAGAAGCTCCTGATGCCGTGGTTGATGGTGAAGCAGTCTACAGGAAATACCATGACAGAAGCTATAATCTGCAAGAAGGTACAAACTATTTACAGTGATTTGCTATAGCAGACCACAGGCAACAGAAGAGGCATCGGGTGAGTGATTTAAAGCCAGTCAGGTTTGGTTCAAGAATTATAAAAAGAGCACAAGCATTCACTCCATTGTTAGGCATGGTGAGGTAGGGAGCACGGATATGAAGGCAGTTGAGGATTACCTGAAAACTTTTGACAGAATTATAACAGCCGAAGAATACATCTCCCAGCAAGTTTTCAACTGTGATGATACAGGACTTTTTGAAAGAAGATGCCAAGGAGGATTTATATAATGGCAGAGGAGAAGAGGATGTAAGGCCACAAACCCATAAAGGATAACACTTGCACTGTCTGCCAATGTGAGTGGCAGCTGCAAGATTAAGTTGCTGTTCATTTATCATTAGAAAACCAAACTCTAACTTTAAGTCATATAAAATTTTAAAAGAAAAACTGCAGGTTATGTAGGGAGCAAATCTGAGGGTGTGGGTCACCAAGTAATTCTTTGTTGAGTGGGTGAATTTGGTCTTTGTTCCGGATGCTAAGAAGTATCTCCAAGAAAAGAACCTACCCCTCCAAGCCTTTTTTGTCCTGGACAATGCACCTGTTTACTCACCTAACCTCAAAGATGATATCCTTGAAGTGTTCAAGTTTATAAAGGTTCTCAATCTTCCATCCAACATCACCTTTATCCTCTAGCCCATGGACCAGCAGGTGATTTCTAATTTTAAGAAGCTCTTCACCAAGCACCTGTTCTGTTTCTGCTTTGAGAATTTTGGAATGACAACTGTGATATGTGCCTTAGAATCATCGATATGGCCTGGCAGTTTTACAGAGGACCTTGACCTCTGTGTGAAAGAATTTGTGGCTTGAGGTTATGTCTGAAATTGATTTTGAAAGACTAAAACCCAAAGTGGCAGAGGTAGAGAAGATTGTATCCCTTGGCAAGTCCATGGACCTGGACATAGATGAAGGTGACATCAATGAGCTCATCAAGGAGCACTGTGAGGAACTGATAACTGAAGAGCTAAAGATACAGCAGCAGATGGACATTTTGCAGGAAATAGGGTAACACAGAGGAGGTGATCCCTACAAGTGAGATAAAGGAAATGTTGGGAATGTGGTTGAAACTTTTAGACTTTATATAATAAAAAAAAAATATTGAGAAAAAGTTTCAACTGGATGTGCAATGGCGCTATTTAATGACACTTGCCAAACTCATTTTAGAAACATTCTGAAAGGGAGGATGAAACAGATGTCCTTGAAAACCTCTGCAGGTGAAACTGAGGAAAGAGTAGTGAAAAGGGCAAAAATCAGTGCATAACATTCAGTTATTCCTTTCAGCCTCTCTCCTCTACCTCCATCAGCATCTTCAAGTTGTCTGATCCTCAAAATAAATGCTGTACATTATACTTAATAAAACTAGTTTATTTCAGTACATTCTATTGTGTTGTTTTTATACAATTGTTATTTATAAGTGCATTTTTCTTATTTAAAAACATATAACAAAAAAAGTTGTGGTGTTCTTAGGGGTGTGTGGAATGTATTAATGGCATTTCAATTCATCTCAATGGGAAAAATTGACTTGACATACAAGCAATTTGAGCTACGACTTCTGTCACGGAATGAATTAAACTCATAAGTCAAGGCACCATCGTATATGTGTATGCATATATATATATATATATATATATATATATATATATATATATATATATATATATATATACACACACACACACACACTTAGAGCAGGCGTGTAAAACAATGTTTTTAAATGTCAAGACAGCACAATTGATGTTTTTTAATTTTTTGGCTGGATTTTGTTTTTTTTTAATTTGATATTCTTTCTTTTTTTTTGAAAGCATGTAAACAAATCAGAACTGATTATAAACTTTCAATCAAGGAGTAAAGTATGTTCAGAATGACTTCAAAATTTTTATTTATTTTTTCCTTTATATACAATATTAAATTAGGAACTTGATTATATCCTTAAATGATATTTACATTTTCTTTTCATTCTATCACTTTCATATTTTGAAAGGAAGTAGATAGAATTAATGACCACAGATTTTCACATTAGACAAAAACATCAGTTGATTACAATATTGATTGGTGTTGGTTTTGAATGAAACCCAAGATCTTAACCTCTCCCATTTTTAAAAATAAATTCTAAAATCAACAACACTGAGCAATAAAAAGATTATTTTTGGACGGATATTGCATGGTGTTTGATCTCATTATCAGTTTTATCAAAAGGTTAACAAGATAATTGAATAAAATTTGAACTTAGATGTAGTCATCAAAATCCTGGTCATAGCAACTTGAGAGAAATTGAACAAAGCATTTAATTTGTTCTGCAGATTTTCTGAAATAAAATTAAGAGATCTTTTCATTTTCTTTATGGTCTTCTTCCAAGCTTTAACTTCATATTATTTCCTTATATGACTCATATCTGCAATGCATTTCCTCTGATGTATTAAGTTGATGGAAAAGTTTCCAGTATTTTTCTTTTGACAAGAAAGTCTTTTATTTATATAATTTCATAGCATCATTTTTCATCAAAGTATTTGAATTGCCTTTCTATGGTATTTCACTATGTTTTATCTAAATTGTATATTTAATCATAAAACAATGTTTCCAATTTGGATTTGATGAATTTTTTTTAAATATTTGGAACTTATTCGAACGACTGTCCAGACAAGCAGTGTAACATAATGCCAAATACGTGAGAGTCTGAAGATGTTGAAGAATTGACTATTCCAGTTCCATGGTCAATTACCGCATCACATTTTCAACATGAGGTTGGGTATTGTCCTGTAGTAAAATCACTGATTAATTTCCTTACACAAATAATGTCCTCATCTTTGTTGTTATACAACATTTTAGTCAGTGTAGTTTCCAGCTTTTTTAGGTGTCTGTCAATTCAGATGACTTTCAGGAATCTTTGAACTGAATTATTTATTTAATCTATATTGTTCTCATTCTATTTTCCATGTTTAGGGATGTCTCATCTTGTTTTTATTTAATGCTGATCAGCTTTTTATTTAGAAGTAGACACATTACAATTGGAAAGATTGTAGTAACAACTGAGAATAAGAAAATATTATAGAATAGGAATCACTTAAACCAAAGTAAAGGCTTAATTTGGAATTTTAATGACAAAAACTGTTTTATTCTTGGTAATGGTACATGTCTTTTCATTGACAAAATTAGGAAATCAAACTGTTGGTAGTTCTTAGAGTTTAACTTAGTCATAGTGGATGTTTAATGAGGGTGACGGATTCTACATGGGTAAAAAAGAACAGATTGTCAAACACATGTTATAAAGTTATAGTCTTTTAGAGTTATTTTGAACAAGACAGCAACATCAAAAAGAATATTTCGTAGAAGAGAAAATGAATTAAGGAAAACAAGAAGTTGATAGTAAAAAATAAATTTAATGAAGTTATTACAGAAAGTTTCTTGATGAAATAAACATTTTCTTTGAAATTACAGCAAAATTTAGTATCCAGATCAATAATGCTATCATTATTACTGAAATCATTTCAAAAGTAAAGGTTCATATAGAATATTGCTCCAAAGAAATATGATATTTCTTTCCTTTATTTATGCCATATTAAATATTTTGTAGTTGGGTGCTTAGAGCATGAAATAAATAAGAGGAAGGAATTATTCATTGAAACAAAGGAGGAATGTTGTTAAAGTGGCTGAATCTGGTCATTTGTTTTGGATAATACTTTTTATGCTGGATCTAAACAATTGCACTGTCTGCAGGATTATTGCAAAACATCATGAGACTGGTACCAAGAAGTTTGTCTTGTGTGTAGTAAGAGTTCTGATCAGTGGATGAAAATATATCCAAATGTTTAACCACTTCAGAAGAGTCACAAATAAGAATTGCAATATTGAAAAACTTTCATTTTATCTTATATGGTAAAGCAACAGGAACAAGAAACTGAATTAAGAGGTTCCAAAGTGACAAAAGAACCCATTTATGAGTTTTGTCAACTGCAAAAATATCTTGCTTTTACCAAAAAACATAAGGCGTGAACTATGGAAAACTGGAACCATGTTCTGTGGTCTGTTAAGTCAAAATTCAAAATGGTTGTATTGAATAGTCAAATCTCAAATGCATGTTTGGTACCATTAAGCATGGTAAGCAAAACTTAATAGTAAAGTGATGTATGTTTGTCACCAGTTTTGAAAGAATTCTACAATATCATTGCTATTTGGAAAACAGACCAATACTAGGATATCTTGCAGAAGACAATGTTACCAAATATGGAGAATTTGAATGGAAATTGTATTTGTATTTTAAATCCTAAACTCACTGCACAATGAAAATGTTTCTTGCTGACTAGCAATTTGAATTTTTTCAACTGCCCTCCCCAGCCTCCTGGTGTTGATCTGATTGAAAACCTTTAATAAATTCTAAAGAACATTGTAAAGAGGCTTGGCAAAAAATTACGTTACCTACATATGTAAAGCTTCTTCTTCTATGTGCTGTGTCCCTTCAGGATATGGATAATCATGGCTCTCCACAATTTCCTGTCTTTTGTAGCTCTCAGATAATTTTGCCTTTTTGCTATCTCTCCTAATCCCTGTTCTGCCAACCATTTACACAAACTCATTAGGTTGGTTATGTGATATTTCCCTCTGCCTTTTCAGTATATCCTGTCAATATCAGTTTTCTAAGCTCTCTTTTCTCATTATGTGTCCTTGGAATATCAACTCTCTCTTTCTGATGTTAAGTATAAGTTTAAAATTTAGTTAAAGTTAATAATCAATAGAATGGTTACTGTGATTGAACGGAAAAGCATCACTGATTACTTTGTTGGCAGTGAACGTTTTATTTCCTGTGTCTGTTTTGCATTTTAAAATCAAAACCATATTTCATGATATGCTTTTGTTTGCCTCTTTGTCAAAATAATTTTGTTAATATCTTATTAAATATTTTAATAAAATTTAGCATTTTATTCTTCCCAATAAAATATATTTCTTATATTCTGGTAGCTTAATCAAACATAAATATATTTGAGAAATTTGTGCAACTATTCCCTCTCAATATTATTTTTGACCATCATATATATATATATATATATATATATATATATATATATATATAGATAGATAGATAGATATATTTTTCTTTTTTTAAGCATTTCACCCTAAGCAAGGGATTCAAGAAGATAGAAAATGGTGATAGACATTGCATTTAATTTTTTTAAGATTGTAGTTATCAGGGAAGCAAGTAAATGAAAGAGAGTTTCACAGGTGGGAAATGCAGGAAAAGAAAATGTTGGAGTAGAAGTGGCAGTTGCATTTAGACAAAAATTTGTAATAGATAAAAAATATTTAATATAAATAATTGTTAGGAAAATAATAGGATTCATATATAATATTAAGTCAACTGTGCCTAAATAGTTTAAAAGTTGCCAAATAGAACTTCACTGAAAAGCAAATAAAATAGTGAAAGAGAAAAATAAAAACATATATACAAATATTTTATTATTAATCAAGTAAATATGCTTTTTATTAAAACATTTATAATTCTCTTAAATTAAAAATCTAAGTGTGGTGCTGAGCTCATTGATAGAGACAAAATGTTAATTAGGAGATTTAAACATGCTTATTTTTCTGTTTCTTTACAAAATAATTACTCTACTTAAAAGTGACTTTCCATTTTCTCATCTTGAAATTTTCGGAATTTTTTTACAAATTTTTACCTTTGATTCAGCTTACTTTTTCTTTATCTGCTGTCCAAAAACACATTTACATATTAATATCTTTTCTTTTTACTTCAGAGTTTGGCAGATTTCATACATTTATAAATACAGAATTAACTTATATACTCAGAAGACACTACTATAGAGTGCAAACCTCAGCAAATGATAAACACATGATTAAACTCCTGAAAATGAGACATTAAAAATAATTAAGGAATGAAGGTGATTGTGTATAAAATCATTCAAGGTAGTGAAGATATTTCCTTCTTTACTTTTAAATGATGCAGCTAGTGGATATAGTATTTAAAATGTTCCTGATATACCAGAGAAATTCAGTAAAAACTTCAATATAATATTACTTGAAACATTGGATTTGTGAGTTTATTTTTTTAAAGTCTATAATATATTAAAAATACACAAAATCAAAATTATTTTAGTATTTAAAAAAAAATTAAATAAACATTAAGTGATTATAATAATAAATAATGTCTAGTTGTTCATTTCTAAGTATATAGGGTGGCGAGGCAATCTCTGTTGCAGACACCCACCTATGGTTTAAATTGCAACTATGCTGAGCAAACCTTAGTTACAGTTTCTGGGAGAGAGTGCATAATCAGAAATGATCAGTAGTTGAACAAAGCCAGTACTTGGTAATAATACTTTGTGACTTTGTGTTAACACAAACATCAATGACTTTGAAACAATTTCACTTATAATGCTTGGGTCAACATATGGTTTGGATTTTAAGCACTTCCCAATAGTGCTGCAAGCCAGGATCATCTCCACAATCTGTTATTATCAAGAAGTCATCTCCTTGACAAATCAACCATGGTGATGACAAATTTTACAAATACATGAATGAACTGACTAAAATAAACATTGACACTGTAGTACTTATTGGTAGTATAGTTGGTTACCAATGTTTTAATATGAAAAAATCAGGCTAAAGAAAGGATTATTAGTTGAAAATTATCTTTGTGTATTTGTGCCTGACTATGGTTTTGAATTATTCTGTTAATGTTTTGGTATTTACTTATAATGCTCTATTTTTTTAAACAGCAAAGTTGAACTTTAAATAGGCATATTTTGATTTCACATCAAACTTTCAAGCTTATTAAGGATCTCAAATTTTAGATTAGATTTTGTTATTTTTATTTTCATGTTAATTTAATATATTCAATTTTAAATTGATAACAGATTTGTATATATTTTTTTTATAAGCATTCACCCCAAGCAAGGCAGGAGTGCCACTAGTATGCAAGGGATTATAGAGAGTGAAAGTAAGAGAAATGACTGGGTATGGGGGGAGGGGTTTGAGGAAAGGATAAAAAGAATGGCGATCAAGGCATTAGAAAATGTCAATTGACATTACATATAAATTTTTGAAGATTATAGTTGTCAGAGTGTTACAACAACATCACTTGTACAAATTAAGATACTGTTGCGGGTCCAGTATCGATGCAGTGCTGGCCTACGAAAAGATGGCCTTGTGCCAGACACTACACACAACTACCGGACCCACAAACAAAGTAAAAAAAAAGAAAAATATATACAAACATATATAGCGTGATCTTTTCTTTCAAAATATCCCAATTTCCTAGGTGAGGAAAGAGGAATAAGGTCGCTTATCACGTGCACAAAAATGAGAAAAAGGGTAGACAAGAGGAATGACTGAAGCAAGTCTGATAAAACACACAAATATAAAATTTATTATTTATGATTAACAAGTATTTAGTCTCGTGAGTGGAGATAATAGGTAGAATTACTGAAACTTGCAAAAGGAACGATAAGGCAGTGACAAATAGTTCATCAGTAGGAAAGTTCTGGAAGGATGTCTGCTTGGATCATAATGAACATGAATGCAACAAGGAATCAAAATACTCACTGCAAATTATTGTAATGTGTGTAATGTGATATTTTTAAGGTACTGGTTCATAATGGTTAGAGTTCAAAGAAATATGAGAAGTTCTCATTCTTCGTGGTCGCAGGTTTCAAGTTCTCTGGTTATGTATGAAGGCAGGCTCGAACAAGAGTTTCGCCTCCGGACAAGAAATTAGTCATCGGAAAAGGTGTCGTGATGACAGTGTAGTAAGTGCTAAGTTTCTCTGATAGGAAACAGAGGAAAGTTCAAACAAGATGTTAGCCTTAGGTCGATGAAAAGGCATGAGGCGACCGTGTTGTAGAACTCTCGTCGTGAGTAGAGGAAAGTTCAAAAGTTGTTCGCTTCAAGACGAAAAGTTAGTCTTGGGAAAAAAATGTATGATAACGACAGTGTATCTGTCTCTACATTTTCTAGCAGATATAGGAGGAAGGTTCAACATGTTCACATTAGGTCGAGAAATTAGTCTTGGAAAAAATGTATCGCCGACAGTGCTGTAGTCTCGACATTTTCGAGTAGAAAATGGAGGAAGGTCAGACGAGTCGTTTGCATCAAGACGAGATAAGAAAACCAATGCAAAAGTGTGCGGGGCTCAACGCTCTCTAGTTTAAAAGCGGAGGAAGGTTTGAACTGGTTGTTGGCAGAAAAGTATTGAACACACGACATGTTGAAGGTTTAAGATATTCCGGCTCGTTTATGGGTTAAGAGCACGGAATAAATGAGTTGTCCGCATAGCTTGAGAATTCGAGGAGCAACTGGAATTTCGAAACTCTGGTCGTCCGTGATGTCAGAAAAACGCGCGGGAAAAAATTCAAATTCTGTCAAATATCAGCAGCAGTCAGCTCGCTTACTGGCGAAAATGTTTACTGCTATTATTAGCTGAAAGTGAGAGGAAGGGATGGAAAAACTCGCGCGCACGTCAAAAGGAGGTGGAAATACTGTGGTATTCCACAATACCACTGATTCAATTTGCTGTCTTTCATTATCCCATTTTCACTGCTTCAGCCCTGTCTTATCAGGCCAACACTGCAGTCAACCAACCAATCAGTGTTCTTCACTTTTATTCTCAGTTACCCAGGCGAATAGCTTCCTCCAGTTTGACCAATCAGCACATGACTTGCTATTGGTGGAAGCATGCCAAACTGTACAAAACCCCTTTGTTACCACACATACTGCTGGAATTGCTAGACAGGAGAGTAATGCCATTTTATTCATATGCACCAGATGCAAGCTCCTCTGGCTTGCTTGCTTCTATGGGACTGTTCACCACACAGAGGAAGGGAGCTTCACTGTTGGGAAGTGCAAGAGAAGACGCTGCAAGTATTTTTGATCTAAAGGCAAATAGCAAGAGATATGATATTTTCTTCTGGCTGAAGAAGAATGATTAACTTTAATTATAATTACAGCAAAAAAAGGATCATAATATAATGAAGAAGTGAAGAAAGTGACAATCCCAAAATATGAAATATGGGTTGATTTATCACATATGAATTGGATCATGAATGTATCTGGATTCAGTAAATAACTAATCTGATAGGAATGTTGCACCTCCAATAACCTAAAATATATTTTGTTGTGTATGGATGAATGAGCAAGGATTAATTCATTAGATAAATTAGATAGTTAGACATGGATGTAGATCAGTAAAATAACAGAATCGATAAATCAGAATTAAGGATTCAATGTTGGGCAATCAAAAGGAAGATTGAAAATCTAAAATTGTGTTCAAGTTGAGCCTATCTTTACCAATGTAAGCAGAGGAGAATGAGCCTTTAGACAGCAGTATAGTGACAGAGTAGAAGCAACCACAGCAACAGACCAGGAATGATACATCTGCTTGACAAATTGGCACTGTAAAATTCTACTCATTACTCCTGGATGAGAAATTTGACATGAGAACTAAGGCCCCAACTTATTTGTAAACCACATAGTAAACCAAATGCATCCCCAAAAAGGTTACACGTGTGATTTATGACTGGTGCTTACCATTCCCACAACAAACTACTTGCTCTAACAGAGACTCATCCTTTTTCTTTTACACAGTGCTAGTGCTCAGCCTAATAAATAGTTGTTATTTTTTGTTCTATAAATCTATGTTTGTATTTATTCATGTTTCTATAGTGAGAGACATTTGCTACTTTAGGGACAATGAAACTAATTGCAACAATTACACCCTCTACAGGAACATTGTTTTAGCCAATGCAATACTGGTTACATCCTGTTGTTTTAAAGCTCCCGATATTTTCATAAAGTTTTTTTATACTTGCAAATAGGATCACAGTTTCATTAATTATTTAATGAATTATTGACTAGAAAAGACTAATTTTGTATGTATAATTTGGTTGTATGTCTGCATTTAACCATGTGTTGAGAATTTCTTTTTTTTTATCTGAGAAATTGAACTCGATGTAACTTGTAGAGTAAGGATTTCTATATTTTTTTTAATAAATAAAATCTTTAAGTGAATGGTATGTATAAAAGCACTAAAACAAAGGCAGTTCTTGATGGAAATAAGAGTGTGTCTTTCTGCAATAAATTAATTAAATAGAGCATATTTATATTCCATTACTTAGAAATACTTATTATTAGGTTGGTGCAAAAATAATGACGTAATAACGTCAAAAAAACGACATTATTACGTCATTATTTTTGCACCAACCTAATAATTAGGAAAAAGATACAAAATAAAAAAAATATCAGTAACCATGAATAATTTTAATCTTTATAAAAGACAACTTTTTCTCTCTTTCTAGTCAACTTTTAAATAAATCAAATCATTTCAATTTCTAGATTTTAAATCAGGTTTTTAACAAAGCAAACATGATTTTTATTTATTATTTTCCTAAAATCTGTTTACTTATAAGAAGTACAATTTTGTTTAAAGATCAAGTAACATAATTGAAAAGTCCATATAGAAATAATCAGTGAGAAATAAACAAAAAATAAAGGAAAATGAAAATGTTTAAAATTCATTTTTGAAGTATCTTCATAAATTTCTGTTTTCATGAGTGGATGAAAAAATAACTTGAATTTTTTCATAAATTTCTTAATCAATGCAAAGTAGAATATATGTGGAATAAGAATTCCACAAGATTTATATTGGTTTTCTTCAACTGTTCTCATCTTTACTTCTCAATGTCTGAAGTGGATTCTTCTTAAGTTTATGTCATTTTTGCACTGATTTAATTGACATTTTGTCAATGATTATTGTGGATCAAGCAATAAAATTCATGCACTTCATACAGTTTATAATATGATGCTTTCTTACTAAATTACAGTTCAATGTTTGCAACTGAAATAATCAAATGAAATAAATTTAGAGAAAACAGATTCTTGAGCATTTGTGGTGAATATCTGTGTGAGCTAGAAGTACTTAATTCTACATTTCAATGTTATCTAATTAAAGAAACTAACACACTCACTGCTCACTTTATATCTGATTATGGTAGAGAAAAATCATGTTATATAAAAGCTCATTTCCACTTTTCAAGCAAGTGGTACTACACTGAAGGAGCTGAAAACTTTACAGAAATTTCTTTTAGCTCACTTATTCTATCTGTTATAGTGAGTCGTATCAGGTAGTTTTTAAAGGCAGTATTTAGTCCTAGAAGATTGGCAGAGGCAGTCTGTAAAAACTCAATATTTTCTGATGATATTTTATAGATGTCTCATAAAATCCTGAAACTGATCATTGTAAGTGTCTTTTCACTTTTACTTCCTTTTTTAACCTGCTGTGTAACAATTTCATGTTTTGGTATTTTTCAAGTCATTATAAACCGTTATTGCAATTTGAGTCTATACTCTTGTAATGAAGTTGTTCTCCATACATTGTACCTCTTTCGTGTATTCTATTTCAACATTCACAATAATTTCTTGTTATTAAATGTATGCTTGTTTAAATGTACATCCTCTTTGTATTTGTTTGGTCTTTATGTGTTTATGTGGAATTTTGCAAACTCAGGCTGAAAAAAACTCATAATTCAAAGAACACAAAAATGTAAAACTGTCATAAACTCCTTCAAGTTCTCAATATAGCTTAGGTGATATTTTTTGTATGGAGACAGTGTTTGAAGAATATTGTTGAAAGATAAATAATAGAATCATTATATCTGATAAGATGGACAAGATGAGAATGTTAGTTTGAAATTTTAGGCACAGATAAACCTATGTTAAGTATTATGTAGCAAGAACATCAAAAGCAAAGAAACAGTGTAATTAATGTGTTATTCGTTATCAGGTACATTGTCAATACATTTTTTAATTCCACAGGATATTGTTATATTTTAGTGTTGAAAACTGTGTGTCATGTACTTGATATAAACAAATTTTATTCAAATTTGATATTTAAGTTGCAGAGTTGCATGCAAAAGTATAATTTCCTATTTTTACCAATTAATCGTCTTGAATTTGTGTTGATGACATTTATCAGTAAAACAGTTTATTATGCAGATTGATAATACAGTTATAAATAAGAGGGATAATATTATTTTCATGATTATCAATACTTCATTATAATGACGTTTGCATAAGAATTTGACCTCCCACTTAATTAGGCTCCTTTAGCACTGATTCTTGCTCCTAGATATTTGTTGTGCCTCTTATATTTTCTATACAAACTGGATGTTGACTGCTTGATGACTCAAAGCAGACTGCATAAATATGTTTCTGTACATCGGCTTTATGCATACATCCACTTTAGCAAAAATAAAAGGAACAATATATTATGACCAGTCAGAGCCACTCTCACTCAAAAACCAAAACCCTAATTTTGAGCCGGTTGACATCTATATATATTGAAATTCAAATAGACCCAAAACAGACCAGTATTTGATGTCAACATGAACACCTGAAAGAGAGACATGACACATATCAGTGTTTCATGTAAACACTGATGCACTGAGAGAGAGAAATACCACTGCCAACAACAGACATCATCAATTTCATCATCATTTCACTTCTAATTTCATCATCATTTCACCCCCTGTTGCTTTAACAACAGCAACAAATAGAAGTTACTAGTTTTGTATATATATAAATAAATTATACATCTATTTACCCATACTCAATATTTTCTTTTGTTTGCTGGAAAAGGAATTAACCTCCACAACAGTAACAACAAGAATGTTCTATCTTCCAGGTTACCTGTTTCTGCCTCCGCAACACATTTTTATATCATTCAATAAAGTTTCTGCATCTATTAACTGATGTTTTATTACCATTTATCTCTGGAGAATCATTAAAAACTGTTTAGATTGTTGTTCTACTGTTTGTAAACAGCAAATTAACTCAGTTTATCAAGTTGTTTGCCTCACAAAAATAATGCAGGAGCTTGGTTAATAACCAATATATATTAGTCTTTAATACATCCTTTGTAAACTATGTATATATATATATATATATATATATATATATATATATATATATATATATATATTGCTTATGAAATTAGGTACCTCCATGAAATCGCTAAAAAAAGAGCATAGCTTGATGAAAAAGATGCAAACCTTGATGAAAACAAAATTTTATCATCTAAATGCTTATGTTATTATTAAGAGGAAAGACCAAAGTTTATTTTAATTATTTTTAAAAATTTTTTCCTTCTTTTTAAAATTCTAATTTTTGATTAAAAAAACCTTGTTTCTCTTTGTATCAGCGGAACTAGTAAATAACACAGACAATTTTTAGCACGTTTTTTTGGTATGACACACATTAATTTGGAAAATCTTGTAAAACTATAAATAATTGTCAGATGTTAATGAAACTTTCAGGAGCTATTCACAGATGATCAAAATGATTATAAATATGTTTTTTTATTAAAGTCATGGCAGAAAAAATTTTTAAAAATATTTATAACCCCAACTATAACTAATTTTATGAAAACAATAGAAATTCGATCGCATCGGGTTTAGTGATTACAATAGTTAAAAGCACAAGGCTTTGAGGAATGCAAATCATGTTTTTTTTTGTTTTTAATTGGACCTCCCTACCTGAAAATCAGCTCTGAACTGTAACATAAAAAACTCAATAAAACAAAGATATTATTTAATTTCAAATGCTTTTATTTGCTTTTAGTTGTTTTTATGAATATGGACAATATTTTCTGAAAAAATGAATTTTTAATACAATTATTTGTTATTTCTTAATTATAATAGATTTTTACATTTAAGTTGTTAAAATATTATAAAATTAGTTAAAAGCCGCATCAGGTTTCTTTATGAGATAGATCTTTTTTAGCGCGTTGTAAATTGTATCATTTTGACTAATCAGATGATCCGCAGTAATTAAAAAATGTGATTTTGTGTTTATAATCGGGCTGTAATTATAAAGTACAGAAGACCAACCAGAATACAATTAAGTTGCGTTATTTGAGTTAAGGCCTTTACTTTTGCGAAACATGTGTGGAGAAGTTAATTTGATTTTTCAATTTCAACTGAGTAGGGTACCTACAAGTATCAGTAACATCTTATGAAATTTATATGATCTTATTTTTATATTAATCTCAGTTATGACATTTTTCCATAAACGAAATATCAAAATTAATAATAAAATGAATGGAAATACAAATAACACAGTAAAATGTAAAATTATAGTATTTTATGTACACTTCTGATAAAATTTCATAAGAAAGGTACCTATAAATTAATTAGATACTTTTCTTATGAAATATGAAATTTAATCTCACTCTTAACAGTCTTATTTTAATTTCTTTAGAATATATTTTCCATAAAACATCATAAACGTAAAGGTGAAAGCTAAGTACAAAAAACCCCAAAAAAAACAAAAAAAATAAAACAAATTAGAGCGCTGAAAGTTTTCCTTAAAAATAATTAGGTAAATAATTTGTTCACTTAAATGTAAATTATTTCACTTTTCTCCTTCCATAGAACAAATTAGCCTCACGGAATCCGTCAATATGTCATTCATCACCTGTCAAGTGATGTGAAAGTTTATGACCTGCTTTGTTTTATTTTCAAATTACATCTTTTTCGGCGCAAAAGCTAAGTTAAGCTTGGTTCAAAATATTTTAAATAAACATTATAATTTCTGATTTTCTTAAAATTTTGAAATTTTGAAAAAATGATAATTGATATTTAAAAGAATTTCAAAGTGAGATTTCCAGTTTTTTTATAAAATGGAAAAAAATGGTCAATTTTGCTGACTCAAAAAAAAACAAGATTTTTAACAAAAATTTCAGACGTGCTAGGAACAATTAAAAAATGGAAAAAAATACCCCAAAGATACTTTGATCTTTCCTCTGAAAAATAACATAAACATTTAGACAATAAAATTTTGTTTTCATCAAGTTTGGCGTCTTTTTCATCATGCTATACTCTTTTTTAGCGATCTTGTGGAGGTACCTATGAAATATATTGTACAAAAATAAAGCAAACTCATACTTCCAAAGAATTTCTTTCAAGAGACAAAATGTGTAACAAGGATTTTTCCCTTTTATTATTTAATTACTCACTATTTGTCTGACATATAGGTTTGTATATTATATCTTTTATACATATGTATATAATGGAATATTCAGAAAATATTTATGTATTTTGTCACTATGAATTATGACTAACTAAGGCAGAACCAAAGTTGCATGTTAAGAAGCTGCATACATCATAAAATTAGTGTAATTCAGAATGTGGACTAATAAATACTAAACACTTTAAATACCTTAGCATATGGATCAGTTATAAGAAATTTAGTATAGGAGAAAAGGAAATTGAACAAAAAATAGTCTGTGCTAGAGGTAGTTTCATCCAACACAATAAATTGCTAAAAAACTAAGATATCAACCTGAAAACTTGAGTCACCTTTTTAAATAGCGTTGTCAGATTGAGATTTTCATATGGATGTCATGCATTTTGCCAAACCTATTCAGAAATATCTAAACTGTCAGTTGTATACAACCACCTTCCAACATCAATAGTTAAAAATGGTTTTGATCAAGTGAAGCCTGAGGGTCTTGGCAAAAACCATCCATCTTTAAATATTGTGGACTGGCATGGAGAATCACAAAGAACTGTACACAATAACAGAAATGACATCATTTGAGTACTTACCATAGCAGTAACAACTAAAATTAGCACATGTAACTTGAAGAGAAAATAATGACATAATCAAGATGTTGACATTCCACATTACTTCAGACACCAGGTTAGGAAGGAAATCCCCATCAGTACTGGAAAGAACAACTACTAGATTTGAGAAACCAATTTTCCTGAATTCTTTTAAGAGAAAGAATTCCTGAATTTTCCTGAATTCTTTTAAGAGAAAGATTTTATAAATTTAAACTGAAAGTAGTACTAGCTGATTGCTCATTGAATGGCAAATATTTCCTTGTAGGAAAATGGTAAATATTACCATTATCATCTTTCTTCTATCAGACAATGTGTGCATTTCAGAGTTTCATTAAGAAAACTTGTAAAGAGAGAATTTCGCTTTCTCTTCAGTACTGAACACTGTTCCACCATATGCAACAGTTTTTAAATACAGGTTCCTAAATGAAATTTCTACACTTGCCTTGGTAAAGTTCCTCAAGGAACAAAATGTGTTAGCCTAAAAGGTTTTCCTCATCAATTTTTCATTAATATATACATGCATATATATTTATATATACATGTGTATGTGTGTGTTTGCATGTATATAATTTATTTGAAAGTAAGTATTGTTGGCTACACAGAAAGTTAAAACAAAAAACCTTGATTTAATCTTTTTTATTACTCTCTACCATGTTGTTATCATTAATATCTTATAAAGTTTGTACCAAATTTAAGAAAATTTGCATATAATTTATTTTCCAATCCTCTATATATTTCTCTCTGGATAGAAAACATCTAAAGCATAATTATATTTGGTTATTGTTTCTTCTGTCTGCTTTGGGTGCATGAACTGGTCATTATCATTTCATCTTCACAACCTAACAAGAAACTTCTGATAAGAAGTTCTCAGCAGATTGCTTCATTTGATTATTGATGCATGCAAGATAGAAACAATTCTTCCTTCTTTACAAACTGAAATATATTTTCTTCTTTGAAACAGAGATTAGTATACAAAACTAAAATCCAAAAAGATACTTTTATTTCATCTCAAAACATTGCCTTTTAATAATAAATGATTTAGGCTTTGGCTTATTTTTTTTACTTTTCACTTTTTAATCATTTCCCCCTCACTAAAACACAAGGAGTTACTGAGTGTGAGAGAATATGAGAAAAAATATTATTCAGAAGAAAGAACAACAAAAGAACAGGAATTAAGAAGACAGAAGATAATGATTGACATTGTGTTTATATTATTGAAGATCAAAGTTAACCTAAAAGCAAGAAGCTGGAAGAGAATTTCCATAAGGGAGAAGTGTGAGAGGAAGTTACATCTAGCAGCCATTTCAACTACAAAATGATGAGACCTTGCTGCCAATCTAATACAGCGCTTAAATTCATAAAGTCTAGGGAACAAACAGAAAATTTCAGCAAAAAAATTACCATGAATATTTCTTAATGGAATTTCAAATTGAGAATGATCACTCAGAAAACTTATAGGAATTATATATATATATATATATATATATATATATATATATATATATATATTAGGTTGGTGCAAAAATAATGTCGTTTTCTCACATATGTTACTATGTGAGAAAACAACCTTATTTTTGCACCAACCTAATATTAACAAATAAAATCACATCAGAAGATTTATTGGATAAACAATCATTACAAGGGTAACTACTGCCAAAATACATATGGACTTAGTTGTAGACCTATCACATGTTATTTTTAGAAAATAAAAATTTCACCACTCCTGCAAATTTGGGAAAAAGATTTTCATGAGCCAGTGTAAAATTATTTCTGACCAATGAAAATCTTGTATTCAAAAAGTTCACACCTCTATGTGAAATTACATTTTGAATCCACATACAGATATAAAAATAGAAGTGTACTGCTTCTCAAGGCTCACAACATGTCCTGAAGCCAGTTTGATCTACATGTATATACATCCACATACACACAATGGATGAGAGACAGCCAACAACCACCAACTAAGACCTTATCCACACAGAATAGAAAGGATTAACCATTAACTGCTTATTAAGCCTTTGTCAGTGAACTCACAGTTAGGCTGACTGTCATAAAGTAAGTCTGTCCACACATCTCATAATACACTATGAACACTTACTTTATAAGGCAAACTTCATGCAAGGAAAATTGAACATTTTATTGCTATTGTATATTTCCGAAAAAATATAAAATCGACTGATGTTCTGCTTCTACTTTTTCTTCCGAAAATAACCTTTTATATGATTCATTGTTAAATGTTTGGAATCCTGAAACTCAGATAACAACAAAACCCTGTGTCGATGGATCCCAACAAATTCACAAATTGAATCAATTCCAATTTGTGGTTCACAAGCTACATATAATATTAATGTTTTGATAAACATTTTTGTTTTAATTATGAATAGCCTTCCAAAGATTTTGCAGTTAATATATTCATTCAGGTTCACTGGTTTTCTCATCAGCTTTACTTCTTAGGACTGAGTAATGAAAAATATCTTTTCTCAGTTTTTTAAACAAAATTTGTGCAATTATTACTTGGTAAAGTTATTAAATTTTATACTTATTGATTTAATGACAAATTCCAACTATGTAAAATATTGGAAGAAAACAAAATAAATGGCCATTTCTGCATTATATCATCAGACTTCTTCACATTATGCCCTTCTATTTATATATACATGATTTCTAAAGCTCTGTTTTGCTTTTAATTTATTTTATGTATTATTGAAATAAAAATGAAGAAATGCAATATTTGTGCTATTATAGCTGAAACTTGATCATTGTGCTGCCAAAGTCACACAAAACTATAACAGTGCTTGGGGGTTAGAGTCAGCTCCAGAGCATACTGTATGTTGTTAGTTTCAAAAATTCACTTCTGATGAGCCCGGACATGGTTGTCACTCCACTCTGAAGTATTGAGAGCATCCCTGCTGAGAAGCTCATCCCAAAACATACAGTTGCGTGTTAGGAGCAAAGCTGGTAGTTACAACTGTCAACTGGTACAAATCAATAAAGAAAAAACAGATATGTGTAAATGTTATGGGAACTTACCTATAACGATAATGGACTCTTCCTGACATTATAAATACTGCACCTCTCAAGAGGTATAATGAATGAATGGTGTAACGAGCCGAGACAATATTAGTTCACTCTAAACCAGATGGACAGTCATTACTAACACCTTCAACTTCTTGTACTATATTTCTGTTGTAATATATCTTTGTTATTCTACTCTTGTGTACGTGTTGTTCTTCCTTGGTTCTAACCTTGGACCATAACTGTGGTGCGAGGATACTGGACCATAACAGTAACTAATCACTGGTTTCAAGAAATAAGATCTATGTTTTATATTAATGTTGTCCTTCCATTTAGGAAATACACCATAAAAACTAGAAACAAATATATCTCTCAAAAGGGGAAATGGACTCACTGTAATAGAGTAATAATAAAGGAAAAATAATAATGTGCATGATAAATGGAATAGATCTTGTTGAAAGAAAAGAAGATTTATTTAGAAATCATTTGAAATCTTTCAAGTGAACATAAAGACAATTCAAAATATTTTGATTTTATTTATTAGTAGCCAAGGTACCCAGTGTTGCCCAGGTGTACATAGATTCAATTGTATAAGAACACCCTTCTGTCTAGAAATGTCTGCTTGCATCCCCACTTGCATGCATCATCTGTTGGTATAATAAGCTACCTACCACCCTCATTTTTTATGGTATGTCCTTCACAAGTGTTTGATTGTTCTTAATAAAGGAATTCCATTGATAAAACCTTCTTGTGTGGTTGTTGCTCAGGGTTAATTATTTCAATGTTTTAGATATTCAGTAAATTTCCTATGGCTGTAATAACTTTCAAATAGCATGGCATTGTTCACAAATCTAACAATCAAACAAAAACAGGGATGAGGCATCAGAGCTTGATTCAACTGCAAGTGCAAGTGCATGAACATCACCCCCTCTTCACACATTTACTGTAAAGCTGGGGTTAATAAGATATTCTTCAGAAAATTTCCCCTTTTAATGTTTCAGTAATTTCACTCAAACAATCTTTGCATTATTGGAGGACTGGATGTAAGAAGAAAAAATGTAATTGATGATGAAACAATGGTTTTAACAACAAAAAGGAAAGATGCAATAGGAAAATGCAAGAAATTATTAATGCAGTAAATAACTATTCTATAGATGATGATATTTTAATAATAGCTGGAATCAAAATATTCATATAATGCTTTTCGGTAGTCACTTGATTTTTTTTATTTTATATTACCTGATCATCTTCATGTAATATGTATTGTAACAATTTGAAGAATTTTAAGAAAATAACTGGATCAGCAGAGAGCATGGGTTAAAACAAATTAAATTATGTTATTTCTATTTTCAGTATAGTATAAGTACTTATGATAGCCGTCATTTTGGAAAGACATCTTGTCAGTTGTTCCAAGACAAATTTCTCCCAAAATATCTCATCAGCTATTACCAAAATGGTTAATAAGTTTGTGTTTTTATGTATTGAAAGAAATAGTCTTTATCTATGAAACAACTATCCTTTTTGCCTATATGACTGTGTTTTCCATGTAAACAATGTTTTGTCTCCAAAATGTTGCCTCAGCAAGACTAATGGCAAATTTATAGTACAGTTTACTCTACTAGTTCATATTATATCAGATATTTGACTTCTCATTATGCTTACTATTTTCTGATTCCTTCTCTCCCAAAACATTGATCGTAGATTGCTCAGAAATTGAAATTTAATATCTTACTATTCATTTGATGCAATATGGCTGTATGTATTTTATTTGAAAGCTATTTTTAAATCAAGACATTTGTTTTTCATTGAAGCAATAGTTTCTAGAGAAAAGAGATTTAAGACATCAGGAGCCTTTTGAGTACACTTCTGCTACTATAATTATTATTTTTATTACACCAATATTTGGAGTTATGGCAATCATTTTATTTATTTATTTGTTTATTTAATATTATTATTATTATTATTATTATTATTATAATTATTATTATTATTAGTAGTAGTAGTAGTAATAGTAGTAGTCATCGTCCATTTTGTGAATACTTATAACAAGTTTACATTAACCTTTAGAGAATAAAGTAAAAGAAAAATCTGAAATTTTAATTCTATTGGATACATGTTGTACATCAGTTGTAACAGAACATAAACAAAAAGTTAATGGAACATTTTACAGAAAAGGCCAAGTGCAAGTGTATTCAGTTCTGCAACATATTTATTTTAGGTTTCCATTAATTTTTCATTTATTTTCAAATTTTAGGGTATATTTTTAAATTTTGAAAGCTTAACAAAATTTCCAAATTGAGATTTAGAACATTTGGTGCATTAATTAAAAAAAAAAAAAAATGAATATCTTGGTTGAATAACAAATTGATCTTCATTCGCCTTATTTTTTTACTCATACACTCAAGAATTCTCTCTTGTCTCTTTCTATTTCTTGGTTATTCAGAAATGTTTTCAATACAAAGAATGTTGCTTTTCTTTCCAATTCATAGCTGCCATATGCTTTTTCTTTCACTTTATTTATATCATTTCTAAAGTTGATATTTTTATTTAGATGTTCATGTATTTTGAGATGCATCATTTGCATTATCATTATGATAATGTTAAAACGATATTTAAGTTACCAAAATCGAAGCAACTTTTTGAGAATATAAATTAAATGAACTATTGATATGTAGTTTTGAGAAGTTTTGGGATCAGATATCTTCAAATGTATGCAGAAATAAAATTATTACTATTGTATGATGATGCTTATAATGCTTTGTCCATAAAAATATATATAATTATTATATCCTATAGATATTGCTTTTATTTGTGTATTAAGGTCAATGTTACACTTTTATATTTTGATATATTGAAAATAACCCAAATTTCATATTGAAATCATATCGCCTTCAAATTTACTTTGGGAAAGTCTACAGCAAAATATTACCAAACAGAAATGGTTGGAATTCTACTGTTATCTGAAAGGAAGATGAAGTAATTGGAGTGAAAATATTTGTAGAGAAATATAACATTTTGTCTGTAAAAAAGAAAAAAAAAAAAAAAGAAAAAAGGTAAAAAAATCTTAGTTGTGTTAAAAAATATAATTTCTGAGATTTTAGAAGAATTTGACTTTGATGATTAATTTTATCTGAAGAGAATTTTTAGTCCAAGAAAAAATTATAGAAGTTAATGTAAGTATACAACTGACTTCACTTGACATACAAAATTTTAGATTAAAATTAATTGGGGGAGTTTTTCAAGTGTGCATATATATTAATGATTCATGCTTCATATGGTGATATATGTAAGCATGTATAAATTGTGGTGAATATATCTATTTGATAAGGAAAAATATGTGGAATTATTTGTTAATATCTATATGTTTGAATAAATGTACACATGCTTGCATTTCATAAGCTTATGAATGGATGCATATAAAGAGAAATATCAGATCAATGCAAAACTTTCCAGTGCCATCTTTTTGTAAAATGTTAGAAATATCTTTGAACTTTAATCAGTTCTTTATTGCTTGTATTATTCAAGCAATAATTCCTGTAAAAGCCTTATGAAAAATTCTAAAATTCTATGAAAATGGATTCCTCTTATAGAAAGGAACATTGGTCTTTTTACAATGGTGTTCAGTTTGTTACAAGGCCATTTGAGGTAGGGTTTACAGAGTAAGAGGTACAGTTTATGTGGACATGTGGGGAAGATAATGTTTAACCCAAGACTTGAACAGGCTAAGATTGTAGTAATTGAGGAATCATCCCCTTGGGAGTTGGATTCACAAAGCAGTGGTTTGTGAGAAGATGCTACTTGGGTAGACCTTACATGAGGGTGGTTTGTTACTATGTGCATAGCATGGCAGGTCTTAACTGTGAAGGTTAGAATTGGTCCGATGGAACTAAGGAATTAACACTTTTCATGGTGACAGAGCAGAGAGATTTGTGATGTTTCATCTTTGAGAAAGAGGTTGTCAGGTGGAAAATAATTTGTCAACCACAAGGATGCAGAGGCGTTTTGGGACTGTGTTGAGAATGGGTAGCTCCTGCCCATGTATGACAACAGTACTTCATTTTTTTACCTGGTCTGGCACTTGTAAAGGAAGTGGATAGCAGGAGGAGTGAGGTGCAGGAAGAGGCAGTTACTTACTACAGTAGTACAGGAACCTAACAATTTTTCCAGCATCATTAGAAATGGATTGTGTGTACAAGCTCCACTTGAGGTCTGGATTGAGTTTAAAACCCAATAGGCACTCAAGGCACAGTGCCCCTCCATCAGAGAATATCTGTTCATTGTGAATGGTAATAGTTCTGGATCAGATCAGAGATAATGCATTTGCAACTAGTTTGGTTTTTGAGGCACTGAATGTAATCAGCCAGTTATTCCCCCACTTAGATGTTAGATCTTCATCAGATGAGTGATCAGCTGCCAATCTCTGGTCATCAAGAGACGTGTCAATATACCATTGTATCATCGGCACAGATATTTTAAAATGATTGGAATATACCTTTAGACAGATCATTTATGTAAAGTAGAAAGTGGTCTGGTCCAGTAAATAGCCCCCCCTCCTGCTGCATTGATTGCTTTGGCTTAGAAGGACTGGCCATTAATAACTATCTTCAGGGGCCTACCTGTTAGGAAGGACATTATAAATGAGAAAACTCTTCCAGTGATTCCATAGCTAGAGATTTTGTGCAGCAATTCTTTATGCCACAGGACTTTGGAATATCTAATGTCATAGACTTGAGATGTATGTGTTATCTAGTGCCTCACTGATTCTGTGAGTAATGGTATTCATATCCACAGTGGATCAGGCTGATTGAAATCTGTACTGCTTGTTGCTCAAGAGGTTGTTCCTATTTAGGTGATCAATAACCTTCTTGTCAATTATAGTCTCAAAAAGTTTGCTAATGACACTGAGAGGGGATGATCTGTGTTTTTGAAAACTGGGCTTACACTTGACACTTGTCTATATCTCTGAGATGAGGTATCATGGTTATTTACATTATTTGGACTGTTGTCCTCATCTTTACTGCCATGTTCACAATGTTTCGGCCATTGTACACTCCAGCCTTCTTCCAGTGATTGGAATTTTGAACCAAACTCTTTATTTCATTCACTGGAGTAGATTGGTCTAGTTCCACATGCTATGCCTCTTCTGGATGTCCCAGTTATTTCCCTTTAACTCAACTCTCTATGTTTTTTGGTTCACCACTGCTGTAGCCTGGTATTGAACCCACACCGCTTTGGTTCTAGTCACTGGATCTAACCAATGTTTTTATCCACTACATCATGTGGAAGAGGCATAGCACATGGAACTAGAACAATTTACCTTGGTGGATGAAATAAAAGGTTTATTTTGAATTTCTAATCACCTGAAGAAGGTTGGAGTGTACAATTTAAATTGTGTTTCTCTTTCTGAAAAAAAATATCATATCCAACATAGCTGTCAATATTTAAACTTCTTCTTTTATGTGATATGTCTCTTTAGGACATGAGTGATTATGGTTCTCCTGCATTTCCTATTATTTGTAGCTCTTAGCAATGTGTGTCCCTTTACTATCTCTCCCAGTCCCTGTTCTGACATCCATTTACGTATGCTCATAAGGGAGCTTACACAGTTTCCCTGTGTTCCTCTTGTCTTCAATATGACTTAGGAGTGTTAAATTCTCCAAGTGGACTTTCCTCATTATGTGTCTCATAAATTTCAAATTTTGTTTTGATTCTCAGTACAAGTATCCTTTTTCCCATTTCCATTTCCCTTAAGATTTTCTTGTTGCTAACATTGTTCTGTGCATGTTATTCTCTGCACTTTGGAGTAATGGATTGCAGCTCAGACTGAGGAATTGGAGAACTTATTACATTCACTTACATCCTAATACCTTTGGGAAAGGTATGAATCTAACTCTTCACCTTTAGCTATGGGTAAATAGCAGGATAGACTGGCTTCTACAGCCTTGGTTGGTAACCAGTTTAGAGGGAAAAACTCTGAATTCAAACCAGCTTAGAGAGGGTTGGTCTCCATCAGGCTATTTTGCATAAGACACACCACTTCTATTGCAGCTGCAGTGCATGAGATGTCTCTTCAACTCTGATAAGTTATGGGACTCACAATCATGATTGTCTGCATCTTTCTATAGAACCACTTTTCTGTTGCCTCATTTCTTTATCTGTGAAGAAATTGTCCAGCATTCATAGTCATATAAAAAGATTAATATTATATAGCAGTTCAACACTGCACTTTTTGTTTCTAATAAAATTTTCTCATTTTTCAATACTTTGTTTCACATTTAAAAGGCATCATTTACTATTCTAGTGTTGCCTTCAGATTCTAGGGGTGACATTTTCCATCATCTGGTTCATCATCATTTTCCAAATACTTAAATTATTTTTGTACTTGCTTCATTTTGACATCTCCAATACATGTCCCACATGACCATACATTCTGTCTTCTTACAATTAATCATTAGTCCTTTCTTCTCGCCTTCCTTTCCTTGTCTAGGATTTTCTGCAGTTTTCTTTCTGTGTCTGCCATCAACATAGTGATATCTGCATATTTTATGTTGTTAAGATGGTGTCTGCCAATAATAAATACTGATAAGATTTCTCTTAGGATTGCCTCACTGTAAAGGTTGAATAAATCTGTCAAAAAGATGCATTCTTGTCTTATGCCCCTTTCTATTTTTGTGTACTTCCTCAATTCATTTTCTATTTCTTTATAGATAGTTTGTTCCCAGTAAATGTTCTAGATTATTTTAATATCAGTCTGAAATAAATCATATTTTTCTCACAGTCCAAATAGATTTTTTGCATCATATCAAATGAGTTACTGTGAAAAATGGTTATTTTCCAGGTTTAGACAACTACAGATTGTGATGTTATTATTGTATAGACTAATGAGAATATGAAAATAAATCTCTCATAAAACATTATTGTTCATTCAAGATAAAACATAATCAATTACTGTCAGCAAGTGGGTGTGTGGCTCTGGGCTTTTCACTGAATGTGGATTCTATATATCAGGATATAAGAGACTCTCTTCATCTTGGTTGAGTGGTTATAAACCTAACTGTTATGCATTTTTTCCCATTTGTGTACATCCTACTTGCAGCTGGATTGTCCATGTGCTTACATGTTGGGGCAGCAAACAGATATTGAGTTATGCATGGATGTGCACCTGGTGGCTAAGAGGTCATCTTTCAAGTCAAATTTCAGATGCACCTTATTTCTCTTAATTTTCAATGAAACACTGAGTTCATACCATTTTTGTAACATGTGGAGAGAGTCATACTAAAAATGAAATACTTTATTATGAAATATTAAAAACTGTAGAAACTGTTACAGGCTGAGCAATTGACATTGGAAAGGAAAAGGACTTTTGTGAGGAAGAAAGTCAATAATTGATGTCATGCAACAAGATCACCAATCTGCACATTGCAAATACAATGCAGCAGACAATCATGGAGTTGCAATATGAAATCCATCCAGATGTGGCACATTCAACAGACTGTGTCTATTTCAGACTATCATTTGTTTCATTCGATCAAACATTCCTTTTCTGGTCAACAATTCAACAATTTGAAGATATTGAAACATTCTTAAAAAATGAATTGAATCAAAACTGGAATCATTTTATTACAATGGAATATATAATTTATCTGAAAGGTTATGTAACGTCATAAGGGAAATTACTTTGATGACTGAATAATGATACTATAAATTTATATAAATAAAAAATTGTATCAATTACTTGTGTAATGGAATCTCTCTAAGCTTCTGTAAATAGAATTGATAATATTTTTCATTTTTTTTCATTTTTCTTTTACGTAAAAATAATATAAAAATCAAAGCAAAGTTAATTTTTGTTTTATGAATTCTACAATTTCCATTCTTTTACTTTTTTCTCTCTTTATATTATTTTTAGATATATTTTTATGTATTGATGACTTTTATATATACATTTTATATATATATATATAAAAGAAATTATATATGTATGTAAAAGAAATTGTGAGGGAATGTGTGTGTATATATATATATATATATATATATATATATATATATATATATATGTAAATATTGATATGTGCTTGTTATTTATTTTATTGATGCATATATTAGGAATTATTTAATATCTGGTCATGTCTCTGAGTTCAGATGTTACAGAACAAAGCTTTAGTCAAATTTTAAGATATTTTACTATAAATGTGAGATTTGTCAAAATCAAAATCACTCTTTTTATTTATTTTTAAAATTTTCTTCAGAATCTGATTAAATCAATATTTTAAATCACTTTTTAGTTTGGATAAATATTAGATGTATACTTTTAAATTAGGATTTTTCTGTATGTAAAGCTATGACAAAAAGGGGTTGTAAAGGAACAAGAAATACTTAGAGCAACAGAAGACAACAAGTTGTAGAGAAGCCATAATCATGCAAGTTTTAAGGGAGAGAATATCATAGAAAGACAGAGACAGAAAGCTATACAATAATTTGATATTTTGATCAAATATCAATTTGCTTTTATCAGCTTTTCAAGTTTCAAGATATATAAATACAATTTATATATACCTGACTTGTGTGTGTGTGTGTGGAGAGAGGATACAATATTTGGTATTAATTTTATCAGAGGTAAAGTATACAAGTATAGTGAAGCAGTATCATTGTGTATCTGTATTTAAGTTTTATTTTATACCAATTGACATGGTGCAAGATGCAACTCTTAGTACACCTATGTACATTCACTTTACTGTTGTCCCCATTTTAATTTTACATACCTGCTCTCAAAAGAGACATGCTTATGTAATAAATTTCACTGGAAAATTACACCATTTAAATATTTGGTCCTTTGAAAATAAACACTAAAATAAAACTAAATCAGAGAGTCATTGATCTTGTTTTATGGAAATTAAATAGCTTCAATAACTGAAGAATACAATTAACAAGAATTTCAAATCAATAATGAACTCAACATTTTAATAAGTAGTATTCTCTTTTCTTACTTGTTTACCTAGATACATATACATATATTTAAACATATGGGTGTAAGAAAGGATTGAAATGCATATTTGCTGGCACTGTTTGCTTTCATATTCTAATTTATGTGTGTGTACTGGGTGTAACAGCAATATTGTCCAATTGTTAGATTAAGCTTTGGACCATTGTATCTTAAAAATGATTAAAGATATCTTATTGGAATTCTCCGAGGTTTTTATATCACTATTTTAGCAATAAGAATGTATAATTATTCTCCAAGCTTAGCAGAAGTATCATGATGAAATTGTTCATAAACGAAAATGCTCTTTGGACTGCCATAGCTGAACCTTCTCTCTCATGTGCCAAATGTCTTATGAATTGTGTTGGATCTTTTCTAATTGATCACTTTAGCTCTAAGTTGAAAAAATGATCCCTCTTCCGGTTGAGACCTCCTGATCCAGTTTTTCTCTCACCTATTCCTTCTTTTTTAAACTTATTTACCATTCTCTTGATGGTTCTTGAATGGGCTTTGAAGTTGAAAGCCAGTGTATGAATGTTCGTATCATTACTGATTTTTTTCCTCTCACCATTGCTCAGTTATGAAGACAAAACAGTGTTAATCTACTCTCTTTTTAGTCAAAGCATTTTTCAGTGATTCTTACAAAAAATGGTGTCAAGATGGTTAAACATCTTGTCTGAAAACCTGGAAAAAAGAAACTCGTTTACTTTTGTGTGTTTTTTTTAGACATTGAACATTTTGTGGGATGGATAATTATGCTTTACATGATTTGGACAATTTTGCTTTTACACCTGTTATATATGTACAGTGGGAGGAAACAAATATTCATACACATACAAATTTTTTATTTATTGTATTTCCAACTAATGAATAAACAGTCTTTTCATATAATTAACTGTACACAGATGCATAATAACTAAATATGCATAAAAAAACAGAAAAAATTTGATTTAATAGAAATAAATCCCATTTATCCATTTTAATGGGTGAAAAAAGTATTCATACAAATCAAATTTCATATTTTAAAACTTTTAAATTGCTTTAATACTCTAGATTATTCAAGTGAAATATTCTTGAATGATTCAATAATGTTATCAGTAGTTATTTTTAGCCCCAAAAATACAAACAGAACATTCTGTAATTGATATTTGTGCAAGAAGGTTTTCATCATGATAAGAGGTAAAGTATTGACAAATTTGCAAAACAAACTTGTTAAGCTCTGGAAAGAAGGTAAAAGTTACAGGAAAATCTCAGACAAACTGAATATTCTTTTGAAAACCAAACAAGAACAGGTGCTCCATGGAAGATTTCTTCATGATCTTTGAGGAAATTAAGGTGTTAGATAAAACAAAATCCAATGGTTACTCATCAAGAGTTGCAAGATGATTTGCTTTCATCAGGAATCTGTGTTACTAAATGGACAATAAGCAATGAAATTCATAGGAACAATCTAAATGCAAGCGCCCCTTCAAAAACACCACTGCTATTGAAAAGACACAGAGATACCCGGTTGGAATTTGTTTGCGAATATAAGGATAAGGAAAAATTGTATTGGGAAAGAGTTTTATGGAAGACAAAACCAAAATTGAATTGTTTGGACATAAGTCTAGAAATCATGAATGGAGGAAAGATGATGATACCTTCAAACAAAAGAATTCACTTCCAGCTGTGAAATTTGGTGGTGGCAGCATCATGGTTTGGGGATGTTTTTCTGCAAAAGGTACTGGCAACATATCAGTAAAAGATGGTAGAATGAATGCCACAGCATATCAAAATATTTTGGAAGCAAATTTAATGATTTTGGTTGAAAATCCTGAACTTCCTCCTGGTTAGATCTTCCAAAAAGATAATGATCCTAAGCACACGGCAAAATCTACGAAGAAATCGCTTGCTGAAAATAATGTAAATATCCTGCAATGGCAAAGTCAATCCCCAGAATTAAACCCAATCAAGAATCTGTGGCATTATTTGAAAATTCAAATCCAATAGAGAGCTCCAACAAACATTCTGGATCTGAGGACCATATTCAAAGAAGAATGGAACAAAATACCAACTAAAATTTACAAATCATTAACTGAGAACTACAAGAAGAAGTTGGTTGCTGTAGAAGTGAATAATGGCTATTCTGCAAAGTATTAAATGCAGATTATGTATTCTTTTTTTGTATTGTACAAATACTTTTTTCACCCATTAAAGTGGATAAATATGATTTATTTCTATTAAGTCATTTTTTTTTTCGATTTTCTATGCATATTTAGTTGTTATGCATCTGTGTACAGTTGATTATATGAAAAGTATGTTTATTCATTAGTTTGAAATACAATAAATTAAAAATTTGTATGTGTATGAATATTTGTTTCCTCCCACTGTATATATAAAAACTATCATTTGCCTATATTCATACTTACACAGATATGTGTATTTAGGAATATTTATATTTTTTCATATACATAGATGATACATAGATGTTTTTTTACATATGTGATCTCATATATATGTAGATATATAGAGAGATAATTGAATATATATATATATATATATATATATATATATATATATATATATATTCATCAATATATTTACATGATCATGCTGATATAGGTATATTTCCTACCCATAAGTCTTTTTGTATATATTATAAGAATATAGCTGATATTGAGATTCATATTTTGTCTTATTGTTTTACCAGGCAAAGGGGAGAGAGAAAGAGATTCATTTAATTATACCAACCTTGTAATTTATTTTTTTCTTTTTGCCTCAAGAAATGTAAAATATCAAATTAATTGCATTCCATAGATTTTTGTAAAATGATGCATACTCAGGAATTTCTTATCAATACTTGTTGTTGAATAAGCAGATCTTACACCTGTACTTTATACAAAAGCAAAACCCGTAAATGGTTTTTCTTTTGAGTAGAAAACTCAGAAGATGATAAATTGGCCAAGATGACAAATATAGGAGCAAAATTATTTCCTCATATTTATTTTCATTGAAAGATTCTGTACATTTCTAGAAATGTGTGTTGAGCTTTTATTCTATCAAGATTTCTTGACAGACAGTATTTGACCAAAATCTTATTAGAGGCATTCTTCAAGTTAAATAGTTTCAGGAAGATTTTTAAAGGCAGGAATTTATTGGACTTAAATCATAATTTAAGAAGACAATAGACATGAAGGCAAAAATTAAATCCTAATTAAAAAGTAATTGTATATTAATATTTCGTGCTTCTTCTAATAAAAGTGGTAAATTAAAATTCATATATCAAATCAGATTGCTTTAAAAAATAGCAAAAAAAAAAAATCCTTTTAATCTCTATTTATCTACATGAATGAATATTTTTTATTCTTTTATCATCAGAAGAAACAATTCTGATATAATTTTTATATTTTATTGGTATTATCATTCTTTTTTCTTTTTCTTTAATTATGTCATTTTAGGTTTAGTGAAATTATGAACGAAAATTAAAGATATTCCAACCAATAAATTTGCAGATTAATTTTGTGATTCATGTAAGAAATTAAATATTGATTATTTAACATAATATCACGCAACAAATGTTATACATATGCAGACAAAACTATATTATAAAGATGAATGTTATTTTGAATGTTATTAACTGAAATAATTTTTCCTCTAAGAAAAGATAATTTTCCAATAATAATATTTGTCAAAAAAATTTTAAAATGTTGAAAAATGTCTTAAAATGTGTTGGATTTTATATTTTCTTTAATAAAACCAAGGCATGAATGGATTATAAAAAAACATCAGTAAATTCAGGTTAAGTAGAATAATTATTTACGTTATTTACATATGGCCTATTGTCCTCATCTTTGCTGTTATCACAATATTTTGGCTATTGCACCTTCTGGCCTTCTTTAAGGAATTTTGAACCTAGTAGATTAAAGTATTGGTTTATGAATTTAGTGGCATAGTAATTGTAAATTTAACCCTTAGACTGAATAATACAGCAGAATCAGAAAGCAAGCAATAAGTGGGCAGTACTAAAAAGAGAAAAAAGACAATTGATCTACCCTTGTAGATTAAATAAAGTGATTAGTTTAGTTTGAAGTCTCCTGAAGGTTACCCTGATTGACAGACACCTGAAGAAGGCTGGTTGGTACAAGGGCTCAAAGGTTGTGATAATAACATCAAAAATGAGAACAATAATCTGAATGTAAATAATGATCTTCATCCCCAAAACTCATACAGAAATTAAGTCAATTCATTGACTTTCACAGTATTCCTTTGAGTAGAGGATAATCAACTGAACCCCCAAATTTTTCTCACTTTAAAACTATAATTCAGGTTAGAAAGAATTTATTTCGCTTAACTGTGTGCTCCTATGATGAAATGAGTGGTGACCCCTTGCTTGAGGTATGTAGAGTTTCAAGGAAATCTGACAGTGATCAATGAACAACATTAATGGTATACTTGGATTTATAGTATGTAGGATAAAATTTTAGAAAAAGTTTTATTGCACTTAATAATTATGAGAATGTGGAAAAATAATTAAGAAAATAAATTAGTTTTGAGAAAATTGGTGGATTAAGAGGTTCTTAAAGAACTGAACTTGAATATTAACTGGTAATTTAGTGTAACTTTTGTACTCACACAATACATTCACTAAGATAAAATGTATAACAAACAATACATTGATTCCTCATCTGAAATAAAACTAAAATAATATTCAAAAAACTTGAGATTGTCTACATAATGCTATATGCATCAGATTAGTGTGTTTTTTTAGGCAGACTAATTTTAGAAAAAGCTCTTTTTGAAAACTTAGTCAACCAATCAATGGGCCATATAGTTTTTTTTTATATGAAGACATATTCACTAGTAGTTTCTTAAGAAGAGTAGTTTTTATGTATTTAGTTATCAGAATTTGGTCAAGTGGCAGACTGTCTATATGCTTATCAGAACAAGGAAGACTCACATAGAAAATTAATGATCAAATCATATCACTATATCATTGTGATAATGAAGTAGGCTGAGTTTCATATATACAAATGTTTGGTTTCTGAGTTCCACAGAGGCCAGCAGACAAATGAAAGATGCAGGCGAACCAGAGTTAGTAGCTGTGGATGCACAGATCACCACCCTAACACTGTCAAGAATTAGAACTGAAGAAAGGGATCACTAGTTTGAATCACCTTTGTAACCAATAGGTAAAATAAACTAAGTATTGTTAAAAACTTGTTAAGGTATTCCCGTTTTTTCATCATTATTCCAAGGTTTCAGTCAATCTTGGGAATTGATCAACATTCACTTTTTTATGACATGCAGCTTGTTCAGTCCTAGAAGATGCTAGAATTAATATTGAAAGAAACAACCCTCTATCTTCTCAAACATGCAATTTCATTGAAACCTATGTCTTACAATTTAAAAGGATGTCAAGAATTTTAAGCCATTATTATGTGAACGATATAACAGAACTCAGAAATGTCATTGAATGAATAAAAATTAGAGAAAATCATAATTTTGAATGTGAAATTTGTAATAAAGGAAAATATGATGAAGCACAGAAAGAAAAAAAAACAATAGATAAACATGCAAATTGAGTATTGTACCTAGTGCATTGCAATTGAACTTGTTCAATAGATCTTGTTGTTAAATACGATTTTCTGTATGCACTTTGTTTTGTGGACAGTTATTCAGGTTTGATCAAGATTTATTTCTTAAGACAAAACCGTGATATTCTACAAACCAACAGTAAATATTTGGCTGATATTACACAGTATGGATTGGTAAACTTATCTGAAGTGATTACAATACAGAATTTACATGTAAAGTGTTTAATCATTTCTTATAAATTGTAAACATACAATGCCTTTCTGCAGCTTTTCACTGATTGGATATTTTTTTATTAGCATCACCCCAAGCAAAGCAGTAATGCCAGTAACACACAAGGTGTTACAGGGTGTGGAAGAAATAGGAACAGAAACAATAATGATGATCAGAAAGAGAAGAGTATAATAAGGTGGACAGTAGATAGCAATTGACATTGCATTTCTATTCTTGCTTGTGTCAGTTTGCACAAGGATATGAAAGATAAAAATAAGTACAATAGATTAAAAAACTTAAATTAAAAACACTCAGCTGTTTATATCAGTGATTCTCTTGCATGATCTTCAGGGTAGGTAGGTGACAATTGCCATGTCAATCTTGCAAATTAGTATTTCTCTTCAACCAACAAGAACTCTAACTTCTACCACCCCTCTGTCCGTCTCTGTATTACAATGTAATGGCTTTGAAACTATCTATCAATAGACAGTATGCATCTGGTAGCAAGCAGCTTAGAGCTATTTCAGTTCTCTTTACATAAGCCTGCAAATGGAAATCTCCAACATCCAGGCAAGTGTTACTTGACTCCAAAAGTTTTCATTTATTTATTCCCTTCTGATCAGGTTGGTGGCTGCCCTGAAAACACCACCATGCAAATTCCACTGTTGGTCATAAAACCACAAACAGTTAAGAATGAGGTAAAATCATTTACTCTTTTGGGTGGGTTTCCTGATCACAGCTCTAGTGTCCCAAAATTACCATATTAAACATGAAAAATCTGTTCCTCATTTGCAACACCAAAATGGTGCTGTGGAAAAAGTTTGTTAATCTTCCTTTGAAATTGCAATGCATTTATTATTAAGGTTTAGATTACTGAAAATGCTGCGGATGACTGCTGTTATGATGGCTATGTATATCTGAAGCATGTGTTGTAATTCTCAAATTGGAAAAAACAGCATTTAACCTGTTCATTGGTACTAAGTGAAATATTAGTAGTATGCATATTTTTCAGATAATTTGTTATGCTTATGTGCAAAATAAAAAGAAGATTGATTCCAGAAATGAAAAGCAATTTTTATGAACTACAACAAAGGCAATCTTACATAACTTGGTGATGACTTAAGAAATCAATGATGACTACATTTTATATAAAGTTTTATATAATTTATATATTTATACATCATATTTACATATTTAGATATAACTGTACAAGTATAGTGTTTAAAAATATTTTGCTTACCTTCTTAACTCTCTCTCTCTATATATATATATATATATCAATAATATAATAATTTCTATTACATAATTATATAAAATGTTTGATAATTTTATATATTTTATTCAAATACTAGAGTAACATGTCTTCTCTTGTGAATTTTTTCTCATTCTGCAAAGTGAAAAGATCCAGATGTTTGTGAAAGTTAAGATGTAATTTCTGTAAACTTCTTATCTTGTAATAAGCCTGTCTATTTTTTCCTAAAGCAGTCATTAATTTCTTTGATATATAAATAATGTGAAAATGAATTGTTAACCAGCCTTTTCTTTTTCTCTTGATACTCAGTTCTCAATACATATAAAAAAATGAAGATTTAATTAATGGTATTTGTATTGCTGGTATTAAGCAATCAATGGTTGTCTTAAGATAGTTTGGTCCTATGACCTTTTTTTGACAAAAGGTCATTTATAATTAGCTTATAGCATTTGCTTGAGTGAACTGCTTGTTAGTTAAAAAAGTAAACTAAAATAATTGCATTTCTACGTGGTTCTAGCATCATGAGACAGCAAAATGTTGCTAGGATGGTGATAAGCCAGTTCACATTTATAGAATCTTTTCACGTTGTATTTATCCTGTTTTTTCTTTTTAAAATAAACAATATGTCATAATTTTAGATATTATTTTTAGATTAAAATGAATTAGAAAACAATTTAAAAACAGACGAATAGAGTTATAAACTGCACAATGTTTCCTTCCCTTAAGGAAGTGTTTAAGTTTACTTATAGTTTTGTTATTCAGCTATGATTTTCTCTTTTATTTTTGTCTCAGTGAGCATTTGTCTCTCTCTCACACACATACATCCATATACCTACTTTAATAGTCGTTTGAATTACAATTCTGTCAGAAACAAGCAAGTACAAATCCAAGTTTATCACATTCTGAATGTTTTAAATACTTCTACACTCTATCTTTCCTTAGATTCATTTAAGCCATGAAAATTACCTTGGATTCCTTTGCAGAGGCAGTCATCATCTCTGAACATTTCCTCTTTACTCTCTCCCACCCGCTTACTATACTTATTTACTCTTTTTCCAAGTCACTGTATTTATTTACCTCCACCAACTGTATTTATTTCTTCTTTTTCTCTTCCACTGTATTTATATACTCTTTTTCCCTACCACTGTATTTATATACTGTTCTTTTCTCACTTTGCCTACTTACCTTACCTGAACTTGCCCACTGATACAATATGCTTAATAATTATGTAAAATGGATATTCAATTTAACAATTAAGCTCATTGTTCGATGGTGTAAACATATCCTATGTTAGTGAAGATTTCTTCATTAGAAATTATTATTTGAGATGTTAGTGATTATGCTCGGTTAGATGATAGCAAAATATTTATTTACTTCAACATTTTACTATAATATAAGGAGTGCTCTTTTGGGAATACCAAAAATATGTTTTTCTTTTCAAGACTTGTGAAAGAAACAAATATTAGTTTCACTCATTTTAATTGTCTTCAGTTTAAAATTTTCTCAGTGCTCTACATAATAGAAAGTATTTTATCAAATAAAATATAAAGTTTTGCACTGTATCTGATTAAAAGAAAGAATATATTTTCACTGTGGTTGAACTCACACTAAAAGTTTTTTATGCAGAAACAGAATTCTGTGAAAATATGTTTTTATTTGATTACTGAAAATATAGGTTTTTATTTGATTACAAAACTATATTTGGGAAATAACAAAAGAAATTATTTGTGAATATACTTTTGGGTGGACATACTCTTTAAACATTTTAAACAGGCTAAAAATAATTTTAGTTTATTAAACCTATATTATCATGAGGTGATATTTTTCCAAACATGAAAGTTGCTATGACAGCCATTTCTTAAAATAACTGTTCAATGTAGAACAGTTTAAAATAATCATCTGCTTATGCAGGTGTGATTTCCTGAAGAAATTTGACTTTGACTGCTTTAAGAAATAGGATTTAACATATTTAGATAATGCAAAAGTTTCATCATTTTTTTGACAAAATCTTTTATTTTTAAAAATTCATAGCATCATGATTCAGTTATCAAATAACTTCCAGAGCTTTCTATAATATTGTGCTCCCATTTCAGGCAAATTGTGTATCTGTGTATTTCATCATAGAAGAATAATTCTGGTTTTGTGTCATTGAATTTGAGGGATAATTATTCAAATTTTCAAATGTTTTATAACTAATCACCAGATTAAAGTGTATCACATGGAATGAAACAAGAGATAGACTGATGGAGACTTAGTCTGGAGAATATGCTGCATATGGCTGAATATTCCATCTTAGTTCCATATTAGTTGCATTCCAGTTGCAATGCAATGATGAGCATTACCATACAGCAAAATTATCAGTTAATTCCCTTTTCTCTCTTTCAATATGTTGTTCAAACAAACCAGTTGATCACTGTAGCATTTTGCAGTAACAATCAGTTTTTATATTGAATTACATCAAACACACAGAAAAGTTTTTTCTCTTGATTCTTTTCTGATGTTAAAGGCCATCCTGGATCTAGACTGAATTTCTTTAATTTTTGGATTATTATAAAAACTCCATTTCTCATTGCCAGTAATTATCTTGTCCAGAATTTACTTTCTTATATGTCGACCAACAAGCATTTTAAGGCTGACTAATGTTCTTTTTCATAAGTTTATCTGAAACCCAGATTTCTAGTTTCAGATTTTTTTCCTAAGAATTTTAAATGATGTTCAGAAGCAATAAAGATCTCAATAAGCTTGAAAGATATATCATGCAAGAGCATAGAGAATTAATAAATAATTTTAATGTTTTCTAATAAGAGAATTATCAGACATTGATGTGTGACTACTACTTTAGTTTTGATATATTTACTTGAATTTTCGTTACATTTAAATTCTTGTAAAGAATCAGACTGCAATGATTTGACTATATATTTTCATTCAATGAAAGAATGTTGGACACTATTGGAAGCACTGATTAGATTGAATATAGATAAATAAGTTGAAAAATAATACAAAAGAAAAGTCATTATATAATATCACAAATTATTGGAGAAATACAATTAAGCATGTAATAAAAGAATGCTGATAAAAGTTGCATTGTGAATTAATTTGAAAATGATAGTGAAAAATGAATTGAAGACTAAATTGTTTGAAGATTTTAATTTGAATTCTTTGTTATTCTTTTCTTTTGGGACAGTTTCTGTCAGTCCATTAACTGGTAACCTACCAATGGATTTAAAGGAGGTAAAAAATAATCTGAATAAACTATCATCTGAGGTAAGTTGTTTGGAAAATAAACATTAATACAAATTTTTGTTAGTTTTTTTAATTTTAAATACTATTACAAAAAGGTTTTTCTGATTTTAAAATATTTTAATTCTTAAGTTGTTTTTCTATTTTAGAATATATAACAGTATTGATCCAAATATAACTTAATATTGAAAATTGAAGCGTACAAACAAATTTCACTAAGGTTCGTAACAAGTTCACATATATTTTTAATATCAGGAAGCTACTGTAGTTTCTTCAGGATTTATTTAAGAAAACTGAAGGCTCATTTCATACAAGTTTTGCTCTTTATTATAATTTTGATTAGAAAATTTTAGATACTTCATGGTGTATAAGAAAAATATTTGAAATGTTAAAGATGAAATATTTTTGGCCACAGATTTTAACCTTCCCACACATACATAGCTTCACTATTTGCATTTTTGTGTTCGTGTGTGCATGATTTTTTCTTCTAGTTAAAAGAGGCATACTTTACCTGGTGAACTGCCAGTCGAATAAATAGAAGTCGGAAGAGAAAAGTGATCAGAATTTAATCCCAGAAAGTGTTCACAATTTGATTTTGAAATAAAATGAGCAAATAAATAATTAGGAAAGAGTTTTTTTTAAAAGATGTTATTTTTACTCTTCAATCACACAAGAAATTCTTGATATCACATGTTCAGAAGATACTGACAGGTATTATACATTACCTAGAATGAACTATGCTACACATGAATATTTAATTCTAAGTAGAGGTTTACATACACATATTCTGCAAAATAGATATTTTATTAGAATTTTTTTCAACAGAACTGTTTTATTAAAAAAAACTTGTGAAGATTTAATATCTAATTTATTCTCATTTTTTGTTTCATTTAGGTCTATACACTAAAAATATATTTTATATTTTTGTAATTTAAACCAACCATAAAAAAAGATTAAAAATTCCTATCTGTTAACAACAGTTAAAATTCTTCAATAAGTGCTCCATACATGTGGCCTTGTCCCAAACTAAGCTAAGTTTAGTAAATAACAACTACAGTTATTTTCATTTTATTTATCATTAGTAGATTTACCATAATCTCCAAGCCTCAAACTGAGACAGTTTTTAATTTCTATTATAGGTTTAGTGTTCTTGAACTAACATCCCTTAAGCTTCAGGGCCTACACAACAGAATAAGTAGTGATAGCTTATGATAGTAGGGACACTACTCATAAAATGTGAGGTAGTCCTCACCAAACTGAGATCTATGGTAAGTCTAATTATTAGTATATTTTATGTTAGTATCAATGAGTAGAAACCTAGTGAAAATGATCCTTATCTAAGTATAATATTTAATAGGTGCACACATATATATTTATATATGTATGTATGTATATGTTAGTGTCAGCTACCTCTTTTGCAAGGCAGTGCAGAAAAGATTTTGCAATGACTCACTTCCCAAAATTTTACCAAACAACAGAATATAGTTTTGGAATTGCTTTTTAGTCAAGCTGAGATCTTTTCATCAGCATCTTCCATATTATATATAAAATTAATTAGCACATAAATTAATTACATCAAACTTAGTATAAAGATAATGAAACATATCTGTCAATTGCTGCAACCTCCTAGCGACAGCTATGACCAGACTTTCACTACAGTTCCTGACTTGTGACTTCATTCTAGCACAAGCATTAACAGTTTCCAAACAGTTCATTTCAATTTCATTCAGTTTTACTTAAAAGGCTTGGGTCAACCCATGATATTGTTTTCAGGCATTTCCTTATGGGGCTGCATGCTGGAATCATCTCCCTATCTTTCTCTCTCTCATATATATATATATATATATATATATATATATATATATATATATATATATATATATATATATTTAGTTGCATCAAAAAGGTTGTAGTCCTGTGATGAAACAGCTTTTATTTTATACAACAAATATTTATTTTTTATATGAACTTCTTTCTTTCCTTGTAAATTCACTTAATTCAGTGATGTAAATATTATACATGAAAAAATTCAACAGTTAGGCTATGGACTTACTGATTCACCCTGACACACACACACACACACACAATTGTGTGTACGTGTGTGTGCGATATCACTTCCTTTCAACAAACCTAGAAAATTATTTAATGATATCACTTCTTTTTCAACAAATACAGAAAATTATTTAATGATGCACCTTTTTATTGTTTGCCAATGTGACTATCAGAAATGGCAAACATTGCTTTTATTGTATGCAAGACAGTTTTTATAATGCATATTTTCTTTCCAATTCTTTGCATCCTTCATATGGAAATAATTTTGGGAAAAAAACTATAAAATATGACTAAATATTTTAATTGTTTTTGCCAGTTTGTTTATTTAACCCATCTCTTTTGGTCTTGAAATTTCCTGATTGATTGCAACCATTTTATGCTTGAATTTTCTCCCAATTAATTGTGGCAACTTGGCTTCCCTTTTGCTAAGACTTTAATTGATCCCTTTATGTTTAATTTAGCATCTCTTTATTCATTGACTGACATTCTCACTCCTTATCTTTCTTGAACCACAACCACTACTCTTCTCCCAACTGACTTTGTACTGTGTCCTCTCTGCCTGCACACACGCACACACATTCTCAGTATCATTCACACCTTCATCACTGCTCATTACTCTCCTCTCTCTGATGTAGTTTTTATTCTCTTTTTTTCTGAAGTGATTTATCTTCTCCCCCACCTGATTACATCTGCTTCCTTTTTTCTTTTTTTTTTTTTTAAATAAAATTATATGAAGTAGCTATCTGTTACTCTCACTAATTCTTGTGCAGTCATCTACAAACTATTTTCCTCCCTCCCTTCTTCTTTATCTTTACCTCTTCTACTTCTGTGATACTCTCCCTAGTTTTCCTTGATCATTCTGTTATTTCCAAGTTATCCTTTTGTCTCTTCTGCTGCTACCATCTCAACAAAATCCAACTACACCTGGCATTCACACCATCACTTTTACATGAAACCCTTGATTCCTTACAATTCCCATTCTAGATATTACTGCACTTGATAATGTCAACATCCACTTTCTTACTCTCCTCTCTCCCCTACTCTCTCTTATTCATATACTCCCTTGCCCTATTCTGCATTCTTACTTAAAATATCTTCATTTCTAACCTTATGCCTATTCTCTCTTGTGTAATTACATTTCCACACTCTTTTATCATTTTGAGCCTAACCATTTTTCTGTTTCTCTTCTTAACACTCACTCATGCATTTTGACTTTTTTCTAAGCCCTTTCATTCCTTGACAGAGAGTGAGAGAGCAAGCTCTCTTTTAACTCTATCAGTGTTCTTCTGAACCACTTTATAATCAATCTTTGTCACTAATTTTTATTTTCCCAATTTATTTTTATTTTGTATTTTTGCTGAATGCTATTTCTTTTCTTGAATTGGATATGATATTAAATTAAATAAAGAAGTGATGTTTAAAGAACTTACAAAATGACTTAAAACTGTAATAATGTCTCACCCAAATTCTCACCAAAGGTTTAAAAAGGATCCAAAATATCAAAATTTGTCATTCATAAAATCCTTAAAATCTATTCTTGATTTCTCAGGTTTCCTTGAAGATTTTATGACACAATTTATACATTCAGAAAATTTCATTAAAATGGTAGTACTATCATGAGTAAAGGAAAAATCAGATTTTACTGCTAGAAGTATATCAACACACACACACATATATAAGAAAGCGTTATGGAGTTTTGATGACTTAGTACTGTTATCCTATGCTGTATTAGATTGTACTATTGACATTTTGATATCACTGAATTACATTAGAAATGATATTTGGTATCTTGGTATTTTTTCTAAATAAGGTATGCAGTTATAAACACACACACAGACACATGCAACTGTGTGTGTGTGTATACTTAAGGGGGATGTTGAAATGTTATCTGTTCAACCCAGAATGGATTCAAGAAGAAATTCTGATGTTTGATCAGATTTTGTAAAGTGGATTGGACTATGAACTTTTCAGCATCCTTTTGCATGTGTGTTTGTGTGTGTGTTCAGGGCTAGATGTTTGATAAATCTATTGAACTTATTATCAAATCCCGTGTTTTTACTGTTAATTCTAACTTTCAAATTCTTAACCGTGTTAAGATAACAAACATGCTAGTCATGTTAGAAATGTTACAAGATTTACATTTAAATTTAGTTAATTTCTTTTTTACACACTCACACACACAAGTATAATTTTATGATTGCAAATTTCTAAGTATTGTATAATTCATAATATACACACATATTGATTATTTATTTTTTTATTTATAAATTACTTGATTAATTATAGAGCCAATATATATTTTACCAAAGGTATTTTTACATTAAATTGTGACTATATTTATTGTCTATAACAAAAACTATTAAAAATAATATTATTAAAGAATATTTCTTGTAATATAAATATGCTGGTTATTTACTTTATATTTCATTTTGTTTTTGATTTAATTTTAATTATGTAATTATGTTACATATATATATATGTGTGTGTGTGTAGGGGGATAACAATATATAAATTTTTCTATATCAAGAACAATTTGGAGGAAAGATGTATGACAAAGTGGAAAAAAGTTTCTGTGTAATGCATTTCATCTTTTTCCTGATCAACACGGAGTGGCGACAGTCTGTTTCATGCTTGAACAATAATCTTCGGCTCATGTGTGCTGTGTTTTGGCTTGACTATTTATATATACTCGTCAGTGGTGCATCATGGGTAGCAAGTAATAGTTATTGCGTGTGTGGTAATGGTTATGTTTCAAATTATTCTAGAGGTTATTGAGTACGAACAATTGTGGATCTGAATGTGGTTATTTGTATCTCTTTTACAGTTTTGTTTGTTAACTTTTACTCATTATTTATTATTGATTCCTTAATTATTTGTTGTTGATTATTACTATCATTATATTTGCTTGTGTTTATGTGTGCTTTCATAGTTTGTTAATTTTTTATTAGTTACTTAATTTGCTTGCTTATTTATTTAGATTTGTTGTTTAATTATCTATTTATTTTTGTTTTGTTTTGGTGGTGGTTATTTTGTTTAGCTTAAAGTATTAAATTTGTCTAAAGTATGTTACATTATCTTGTGACACCATTGGAAAGGTAAATTGAAAAAACTAGAAGACAGACTAACACTAATTTCTGATAGACTGAAGATATACTGATGACCAGACAAAGGAAAATGAAAGAAAAGGATATTTGTTAATTGAAAAAAAAAGACACCAGAAAAACAGTAATTTTCAATAGACTGAAGATATACTGATGACCAGATGAAAGAAAATAGAAAACAAGAATGTAATTAAATTAAATTTTTAAAACAAAGAGACCATCTGAGATTAAGGGATGGCATATTCTTGGATGTCCAAGGACCTCTTGGAAAGAAATAGATAATATTTTTATGATCATTGGGTGAAGGAGAGGAAAACAGACCTCTGGCCATGAATTCAGTCAATTGATAAGGATTAACTTATAGAAGCAGACAGGTTCCCATAAGAAACAGGTAAAAGAATGGTAATTAATTTTTTGTCTGCTGAAGTGCGATTAAACTTCCCAAATCAAGAGATTGTCCTCTTTTTGTCACTTGTTGGACAAAGGGTTGATGAGGGGATAAAAAATGATAAATCCTAGATGTGAAAATGACCACACACAAAGCATGATAAGAGAAAATTTTGAACAATAATTCAAATTTGGCTGTTTGGGTTAGACCACGCCTTGCTTTTGGGGGACGGTTTTGATCAAATGACCAAAGAGAAAAGGCCCGGGTAGAATTTCAGGAAAGGACTTTCCATGCCTCTTGGGCAGCGATGGTGAGAAGCACTCACACAGAGCAGGAAGGAGACGGGTCTGATCAGGTGACCAAAAGAAGAAGAAGGCCCAGGTAGAATTCCAAGGAGGGAGAAGGGGCTTCCACATATTTGGACATTTGTAGGGGGATCCCTGATTGTTTGTTTGGGGAAGACTGACATTCCCAGAGCATATCATGTCCCACCCCAGCCCAGTATTGAATGGCGAGATGGAACCACCACTTTGCCTGATATCATGTGATTTGCTGCCCTGAAGAAAAAGTCTCTGACTTAAAGCCTTGTTCCAGAAGTCTTGTTCAAAACCATAACAACAAACAGTGTGTCACAATAATTGGGAAGTGTCGATAGTTATTGCATAGAGAACATAGGCCTGCTTAAGCTGTCAATAACTGTACCATCAACTTTGTATCAAGGAATTGTATATAAATATTTTTTTTCTTTTATCCAATTTATTTTTTCTTCTTTCATGTGATATTACTCTAACCGGACCAAACCAAGTCATCGATTCCAGTCGAACATTCGGACCAAGCCTGTCTTGCAAGCAATTGACACAATGTGGGGCAAAACAAGACTTGGGCTGAAGCGATCTGTTCTACGATTAGTTGAGGGGATCAAACTTGAATATGAACTTTGGATTTTGTCAAGAATCTCAAGATATATAGCTGAGGTACTAGATCAGATATAGCAGAAATATTCAACAATGCACAGATGAAAAGTAAATTTATAAATGTGCAAGATTGATCCTGATGAGAAAAATTATCTGTCATGATACAATGAAGCAACCTTCTTAGCAGCCGACCTCCAGCAATTGATTCAATATAATCGCTCCGCTTCATATCAGTAGAAAATGTGAGAACAAGAAGGTTAACATCAGCATTTCTTATGGAGAGCAAAAATGGTTCTCTGTGATGATTAAAGGGTAGTATTTTTGTTTCAGAGGCATTACAATTTACAAGTCACTTCTTGTCTCACTTAACAACTGATTGGTGAAAAGTAAGATAGTCACTATTTGTCAATAGAATGAAACAGTGTATAGCCTCTCACAAGTTTGGTTCTAGAAATTACTGTCATCTCCAAAATAAACCCCCAAAATGCTTGCTGACTTTGCGGTATTTTTTTAATCAATTCACTCCAAGCAAGATGGTAATGCTCCTGGAATTGAAAGAGAATGAAAAGACATTTAGAAGTTACTAGAAACCCAATCCTAAACAGGAAATATGGGATAAACTTTGACTACTGTTCACCAGACTGGAGTAGAGGTTTATTTCTTGATTAAAAAAATACTGCCAAGTCCACAAGTCAGAATACACTAACCAGAAAATTGCAAAACCAATGCCTTCAAGATGAAGACTCGCAGCCTCAAGCCAGTCAAATTAACAAAAAGTCATGACAGTCATTCTTATTAAAGCTTGATGAGAGGGAACCAGAAACCAAAGAACCACTGTGTAAGGAGTTTAAAGCTGCAAAAGCAGAAGCTCAATGTGCTCTTTGAACTATGCAGGAAAAATGGTCAGAGCTAGCAGGTGAAATACAGAATGTCGACCCTGAGATCTGAAGAAAATACCCCAAAGACCCTATAGTGGTAGAACTTGACAGCCAACCATTGTTGGGTGAGGTTCTGCATGGCATAGAGGGACTCAACATGGGCAGAGCTGTTGGGTTTGATGGCCTTCCTGCTGAGATATTCTATTATGGTGGAACACATTTAAGTCAACTCATGCATGATCTTATTGTAAAGATTTGAAGAGATGGAGAAGTGCCAAAAGATTGGAGGGATGCAACAATGATACCTATATATAAGGGTAAAGGTGCTCTCCTTTCTTCAGCTGGTAAGATCTTAACCTCTGTTCTCCTATTAAGATTAAACCAGAGAATAATTGACAATATACTGCCTTAGTCACAGTGCGGTTTCTGCCAACACAGAAACTGAATTTCTCGGGTATGTTGATGCCTCACCACTGTCTTGTCAAGGCTGATGGACAGTACAAAAGCATTACATGACCGTGATAATCGATCCATGAACTCCTGTGCATGCTGAATTGTGTGTGTGACCAGGTTACACCATAGAGAAGGTTGTGCACTAAACTGAAAAAAAACTTTTGTCTTTGCTGCAAACCTATGTGCATTGAAAAGATGACCTAATTCTGTTCATAAGACCATCATGGCAGTCCCTGAATGCATCAAGCAGTAGAATTGCAAAATAGATAGAAAACAGTGTAGGAGCTAGAGTTAGGGTTAGAAGATCTCCCTGCATGAATCCATTTTCAACCTTGATGGGCCTCATAATCATACTGCCAAAACTGACACAAGCTTCCATACAAACATGGAAGGATCTCAGAATCTTGAGAAAGTCAGGAGTTGGTTGGGCAATTTTGGGAGGATTTTCCAAAGAGCAGCACGATTAACTGTGCTTTCATCAAAAAGGAGAATCCTTAACATAAAATGGCAGTCTATGATACCAGACACCACTGTTCTTCTCAGCTTTCCAAGCATTGAAAACTTACTGATTAAAAACCAGATGAGATAGGCCGGACATGTGGTATGCATAGGTGACACTAGGTTGCTGAAGCAGCTATTTTATGACCAGCTTGCAAATGGTAAGCACTCTGAGCATAAGCCAAAAAAAAAGATTTAAGGACTGTGTGAGGAATAACTTGAAAGAACTTAGGGTGGGGTGGATGACTGGGAAAACCTTGCTAGGGATTGCAGTAAGTGACACAGAGCTCTGTAGAAGGATTTAAGTCAGCAGAAGAAGAGAATTTAACACATGCAGCACTGAAAAGGGGTTTGAGAAAAGGTATTACCAGGAGCTTGGATGACAGCACTGCAAGCTGGAAATGGAAGACATGTAGTTGTATCCTACCATCAAAAGCTGGGTATGTTAATCATCTGAAATCACATTAGAGACGATCTGATTCTGTGTTACCTCCACAACCTGGTGATACTACATGTGTGATCTGCAAGGAAGTATGTGAATCGATATCTGGATTGAAGAGGCATATGGTGGTGCACAAAGATGACCTACCGCAGCAACATCTGTCATCTATACTATAGGCCTTGCAAATCAGCTGTTGGTTTGAAGAGTCACCTTCAAAGTCATTTGAGAGGAAACAATGATTTAGATTGAATGTAGGTGTTAATGAGCAAGATGCCAGTCATCTGCTTAAATGGAGTAATTAACACACACACACACACATATATATATATTTATGTATATATGTGTGTGTGTGTATATATATATATATATACATATATATATATATATAAATATATATTAGCCTTATATATAATATATATATTAGCCTTGGAGCGGGTAGAATGGAGATCAATGTATTTTAGTGGACTCAGCAATTTTCAATCTGCTTGTCTGAATCATATTCAAGAAGCGAGAGCAAGATCTAAAAGGTCAACCAATCTAACAGTGATCACATCTCACAATCCTCACACTTGCTCCATATGTGGCCTTCTTTGTAAATCACTAGCAGGTCTTAAATGCCACTTAAGATTATCACACAAACTTTCATAACGGAATCAATATGCTGTCAGATCCTCATATGTCAAAAGTGACAGGAGAGTCCATTATTATTGTTATATATATATATATATATATATATATATATTTATTCATGAAATGTTTTGGGTTGGAATTTAAAAAACAATTTTTTGTTGCATATTTTAATCGTCTTATCCTTTTGATAGCATGCTGTGAATATAGAAAAGGATAATGAATGTATCAGATATGCTGTGAATATAATATAAAGATATCAAATGTTTTCAGATTCATAATAATGAACCTGAAAACTCTTCCCTCCATTATCTTCTCTTGATGTACTAAGTTCTTATACTGTCATTGTATAAAATACATTTTTTTTTATCCAACTTGCTTATGATGTAATTATATCATGAAGCTTGGTGCACTTAAAATGCATTATCTTCATATAATATATAACCAGTGATGTTGAGTGAAATGAAAAATACCATCTGTGCCATTTAGGATAGAAACTCGATATATTGTTTTTGGCATATACTGAGGTTCATTAGATTTGCATTAAACTTTAATAAAAAGTAAAAAATTATTATAAAAGCAGAATTCTTACAATATCATTTCTGAAAGTCAGAAGCAACATACTTATGTGTTTTTAGTTAAAACTTGAAATGACCTTTTGGAAATTCTCTGCAATATTTGAAATTCTTATAAATGGTAATGAAGAAAATGTCATACTATGTCAGCTAGAGGTGCACAATTAAAATGGATGACCTGCCAACATTTATATCCTTCCTACCTTCACACTAAATCTTTAGCCAGTGAAAGATATCAGAGATTCATATTTAATATATTTCAATTAATAAGAGAAAAGCAATTATCTTTTTGAAGAAGAATTAATCTTAAATTTAATATAATGAATGAATCATTAATAAAACAGCATATATTTAATTCAAGACAAAAATAATTAAAGGTGGCTGAGAGAAAAAATGAATTGTGAATGAAACCTCATAAGTATCATTTAAATATAGCAAAAGATTGTGCATGAGTAAAGATAATATTTCACTTGAGAAAGAAACAATTATAATGAGACAAAAATAGTATTATCAATTAAAAATAAGAATTATGAATAAATAGCAATGATAACAAAATAACTATGTGTTCATTCAAAATGTTGCCTTATATTAGATTTTGGCCTGGGTAAATGAAATCAAAATATAAAGATAGCCAAAGATATGTAAATTTTAAATGAAAATTTTAGTATTGTTACATTTACCATACATCCTGTACTGTCCTGATATCCTGCCAGAGTGATAAACTACTGATCACTTAAACATTCCATACCATATAAATCTACTAATAGAAAACAGTGTTGCTTTCTCTCCCAATGCCTGTGTCCTGATGATGAAGTGGGGGATATGACAATGAAATAAGCATTCGTACTTGGGACAAGAATGATCTTGAACAAAAAAAAATCAGTGTCCTTTACCAAGTATTCCAAGAAGTAAGCCTGAAGATAGTCAGTTATGTGCCATGTGTGATACACACTTAGGCGATCATGTATCTTTCGATACATGACTGACGAGGCAAATTTTTTCCCACAGTAGGTTGCCATTTCTTTCTACAGTAGACCAGTTGCCATCAAAGGCTACAGAACCTGGTTTGTGCTGCTATTTACACATAGCTGAGGGGAGAAGAAGAGGAGGAGTTATACCTTTCCCAAGGGTATTAGCACGTAAGTGAATGAAAATGGATTTGACTGGAATTCAATCTTGGCTCTTCAATTTCTCAATCCAAGCCACTATCCATTACTCCACCGTGTCTTGAGATAAACATTTCCAAAACAGAAACAATGATCTGGAATTAGAATGAAAACAGTAATGGTGTGCACTCTGAATCCTTCATAAAAAATCAAGATGTGGAATTAATACATACTAAATACTTTAAATACCCTAGTGTATTGATCAGTTATAAAAAAAATTAGTATAGGAGATAAAGAAATTGAACATAGATTAGGGGTAGTTTCACCCAACAATGCAAGTTTCTACAAAACTAAAAAATTAACCTAAAATCTTGAGTCATGTTCTTATATAGTCTCATCAGATTGAGACTTTAATATGGATGCCATGCACAGTACCAAACTCCATTCAGAAATATCTAAACTGTTGATTGTATACAACCACTTTCTTAGGTTAATGGTTAAAAAATGGCTTTGAGTGAATAAAGCATGTAGATCTCAGTGAGGACCATACTTGAAACCTTGTGTTTTGGCATTACAAAATCACAAAGAACTGTACCAGATAAAATAAACCACATCACTTGACTTTCAACAGCAGCAACAACAAAATGGATTGCACATGTAACATGAAGAGAAAATAATGACATAATGAAGATGTTGACATTCCACACTACTTCAAATAAAACGTTAGGAAGAAAGTCTGCATCAGTATTGGAAAAAAACAATAGCAGTAATAGAACAGGAGAAGCCAATTTTCCTGAAAAATTGTTTTAAGAGAAAGATTCTATAAATTTCAACCAAAAGCAGGACTGAGAGCTCAGTCAATAATTCTGAATATTTCCTTATAAGGAAAATGGCTAATGCTACCATTTGTTTTTATTTATTTACTTTTTTGTGGATCAACCCTGAAATTTATAGGATGTTGGAATATGAAAACATTTTATTATACGAGAAACCTAAGCCTATAATAAAAGAATTAGAGTTGTGGGAATTATAATTAATCTAAGTATTGTAGTTAATTCTTATTTAATGTTATATTCATTATATAAAACTTAATTGACTTAAACAACTTTTTCAAAACTAATGGAAATACATCTATCTATCTATCTATCTATCTATCTATCTATCTATCTATCTCTGTTCATGTATATATGTGTGTGTATATGTGTATCTATCTATCTATCTATCTATCTATCTATATAGTGCTAAATTCAGGCTGGTTGATGTAAATATTTTAAGAAATGGATCAAATCCAACATATTTCTAATTTATTTGTTTAAACACTATTTTAAATGGATACTCTTATTTGAGTAGATGCTCTGTTTTTATTTATTTAAACAGTATATTTATTTATTTACATCTACTGGCCTGAATATTTGAGAAATCTTGTGAGAAAAATATGTGCCCTCTGGCAGGATTTGAACCTGCATCCCTTAGGTGAAACTGTCATTAGATGTCTTAGATCAGTCAGCGTCATAGGACCTCTTGATCAAACAAAGGCTGAATAGTGCTTTTGAACACATATCTTCTTGATTCTCAAAATATACATATCTGCTCTGTTTCATATCCTAATGTAAACAAAGACAATTTTTTAGGAAATGGATTAAATCCAACATATTTTTAATTTATTTGTTTATAAGTTATTTTAAATGGATACTCATATTTGAGTAGATGCTCTATTTTATTTATTTAAACAGTATATTTATTTATTTACATCTACAGGCCTGAATATTCAAGAAATCTTCTTAGAAAAATATGCACCCTCCAGCAGGATTTATTGTTTGATCAAGAGGTCCTACATGGCTGAGTGATCTAAAACACATCAGATCTAATAATGGTTACAGGAGACATAGGTTTGAATCTTGATAGACGCTACATATTTATCTAACAAAGTTTCTCAAAATTCAGGCTGGTTGATGTAAATAGATAAATGTATTGTTTAATAAATAAATAAAAACAGAGCATCTACTCACATATAAGTATCCATTTAAAATGACATTTAAACAAATATATATATATATATATGATGTCTTCAAACTCATATTTGAGCATTGCCACTGCTTGAATACCCGTAAAAGATCTCATCGATGAGCTGCTCTTATGTGGCTTTTTAGTACAGCTAAAGACATGCATTTCTTGACACAGGTGTGGCAGACAAAGAACATTTCTGACAACAGTTTCTGCATCATTGTTGCTGTGTATTTTAACATGTTGTTTTAATCCTATTGCACTTTTGTACACTTTTTTGTATTATCAAGTAATATGTAATTGACTCTCCACTGGCATTGATGCATTCTCTCATGACTTTTCAGACCAGCTAGGGTCAAACAGAGTTGGTCTCATATAACACAGTTGAAACTAGCCTGATTACCCATTTTGTCTTTCAATTCATTTATGTACCCCTTATGGACATCTCTCTTCAGCTTTTCATGTTCAACATGTTTTTTCTCAAACAAATTCTTTCCTGCATAAACCTCTCTCCTCCACCTACTCCAATCCAATGCTCTGCTCTCCCACTTTAGAACATCAATATAACACTTCTTTAAAGATACTTTCAAACAATCTTTGTACCTCGTTTTCAGTTTGCGAGCTGGCTGCTTTCCTTTGACGAGTTCGCCATACAGGAGTTGCTTGAGCAGCCGTTTGTTCAACCATTCTGACTAAATGACCACTCTATCTTAATTGACACTGGAAAATAATTGATTCTATGCTTTGAGTTTGGGTTTCTTGTATTAGGTTGGTGCAAAAATAATATCGGTTTTTGACGTATTTTTTAACGTCAAAAACCGACATTATTTTTGCACCAAGTTAATAATATGTAAACGTCATTAACATACACATTTGCCAGCGAACGGATTCTCTTTAGGCATTGTTGAAGGAAACATTCAAGATGCTTTATGTGCTTTCTGTATGTGGTCAAAAGTCTCACAGGTATGCAGAAGAGCAGATAGCACACATGCATAATAGACATTTAACTTTGTCTCTAAAGAGATCCCATGGTGATTCCAGAGTCATTTCTCTAGTTTTCTAAAAGTGTCACTTGCTTTACTTATCCGCAAACACACCTCTTCATCAAGTTTCCCAGTCATGCTTAGTGTGCAAGTACACAAACTTCCCGACCACTTTCAGTCTCTGACCATATACATAGATGGGTTCTCAATAGAGCTCTCCAGGCACAGGCTGGTACATAACCAACTGTCTTCTTTAGACTAATTGTTAGTCCCAACACTGTGCATGCTGTTTCAAATGCACCCATCAAGTGCTGCATACTAGCCTCTGTATGTCACGAGATCACAATCATCAGCATAAAGCATTGACTTTTGATTAAACATACAATTGCTTACATAATTGATTCATATTTATTCTCAGAACATACGCACATTAATGCAAAGAAAGAAATGGTTTTAAGCTTACCTATATGAAGAGGCATCTTTCTTGTGAGCACATTTAAGAAAACATGTCGTTTTGGTCTGACAGTTGAGAGAGAGAGAGAGAGAGAGAGAGACAGACAGACAGACAGACAGACAGACAGAGACTTACTTTGTATTTTTCACACCAAAACTGTCTTTCTAGTGCTTTATGGGAATTCTACTTTCCTTCCTTTTACTATAACCTAACAAAACAGGGGTTTCAACTCCTGTTTCTTATTTATGAATCACTACATATCAAACTTTTAAAAATTTCTCCACAGTAAGATCTTTGCTACATGAATTGTCAAACATTTTCAAATTGATGACATCCACACACATGGTAAATATTTTAATCATGATAATATCTGATAATTATGATGAGAGTTTTAAGTAATCATGATTATAGTTTTTCTTTAATTAAATTAAAAACATGTTTTTATACAAATTCAATTCAGTTCAAATAGTTTAGATGCTATGTTATTGAAAACCTTTAACAAAAATATCTAAAATATTATGACAAATTTTATTTATGGAATTTCTTCTTTAAGTTAAGATTTTTTTTAAAAGAAAATGTTCTAAAATCATTGACAATTCCCCAAATATTGAAAGTTACAAATGCAGTTTTTCTTTATTTTGCATAACAAAAAATAAAATAATTAGTTTGGGAATTGCAACAAATAAGATTGTAATGAACCATGTAAGTCAAAATTGTTAAAGTGTGAATATTTCATATTAGGCTCTTTCTGATAATTGCAATACAAACACACAAACAAGCACATAGAGATAAATTGAGAGTTGGGTGAGGAGTGTGAAAAATAATCAGCTTTTCTTTTTGAAATAGAATCATTCCATCTGTAAATTTCAATGTCAGGAAATAAACTGCTGATATTAATGAACAAATTGAACTGAAACAAGTTATTTTTGTGTCATTTTTGGCCATTTCTTTTTTTTTTCATTTCAAGGTAAATTATAGCTTGTTAATTAGTTTTGGGTAACTTGAATCATTTGTCAAGATGAATTAAATGTTTTTTTTTGATTTGCTGTTTAATGTATTAATCACTGAATAGCTGTTCTTTTCTCAAGGTTTTCTAATGATCTGTAATTAAAGCTTTGCATTATTTTAGAGCTGATATTTGGTTTAAAGAAGAAAAAGAATTTTCAAATTGTAATCATTTCTACTTGGTTGAAAGGAATTTCACCTTATTAGAATATTTTTCTTAAACACTTTATAAAAGTTAATTACTATTTTTGTTTTGATCTTTTTAAATTTTTAATAAAATATTGAAAACATCCTGTAGATGAAAATGTTTAAAAGACAAAATATATAATTTAATTTCTTTAGTTCACCTTTTTACCATTAATAATAATTACACAGCCAAAATAATCATGTATTTGATTTACCTGGGATTCCACATATAATAATCTATTGCTCAGTTGAGTGTCACTAACAAAAATGAATGCTGGCTGGGTTACAAAGTACAATGAAATATAAGACATGTGTTTTTCCAAGGGAATGTTTCCTGGTATTATAATGAGCTACAGTTAATATATCAAAATTACAAAAAGTGACTAGCGCACAATTCCAAGATCATAAATTTCTTTGTGCTAAATACAGTAAATTTGTGTAATCATATTAGCAACATGTTTGCCATTATTAATTTATCAGTGAAACTAATTAAACAAAAATAATAATAAACAAATTACAAGAAACTTATATAGACTGAAAAATAAAATGAGTAACAATTGAAATAGAAAAGGATCAAGACAAAAAGTATATTATGGTTGAAAAGGAAAGAAGTAACAACATGTATTGATCAATTTTCAGGATATATACATAGTTGTGTGAAAAGTTGATAAAATTGTTGATATATGGTTTTTAGTTGGCATTGGTAAGGAAAACGATTAGGTGTAAGGTTTTGTTGATAAAACTGGGAGTTGATTTGTTGGGTTGGTTGACTGAGGTCATGGTTGATGGAGTCACAATTGGCATTTATAGAAAAGTTACTAATTTTGTACCTCCTTGTTTTGCTGATGACAAGATGATCAAATTTCAAATCTAATTGTAATATTTTAAATGGGCAAACATTTATTAGAAAATATATTCTATTTAAATACAAAAGAAGCCTTAAAAATGACTTCACAGGACAGCATATTTCAGCTTATATTCTTTTCTTGTTACTCAGAGGTTATCATTCCCAACACATTTCAGTTCAGATTCAATTTCATCCAAATTGTGTATATATGTATGTTTTCACGTGTACATATATATTTTAATTCAATGACAGACTAAAAATATTTCTACAAAATTTAAAAACTAATTTTATTATTAGCAAATAATTTCTGAAGAGTTCAATAAAATCTTGTAATTTTCTGATTTGTTTTAGAGTTTAAAAAATTAAAATTTTTTTCTGAGAAATTAGTCATTTTTACTCTACCATTTGTACCTGTATTCACTTTTTGTAGTCAAGTCATTAATTTAAAAAAGAAATTTAACCTAAATCATCATAATTAATTAACTGGACATTTACATAAGAGCCATCTCTATGCTAATATTCTAGGTACCAATAAATAGATATGAATAGACTGATATTGATATATGGTAGATATGAATAGACTATAAATAGACAGGAATAGATTGATATTAATAGATCTTCTTCTATGTGTTGTGTCATTTCAGGATATTGGCTATCAAGGCTCTCCACAACTTTATAGCTTTTAATAAATTTTGTCTTATCTCTCCTAAACCATGATCCACCATTTACTTAGACTCACTAGGTAGGTTATGTGTTGTTTTTCTCTGTTCCTCTTGCCTTCAATCTGTCCTGTGAAATTTTCCAAGCCTCATTCCTCATTATCAGCCCTATAAATTTCAACTGCCTCTTTCGGATGTTAAATATAAGTGATCTGACCTTGTTGTTTTCATTTTCTCTAAAATTCATCATTGCTCACATGTTGGCTTCATGGTATTTTCAGAATCTTTTTATAGAAACATATCAGGGAAATGATTAGTGATAAGATACTAAAGCACTTTCATTATGAGTGAGAGAAAAAAACTGATTATTTTTTTTTATTTTACAGCTATACACACATTTAATTAAAGATACAATTTGAAGGAAATTAGACTGTTGATAAATTTAACTTTTCTTTCTTTTTTTCTTTCTTGTTTTTATGATTTTATTGCTTACCTAAGTTGTCCAAATTGAGTGGGAGAGGAATGTATTCTTCTAATGCCTTATTTCAAAATCAGTCAAATTGTGTGTATATGTATGCCTTTTTATGGCATCTGTCAGTCTTGAGAGACTATGGATCTGTGTCAGAAGAGTTATGCTCTTCAGAGCATGGTTGGCCATGCTGCATGTCTCTCCTCTCTACACTACCAATGTTGTTCAAGAGAAAGGCAGAGACTAATGCAGCTTGGTGTTGTTGCAGGAGTTGCTAGGACAAAATTTAACATGACCTTGTATATCCTAGGAACTCCGGCTCTGGATTTGAATTCAAAGTTTTCCTTCTCTTAGTATGGTTGCCAACCATGGCTACAGTTCCCAGACTACCCTATTATTTTATATTGTTGGAGGTTTTGAATTCAGAGTTTTTCCTTCTCCTAGACCAGTTGACACCCAAGACTATAGGACCCAGTCTCTCCTACTATTTACCCAAATCCTGGGTGTGGGGAGAAGAGATGGATTCATACCTTTTCCCCAAGGGTATTAGCACCTAAGTGAATGTAATGAACTCAACTGGAATTCAAACTCAGCACTCTGATTCCTGAATCTGAGTCACAATCCATTACTTCACTGTTTCCATGTGTGCTCATGTCTATATTAACTGGCACATGCACATGTAAGACATTCATATGCAATATAGATATACATATATATATATATATTATATATGTGAATGCAATCTCATGCAAACAGTGTCTGATGGACAGAGAAATAGCTTTAATAATATAGTTTTTTGAGCAAATTCCACTATTACAATCCCCAACTTTTCTTTCTCCAACATTCATGGTATTCGTACCAACTTCTACAGTGTAAAATCATTCCCCTTTGAAAAGTCTCTGGACATCCTACCTCTCTGAGAAACTAATCTTAACTCTTCAATTACTTCCTCTGATTTCTTGATTCCTAGCTATCTTCCTCTCCTTAGGAAGGATTATATGGCCTGGGAGTTTATGTCTGCAAACATCTCCTGCTAGCTGGGGAACTCTCTCTTGAATCTCCAGACCATTCTTACATGTGTCTCCATCTCTCTCTACTGAACTCAACTATTTCTTCTTTCTCTATCATTCAATGTGAGATAGTAGTTCTGATAATATAGACAAGGCCATCTCCCTACACCTGTTTGCAAATATATTTGTATTCAGTGACTTTAATATTCACCATGTCAAGTGACTTAAACACTCTGTCGCTTGCTTCCCCACCTTGTTTTGAATGACTTGATTAAAAGATAATAATCAGAAAAAAGGTAAAACTGGTGATATTTTAGTTATCTCATTAAGGCCCTGGAAGAAGAAAGAACTGGTAAACCATATCCTAAACAGAAAACAAGGGATAAACCTCTGCCGCTGTTCAATAAACATGGAAGGAATGCTTGCTAGCTGATAGGTAAACCTATCTACACCTATTAATCTGTTCACAGCATAGGAGAGTGGGCACTTTTATCAACACACCATCTCAGGGAAGGTTGCTAAATAAAAAAAAACAAAAAAACTCTGGATTTGTGGATATGAGTTTGGGAATATGTAAAGATATCTATTTTTTGTCTTCTATTTCTTTCTTATTATCAATATTAAGCCCCAATATTTAGCAAGTAGTAGTAGAGTTTGCCACATATTACAGGTACAAAAAATCAATGGGGTTAAACAGGTGAAGGATAACACGATCATCATAATTTGTTTCAAGATCATGCTTCTATTATTGAGTCTTGATTCCAAAATCTTCCTTCTTTTTCTAAGTGATTTTTTTGACATTTTTTTTCAAGCCATTCTGCATTCCTTTCCACTACTATATATATATATATATATATATATATATATATATATATATATATATATATATATATATATATGAATAGATAAAAAAGGAAAAGTTATCTTAGCCAAAGTGTTTTGTCCTCTGAGAGACTTTATCAAGGCAAATGCATGGATTTTAATTTGTAACAAGTATTTATATACAAAAGCAAAAGTGTTATTGGTTTTTCAAATTTTTTACTTATAGGAATGCTTATAAATATTCATCAGGTTAGAGGTTAGTTGAAAATAATATTTTACCACAAAATTCTTCTTATTTCAGACACATAGATGATTCTTTACTAATATATCCACAAGACATAATCTTATCTGATCTTATCAACAAAGTAAATAATTTTGAAACCACAATAGATTTTGCCATTGAATCTAACAACACTTTACCCTTCCTAGATATTATGTTGTACAGAAATAATCAAAAACTTCAGTTTGATGTTTACAGAAAAACTACCAACAAGTTGTCAATTTTTATTCCCACCGCTTTAACTGGATCAAATCAGAAATAATTATACGATTCTACTTAAGAGCACTAAGAATATGCAGCTCCCAATACTTACACCAAAAAAATAAATATACATAGAAAATACTTTCAAAAACCTGCAATATCCTTATTATTTCATCCACAATGCTAAGAGAAAAGCATACAGAATACATAACTGCAAAAAAGATGACATTATTAACAACAGACTAGATAAAAACTGATACATAATGCTACCTATTAACTACATAACATTCATTATTCAAAACAATCTATACAATCTAAACAACATCAAAATAATTACAACCACTACCAAAACTACCAGTAATAATAATAATTCTGAAGCAGACATATGTAAAATAAATTGTCCTCACAGTACATTGGGGAAACTTGCAGAAATTTAAAAAACATATCTATAAACACAAACAGGACCTCACACAGAAATCATATTTTGAAATTATTTCCAATTTCATTGGTTTAGTACTTCCTTTCATTGAGTGTAGGAGATTATGGCCACTTTTTCATGTAGACAAAGTAGACATCTGTTTGATATGTTATTGTAGGCAGGTGTTGGAAATATTTTCAAAATGCAGACACAAAAATAAATATCTATTATCACAGTTCATACCAAATGGATAATACCTACAACAAAACTGGACACAGCCAGGAATAAAACTACAGAAAAAAAATAGTAGAACACTAAAATGCAAGGACACCAAAGCCATCAAAACACAACCACTAACATTAACACTACCTGCACTGTTACCATCACACCACCACCACTATAACAATCAATACAGACTGATAAGACTATCCACACTGGTACCTACACTACCATCACTCCTGCCACTCTAGAATCAATTACTTCATAGCCATCTCCTCTACCATTAGTACTACTTTTTAACACTTTCATTATTTTTATCATTATTATTATTATTATTGTTATATTATCTGTATTATTATCATTGTCATGATCATGGTTACCACAACTATCATCATAATTATGATTGTCATCATTACCCCTCCTTTTTTTACACTTCTGTTTCCATCATCATTAAGGCTAAATTTACCATTAACACATCAACAAGTATTATTGATTAATATCACAATTATTATCATGATCAATCACAATTGTCAACAACACACAAGCAGTTAGTGCATTGAAAATACAAACATCATCATGATCATGCCAACAAACAAAACCCAGCTTAACCAAAGAGCCAGACCAATAGTATGTGCATGTCTTCATATGAGTATGTGTGTGTGAGGAAGTGTAAGTTTCTCATTTACTCCTGCCTTGATAGTAAGGCTGATCAGTCAGGCAAGGTCAAAATGGCAGCGGATGTACAAAATGATCTCAAGACCATTGTTAACTGGGGCAAAAGATAGTGTGTGAATTTTAATGACTCCAAAAGTAAACTTCTCTCCATTAATCATCTAAGAGATCCCTCTCTACCTTCCATCAGGATGGCTGATGCTATTCTTCAAGAAAGTGACTCATTGTGACTTCCGAGGCTAATGTTCTCAGTAGATATGAGGTAGAAAGACTACATTGAATTCATCACTAGATCAGCTGCTAAGAAAGTCAGGTCGCTGTGTTAGGCAAGACAATTTTTCTCTTCAGAATCTATTTTGCATATTTATAAGTCTACCATTCATCCATACTTAGAATATTGATGGCATATATGGTTCAATGACCCTGCTATTTTCCTAGAGCTCCTTAATATCCAAAGAAGAATCAGTAATATCATTGGTCCTGATCTGGCAGCTTAGCTTCAGTCACTTACCCATCATCATAAGGTTGCCTCTCTGTGACTTTTTTATAAATAATTTCATGGTAATTGTTCAGATGAGATCTTTGCTATGCTACCTAGACTGTATGAATTTAAATGCAGTACTAAACTGGTGGCAAGATCTCATCATTTGTTTTGAGCTAGCTAAATGTACCTGTAACTTCTATGCTAACAGTTTCTTATCTTGCACTTCTTGCTTGTGAATCTCCCTCCTGGCTCCATGTTTTCCAACCAACTTCAATTTGCAAAAATTTAAATGCAATGTCAATAGCTATCTGCTGTCCACCTGATTGCACTTTTCTCTTTCTCCTCATTACTAATGTTTCTGTTCCTAATTCTAATTCCTTCACACTCTATAACCCATTGCATGCTAGTAACTGTACTGTCTTGCTTGGGGTGATACTGATTATATATATATATATATATATATATATATATATATATAAAGCTTTTTATACAAATTCCTTTCTATAATGGATAAATTCTCTAGTACATGTAACTAAACAATTTCAGAATAGATTATGTCATATAATAACATACTTAAGAAAGAATAAGTTTAAAATTAAGTTGATGTCAGAAATTAACATTTTTCCATTTTAGATATTGGAAACTAATATAATTCTTGCTAATAAATGTAACTGATTTATCTTGCCCCTGAATAGTAGAGTTATTTCTGTGTATTGAGTGATAAATATTTAAACTTTTTATTCATTTATTTACTATATATAACTTTCTTTTTTCTTTTCTATTCAGCTTTGCTGATGATTTTATTGTTGGATAGTTGAATTCTTTCTGTTGTTTCCTATTTTTATTAATATCGCACCAAAATTGTACATTTCCTCATTCTGAATGATATTCTTGGCTCTACATTCTGACTGTTAGTAGCAATGTTTCATTTTTGGAAAAGGTTTTTTAGGTAGGGTTAAATGATTGTATTTTTCCTGAGACTTATATCCACCATAAAAAATCTGTAAAATTCAATTATGGCATTTTCCAGAATATTAGATACACAATTACATAAGATGTACATTTATTTTGAAAACAAAAAAGTTTAAAAGATTTTTATTGAATAAAAGTCCAGTCTGATACTTTAAAAATTAGTATATATCAAAACAACACTGACACATCCAACTTGACAATGCATAACAGACTGCTAAGTGGAAATTGAATTACTGATTAACTTGTGGTTACGTGTGGTGTAGTTTGCTTGGATGGTTCTTGGTATTTATTTATTAGAAACTTTGGTATAAAATGAATTCACTCAAGGGTATAAAATAAATAATATATTTTTATTTATTTGCTTTAGAGTGAGTCCTTTGATATTTGATGTTCATTTCTAAAGAAGATATTGGTAGCAGTTTAGAAAAAAGGTCCGTTTCAACTCAGTAGAGGTAGTTTTGAAATCACACCATGCTAGGAGTAATAATCATATAAGAAATAGGTCAGTGTCAATCTATTATGTTTTTCTCAGTCCTAAGCAGGACAGAATTATGACTAGCTGATGACTTCATATCTACTTCAGCATGCATCATACTGGCTGGTTTTTCCAGTGGTCGCATTCTCTTGTTCCATGGTTTCTCTGGCCGTCCCTTGTCCCTGTCTAGATCAAAGGTGTGAGTTTGTATCCTTTTGATCAGGTTTCAAAACTCTGGTGCAAATTCTTGGTTTCGGTTAATATCAAAAATCTCTTTGGGTTAATTTTTTGGATTGGCCAAAATTATTTTATTTTCTGTTGTTTCTTTCTTTCTCATTTTTTTTTATAATGGAAGTTATGCATGGAGCCTGTCTGATTTTTGTTAGTTTTAAATCACAAATTAGTATGCTCTGGTCCTGCAAACTTTCAGCTGGGTTCAGTCTTTTCTTCTTCTTTCTCTTTTTATTTGAGGGTTGCCTTCTCATTAGTTGAAAAAGAAGTATATAGGGAAAAGTTTAGAGAGAGAAAGAAAGAAAGAGATAAGGGTTTTACATATGGCCTGTGTATATCATATATATATATATATATATATATATATATATATATACCTTCAGTTTGTAGGATGCAGTTTGTAGGATGTTTTGACATCATATTTTGGGGTAAAAATGTGGATCTTATACACTGGGAAAGACAATAAATGTTACCAATGTTATTGTGAAAATAATGGAGATAAGAGATTTTCTAAAAAATAATTCTTTTTCTTTTGAGTTAAAGTTCAATTTCTGCAGTAAACTTGACTTTTCATGTTTTTCACTGGATTAACTCCCTTAGCTCCATTACTATTACTATGACCATGTTTCATCTTTCTATAAACCATAAAAATATGTATGTTTACCTGTGGTTTTTGTTATTCATTTTCAAAGCATGATAAATAATTCTTCCTTTACTGTCTTCATCAGATTAGGCATTTCTTTGTATTAGCAATCATATTTGTAACCATTTATAATTTCTTTGGGGCATAATCAAAAAGTATATGTTTAAAGCATAAGTCAGCAATAATCAGATTACATGAGAACTTGTGAATGTATGCGATATTCTGCCTAATGCTATCAGCTGTATGCATTATAAAATGAGAATTCTAGTTTACAGAATATTCACCAACAGACAGAATCACTGTCCTGAAGCTGATTGCTTCTATTTGAGTGTAGCTTTTTGCACTATCCCAAAGTGTACAGATATATATTAAAGAATGAAATCAGATACTTACTGAAAATTGAATGTTACTTATTGTATTGCAATAATTATGGAGAAAGATGATTTTTTTTGTTAGCAAAACAAATTGATAAAAGCACCAACTTGTAGAAACAATATTCATGGTAATTTTTATTGTCATTTGTATTGTTTGTAATAAGGAACTAAGAAATATAAAATCTTGGCAAATATTTTAATGTATTATACTAATTATATAAGGCCTTTTATTCAGTGGAAAACAAGTTATCTCATGGCTAAAACAACCAATGTGCAGTTGACATGGTTTTTGACAATGACCACAGTAGTATAATACTGGGGTGTCATCCACCATGGAGCATTTGTATCATTGTCTAGCTGCTATGGCATACTGAACTCTATTGTCTTCATAACTCTTTGCTCCTATGAAAACTGCAGCTTTCACTCCACTCGATCTCAGGCAACTGCATCCCAGTTTGCATCATTGATAGAAAATTCTATCATGGATCTTTTACACTGGTCCTTGAAGTGAAGTCTGGGTTGTCCAGCATTATATGTGCCCTCAGACAGTTCCCAAATACAGTATCTGTTTAGGAATTCTGGAGTTATCAATATGTGCAACATGCCCAAACCATCCAAGATGCTGAGACTATAGGGCGGGATATAGTACCTGAATGCCAGCTCTTTTGAGCACTTCTAAATCTGGGATCCTATCTTGCTATATTTTTAAAATATACTGGTTATATGGGAATATATTTGTTGAAATTTAAATTTACAATCAAATTACTAATGTTTTGTTTGTCAAATGAATGACTATGTGTAACTATTGCTTTTTTTTCTTTGTTAGAATTTGTTGGACAAATAACTGTTATCAGAGACTACAAACCACAGTTACTAGTGAAAGACAGATGCAATTTATATAGTGTGCTAATTATTTTAGACATTTTAACTTGCTTTTTGCAAAAATAATTTTTAAAATTTATAAATGAATCAATTTTTAAAGGTAATATATTTTATTCCTATTTTAATAAATGTTGACATTTTTTTTAATTATTAGCAAATTTTATGCTGAAATTGTTGCTACTATAATATTACATTTAGAGATTGAAATGATCCACATATTAAATAATTTAATTGCTAAACCAACAAAATTTTATATGGACTTCAATTTAGAAGCAATCACTGATTGAATGATTGTAATTTGCCATTAGTGTGAAATTGATCTTCATGATTTTAAAATTAAAAAATGGTTAACAGTGACATGAATATTTGATTGTAGAAATATATACCTTCAAGAAGTGAAAGCTAAAACAAATGCATAAAAATAGTTACATGGGTACCTTGCTGTTAAGTAATTGTAAGCAAGTAGATCATTACTATTATGTAGTGAGATTGATCTTCATTGGGAGCCTTGTATCAACACCAAACTAAGCTCAGTAAATACCTATGAAAGTATACATAATTAATGGTAATAAAAGTAGAAGTAGTTGTAATAATAATATTAGCTATAATAGCAATAATAATAATAATAATAATCAACTCATCAGTGTTTCAAAAACTACTCAGTCTCCAGGCATCAAACCTACAATTATTATCCCATCAAATTTACAAACTAATCTTTAATCCAGTAGGCCACACAAGGTTGGTGCAAACTCAGACTATGGATACAGGACCAGCAATAACTGAGCTGTACTGTATTAAAATGAACAAGACATGATATCTCTATTCATGGATATTGAATCAATAACAATTTACTACCATAAATTAAATTAAAAATTCCCTGGATTTATTTAGTCTCTACAGCAAGATGATTCTAGGAAAGTGAAAGACCTACCAGGATTTATTACCATGCTGATAATCTTAACATAAATTACATGGATGACACTTAGTTTGATAGTAGTAGACTCATAAAGGAAAATGAAAGAACTAAAATTAAAGAACTTTTTGATAAGGTCGTAAAGGGAAGCAAAAAGGAAGAACTATTAAGAAGACATAATGCATTTGTCAACAAAATGATGAGATCACAATGTAAGTTATGTATTTCAGACATCAGAATCAAGCAGATGCAGAAATTTAACTATCTGGGTAGATAATTGATAGAAAATGTCACACAGAAATCCAATGCTGCATTGGAAAACAGAAACTACAAGGAACTTACATTTAAAATCGGGAAAAGACAGTTGAAATTTCCAGGACACATAATGAGGAAAAAAAGCTTAAAGAATTTATTAGTCACAGGACATACTGAAATCAAGAGAAACAGTGGGTAATCTACTTAATGAATTTGTGTGAATGATTATCAGAAGAGGGACAAAGATGGATAATAAAAGGTGAAAAGTTCTTTTGAGAATATGCTATTTCAAGTGTTTATGTATATATTCATTGAATAATAATTTCTGCAAACTTAAAGTATAAAGAATTTCCTTAAATTCTATATCTTCCTTTATGTGCCTTGTCCTTTAGGACATGGGCAATCATGGTTCTCCACAACTTTCTATCCCTTGTATCTCTTAGTAACATGTGTCTTTTTGCTGTCCTTTCCACTCCCTGTTCTGTTATCCATTTATATGAGTTTGTTAAATAGGCTATTCACTGTTTCCTTCTATCCCTCTTATCTTTAATATCTGAGTGTCAAATTCTTCAAGACCTCTTTCTTCATTATATGTTCTACAAATTTCAGCTCTTTCTGATACTAATTTTGTTTACATTTTTTCTCAAAATTTCCTTATCACTCACATTTTTCATGCATATTATTCTCAGTATTCTTCTGTAGAACCACATTTCTGTTACCTTAAATCTCTTCTTCATTGTGAGGAGATTGTCTAGCATAGGAGCAATGTTACATAACAGTTTCTTTAAACAGTTTCTCATTTCTTTGTTTCTGAAAGAAATTTTCTATTTCTTAATACTTTGCTTAGTTTTTGGAAGGCATCTTTTACTATTCCAATACTCCTTTGGATTTCAGTGTCACATTTTCCATCCTCTGTTTGAACACTTTTTAGATATTTAAATTTTTGCACTTTTGTCATTCCTCTTGCTGACAACCATATATTCTTATAATTGATGATTAGTCCTTTCTTCGCATTTACCTTTACTGCCTTCTCGACGAGTACCTGCAGTTTCCTTTTTCTGTTTGCTATCAACACTGTGATATATAGATATCTTATGTTGTTGTATCTGCCATTAATAAATCCTGGTAGGACTTTTAGTTCTCTCAGGATTGCCTTGCTATAAATGTTCAATAAATCTGGTGAGAAGACATATCCTTGTCTTACACCCCTTACTATTTTTATTGAATTCATTTTCTATTCATATGAAGGTGGTTTGCTCACATTATAAGTTCTGGTTTATTCTAATATCTTTCCCAAATAAATTAAGGTTTCTTAGCAGCTCTAACAGTTCATTGCATTGTACCTTATCAATTTTTTTCTTTGCATTGTATCTTTTGTATAGTGTATGAAACATAGGTATACATACTTCTGCATTTATATTGCTCTTTCTGATGTCATTCTGAGCATAAATATTGCATTGTCCCAGTTTTTTTGACAAAAACACATTTTTCTTATCCTATTTCCAATCCAATTCTGCTACATGCTCTATTTATCAGAATTTAGATACGTTCTGTGTGGCTCATTATGCTGATTGTCTGATGGAAACTCATTTGCATCTGACTTCTTAAACAGTACTATGAAAATGGATCTACTAAGGTTTTCTGGTATATCACCACTGTTTTGTTTGTTATTTTTATAATCTTGTCAATGCCAAAATTGTCTAAGGTTGCAACCATACCTCTATTAAAATCCCATCTAGTCCTGCTGCTTTGCTCTTCTTCATCTTAGCCAATCCAGATCTTATTTTAGACTTCATTTTTTCAGGTTATTCTATATTTTTGTGTATTGCATCATAGGAGAGTTTTCTGGTGTATTCATTCTGTCTTTGAGGTATTTTCCTTTTTCTATTATCAGTATTCCTTGATTTGATCTTATACATAGTTTGACAATAATAATAATACATTATCTATAGGAACAGGCTAGGTTTATAGATTTTATACAGCTTTCTATACTTTTTAATGATTAATGATACTTGATAAGCTCAACTGTTCACTCTGCCCTGCAGATAAACTTATTCTCATATTTTTTAAATATGTACTAATCTAAAAAAAAATTAAAAAAGATTTTTGAGAAAATTCTTTTTCAGTAAGTTGTATTGAAAAGGTATAATGTGATAAAAACCAGTTGACACTATGTGTTTAAAAATCAGATTTAGATTTTAATTGTATCTTTTAATCATTTGGGGGTTGAATAAATGTTTATTGAACCCTTGTTGACCCAATAATTACCAAGTAAATATGTTAAAAGCAAACTTGGTGTTTCAATTTCCCTTGCTATATTAGGGCATCTGTAAACATCATGACATTTATTTTGGTTTCCATATTTGTTAAAATCATATTCTATTAAATCAATTTTTCTTTTTCAAAACAAATAAAAACAAAATAAAAAATAAAAAGAAAACTGTCATTTATATGTTGCTAAAATTATCGCAGAATTTAGAACATGTCTGAAAATTATAAATAAACATTGACTTCTTAAAAGGCAAATTTTTTTATTGTAACTATAATATAAAGAATGAAATGAAAATTAAAAAAAATGTTGTGGTAGGTGAAATTTTCTCTGTATATTAAATCAACCTATATTTTATTATGTACAATGTTTACTGTCAGAAACTTTAAGATGTGTTCAATTTCATAAAAAAAAAGATTCAGTATGACTTTTGAACATTAAAAACTTACTATTAAATTATGCTTTGTTTCAGTACAAAAATACTGTTAGAAAACAGTTTTGTTCACAATAAGGTTTACCTCATACAAGGCCCGGGGGCCATTCAAGGTAGAGGGTTACATTAAGAGGTAGTTCATATGGATAGGAAGAGAAGATAATGGTTGGCTCTAGACTTGAACAGGTTACGATTGTATTGATCAGGGAAACATCTTTCTTGGGAGTCTGTTCCAGAGGCCAGTGGTTCATGGGAAGAATGTGTTTTAGTGGAACTTACTTCTTGCTGATGGAATACCGAGGGAATGTGGGGGGTTTGCTACTATGTAAGTGGCATGGTGGGTCCTAGCTATGAAGGTTAGACTTGGCAGAACCAAAAAATGAGCACTTTCAATGGAAGTGTTGATAGAGCAGTGAGAAACTCATCACATCTTGCCTTTCAGAGAGAGGGTGGAAAATAAGTCTTTTCCATCAAAGCATCAGCAATGCTTTTGAACTCTATCAAGACTGGAAAGTGAGGACTGGCAACAGTACTCCATTTTTGGCCTGATCTAGCTCTTATAAAGGTAGAAGACATCATGAGGAGTCAGGTACTTACTGGAGTGGTACAGCCAATCATTCTACCTGCATCTTTAGTGATGGATCATATATAGGATTTCCACTTGAGATTGGGTGTGAGTTTGAGGCCCAATAGCCTCTCATGATACAGGTCCTTTTCGAGGGGACAACTGTTCATTGTGACTGGTTGTAGTTTGGGATCTGATCGGTGATGGTGATGGTGGTGGAATGTAGCGGTATAGATATTTAAATTTTTGTACTTACTTGATTGGTAGTGGTCTTAGAGGCATTGAGTGTAACCAGCCAGTTTTCCCCCTCCCTACTGAGAAGTTAGTGTTAGCTCAGAAGAGAGGTCAGCTGCCAATATCTGATCGTCAAGAGTTTTAAAGGTCTGCTCACATATTGTCATATCATCGGCATAGATATTTACAAATGACTATAATCTTAGTTAGATCATTTATGTACATCAGAAAGAGGGTTGTTCTGAGAAGTGACCTCTGTGGGCATACTTGCCTTAACTCTCAGGGCCTTGGAGGACTGACTTTTAATAACTACCTTTAGGAATTTACCTGTTAGGAAAGATTTTATAATAGAGAAAACCTTCCAGAGATTCCATAGCTGGAGAGCTTGTGTAGCAAAACTTTGCCTTCAAGATATCTAATGCTATCATCCTTGTGGTGTGTGTATGTTGTCAAGGACCTCACTAATTTTGTGTGTAATGGTAGTTACGACGTCAGCAGTAGATTGGGTTGATCAAAACCCATACTACTCGTTGCACAAGAATGTGTTCCTATCTAGGTCTTCAATGAACTTCTTGTTGATTAAGGCTTCAAAAAGCTTACTGATGATACTGAGGAGACTAATGGGTCTATAGTAGGAGGGATAGGATTGTCGGTCACCCACATTCTTGAAGACTGGTCATATATTTGTCACCTTTTACAAACTTGGGAAAGTGGCAGGCGTATTCAAGCAGTAGTTAAATAACTTTGCTGAGTCAGTGTTTTTTTTTGGATTGAGGCTTTTGATAAATCTAGAGCAGCATTTCTCAACCTTTGTACCCTTGCATAAATCTTAAAATAAATTACATGTCTCAAGGAAGCTCTGTGCAAAAACAAAATTTTATACCATATCTTTCTCATTTTATTTTCTTCGTAGTTCACGTAGTAAATATCATAGTATATATTTTTGAATAACTGGTTTAAGGAAAAATGAATATGATACTTATTATAAAACCCAGGTTGTGTGTGTGTGTGTCTGTACGTTTATATATTGGATCGGATTTCCTACATTTTTCAACCGATTTCAACAAAACTTCACAGGACTACGTAAAATTACCTTGCAGTGGTTCTGACAGTGCCAAAAATTGGAAAAACACGATTGTTTTTGCACAAAATCAATTTGAAAACATGATTAAGAGGCATCACTTTTGTGGAATGAAAGGGGGACAACTCATATCGAGTTATACTTATTATAAAACCCAGGTTGTTTGTGTGTGTGTGTGTATGTGTGTGTTCGTTTATATATGGGATAGGATTTCCTACATTTTTCAACCGATTTCAACAAAACTTCACTTTTTTTTTGGCAGGTAGTGTTTCTTATTGTCTTGCACACTTTTTTCTTTATTTTTACATTCAGAATCCTTTAAAAATTCCATTTACAAGACAATTGTTTTTAATAAAATTCTATTCAATTGGTAGACTCATAACAATTGAAAACAATGTTTTTGTTTGGGTTTGACCAATTTGTAAAAAAACAAAAAAAAAAAAACAAAAAAAACTAATTAAGACATGCGTATCCGTCAACCTTAAACAATAATCTTTGTCAATTTTATTTTTCAGTCTTTATGATGGTCGATACTTGATCTATCTCTTACTGTTACATCCCTGGGCAACACTGGGCTCTACTGCTAGTTTATTTATAAAATTTTTCGGTAATCCTAAATAAACTTCATACTGTTTGTTTATAATACTTCATCTCGTGGAACCCTTGAGGAACTTTTGTGGAATCTTAGAGTTCCGGGGAACCCCAGTTAGTCTAGAAACTTCTCTTATTGAAATGAGTGTAAAGATACAAAAGGTGCTTATCTCCCTTTTGTGGAGATACTAATGTGGGTCACATAAGATAATGAAATCTTATATTTTTTCAAGTTGCCATTGCTTGAGACTAGAAAAGAGAAAGAAAATGAGTGAAAAAGTTGTTTAACATTTTATGTTCTTTGCTTTAAATGTCCATATTATATGAGGTGAATAAAATGGGCAATACAAATTCAGATGTATTTAAGCTTTGTTCTGATTTTCAAATATTTTCTGATCACATATTTTTTCAATATGAACACAGTAGTCAAAACAATTGCATAATAATGATATTTTTCGATATAAAGAAATTTTTTTACCAATATTTTATTACAAAAATATCTTGCTGAAAAAGAGATGTAGAATATCTATTTTCACTGAAATATGTATTAAATTTTATTACTAATTATTTCTAAAATTATTACTATCAAAAATCTTCTGTCAACTCTTGACAAACAAGGCAAAGCTCTTCACCTCAATCTTTGCCTTAAAATCAATGTTAGATGACAAAGTTACCACATCTCACTGAGTACAATCTCAGCAATATACTCATGTATTGGGAGCCCTTGGAACAGTGATCTACCCTCCCATTTATTTTTCTCCCATTATAGGTATTAGTATATCCATGATATAATAATACTGTAGTTCATGGATGGGATTGAACAGAATGGCTGAATGCAAAAAGAATGACAAACATGCTTTGTTCTCAGAGAGACTTTTATATACTATGACATACACAAAACTAATATATATATATATATATATACACATATCCCATGTGAAGAATAATTCCTCACATATATCTACACAGCAAAGCAGAGTGTAATCAGAAACAAAAAGGAAATTTTTTACATATAATATGGAAATACACCTGACCTGGTAGAAGCCATTTCTAGGACTCCAGATTCAAGCAAGCTGGATTAATCTATCTCCCTTTGGTGGAGATAACTCATATAGGTCACATGATGGCTGCTTTGTGACATCCATACAGTGACCAAATTTTTCAGTTGGTGGGCAGCAAGTAGTAAGGTTGTTTTCTTTTAGCCTGAATCAGAGGGCTCAGCTTGAGGTTAAATCTGCTTCCCCAGCAGCTTACAAGGACATGGTGCCTTTTCCTTTTGGGACATAGTCTTGTGAAGTCAGACACATTCGTCATAGTCACTTTTGTGATATCCATGAATGCTCGTTATCACGTTCGTAATGCTCATTGTAGTCAAGACTTTGGAATCACAGATACTAGTAGTAACCCTTCTGAATATTACTTGCACTAGTAATAATTGTTCAAATAGTAACCACTGAATAGTAATCTGAAATGTGATCAGTATAGACTAATAATATAGAGGATATTGCAATCACTTAGATGCCATGCTAATTTCCATATATACCTTTCCTTTACAATCATGTGGTCTACTTATTAGAAATGGAATCACCTGTGTTTACTCACTGGCGATCTGTGTTTAAACTCCAATGTTGGCAATGACACTTCATCCCTATACAACACCTTCCCTTTGAGATGCACTTCCCCTGGAGTCTATATTTCTTCAGCTTTGGTTCGATGGTTAGAAGCTATTTTGGTATTCTTTTCTTTTTGCCATAAGCCCTTGGTTGAACAATTTCTGGTGGCATCGGTACATTAAATGTATCATATAGAATTTCCATTGGTACCTCTTTTTGGCAACTTTTTAACTCAGTGACCTTTCATTTCAACTGATTCTGGCATCTCTTATATTCGCACCTTTGTCCTTCTACTATATATATCATTCTGCCAACCTGTTTTTAGTAGCACCATCTTGCTAGAATTCCTTTCTTGAAAAATACTTTATCTCTAGGGTTGAAATATTTATTTGTGCTGTAATTTGTTGATGCTCTCACCTTGCATTCAGGTAATAACTTATTGCAGATGGACTCGATCTTCCTGGCGAACATCAACTCTGCAGGCAACATTCCAGACACAGTGTTCAGGTTTGGCGTAATTCGGTAAACACTTGGAAATTGCTGAATCATTACCTCTCCTCTCCCTCCAATTTCTTTAGTGCCCTTTTAAATGTGTTGACAAACTGTTCCACTTGTCCGTTTGATCTTGGGTGAAATGGGGGGAGTTGTGATATGTTCAACTGCTAATGATGTGCAAAAGAACTTAAATTCATTAGACATTAATTGTGTCCCGTTATCTGAAATGATAGAATCAGGAACATTGAAACTTGCAAAAATCTTGTGTAGGAAATTTATAGTTACTGTGGTAGTCGGTCTCCTACATTTTAGTATTTCTGGTCAATTAGTATAACTATTGACTACTACTAGATAGTAAGCTCCATTTATTGGTCCTGCAAAGCCAATATGTATTCTAGACCATGGCATATCAGTTGTCAGCCAAGGTTGAACTTTGATAGGCAGTGACTTTGCTTCCAGAGTGCGACCTCTGCATAATTTCACCAAATTTTCTATATCCTTAACCATTTTTGGCCAGTAGGTATAACACCTCATTAAAGATTTCATTCTAGATATTCCTGGATGTCCTCTGTGAAATTCTTTTAACATATGTCTTTGTAACGATGCTTATATCACTAATCTTTCTGTGTGCATTAGTACACCATTACATAATGAAAACACATCATTTTCTATAGTATTTTTCCCTTTAGATCTTAATTTCTCCTTCATTTTCATTATGAAGAGTCTTTTTTGCTTTAATTTTTATTTATGCCAATGTTATGGGAAGTTCTCATATGGTATTACATAACATGTTACTTATTTCATTTTTGACCCTTATTGCAGCAATTACCGTGTCTTCAAGTAGTTCATAGAATCTTGGTATCAGTCTAGACAATCCATCTGCATTTTTTGGATGGTAGAAATTCCATTTTATAATTATAATTTAATAGGAAATTTTCTCAGAGCTGCAGTCGATTTGCTGTATGTGTGGGAACACCCTTTTTTGATCCATATGTGGACAATAATGGACGATGGTCTGTCTGCAGTATAAATTCTCTACCATGTATGAATTTGTGAAACTTTTTCATGATGAATATGATGACCAATGCTTCCTTTTTTATTTGACTGTAGCTTCTTTCAGCCACAATTAATGATCTTGAAGCATGAGCTATAGGTTTAATTTTTCCTCCTTCGTATTTGTGTAATATCACTGCTTCAATAGCCAAATCACTTGCATCTGATGCAACTACAATCTTTAATTTAGGGTCAAAATGAGCTAGTGACAAATCTGATGTTAAGTCTTTTTTGATCTGTTCGAACGCATTTTGATATTTATCTGTCCAATTCCATTTTATGTCTTTCTTTAGCAGGTTATTCAATGGTGCTCATAATTTGTGTATATTAGGTATATATGTATGATAGTAGTTAGCAAAACCTAAGAATGCTTGTAACTTTGTTACACTTGTTGGAGTGGGCATATCCTTTATCGTGCTTGCCCTTGAAGGATCTGGTTGTATACCAGTTTCATCATTGATTTGCCCTATATATATAAGTCTGGACATAAATAAATCCCATTTTCCTTCACTTATTTTAAAGCCATATTCTTTGATTCTCTCAAATACTTTCTTTAGATCATCTGCATGTTGTTTTTGGGTCATGCTTTTAATAAGTATGTCATCCAAATATGTTTGAGCGGCAAGGATGGTATCCATTATCTGTTGGAATATTCTTGGTGCTAATTTTATACTGAAAGGAAGTCAGTTAAATTTATAAGAGCCTCTATGAGTGTTAATTGTTAATAATTTTGAACAGTCTTCGTCCACTAATACATGTAGGTATGCGTCTGATAGATCCAATTTAGAGAAAAATTTACCACCATTCAATTTGTCAAAAATTTCCTCTGAACCTCTGAACAACATAACTACCCTAATGGGTAGTTATGTTGTTTCAGACTTTCATCTAGCCCCATTGAAAAATCAGCACATGCGGATTTTATCATTCCTTTTTTTTTTACATAGACTGTTGGTGATGCCCATTCAGAATAGTCTATTTTTGATATTACCTCTAATTTCTCTAGTCTGTCCAATTCATTGTTAACTGGATCTAAAGCAACAAAAGGTACACTTCTTTTTGACTTAAATGTATTTTTTGACTTAAATTGTATTTTAAATGAAACTTCACTTTTACTTTTGTGCATGTCCTTAGACCTTCACAGAAAACTTCTGGAAAACTCTTTTTCAGTTCATTTTTTAATTTTTCAGCTGCTGTATTAGTACTGGTCGTATTGATATTTATCTTATTGCAAAAAGAGTTAATTGAGAGATCCAAAAGATCAAACAATAAAATCCAGTCTGTTCCAAACAAATGAGTAGTATTTTTTAATACAAATACCATTACTTTTTTGTTTTTTCTGACAAAAGAAACATTACAGCTGCATTCACCCCAAAAGTTTAATCTCTTTCCTGAGACTCCATATGCAACTTTATCAGAAGTTAATAAACTGGGTTTACCCATTTTTCTCCATGTCTGTTCATTTATAATAATGATATCCGATCCTGTATCTAGTTGTAATTTTATTTTGACATCATTAATTTGCACAAAAACAAATTTCCTCTTTTGAGATATTTTGTTAATTTCCTTTTTAGGCTCTTATTGTTACTACATGTATTTATCCTATTCACATGCATTTTATATTTTCTCCATTTTTTTAATCTGCAACATGTATTTTTGTGTCCTAATTTCCCACACTCATAGCATTTTTTGTTTTTGAAGAAACAATCCTTTTTAAAATGCTTACCTCCACAGCCATGGCAAATATTAGGTATTGAGAGGGGTTTACAGTCTTCCTTTAATGTTCTGTTAGTAGTTGAAAATGTTTATAGTTTTTCCCCTTAGATGGTTGGACAATGTGTACCAGTGAATTGTCTTTTTTCTCAATCCTTTTGGTATCGAATTTCAAATTCACTCTTCTGCTATTCTCTGGAGAGTTAATTTTGGATCCCTTTCTAATTCAGCAAGTATCCTGGATCTTATCTCTGCATTCTTATTAGAAGTTAAACCCTGAACAAACATTAGGCACTTAAATCTGGAGTACATTAATTTGAACTTTTTGCATTCTAAGTTCACGACTCCTGCATATGTGACAAAATTGTCATTGCCGGACTTTACCAAGTTAAGACATTGCCATTGTGTATTAAACAATGAACTCCTATCACCAAAGATTTTTGATAGTATTACGATGGTCTCATCAAAACTAATCTCTCAGTTTCTTTGGCAAGATATGATTTACATATTTTTCATGTTCAGTGGAGGATAATTTCCTTAATAATAACCAAACTTTCTTTTCATCATATCAATGTGAACAATCGCTTTTGAAGATTCCTTTGTATCTTCTGTAATAAGATGTAAATGTTACCCCTTCATCTGGATTGTACATGAATTTATTGATTGAATTAGCAACAGCATCTGGAGTGAAAGAATCTGAAGCTTTTTCTTTCATTGTTTTAGTGAACAACTCAAAAAACTTCTGTTGTTGTAATTGTAATTGTAATTGTAATTGTAACTGCTGTTCATGGTGTTGTTTTTGTTGCGGCAATTGTAGTTCTTGTAGATTTTATTGCTGCAAAATTTGAATCATGATTTTTAACTCTTCTATTCTGCTGGATTTTTTGCAGATTAATTTTTTCCTTGTGTTGAATGAATCCTCGTGTAAGTTGAAAGAATCCTTGTTGTCACTTTTCTGATGTCAGGCACCTTCATCGTTGTCACTTTTGTGATGCCCATGAATGCTCATTATCACACTCGTAATGCTCATTATAGTTGAGACTTTGGAACCACAGATAATTGTAGTAACTTCTCCAAATAATACTTACACTAGTAACACTTGTTCAAATAGTAAACCAAAATAGTAATTTGTGTGATCAATATAGAGTAATAGCATAGAGAATAGCAATCACTTAGATGGCATGCTAATTCCCATATATCTTTCTTTATGATCACCTGGTCTACTTATTAGAAATAGAATCACCTGTGTTCACTGTTGGCAACAACACTTTATCCCTATACAACCCCCCCCCCCCGCACACATATAAATATATATATATCTATATATCTATATGTGTGTATATATATATATATATATATATATATATCATTATATTTATATTTATATATATATATATCTGTATATATATATCTGTATATATATGTATATATATATATCTGTATATATATGTATATATATATATATCTGTATATATATATATATATATATATATATATATATATATATATATATATATATATTTTTTTTTTTATTGATACAATATGGTAATCCATATGGTATTTCCAGGAGGATATAGATCGAGGGAGAGCTCTATGTCAAAAGGCAGAGCAAAATTATTATTAATTAAAGAATATGAAATACATAAAATCCCATAAAATCACATAGGTAAAAATTTTTATTTCATGTGAGCTCTAAAAAACAGAAGCTCTCAATCTTCATGACCTACAAACAAATCACAAATGAAACGGAAAAGATTGAAGATTAAGAGCTGCTTTTTTAGACCTTTCATGAAATAAAAATTATTACCTATGGGATTTTCAGTGTTTAATACTCCTTATATATATATATATATATATATATATATATACATATATATATATATATATATATATATATATATATATATATATATATATATATATATATATGTATGTATATACATGTATGTATGTACATCTATATATATTGATATATATGTATGTACATATATATATAGATATATATGTATGTACATATATTTAGATATCTATTGAGCAGATATGAATGTACGTAAGAGAATCATAGAAGATTGTAGTTTAAAAGCAGTAAAATCGACCTTGCTAACCGAACAATCCTCTGTGGCCCAATCGATTAAGGTACATCAGGCTAAATGATGGTTCTGTATAGGATACAGGTTCTATTCCTGTTGGAGAACTATTATTTTCTATGAAAATTTCTCGGACATTAAGGCCGGTAAATGTTATTAATATTGTTTATTATAAGTAGAGCATTTAATTAAATATTTGTAACTATAAAAAGAATGTATAAATATAAAAATGTCTTAAAAAGTATATATGTATGCATATGCTTACATATATATGTATGTATGTATGAATATGTATATGTATGTATATATATATAAATCTCTACAAGTAATGTATACACATTTCATTGATTGTAGATTTGTAGTAGTAGTTCAATTCTGGGGAGAATTTGAACAACAATAAAACAATGTCCATTGCTATCTACATGGTTTCATAGCCAATTATCAATGACTTTTTGTGAGTAAATGAGTCTGTATCTACAGGTTTTCTTGTGTCCCAAATACAAATGTCAGAATCAGTAGCATAAATATGTCATTCAATTTTCTACTTGCCACTTGGCTTATTTGGCATGACATACTTTTGAAATAAATTTCCCTGTGGCACATTTATTTCGTTTCATGTCTATTAAAACTATATAATAAAAATATGCTCTATAAAATGTAGAAAATTCTTTATATATATATATATATATATATATATATATATATATATATATATATATATATATATATATATTGTATATAAAATGCTATGTAAATGGTACAAAATATGCAAATTTATATTCTATATAAAATGTATATATATATATATATATATATATATGTATTTTAAAGGTAACAAATCTGTTGGTATACAACCAAATATTAAAACTGATCTACAAATAGACCTCAATGTATTTATTTTTACAGAGAAAATAATTAATAAACAATAAAATTCACAATCACTTCATATGGGGAATAGTCTATTTTGGCAGATGAAGATATCGGTCATCCGTCTTATCAATCCTAGTGTGGATGGAGCTTGTGTCAGAAATAAAAGTTTAACTGTGAAAGTAAAAAAAAAACAATGAAAAACTAATACCAATACAGAATTTATCCATTTTAATGCTTCAGTCAGACAAAAGGCCCAAGACAAGGGTTGGGGGAGGGTAGAATGTATTTGTCTTAAAGGGAAGAAATTTTATAAGATTAAACCTGAATATTAACCTTATGACATTAATTTGGGGTTATATGAAGAATGAAATATTAATTTAAAATATAGAGATAAAAGGATATAAGGGATTAATGGAAAGTGAGTTGAGAAGATCTTAGAGTAGGGGAAAGTTTATAAATTATAATTAATATAGGTAAAGAGGTTATACAGTCGGGGGAATATAGAAATTAGAATTATTATACATTTGACATTTGAAGAGTTAGAAGGGAGTGAATAATATGGAAATATAGTAGCTAATTAAGTTAAACCTATATTATGGAAATTTGAATTTGTTTTCATGTCAGCATTATAACACTAATTAATTTCTCTGATTTAATAGTTGGCTTTGATTATTGTATTTTATTATTCTAATTTTTTCTGCTAAACATAAGTCACACCTATCTCTAAGACTATTAGAAGTACATGCAGAACCTATAAACTTTCAAACTATCAGTGGGCTCAGAATATTTTTGAAAGAGCTGTCTGGTGTTTTAGTTTAGGGTTAGAAAATGAGTTCCTATGGGTATAATATCTTTGTTTCCATTCCCCCATGGAATTCCAGTGTAAACATTATAATTTTTCATATTTTCTTTGGGGTAAATGATCACTTGATATGTAACCCTTCCACCCTCCTCTGACACCTGTCTTACACCTTTCATTTGACTGAAACATTGGAATGGATAAATTCTGTATTAGTTTTTTGACTATTTTTGTTTTAGCTTTCACAGTTAAATTTCTATTTCTGATGCAAACTCAGTCCACACCAGGGTTGATAAAACAGCCGACCAATATCTTTATCAAAATAGGCTATTTCCCATATGAGGTGATTTTTGATTTTATTGTTTATCAATTTTATATATATCAATGAAATGTGTATACATTATTTGGCCATATATATATATATATATATATATATATATATATATATATATATATATATATATATATATACACACACCGACCGAGTGTATGAATAGTTCCGAAAAGTGTGGATGGTTCTTCAGAAGCCTTCACCACTTTAATCAAATCACTTGTGTGGGTTTTTTGGCAGTTTACCTTCTTATCAAGAGCAAGACCTAAAAGGTCAACCAATCTAACAGTGATCTCATCTCACAATCCTCACACTTGTTCCATATGTGGTCTCCTTTGTAAATCACTAGCGGGTCTTAAATGCCACTTAAGATTAGTGTATAAACTTTCATAACTGAATCAATAAGCTGGCAGATCCTCATACGTTGAAACTGATGGGAGAGTCCATTATTATTATTATATATATATATATATATATATATATATATATATATATATATATATATATATATATGACCAAATAATGTATACACATTTCATTGATTGTAGAGTCTGAAGGTAACTGTATACATTTTTTGGGTGGGTTCTGTATATATTATTTATTTTTGTCTTCCGGCCTGAAATAATAAACAGTTTGCCTACTCAAATATGGGTATCCAGTGAAAATAACATAAATTTTAAAAGTCTGTTGGATTATTAAAAACCCATTCTAAAATTCTTTTTATGTTTGGATATGAAACCATACAGATATGAAAACTTAGAGTTCTGTGACAAGAAATTTTGCTTAAAGTCCCAAAATTTTGTCTTGCCTAACAGACTGTTCTTTGTAGTTTAGTTGGTTAGAGCATGCCATTTTTAATGGTAGGGAGACACCAAAACACCTTCTACCTTGGGGATGCAGGTTCAAATCAAATCAAAATATGTTTAAGAAGAGCTAAGTTGTATTGTGCATATAAGAAATGCTTTTTTCGTTCTGAACTCTTGTCTCAACAGTGCGATGTTCTTGTGGATAATGTCATATGCTTCTGGATTTCTTGGTTTGTGTGTTGAGATATAGAATAAAATATTGGATGTATATGGACTTTTTTTTGTTTTTTGTAATTCTTGAATATCTATTGCTTTGGCACATTCTATTCTGAATGATGGGTCTTTTGAGTAGAATTTCTTTTATTTCTTGGAGTCTTTTATTCCCCATTTCATAATCTGAGATTTTATTTTTGCCCAGACATTACCATAGACCAAACATGAATAAATAAAGTAAGAAAATATATTTATTTGAAAATATAAACCATGTCTGACCAAAATCTAACAAGGCATATTTACCAAGGTCTATCCACACACACAGAAGCGCACACATAATGTCCCTGTCCATTTTATTAAGAAATCGTTTTGAAGAAATCATTAAAGATTTAGAAAAGGTAGGTATCACACAAGATATTTACAGAAATATTACAAAGCTTTCATTATTATATATAATATTTAAAACATCTTTATTATATATGTGCTTTTTTTCTAGTTTCTAAATACATTTCTTGGTTTTGTTAAAATTTCTTCATCAGTTATGGTATATTGTAAAATGACATTTAAGAGAAAATTTACCATTATTTTTACAGGCCCCTTTCATTCATGTAAAATCAACCTAGAATGTCAAAACATATATATATATGGCAATGCACATACCTATTCAGCATTGTTTGTGCAGAAGTTTTTGGTTAAGCACAATATTCTCCAGGTTCAACAACCACCATATTCCCTAGATCTCAACCCTTGTGACTTTTTCCTCTTTCCAAAAATCAAATCCCACTTGAAAAGATTTCAAGACCTCAAGGAAATCCAAGAGAATTCAACAAGGCAGCTGCTTGCTAACTAAAAAAAGGGACTTCCAGGAATGCTTCCATTAATGGAAACATCACTGGATAAAGTGTGCAGCTTCAGAAAGGGACTACACAAAAAATGATTAAATGCTGAATTGATGTGTTGTGGTTTTCTTTTTATAGCACCAATCTTGATACATTTTATCAGAACTCATATAAAGAAAACCAATTCCATGTTGAAGTGACCTTTGAACTGTGATGAGAGATAGCACACGCACCCTGTAAACAAATGTATTTTCTTTTTATCGCACCAGTCTTGATACTTTTTGATCAGACCTCATATTTATATTAGTTAATTTGCAAAAAATATATCTATATAGAAAAAAAAACTTTTTACCTATGCTATAATATTAAAAATTATTTTAATTCTGTATAATTGATAAATTGTTCTAAAACTGGCTTCATAATTGACAAAGAAAATATGTAATGAAAAATATAAAGTTGTTACAAAAGCATTGAAATAGTCCAAACATTCAATGTGGTTGATAATTACTGAATTATATAAAATATATAATCCAAGAAATGCAATATTATATGACTCTTCTTTTTTTTTAATCAGTTCATTCTAAGTAAGGCAATAATGTTACTAAGACACAAAAGGCTACTTGAAGTGAAAGAGAATGAGAAAACTTTACAAGAAGCTGGAAATTCAATCCTAAACAGGAAACAAGTGATAAACCTTTATTCATGTTCAAAAGACTGAAGAGGAGTGTGAACTGGATGATAAATGAACCTATTTATTCATTGAAGGAAAAATAAATAAATAAAATAAAAAATAACTGGTAAATAACATTTCATAATTTAGATGGGGACTTTAGAAGCATAGAGTTGAAGTAGACTTTAGAAAGAACAGGAAACTCAATCATAAAGAGGAAATGAGTGATAAACCTCTACTCCTGTTCATGACTGTCGTATACACACATGTATCATTTTATCCAAAGAAAAATATAGAAGTTATATTTAGAACATTTTTATTTTCTGTTATACTTACTCTTGACACTTGCAGATATATGAAATGAACTAGAGGCAAACAATGACACCCATTTGTTTAGTTTTAGCTTTGTCTGTATAGATGTTCAACAATGTTTTCGCACATTGAGAGACAAAATACAAAAATCAATACTCAGAAATTTAATGCTTGAAAACCTGATGCATCACTTTCAGTGGAATATTCCCAGTTCGAAGATTTATTGTTATAAGACTTGATTTCTTTAAAGTAGCAATTATGTATACAAAATCCTCAGAGACGAGTAGCTTTGAAATAAATTTTATTAATACAAGAATGTATTAATAGATTTTCATGGTAGCTTTGTTAGTTTTAAATTTGTTCCTTGTCTTTTGTATGTTAGAATTTAAAACACAGTGTACTGGTAAGTATATAAAAAGATTGTTGGCTTAGAATGATATTTTTTCTTCATTAAAACCAAATTTCAATTTAGAGCATATTCATTATGCGAGCAAATTTAACATATGACATTTAATTTTATTAGTTTCTTTTAGATATTTATTATGTAAAAATTACACAAGGCCAAAAAAGGGGAGGGGTTGAGGCTGGTCCACACTAACTATCTTATACCTAGCTAATCCGATTCATGACCCATTCACTCATTACAATTTACCCATTCACCACAAGAACTCGTCCATCACCAATCAATCCTCCATGCACCATAATACCACATCCTCTTGAGGGGGACCTACAAAATGCACACCATGCCATAAAAATTTAATGATAGTAAAATATATATATAAAATCTGTGATGGAAAAATGAGAGGGGAGGGAGATGAACCCAGTAACAAACTGAAATATTAACACAAATCAAATTAAACATAACTGATGTTAGTAGGGCCCGTCTAACCCTTAAAAAGGAGAGGCCACTGTATTCTGCCCATGGGACAAAATCAAGAAGCTCTCTCACTATGGGTGTGGGAAAAGGATAAAAAATAATACAGGCCTGGAAAAATATAAAGCTGACCCAGTCGAGATGAAAAATGGTGGACCAAAACAAACTGGGGGAGGGGGAGAATATCGATTTGAATCATAACCAAAGAGGCAGCCAGGAACAGGCCAGGAACAACATTTACTCACATTCACTAGGTAACTAAGGCTTGTCTAACCTAACCAAGGGGAGGGCTCCGCAGGAAACCACCCCGATGTGACGTAGGTTGACCTAAAAGAGAAAATCAAGGCTAGCCCCATTCAAACAAGCCAAGCTTGCCTCTTTCACCCCGCTTTCGCTGAAAACTGTCAGATGCAAGTGTTTTCTATCAGTTCTAATCTTCATCTTGAGCTGATGCTCAAAGAATCGGATCAGATCCTGATGAGAAAGACGATTGCCTTGCAAGACTTCCTCCTGTCGCATCGTCCAAATCACCCTTCGGACTGTGGCCAGAAATGTAAGAAACACCATCTGTTTCATCCCAGAATATGGGGGTGACACATTGCCCCATGCATATGCGCAATCAATGAGCACAAGTTTTTTGGGAGCGAGATGACCCCCTCCACTAGAAAATGATAGAAGACCTTCCTAGGCTGTTCAAGGTCACTGGACCAAGGAACGACCAACAAAGCTGACCAACACTCGCGAAGGAAATCCGATTGATCCCAGGGTTTATGAAGGTGCTCAACTCACGAGATAGGAGGATAGATAGTAAGGCAAGGGAACGCGTCTATAACAATCCTCTCCATAATTGAATCTCCTCATGTCAATGCGTGGCATAGGAAAGCCAACCTCGAGGCAAGTTTGTGGCTTGCCAAGTGTGGCATTCCTAGCCCCCATAACATGGACATTGTGCACAGACTCATCTGTTGACCTGATTCCTGCATCCCCTCCATAAAATGGACGATAGTGAGCTCTCAAGCAGCTACCTGTGGTCGTCACAGGAAGTATGGACAATCGATAAAGGACAATCGGGAAAATGTATGTAGCACACACCTCTGCCCTGCCTTTCACAGACAACCTCCATCGATACCAAATCTGACCGGCCACGTCAACCTTTGCTTGTACTTCAGTCCAATTTTTCTCTAGCTGGAGGTTGGTTCCAAACCACACTCCAAGAATGCGGACAGGACTGTCCATCCAACCGAAGGGCCCCGGAAGATCAACCCCCTTCCAGGCACCTAACTGCAAACCGGATGACTTGTCGCGGTTAATTTTGGCCCCTGTCACCTATTTGTACTGATCAAGCACCCTCAGTACTGTCCTAATGTCACTGTGGGATGACATGAAAGCAGATACATCATTGGTGTATGCAGAAACCCTGGCTCAAGCCCCTCCAGGAATGGCGATTCTGCGTAGGGCCGAACTGCATGCACTGTCTCTCAGCCGGCGAAGAAGAGGCTCCAATGCCAAAGCATAAAGTAGGGGCAACAGTGGGAAACCCTGACAAACCGACCTAGACAGTCCAAAAGCGCTCAACAGTTTCCTGTTCACCTGTACCACAGCACTGGGGACACGATACAGGAGGCTAATCCAGTGGCAGAAGTCAGGTGTGAATCTGGCAACCTGCAGGACAGTGGCAAGGTAGCAATTGTCAACCCTATCAAATGCCTTGGACTGATCCAAATTGATCAGTGTGACCTCATCGTTGTCTTTTAAACCCTGTATGATTGTGCAGATCAGATGCAGGTTGCTCTGAATTGTTCCACCTCTCACAGCATAAGTCTGCTCAGGATCCAACAGAGACTTGGCAACGAACTGCAAATGCTCCTGCAGGATCTTGGCCAAAATCTTTAACTCTGTGTTTAGCAGAGTTAGGGGGTCTATAATCATCTAAGTGCCCCCCAACACCCTACCCTTCTTCAACAGCATGATCACACCCCTGGAAATCCGGTTAGGGATGGACCCCGACCGGAACCAGTTGTTGAACACCACAGTCAAAATCAGGACAAAGATGTGCGACAGTCTCAAGTACAATTCATAGGGCAAACCATCCAGATCAGGTGACTTGCCTCTGCTGACTTTCTTCAATGCCGTGTAGACCTCGCCCTCTGTGATCTCTCCCTCACAGCTAGCCACTTCAGTCAGTGAAAGCCGAGGAAAGTCAGCCAAATAGCTGTGAAAATCCTCTTCACGGAGACCAGTCTCCTTGGTAAACCAGCTCTTGAAATGCCGCCGAAATGCCTCACACATGTCATCAGTGGCCTGAAGAGTATGCCCTTCTGGGGAATTGACCTCACGAATGTAACAATCGGAACCTTGGCGAATCTCTTCCTTGTGCAGATCTGCGCCATATTCATGGCCTTGAAAGACATCTTGATTTAACCTATGTCTAATTACCTGGCCCATGTAGCACTCGCCATTCGAATGCTCCAGGGCCTCCCTAGCTAAGGCTATCTCTAAGGGATCCCCCAGCCACCACCCAGGAAAAACTAGCCTTAAGTGTCTTCACCTTTTCAGCTCTATCTAGGGTGAGCCGTTTGCTGAAATCAGTGGTGAAAGACCTAATCCTATCCTTAATCCTCTCCCACCACTTATTCCTGATAACCGCTGCACTAAGCTAATTAGCTGTTTCTGGAAGTCCCGCCTGTCCAGTAAAGACAGATTGAACTTCCAGTACCCATCCATTCTAGGCCTGTGATCTGACACCATCCAGGCACAAACAAGTTTGTGATCCAAATAGCCTACCCAGTGGAACGTGGGACAATCTATCAAATGTATGTCGGCTCCTCTAACTAAAATTCTGTCAAGGTAGCTAACAATCTTGTCAAAAGGCCAATGCTGAGTCCACGTCCACATTTTCACCCCCGGGGTGATCGACCCGGTATCTATCAACGAGACCAAAATCATTGATCAGATCAACCAAGCTATGATTGCTACACCCGCTAGCTCCCTGTCCCTGATCTAACTTGGGGTCCAGGATGGCATTCCAGTCCTCAATTAAGACTAGGTACATTGAATCCACTAGTATTAGTTTCTTTTATGAGAGAATTGATGATGTCATCAAATACTCTGCTAATGAATTCTGAATTTAAATTACATGTTGGATATTAATGGTTTATCATGCACTAAATCTGTAATGATAACTGTAATTTCTACTCTTAGCTGATCTGATTGATTTAACTCTTTGGATTTGTAAGATATTTTAATTTGACTAGACTTATGAATTTAATTTGGAAACACTGGTGAATGAATTACACTTCCTTTCAAATTTGTTTTCAATATTTGAAGAGACTCAGTTGTTGAAATTTTGCAATAGTGTATAACAAGCAGGAAAAGAATGAATAAAATAATTAAAAATTCAGATGTCAGTAAAAATGAGGGTAAATTTTGTCATGGATGTTAAAATAAATTTTTACAGAAAAATAAAAAAGTATGTGAATGTGATATAATTTTGTACTATTTTATAATAAAAAAAGTTGATGTCTCCATGACAAAGCAGAATGGTCATCATTTTTTAAATTTTTATCATTTTCATTAAAAAGGACAGCAAGTATAGCTTAGAAAATTCTTTTCTTAAACTAAGTGACAATTTCTATCTACATTTCTGAGATGAGGTATTGTAACTATTTACACTATTTACATCATTCAGGCTGTTGTCCTTATCTGTATTACCATATTCATGACGTTTCAGCCATTGTACACTTCAGCCTTCTGCAGGTGATATATGTTTATTTAGTCCACAACAATGTGGAATTAGATCAATCAACTCCCATGGGCTAAATAAAGGGTTTGGTTCAAAATTCCAACTATATCACCTGAAGAAGCTCAGAGCATACTATGGCTGAAACATCGCGAATATGATAATAAAAATGAGAACAGCAGTTCGAATGATGTAAATAGTGTATGTAAGTGACAGTTTCATTAGCAAAATATCATGATGGAAAATTTAGTTTGAAAGTTTGAAGAAAATTAATTTTGGGTTAAATTCAAAAGGAATTTATAATGCTTTACTATTATTCTAATATTTTTTTTACTTAAGTGAAGAATAATTTGGATATTTCAGCTGCAGTCATAGTGAAAAAATGTCACCCTTATTATATTGGATATTTATTATTTTTATTTATTAAAATATATATTTCAATTATTATGGTTACTCTTTGTTTATTGTTTGAGTGTCATTTGACAAGTGTATTTTATTACAAATATTTACCAAATTTTACTATTTTATAAATTTGGCATGAATGAACAAGCTTTACTTATTCATTAACACTTTTTTAGGAAGAGGATGTATTTTTGAATTTAGACGAAAGGTGTTTTGAATTCTAATATTTATTTTGAAATATTTATTCTCTCTGTTTATTCTGTATAATTGACTATTTCCTAATTTAACATATAAACAATTGTTCAAAAGCTGTAACAACAACAAAAACAATAAAAATAATAATAATTGTTATATTTGATGACAGTGTGATTACTCCAATGTCCAGTGACAAAAAAAAATAAACAAAACAAAGATCCTCTGATACAGAACTATGCAGGCAGCTGCATGTGTAGTGGGTTTTGATTAACTGTGGACTAAATCTGCACACAGGACTGAACTGGTAATATACACAGAGTGGTGATATGCTTGGTTGATCTATTTTTTAAAAATGATGAAATTTTTGTCTCCTTGTCCTTTGTTTATTTCTTTTCTTACACCCTAGTTGTGAAAGATTTTTGATTGGTTGGTCAAACTATGGCTTTGTTTGACTGGTGATTTTATTATCTGTTCATTTTTAGAGATGGTGAAGTTTTGAACTTGTTATTATTTATTTACTTCTCTATCAACTTTCATTCTACAGAATGGAGTTTTATAAAATTCACTGGGCAACAGAAAATTTTTTTTTAATGTTGTCTATGTTTTTCCAAATGATTTAGGATAATTTTTCACTGCTGGATCTGAAAATGACATTGTTTCTCTCAATCAGGTCATTTTTTTTTTTAAAAAAGATCTGATCTTCTTAATCAATTACATTTTTGTGACATTATTGATTGAATTTTGTTAATATTTCATGTACAAAATAAGTTTTTAAGAGAAAAAAATTGTTTTCTAACAATTTATTAATTAAATGTTACAAACATTGATTAAAATAAATTGAATAGTATACATTGTTAAATGTAAGTACATGTAAATTGCATGTTACATCACCATTGTTTAAAATTCAGGGTGTGAAATTCTGTTTATTCAAACTCTGAGAATGATCAACCGCAGATGTGTGTTTCTTCAAAGTCCAGCAGTAATCAGCCATCATGACTGCATCCCAGTGTCCTTGATACCTGGTCTCCATTTCTTTCATGTCTTGATGGAATCTCTCCCTCTGCTCATCGCTCATTAATCCCAAGTTCTCTGGAAACTGATCCATATGTGAGAATAAATAATACATTTCGATGCTCATAATGTTCAGGTTTTGGAAAGCAGTCAGCCTATTGATGACAAATTTTGCATAATTCCTGGCCTTGTTATCTTCCAGAAAGTTCTAGAACAAAAGCCTTCCATGCTTCCAGTTCCACTTTGTATATTGAGTTTTCAAACAGGATTTCTGATAAGTTGATGAATTTGAGGACCATCAAAGATGCCAGCTTTCAACTTCACTATCATCTGAAAAAGCCTGGCACAAGTTAGTGAAGCAGCCACCATCTTTGTCCAGAGCTTTGGTGAACTGCTTGATCAGGTTGAGCTTGATGTGCAGCAGTAGGAAAAGTATCCTGTTTTTAATCCAGCAGAGGGTTATTGATAATGTTTGTTGTTCTGCAAGGCATCAGTTCCTCCCAAACAGGCAGGTCCTTTTTTGTGTACTGCTGAACAGTGTCCCTATTATCTCACATGCACAGAAAGCATGGGAGCTTGGTAAACCTTGACTGTTGTCCCAACGAAAGGTTCACCATCTTCAGGTTAATGCAAATAAACCAATCATGCTGATCATAATGAATTTTTTTCCAGCACATACTTCACTACTTCATATTTCTCCTTCAGTGTAGTCAAGTGAGTGAGGAGTACAGAAGCAAACCAGTTGTCATTGTGCATCAGAACACTTCAATGATTGCTTGCTGCTGTCACTGAACAGTCTCCAATCTTAGGGTTCATATTGTGGCACTCCAATTTATGCAGAAACTGTGCAATATCTGTACAGTATACCAAGTCCTTCTCTTCGGAAAAAAAAACAGAAATACTTCTAGATGGTGATGTCAGAGAAGAGCTTACTTTCCTTCAATCTGGATGCCAACAGTTTGGCAGAGGACTTTGACAAGCTGAGATGGTGAACTAGATCTTTTAGTTCCTATTGGGAAAATGGATGTGGGGAAACATTGTCAAAAAGCACTTCTTTTTCTTGAACACTGGAGAAATCTTCCTTACTAATATCAGGAAGTTCTCCAATGACAGGTATTGGAATTTCAGCACAATAAGCTACAGGATGATGTACTGATTGCAGATCACAATACTTGAGGCTGCTCCAGTTCTTTCTGTTGCTCCCAGTCACATCAAGAGCATAGAAGTAGCAGTCAGTGCTATAGTTTGGAATAGGAATTCTAATACTTCAGACAACTCTTCTTACCTATGGTCCACTGACACAGATACTTGGTACATTTCTTATATACTATGTGTGGCACCCAAGCTTTATCCTGCACAATAAGTTTAATACCAAAATAAAGAAAGTAAACCCGCTGTATGAAACTTGTGACTGAATTCTTGTTGGAAACAATGGTGCATTTGCTGCAGGTGTAGCAGAATATGTTGGGCTTATTTTGACATGATCTTTTGCTTGAAGCCATTTCATTCACCTGTAAAATAAAAATATCAATTAGACATAAATTGGTGCCTATCTCTTCAAAGTTCATTTATTTCAAGAAATATAAAAATATGCCTCATATAAAGTGAAAATACCTGTACATGTAGGAATACTTCTACATGGGTTTTAGTTAAAAGTTAAAAAGCAAAGTGTCAGGATTCGACACAATAATATAAAATGTTGTGAGACTGCTTGTAATTTGGTTTTTAAAACAATCCTATGACATTAATTAAAAGAATAAAATTATGTATAAAAACACAACGTAATTTAAGAAATAATGTTAATTTTATTTAACAAGAATTCAAGCTGGAATATACAGTTAGCTGAAATGTATTGAATGAATAATGTTTTTTTTTGGTTGTTAAAAGAGTTCTTGTGTATAGTAGAAACTGTATTGTGTATGTATGTGAGAAAGGTGAAATGTCTTTACTAGTGTGTTTGTGTGAGATAGTATGTGTATGTGTATGTAGTAATAGTAATGGGTATAAAGGAGATAGAGAGAATTAATCTCTTACTGTAGACGATGGTGCATGTATCTGAAGGTGGTCCCTTTGAGGTTTGGTCAGTGCTGCTGACTCATTTCTTGATAGTGTGTGTGGAAGTAAATATGGTCTTGAATAATAGCAGTTAGAGTGACATGCTCTTAGTGGAATCTGAGAGACTCTAATTGAGGTCAAACATTGTGATTTTTATATCGTTATTTCTGAGAAATTGGTTCCTGAATTATATAATTTTTCTTATTCCTAATTGACCCTAAAAATCACATGATATGCTTACTACTATGTCCATACAATATTTTGGCTGTATACCTAAATTATAATGACTAATAAAACAATCTTTCTGATTTGTATTCTATGATTTTGTATTGTACAGTTAGTTGGTGTGTTTTGAGATGTAAGCTCTTTATTGCAGGTTATTTTGGCGGCATGTTTTAATATTTATGTAGCTATTTTTGGCTGAAAATAATTCTGATGGGTTAAAATGAATAAGTTTATAATTAACATATTAATTAGTTTTATTGTGTGAAATATGTTGCATATTTAGATATTTTAATGGACACGACAAATGAAAACATAAAAAACAGCATATTCATCTCATCAGAAATTTTTGTGGGAAAGTATTTCTACTTATGCCATAATACCTTAAATGGACCTGTGACTCCCAGCCATTTCCAAACTCTATCTGTTCATAACTAAATATATTTATAAGTATTTAGATCTTTTGGAATATAGGAATTGAGTAAAGAATGCAAACATCCATTGGATAGTTTATCAGTCACAAATTTCTGCGTTGTTTATTTGTGAATTTGTTATTCCAATATCCTTGTCTTTTTTTGTATTAATTAATATACAGGAAAATTGTGCATAGTCTCCTGTTACAGCAGTAAGTGGGGAGTGTTTCAGCTCATTAGGTAGGTGTTACTTTGATTCAGAGGGGGACAGTAGGTAAACCTGACACCCACGATTCTTTCCTGAAAATGATTGCCGTTTTTAGAGATTGATGACTCTGTTCAATTAATCCATTTGTTTGTACATGGTAGGATGTTATCCTCAGTCTGTGGAAATCGATCCTTGACAGCTCTGAAAACAATTCCAATTTCAATTGACTACCTCTGTCTGTAACAAATTTGGGTATTCATGTGTTGATGAAAGCCATAGAAATTGATTGTGCTGAAATTTCCGTTAAGAGACATGCTTGTATCCACCAAGTACTTCTATTGATAAATATTAATAAATATCGACAAGGTGAGAAATAGAGGTCAGTAAGATTTTTCACTGGTATTAAGGGACCCACCATATCCAGATGCATTGTTTGCAAATGATTAGAATATTGCATGTTTGTATCATCAATTATGCGTGGTTGAACTATTTTTAGAAATGATGAAATTTTGGCCTCCTTGTTATTATTTGTTTATTTCTTTTCTTACAGCCTGGTTGTGAAAGATTTTTGATTGGTTGGTTGAACTAAGTCTTTATTTGCTTGTTGATTTTTATTATCTGTCTAATTTTGGTCTTTTTGTTATTATTTATTTTTATTTATTTATTTCTCTATCACCACAATGACACAGCATTGCTGGGTTGAAATGAAAAATTAAAACTTGTGTTTTCGTTAGTCATGGCAGCAAAAATATTACAATACTTTGATAATTATGTATCAAGTATGTTTGGTTTTATAAGTACTTTTTTTTCCATTTTAAATAGTAAAAATGATTATATTATTAAAATGAATTCAATATCTTTAATAGAGTTTTTGTTGCTGTATTTATTTGCATTTGAAGGATTCAAACAGATTTATATTGATGTTGAAAAATTCATTAGCATAAAATAATAAATTCATGACAGAATCCAGTGCTTTAGTAAAGCCTTCTTTTGTTGGTAAGATTTATTCAAGTAATTGGATTAGTGATTTCATTAACAATTTCAGTTTGGGTTCATTCTTTTTTAAAACAAAAATACCACAAGGAACAAAAATAAGTACTGAGAAATAAATTTATTGTCAAGAAAAGTTTTCAAAATTTTCTATTTATATGGATAAGTATCGATTCACTGTGATTTGGAAATAGAGTCATTACAATAAGCTTGCAAGCTATGAACTGTGAGGATATTTTGGAAAATATTGGATAAAGTCCATTGAAGAAAAGACATGATCAGTTTAATTTCTTAAGTCATGAGTGGTTACCTGAAAATAAACCTCTTACCAACAACTAATAATATATGATGTACATAAAAATGATGCTTTTACAGTGAAGAATTAGACCAGAAACTGAACTCAAGCCACTCAAATCTCATCTGCAGTAATTCAGATAGGTTGTGCCTAATATTGAAAATGGGTTCTTTATGATTTAACAGAAGTCACATCTTGTAAAGCAAGAACGGACATCTGTATCTCCCTGTAATCTTGTGAATGCATCTATCCATTTCTTTACAGATTAGTGTTTGGTGGTAAAGAATTAATATAATATTTTATAAGAATATGAAGGGATGTAGAAAATAGCTAAGTGGGGACAAGCAGCAAAACCAAAAATAGATCTAATGAATGATATCTTCTACAGAGTGCATAGTAAAAAAGTGGTAAATTCAGAAATAAATTTAGCTATCCTGATACATACACAGACTGAACAATCATGTTTGAAATGCTTGCCTGAACGTTCAACACAAAGTTGTCAGCATGGTAACCAGAAGGCAGTAGCTTTATGGATAGTGTCAAGAGGAATTTCATTCCAAGCTTCATTTAAGTTCCACTTCAATGAATCAATACCAATGATGGTTTTGCAGTTGAGTTAGGAGTATACTCCATATACAGTAATCCATAATATTCAGATCTGGGATTTTAGAGGGACACTGAGAGGACCAATTAGAGCTAGTGTATTTTCTTGAAGAATAAATCTGATATTTTTTTTTACTGCCCATCCTGTGTAAAAAGAGTTGCCACTGTTTTTGTAATATGTTTTGAGGATTTGCTAAATTTTTATACTGTAAGATATACTTCAGTTCTTGCAAACAGAAAAAAACTTCTCACCTTTTATACCCACTTGGTTATTAACTAGCAGCAAATAGCAAGTATAGGCATGAGCAAGCAGGCAGACATCAAAAGGAAAAATGGAGTAATAAATCTCTAAGGCATGCTAACTCAAATAAATCAACAAGTTTTATTGATGAGAGGAGACATGAAATGTGATAGTATTTTTTTGTCAATGAAATAGTTTATACACTTCTTTTATGAGCAAATATATTCTTACAGTTTGAATTTCTTTTGATAAAATAAATTAATGATAGTCAATTGAAAGGTTCTTCAGGCAGAAATAAGTTGGTGGATAATCACTCACTCATTACTTACCCAACTCCAGGTAGATCTTTTGACGACCTGTATCCATTGCTGACTTTTTAGGCATGTTGCAGAGTTCACAGTACCTGGTATTTTTCAGCAGTCACCCATCTGAGTACTGACCAGGCTCAATATTGATTGAACAGGTGTTTCAATGTGATAAAATCCAAAGAAGAATCAGCAATATTATTAGTTCTGACCTGGCAACATGGCTTCAATCACTTTTCCACCACCATAAGGTTGCCTCGCTGTGTCTTTTCTATAAATACTTTCATGGTAATTGTTCTGATGAGTTCTTCACTATTGTACCTAGACCTTTTGAATTTAAACGCTGTATTAGAGTGGCATTGAGATCTCATCAATTTACAGTTGAGCTGGCTAGATATAAGTTCCATATTAACAGTTTCTTTTCTTGCACTTCTCACTTGTGTAACTACTGGCTCCATGCTTTCCAGCTAACTTTAATCTCCAAAAATTTAAATGGAATGTCAATCACTCTCTACTGTCCTACTGATTACTATTTTCTCTTCCAGCTCATTATTAATATTTCTTTTCCTAATTCTTCTACACCCAGTACCCTCTTGTGTCTTAGTGGATTTACTGTCTTGCATGGGGTGATGCTGATTAAAAATTTAAAAAATATGGCTGTAAACCTGGTGAAGGATAAAGTGTACAAATCCTTCTGCCTTATTCAAAATATCTGTATAGTCAAGTGGATTACAGAAAAAGTCCTTGTTCATATTGTAAATTTTCTTGATTTTAATACTGGAATTTGAGCAGCATTTGTTGGTGGTAGTTGAAGATAGATTTCTAAATTTGCAAAGTTTCAAACTGATTTTTCCCTGGAATGGTAATAATTTTCTTGGTTGCAAAAGAAGGTTGTTATTTTTGTGAATGTCATATTGTTTCTTGGTTGGAAAATCTCAATACCCTCTTTAGTTTCAAAGTCTTGTTCCATTTTAAGCAAAAAAAGCAACCATTTTAAGCAACCATTTTAAGCAAAAAAAGAGATTACTGAAATCTTGGAACACAATGAGGCAAGAAAGCTAGGAACATTTAACATTCATAGAGTATACTAGAAACAATGACTATTTGATGAGTGTTGATAAATGGATTGTAGAAAAAGGAGCTCAGATACAAAGAAGGGTGGTAAAGCATGGCAAAATGTAACAAAAAGACAGGAAGTTATAGAGAGCCATTATTACCCATGTCTTGAAAGAATATGGTATATAAAGAAGAAGTGTTATGTTCAGATAGTCCAGTAAATTGTTAATTAAATATCGGTATCTTTGGCAAAAAATTATTCATTAGCAAAGATTCTTTTAATAAGCTGTTGCTAACAAAAATTGAAGTATTGCAGAATATCTTAAAGAGAATATGTTGTATTGAACAGATTTCTTTTGTCACAGAATCCAATTTAAGAATTTATAGAAGAATAGAAAGAATTTGTTGCAGATCAGATCAAGCTTTGTGCAATTTTTAAGTTTAGAAAGAAAAGATCAGATTTGACTGAGACTCTTTCATAATTGAATTTGAGTTGCGAGGAAGACAAAATAGAGAGTAATTTACTATTGGATATATCTAAAAAATTTTCTCTAGTCAGTGGCTCAGTCAAAAGAATGAGAAATGAAAAATATAGGATATTAATTTATTATATGAAGTGAAGATCAGTACAGATTTAAGAACAGGATAAAAATTTTGATCAAACAGATACTTATAAAATTTCTAATAACAAAATATTTTTTCACTATTTCTATTATTAATGTTTGAATACTAGTTTTGAAAGTAATCAATCAATAGGAATCATTGCAATGACAAAGTTAACTATTTTATTTTGTTTTGGGTCAAACAATAATGCTTGGACATTTTTGTAGTTTTTTTCTTTATTATCTGTCTATATTTCTGAGATGAGGTATTATGTACATTATTTACATTATTCAGACTATTGTCCTCATCTTTGTCGCCATATTTTTTTATTACAACGTTTCGGCTGTTGTACACTCCTGCCTTCTTCAGGTGGTTGGAATGTTGAACTTAACCCTTTATTTCGCTCACTGGGGTAGATTGTTCTAGTTCCACATGCCATGTTTATTGGATGTCAGTTATCAGTTATCTCCTGTTAATTTCCCTCTGAAAGTTCTCCACTGCCTTTACTGGGTATTGAACTCACACTCTTTGGGTCCTATCACTGGATTTAACCAATGCCTTTATCCACTGTGCCATGAGGACATCTGTGTATGAATTCTGGGTATTATAAATCTAATGTCTTCAGCAACCTTTTTTACCAGTGCTCATATTGCAATTTTTTCTGTTATCATACATGTTTTTACCAGAGCTCATATTGCAATTTTTTGTTGTTATTATCACTTTTCTCTGGCACTCCTTATTACTGGTTCCCATATTGTATTCATTTCTATGCTTGGTAGGCTCAGGAGATTTTTGTGGCCTAGCATATTTGCTGATTCCTTTAGTTTACAAATTTTCCAATGGTGTTCCTTGTCTATGATCTCAACCTGATCCCACAGAGGGCAGTGATCTCTCTTCTCTCTCCATATGTGTTCAGCCACACATGATTTTTCCACTTCCCCTCATGTTACAGCTTTCTGGTATTCTTGAAGCCTTACCTTAAGGGGGAGGCTTTTCTCCCCTTTATATTTCTTTTCATAGCTGCACGGAATATTGTACACACAGTCTTTAGTCATGTTCTCCTGTATGGGTAGGTCTTACTCGGGAGATATCAGAGAAAATATAAAGGACCTGCAGTCCATATAACATCAGGACAACCTTCAAAAGCTTGATGACACTTCGCAGATATCTCTCCCGAGTAAAACCCCAGGAACACCATTGGAAAATTTGTAAACTTAAGGAATCAGCACATATGTAGGCCACAAAAATCTCCTGAGCCGACCAAGCATAGAAATGAATACAATATGGGAACCAGTAAGGAGTGCCAGAGAAAAGCAATAATAACAACAAAAAGTTGCAATATGAGCACTGGTAAAAAACATGGCACAGTGGATAAAGGCGTTGGTTAGATCCAATGACAGGACCCAAAGAGTGTGAGTTCAATACCCGGTTAAGGCAGTGGAGAACTTTCAGAGGGAAATTAATAGGAGATAACTGACATCTATTAAACATGGCACATGGAACTAGAACAGTCTACCCCATTGAGCAAAACAAAGTGTTAAGTTCGACATTCCAACCACCTGAAGAAGGCTGGAGCATACAACGACTGAAATGTTGTAATAAATATGGCGATAAAGATGAGGACAATAGTCTGAATAATGTAATAATGTTTTTTCTTTATTTTATTTGAATTGACTTAAAAGAATTTGATGATTACTTCTGTAAATTGTTGAAGTTGTTCTGAATATATTCTATTAATTTGTTTAAACAATTGAAATATGAAATAATGAAATTGCTAACTGTGCAACCCAAATGATGTGCATGTTTAATAATTTGTACTTTAATTAGAAAGGAGAAAATAATTAATCATATGCCTTTTTGGTAAAATTAGTCTAACTCTCTGGAACACTGTGGACTTAGTTGATTGCATTGAACATGAATACTTCATGAGCTTAATCTAGTTTTCCCATCTCATTGTGACTGGGGGGGGGGCTATAGAGATGTGTTTCACTCTAGTGACTCTCTGATATCATAGGATTGCTTGTTGTATGAATCCTCAGCCCAGCCAATAAGCCAACAAATGTACATATTATACATATTTTCAAAAAGCTCACTACCAATGTCTTATTTTAATGTCTTTCTTCAGTGCTCATGTACTGATTCATTGAGATTTTAGAAATTCAATTGCACTACATATGTGCAACTATTTGCTTTTCTTCATTCCTTACTCATCTATTTTCTTATGTATCAACAAAACCCAATATTTGCATAAGCACAATTGCACTATTAAACATATCTACATTCTACTGAAGGTATATATATATATATATATATATATATATATATATATATATATATATATATATATATATATGTGTGTGTATATGGAGAGAGAGAGAGAGAGAGAGAGAGAGAGAGAGAGCTGTAGGTGACAGTTCCAGAAAAATATTATTTTAAGAGAACTCAACAAAATGCCTGTAGTCAATTTGAATGTTTTGCACAGAGGTTTTTGTTGATACCCAACAGCTTGATATTTTTTGTATCCAGCAAAACCTGTTGTGTTGTAGGAAGTTGTGTGTGTGTAAGAGAGAAAGGAGGTGTATATGATAACTGAATTTGTTTTTATTCAAGTAAATGTGCTTGTAGCACAAAGGTGAGATATAAGTGAAAAGTAGGTATCGTAGGTTATGAGGTGAATTCACAAAGAAACAAACAGAGAATTACTTTCAATGACTTTAGTGAACTTTCACTGATGGATCATGGGCATTTCTCCTCAGTGAGCAATCTCTATAAATAATAATAATAATAATAATAATAATAATATTATCTCTTATTTATTTTTGCAGTCCTTCATTTTGGATGAATCTACTTTTACTTTCAGTTCATTGCATTTGTTGTCAGAATGTGTTTTCCTCTCCAAATCCTTTAGGAAACTAATTTTATCACCATGGCAGCCAAAGCTTTTCAAATCAGGCATTTATTTACTGTTTGTGTAATGTGTCAAAGGCCAGTAATGTCAAATCTCTTACTTTAAGTATTATGAATAGTGCAAACAAAAAACACAAGACTCTTAGTCTGGGTGAAATTTGAAAGAAATTTACATTTATTAAAAGATGTAAAAACAATAGTAATAGCATAAAATACAAAATTTTTGAAAGAAGCTTGGACAAAATTTTCCTTTGTTAACAAGTTCTAATTACAATTCTGTTAGGCTCATAAAAACAATTAAAATTATTATCAACAAAATATTCACTTTGATTCATTGACCTGACAAAAAGAGTTGAAAAAGCATCGCTGTTTCTCTGGTTTGTTTAGACAACAGTTCAGTTTTACAAATTGAGATAAGATAAATCTCATATTTTCTTAATAATTTCAAAATCAGGGTTAATATCTTTAATTTAATGACAAACTTTCACAAACAAATATAGAGAGCTAATTGGATATCTCTCTGAATTTTTAGAAACTTTTGCTTTTCATTCCTTTTCTTTCAATTTCTATCTTTTTCTCATTGTGTAGTAGTTGCTGGCATCATCCTTGTGAATTTTGAAACCCCTCTGTCTTTTTTTTTGTCTTTTTCTTCTTCATAATCTAGATTCAGCTCCTAGCAGCTAGCTGACATTTTTTTGTGAAAGCCAAATCTCTTGTGTCTGCCAGACAAGCCAGACTTCTTAAGTGGCCACATCTTGGCTCCAATTTGAATAGAAATTTGATATTAAATCACAAAATATATAACTTTGAAACACAGCTGTTTGCTAATTTTATTTAAGTAGGCTTTCAGACTATAAGACTTGTGCCACATTTTGTTTTTTTTTACAAAGTTGAAAATCCAATTTTATACATGTATCTCTTTCAGGTTTTATTTTGGCAATGTTTTTAAATCATCAGTTTGAGCCTCACATCAAACTATCTGTTACAAACTTTTACAAAACAAATTTTAATCTAGTCATTTTTTTATTAACCAACTGACTTCATTATAGCAGTTTTTTTATTTAAAGAATACATGTTAATAAGTTTCTTCTTTTAATAAATGTCTTTTAAAAACACCTGTAATATAGTTGAATACTTGATGAAAAGAAGAAGTAGAAATGCAACTAACAACATAGTGGACGTAATTGCACACATTATATTTGTATATTACTGCAAATAAAATATCCTTTGGAAAATTTTATTTTCCTGAGCTACAATTTTATTGGTTAAAAAAAAAAGTATACCGGCACTCTGCCAATTACAATCACGTAGAGTACATTGAAGTCGGAAATTATTACCACCAGTCAAGTAAGTGACTAGCTGTTAGATTTCTCTTATCTGCAAAGGCTTATTAGCTAACATTAAACAGCTGCATCACAGAAAGAAAATAAGTAGCACCCACAAGTCTGGAAATATAGTGCTAAGATGACGGTCACACAGATATTGACTTTTCTTTAATTGGATTTTCAATATTACAAAAAATGTCCAAAGCCATTGCACTCAGTGGTTTGTCCCCACCCCAACAATTAGTTAGTGAATGGGAATCTCTGCATCAAAGATGGGAAATCTGGAAACTGGATTTAGAGCATTATATTATATCTTCAGGTGTCTCAAACACAACAAAAAAAGGACTGTATTATTATTAACAGGAGGAGAAGGCCTACATGAAATATGGAAAAATTTCACATGGCAACAAAAACCTAAGCAAAATACAAGCCCTGGAGGAAGTAGAAGAGATGTATACCAGATAGCAATCCAGCTCTTTGACAGGTATTTTGCTCTCAAGGAAAATATACTCTGCACAAACATTTTTGAAACTGTGCCAACTATTGGAGAGATGTTGAACCACTTTATAACTCACCTCAAGGTATTGGTGAAGCCATGCAATTTTGAAGCTGGTTCTGATAACTTGGTCAGGGATAAAGTGCTTCTCTATATAAAAAACCCTGAACCAAAAGCAAAATTACATCAGGAAGAAAACACTTTGATGCTAGGACATCTCACTGAAATAATCCACACATACCATCATAAAGAAGGTCTCATTTTTATACCTAGACATAAACCAAGTGTGCAGTAATCATAAATCCAAACCAAGCTTAACAATGCTATTCATTTACTTCAAATGGATAATTCAAAGACACTTTGGTCATGAATATATCCAAAGTAAACATCATGGATATGGCCATTGTTGGAAGAAACGTCACTTTGATAAGTTTTGTTTTCCTAATGAAAACAAATCAAATGGCAAGAGAGTAAACAACAACAATCAGAACAGAGGTGAAGAACGCAATCAAAGTTGATGTGGATCTTATAAAAGTCATAGAGAAGGAGCCCAATGTAGTATAGAGGAAAGGAAAAACACTGATTCAAAGGCAAACACCTACTTATTTAAGTTATCTGGAGCAGAAGATCTAAGAGAACTTCACCTCAATAACATAAGTGTCTCTAATAATAGACTCAGGAACTCTTCACAACATATTTTCAGTTGAAGATTTTAAATAATTAAAAAAAGGCCAGATCTGAAATCAAACTTCAGTTTGCTACCATAAAACTGTATTCTTATGCTAGCAAAGACCCTCTTCAGATTTTAGGGAAATGTACACTGAATGTGCAGGTACCTAACACTAAGTGATCTGTCACTGATTCATTTTTTGTTATACCACAAGTGCAAGTGTCTCTGGTAAGACTAACAGAACTTATCCCTTGAGGCGACAGCCAATTAATGATTTAGACAAAGTTTAAGAAAAGAAACTACAGATTACATCTATAGTATGATCAAAGTCTCTGTTCCTCAGACATTATTTCTTGAGAAGTGGAAGAAGCAGGGTCAGTACATATGGTCTGGTGTCCTCCAAATCTATGATATGAGGCCCCCACTCTACTATATCTCAATTTTCATATAAAATACAAATTTTATTGTAACCTAATTATGTACCATAATGGATCATCTCTATCTATAAAAGGCAGGATGTGTGTGAGTGTGTAACGAATGCACGGCCACAATTTTTGACGGATTTGCACCAAAATTTACATGCACATGCTCCAAGTTAGTTGCATTTCCCAACTCCTATCGATAGTGGAAATAATCGATTTTTTCATGCTTCTACAGCAGTTTTCATGTAGTTTGTGGCCATTTTGTACTGGCAAGATGAGAGCCAATAGCTAGCTGCCATGAATAGGCAGGAAGATTCTATTGGCCAGCGTGAGAGCCAACATCTGACTGACATAAATGTTAGCTAGCATGCTAGCATGCAAAAACATCGATAGCTGCATTCGTCACAAGTGGGAAAAATTTAAATCTGCATGGCACTTTACTCCAATTGGCTCATTTGCTTGCTTAAACTCAACGTTGATTCTGATTCCGCAGAACTGGGTTGGGTGTGAAAAAGTATTTGTTGTTAACATTCTTTTTTCATTCGGTTTTTCCGTTATGAGTCCTTTTTTAAAGCTGATCATTTTGTGTTCATTTTGTTTAGTTCTTTTTTCGTAACAGATTTAATGTTTAGTATAGAGCTTCGAAAAAATTTGCAGTGTGAGATAAGCAAGAAGTAAGGCATGTAGCAACATCAGCATGGCAAAGGGCACTCCTTTAAAGGCAAGGAAGGGCAAAAATATTTTAAGTCAAGTGATAGCGATTACTGTATGAGTCATACGATTTTTGAATCAAGCACGAGCAATGCCGGGCCATGCTGCTAGTATGCAATATAGGCAAAAAATTCAACTAGAAAAAGTGAAAATAAATACAATGTATCTAAATACAAATTAGAGACATGTCATAATAGATCATTCCATTTTAAATATTGTTTTGTAGCAATTTTTAACATCAACTTTAGATTTTTCTTGTTAAAATTTTGAATAAATACATTCAACATTGTGAATAAAAAATAGTAAATTTTATATAGTGTTTTTCAAGAGCAAAACAAATTCATGGATTTGGATGAAAAAAAGACCCCAGAATGACATCAAAATACACAAAAAATAGTCAGTTGTGCCTAGCTTAATTTGTAATGTATATGAATGTAGGTATAAAAAAACAAGTTTTGATAAGATACAAAGGATCACAAAGCAAAGAGGAACTTTGAACTGATGGTTATATGTGAGAATAGAATGATCGTCCCAGAAGTTCTCTAGGAATCGCTGATTAAATTAGTACATGGAAGACATCAAGGCATAATGCAAACAAAAAACTGTCTGTGATCCAAGGTATAGTGATCTGAAATGGACAAAATGGCTGAAAAGCAAGTGAAAGAATACTACCCATATCAAGTAGCAGCCCCACCAGAAGAATTAAGGTGCATCCCATTACCAGATAAACCATGGCACTATATTGCAGTGGATATACTGAGTGTCTCTGAAGGGAGTTATCTGATGGTTATTATTGGCCAGAACTAGCTTATATTGTGAAGCACAAATACAAAATGTGGGATAATTGCCCTAGAATTAGCATTCAAGACACATGGATATCTCAATACCTAAGAATTCACAATCAACAACCATTTTCGTCCAGTGAATTTCAAGGATACCTAACCCTTCATGTTATTGTTAAAGGCATACCATATTGGCCTCAATCCAATGGAGGGGTAGAAAGATTCTATAGGACACTCCTTAAAGCAATCCAAGTTGAAAAAGTAAAAGAAAAAAGCTGGAACTCTGAAATAAGAAACATTATAGTCTCAGTGCCACACTACTCCACATACAGTAACTGGATTGTCTCCCACTAAACTGCTAATGAATGGTAGACCCCAAAGAAAATGCAAAGTTTTATGTGACACCTACTGGGGAATTCTGGGGTTGACTCTTAGTCACTGCCACCAATATGTGACTCGGTCGATTGGCAGTCGTTGCTACCCCGCGGGATCCTTTGGTCAGGGTACTAAATGGGATGGTCGGTCAATTTTAATGGTACGAATATGTAACGGCCTTACACCAGATGCAACCAGTTTGACACCAGCTCTGTCATTTGCAGCTCACTTCCAATGACTGGTTACTGAAGTAACTATTTTGATCTTAAGTCTATTTTAATTTTGATCTTAGGTTGACAAGATCAATCAGACACCGGGGACATTGTGCAAGGTGAGTCTAAACTGGAGGTGATGTCGCACAAGCAAAAAGAAATAAATGTAAACTAAAATGGTTTGGGCATGTTTAAAGAAAGCAAATCAACTTTTATCAGTCTGTTCTATACAGGAATGTATTTTCTTCCCAACACATTTCTTCTGAGAGTGAAACTTTTATACTTCAAGGCAAGTTCTGGTCTTCTAAATAAACTGGTTTAGCTTTTAGGTGCTGGCTTAGCTTCGTTCGTTCAGTATAACTTACTGTTTGTAGAAAGGTAAAGTTGGAAGTTCTAGCATTGGCAGGAGTTGTGGAATCTCTTGGTCAGCTTTGCACAGCAATTCTCTAACTCCAACTGCAACTGGAAAACTGACTGAGGGTGCTCGCTTATATGGAGTTCAACCAAAATCTGGTGTGAGGTGAGATGCAGCCTGGGGTTTTCAGTGAATCTCTGATTTCCGACAAGAATCCCTTTGTTGTCTGGCCAGGAAAATTAATTACTTCCTATTTTTGGAGGGATCCCTTCATCTGTGAAGAGAGGTTGCAGGATAGCTATCCTCCTAAACTCCTTCTTCCTCACATTGGTACCTCACACCAATTCCTTTCGGTGGGTGTTAGTAACTTCTTTGTCTCTCTTACTATTTTACCTCCACCTATCACCACTGCTACCACACGACCAATGGCATCTCAGTTGTGCTGGTGTGGCTAAGCTTGCTTCATTAATTAACTCTTTGACACCACTTCTTATTCAGGATTTCTTATCCTATTCCCAGATCATGAACAGTTTAGAATTATCAACTGGAACTTTGTTTACGCAAATCCTTTTTGTGCCCTGCCAAAATTCCTACAATTAACACATGGTCCTCTTCTCTTGCCATATCATATTACCTGTTAACACAATATCTATGCACTCTCGAATGGTAGATCGCATCTTTTTAGATTCTGGTTATTTTGTGTTTTTCACTTTTAACAAATATCATCAATCAATTGTCACAGATTGCCACATGGCCGTTTCGTAAAGTTACCATTGACGCAGTTCTTCAGTTTCTTGAGAAGAATAGACTTTTTGAAAAAATAAAATCTTCTTATGTTGATTGGTATATCCCTTGGGATATTTCTTAACCCTTTTTTTCTGTTTTCAGCATTTTACTGTCCAATTGTTATGCCTAATTAGTTAATTAATTACCATAGCTAAATAGTGTCACACAGAAGTATCTAATGAATATGTAAATGGAGATGTATTTGACAGAGATGCTCTTCACAAACTAAAATGCAACATTGTGTTTTCTTCTTTGATCAGTAACAAAAAACAAGGAGATATTGTATTGTGCAAGAACCTACATAGAAGCAATAAACTGAAACACACTTTGGGGATGCAAACTTATAAATGATAAGGAAAAATGAGGTAATGCTGTTATTGTACAACAACCTCAATGTCAACCCAAGATGAGAAATGCAGCTCATGTAAAAAAAAAGGTTTGATGGTTATATATCTTATAGTACTGACCACCACACAACACCAATGAACATCTTACTCATGATAAAGTCACTCATGATAATTCTCCTACACCTATATCAACTCCAGACATGGACACTTCAACTAAAACATCTAGAGTTATATCTGCACCTGTATATGGCGGAAAGATTTCATCATGCTTGAAGAGATTTTCTAATTTAAAAAGAACGAAAATGTAGTATAGTTAAACTCTCAATGTAACAAGATCAGAAGACACTCATAGAAAATGAGAAGAACACAACTAACAACATGGCAGACTTAACTGCACGTTATATTTGTATATTACTGTGTTTCTTGTTAACTGTCAACTTGGTGTTACAATTCCCCTCAAAAGCCTATTCTTTTTATTGTATTTTTTATTTTCTTTTTAATTATTAATTCTCTTTGATTATTATAATCTTGTTTTCTTAGGATTTACATCACTGAAATGGTTGAATAAAACTAGTTAGACATTTTTCATATCAGGAGTGTGTGTGTGTTTCAGTATGTCAGAATTCTTGAAAAAGTAATATAAAATCTAAGTAAAGATAGAATGAGCTTCATTCCTAATGAAATACTTTTATCCCTTTACTTTAATTATTTATAAAGTGAGTTATCCAACACAGAATGGCTTAAGTGTGTTTTGGACAATGGAAAGATCAAATTTCTGTTGGTTATAAATATGAACTTCAAAGTTTCTGAAGAATTTTAAGTGGACAAAGAACATGAAATTTCTGAAGAAAACAATAACTTGTTTAGTTTATAAAAATAGGTGAAAAAAAAAGAAAGATTTTGTTGATAAAACATGCTAAATGTTTTTAATAAGATGTTTCAAACATTCAATCTTAGTTTTAGAGAAAGTTCAAGTATTGAGTAAAGTTTCAGCAAAATGCATCATGTAAATTTGTTTGAAAGATTCTTACAATAAAAGTATTTTACATTTTAATATTTACATGAAAAAATAGAAATAATTTGAATGTTTGAAAGTAACATTAGTTAACCTAATAATAGTGACTGACAAAAAGGTGGATTTTGTTATCTTCAATGAGAGAAGAGTGACATTTGACATCATAAAAGAATAAACAAATTCTAAACTCCCTAGTGAAACATAATTATGAAATATAATTTTGATAAAAATATTAGCCTGCAGGAAATTAAATTGTTGTAGCAGTTTTTAAAAATTAGTTTTACATGTTCTTTTGTAGGAAAGAAAATAGAATTTTTATATAAAAAAAAAGTGAATATGAGATTAAATGACTTGAAACCAATTGCAAGAAATGTGATTCTTACAAGATTTTCAATAAATGTTGCCTGTATGACTATGACCAAATAGATCTGATAATGATAAAAAGTGGATTTTGTTATCTTCAATGAGAGAAGAGTGACATTTGACATCATAAAAGAATAAACAAATTCTAAACTCCCTAGTGAAACATAATTATGAAATATAATTTTGATAAAAATATTAGCCTGCAGGAAATTAAATTGTTGTAGCAGTTTTTAAAAATTAGTTTTACATGTTCTTTTGTAGGAAAGAAAATAGAATTTTTATATAAAAAAAAAGTGAATATGAGATTAAATGACTTGAAACCAATTGCAAGAAATGTGATTCTTACAAGATTTTCAATAAATGTTGCCTGTATGACTATGACCAAATAGATCTGATAATGACAAAAAGTGGATTTTGTTATCTTCAATGAGAGAAGAGTGACATTTGACATCATAAAAGAATAAACAAATTCTAAACTCCCTAGTGAAGCATAATTATGAAATATAATTTTGATAAAAATATTAGCCTGCAGGAAATTAAATTGTTGTAGCAGTTTTTAAAAATTAGTTTTACATGTTCTTTTGTAGGAAAGCAAATAGAATTTTTATATAAAAAAAAAGTGAATATGAGATTAAATGACTTGAAACCAATTGCAAGAAATGTGATTCTTACAAGATTTTCAATAAATGTTGCCTGTATGACTATGACCAAATAGATCTGATAATGATAAAAAGTGGATTTTGTTATCTTCAATGAGAGAAGAGTGACATTTGACATCATAAAAGAATAAACAAATTCTAAACTCCCTAGTGAAGCATAATTATGAAATATAATTTTGATAAAAATATTAGCCTGCAGGAAATTAAATTGTTGTAGCAGTTTTTAAAAATTAGTTTTACATGTTCTTTTGTAGGAAAGAAAATAGAATTTTTATATAAAAAAAAAGTGAATATGAGATTAAATGACTTGAAACCAATTGCAAGAAATGTGATTCTTACAAGATTTTCAATAAATGTTGCCTGTATGACTATGACCAAATAGATCTGATAATGACAAAAAGTGGATTTTGTTATCTTCAATGAGAGAAGAGTGACATTTGACATCATAAAAGAATAAACAAATTCTAAACTCCCTAGTGAAGCATAATTATGAAATATAATTTTGATAAAAATATTAGCCTGCAGGAAATTAAATTGTTGTAGCAGTTTTTAAAAATTAGTTTTACATGTTCTTTTGTAGGAAAGAAAATAGAATTTTTATATAAAAAAAAAGTGAATATGAGATTAAATGACTTGAAACCAATTGCAAGAAATGTGATTCTTACAAGATTTTCAATAAATGTTGCCTGTATGACTATGACCAAATAGATCTGATAATGACAAAAAGTGGATTTTGTTACCTTCAATGAGAGAAGAGTGACATTTGACATCATAAAAGAATAAACAAATTCTAAACTCCCTAGTGAAGCATAATTATGAAATATAATTTTGATAAAAATATTAGCCTGCAGGAAATTAAATTGTTGTAGCAGTTTTTAAAAATTAGTTTTACATGTTCTTTTTTAGGAAAGAAAATAGAATTTTTATATAAAAAAAAAGTGAATATGAGATTAAATGACTTGAAACCAATTGCAAGAAATGTGATTCTTACAAGATTTTCAATAAATGTTGCCTGTATGACTATGACCAAATAGATCTGATAATGACAAAAAGGTGGATTTTGTTATCTTCAATGAGAGAAGAGTGACATTTGACATCATAAAAGAATAAACAAATTCTAAACTCCCTAGTGAAGCATAATTATGAAATATAATTTTGATAAAAATATTAGCCTGCAGGAAATTAAATTGTTGTAGCAGTTTTTAAAAATTAGTTTTACATGTTCTTTTGTAGGAAAGCAAATAGAATTTTTATATAAAAAAAAAGTGAATATGAGATTAAATGACTTGAAACCAATTGCAAGAAATGTGATTCTTACAAGATTTTCAATAAATGTTGCCTGTATGACTATGACCAAATAGATCTGATAATGACAAAAAGTTAAAAAGAAAATTATTAGGTCTGCTTCTAGAAAAAGAAAAAAAATGGAAATTAGATAAACAATGGATAGAAAGTTCCAGAAATATCCCATGATTCTCTGTTTGCATTCTTTGAAGAAACTAAATAAAAACAAATATATGAAAAAATTTAATTACAGCCTAACGTCATGATCTTGTGTCATGGGGATGAAAGAATAGCTAAACGATTTGCGATATTGTCTGCAAGAATAATTGAATTAGTTTCTACTAATATTCATGCTTGTACTCAGGCCTCTGTTTGGCTCATCATTTGTAAAATCCAGTTTTTTTCTTTTTTGGAGGACAGAATGGAAATGGCTTGGATTACCTTTCAATCATTCCAAATTAAAGGAGTTTTGATTGTTTATTCAAAGCGCCTAATAATGCAAACAACAATTTATGGAAGAGTCAGGTAGTTCAAGTTGTTTCTCACTAAAGATGAGACCAAAAATAAATAGTCCACAGTTTTGTTTACCCACATCAAAAAGATATGGGAATATTGTTTCACAAAAAAATTACTGTAAAGATGGGATCAAACTTGAATTGAACAACTCATGTTGACGCTACTTCAAAGAATACTTTTAGTCAATCAAAAAGTAAACTGGCAAAACACAAACAATGTCATGTTCATCTAACAAAAACTATCAAATAGAAAAATAGAATATTTCCTTTTCACTGAATGAACTATAAAAAGGTGTGTGGGGGAAAATGATATAAAATCAATAAAATAAAATCTTTGAAGATCAATATCAGTATTATTTTTTTGTCTTCTTTCTGTTGTTTTATTGTTCTTCTTTCTTAATATTTCTCTTATTCTTTCACACTCAGTAACCCTATGTGTCTTAGTTGCTTTATTACCATATTTGGGGTGAAAAAAAGGAAAAATAAATATATTTTCCCATGATGCAAGTAATAAAGAAACTAGAAAGAGTTTTTGGTCATTTTATGACTCCACTTCTGGAAAGAACATAACCTTTCCAATGTAGATTATTCCAATGTTGTTTTGCAGCTCCACTCATGAAGTAAATAATTTGTTTGTTCCAACTCAGAGCAAAGCTGACTTGAGCTTGACTATTTTAACCATTTTTATCCTTACTTACATTAACTTACTTTTGGATGAGCAGAAGAAAATGGACATAGCCATTTGTTTCTCTACACCAGTATAAAAAAAGAATAAACAGTCTATAGAAAAAACCCAAGTTTTTGTTGCTTCTACATTAATTGTTTATATGTTGAATATGCACACACATAAAATACATCCAACATGCAACCTTTAAATTCTATGCATTAATAGGTAAAGAAAGAAAAGAAAAACAAACGTACAAAGCAAACTTTAGTCATTGCCCAGTGTGCCAAATTTCAACTTGATAATATTTTTTTTTAGTACACAAATGGTCAAACTATAGGCATTGGATGAGTAAGAGGACCATTCCCAAATTAGAACTTACACTAATGTCAACAGATTATCTAAATTGTATTTTTATTGTCTGGACATGTTACAGAAATCACATGTCCTCATTCAGATTTGCAAAATGAAACTGTTCTCTTTCACTCAACTGAGAGGACCCTTTTCGCTTACTGTCAGAATGTCTGATGGTAATCTCCAGGAGAGTGAATCATTGCACTTTCTTGGGTTAATATTTTCTGCATACATGAAGTGAAAAGATTATATTGAATCAGTTGTTAGATCTACTGCAAAGAAACTTGGTTCACTGTGTCATGTTAGCTGTTCAGGCATTGAATATTGTGGTCACATCTGGTCTGGTGCTTCTGCTATGTATTTAGCAATTCTTGATAAAATCCAAGAAATAATCTTCAATTTTATTGGTTTTGACTTGGCATCTCAGCTTCAGTCACTTTCCCATGTAGATTCACTGTGCCTTTTCTGTAATTTTTTCATGATAATTGTTCTGATGAGATTTCCTCATTGGTATCTTAACTTTATGAATTTAAGTGCAGTACTAGGTTGGCAGCTAGGTCTAATCATTTTACACTTGAAATGGCTAGATGCAGCCATAAGTTTTATGCTAACATTTTCTTCTATTGCACTTTACCCTTCCAGCCTCTTACCTTACAGTCATCTTTATAATTGAATTTTTGAAGATCAATATCAGTATTATTTTTTTGTCTTCTTTCTGTTGTTTTATTGTTCTCCCTTCTTAATATTTCTCTTATTCTTTCACACGCAGTAACCCTATGTGTCTTAGTTGCTTTATTACCGTGCTTGGGGTGAAATGATTAAAAAAATAATAAAGAGGTCGAAAGATGAGATTCAGCAAAATGTCTCTCTTTAAAATGCTTAATACTGCAATATTGTTATGTAGAAGAACTTGGAAGCATTTTCATGTTCCACTGACAACTGAAAAAGAATAAATTTGTTAACATTAGGTAATATCATTCAGCTCATGTGCCAATTTCATTTGCAATTATTTGTCTAGCTGCCATAAGCTGTACTATGTCAGATTTTATTATGGAAGACAATCATTTTTTTTCTCAAGAAAATTGATATTAACCAACCAGTATTGGTAAAATATTGAGGATTTACTCCTACTTAGATGAGCAATATGTCTTGTGAATTTCAACTTATAATATTTTTTCTTAATACAAATACATATAATAACTTGTTTTGAAGAGAGTCAGGTTTTATTATGCAAACCAAGTGCAACATAAAGTTTTGTTTGTAAATAAGTCCAAAAGATAAGGCCACAGAGCAACATTCCATATACTTGAATAAAATTTTATTTTATTCTTTTACATGTTAATGAAGGCTTTTTGAATTCTATAACCTTCATCAGTATTTCCATCATTTATTTTGTTAAACTTTCTGTTGTAGCAGTTTTTTTATTGGTTCACAGAGATCCTTGCTTGAATATATTTCCAATTTTCATATAGATTTCTTTTTATGAGGGATCACAAGAATTCTATTGGATTAATATCTGGAGAGGCAGTGGGAATAATTCTATTGATTTGGTATCTTTTGATCCCATTATTTGGCAAGATGGACAACAGTCAGCTTTGCAGAAAATATTTCTTGTGTAAAGTAAAAGTGTTTCTCCTCATTAGTTTACTGATTCATTCTTAATTGTACAATATCCTGTTGCTTGTTATTTTAGTTTGTCACTTTCATTTTGTTTATTCTTCCAAACAATGTCCATTGCTTTCTTTTGTGTTAATGTTTAAAACTGAGCTAATAATAAATTATTTTCTACAAATTTTCAGTATTTTCCATAGCAGAGAAGACAAAGCTTGTTAGGAGTTCATAAAATACATTTAGTTACACAGGTAGCAACTTTTTGTAATAGAAAATTTATATAAATATTTGGCATTTGAAAAATTTGTATTTTCCTTTTCTAAGGTAGATTTATGATAATGAACCTGATCTACTAGTAAACCCAGACAAGAATTGAAATCAATTCTCATGTTTTATTCTATCAGAGAATAATGTCCATCTATATAACAAAAGAAATCATGTCATTTTCAGACAATTTCAGCAGAAATTTGCTTAAGGCAGAATTAATTTGTATATTTGAAGTGATGGTTACTAAAGGCATGATATCCAAGACAGTTTTGGAAAGCCATTCCTGCTTATTTGATATTTTTGAAAGAGAAAGAATGTATGCATGATATATTCGAATTTTAATATGTATCTAAAAGGCAAATTATTTTGGAGATTTTGTTGTTCACCATTAACTAAAATATTGAAGTCAGTTTGATGACTATTCATAAAGAAGTGTTGATGGGTCATCAGGTTTTAGTCTGGTAGATCATAAATTCTGATCTACATGACATTACACTCACACTGTTGACTCTGCAAATACACTAAACTACTATTATTATTAAATTACACATGCATAAACTTATATGCATAAATATTACTTTCATATATATTATATAGAGGGAGTGACTGGAAACTATTTTAAAAACTTCTGCTTCCAGCCATACCAACTGTAGAGGACATTAATCATAGCTATAACAAGTGACTAATGGATTTATTTCTGCTAGACAGTGTGTGATCAGCAAGTGAGTCATTTCATAATGACATTGAAGTCCTCAGGAGGAAACAAATGATGACCATGTAAGCAATCACTTTCAGTTACACACCTTTTAACACAGCAGCATGGCAAAGTCCTTCAAGCAATAATGGAGGAGAAGCAAGACATGTGTTTCTTCTCACCAGCAAAACAGGAACTGACAAATGCACAACTTTCAAGGGGTTCTCTTGAGGGATTTTGGAAAACAAAGCACTAACTTTCCAATTGTCTTTTAGTAAAGTAAATGCAAACTAATGAAACTTTCAAATTCTGTTATCATCTGATGGACAAGCATTCTTAATGCATTTATTCAATAAAACAATGAAAAGATTAACCAGTTTATTGAAACATTTTAGCTTTACTTAAGAAGGAGCTTACTTTTATGTAACATTTTACAGTCATCCCCAAAGGCACCTGATGCAGCAAGAATGAAATTGAGTTTTCAGTTCAATCTTGTTTTGGTCACCCCATTTATATGAGAAATAAAGAAACTAAATTTTACAGTTAATAACTTTTTATAGTTGAAAAAAGTCACATTCTTCTGCTACTGGAATAGATTCACATATATTGGTTGGTCATTCTTTAAAAATTGAAATGATTTGGGAAAGTACATACTGAGAATACCATGGATCAATGAGGAAGTTTTAAGGAAAATGGAAACAAAAAGGACATACTTAAACTTAGTATCAGGAAGAGACAGTTGAAATTTCTAGGAAACATAATGAAAAAAGAAGGCTTGGAGAATTTGACACTCACAGGACATATGCAAAGAAAGAGAGATAGACAAAAACAGTTAGTAACCTATGTAATGAATTCGTATAAATGGCAGAACAGAGAATGGGGGGATAGTAAAAAGACAAATATATATATATATATATATATATATATATATATATATAGGGATAGTAAAAAGACAAACATATATATATATATATATATATATATATATATATATATATATATATATATATATATATATATTATTGAATACTGGTGTTAATAAAATAGTGATCAATGTAATATAATAAATCTATTAAGTATATATTAATAAATATACATATTATCCCTCACCAGTAGCATGACACAGAGTTTCATGCACAATGCAATCTTCAGTTGCTGGAAGAATACATACATATATATATATATATATATATATATATATATATATATATATATATTAAACTGAAACAATTAAGAATTATAAGGGGAAGAGAGGGGAAAAACAAAAAAAAAATTGAATTTGTTCCCAGATCATAGTAAATTGATTCATGTCTCATCACCATTGGTAGTGCTTTGTTATGGAACAGTGTTAAAATTACTTGACCAGGTATTCTCAATGACTTCATCACTAAGTGATATTTGTTTATTTATTTCTTTTGGGAATAAACATTCACTACATATTTAAAATTGTTTTAGTGTTTATTGGAGATGTTTTATGTGAATGTTTGTGTGCCCATAAATATTAATTTATAGGCAACTCCAATTTGCTTAGCAAAAGAAAATACTAAATTGATCATGGGTAACAAGTAAGCACATAATCATCATTATCATTCCAGATGTAGTTGTAGATTTGCTGTGCATCTGACCAGTTCTCTCCACATATCTGGAGAATTATTCATTCATGTATAGCATTTCTTGGGCAAGTATAATAAAAGTATATCTTTTGTTTACATTGTTCTAAGCTTAGTTTGTGTTGAGCCAATCTTAATTGTTAAGTTCTTGGCTATAAACTTGAGCTTAAGAACAACCCTGCACATATATAGCTATTTTGTCACTCTGAGTCAGTTTTAAGTGATTGCTTAAGGGTTTGATATTAAACTCAATTAAGAAGTATCAGAAAGAACAAATCCTAATACAAGATATCTTTTTTATTGAATTTTTATAAATCTTTGATATCACTTGTTAGTGAAATAATTATATAAAGATAATTAATCTGTGTTGATAGTTTGAGATTCTTATCAGGAGTCTTCATTAGTTCAAATCACAAGGCACACTGTTGAAAACAAAAATAAGTTTAAATTATCAACATCTTGGCAACACATACATTAGTCTATTTGATTTTTGTTCTCTCGTCTCTCCAACTGGATTCATTTTACTTACTTTTCATTAGACACATCCAGACTGATTGCTACAAGTATCCATCCAGTTCTGCTGTTACCAGTTTACATCTGGATCTATTGATATTGCTTATTCTACAAAATATGCCTGTTTTTATCTACCGTGATCTGATGAGTATTTATAAAGATGTCTCTCTTCAGTCTGGGATTCTAATAATGCACCTGACAGATGCTCTTGTTAGTGACTGTGAAGTACTGTATGTTATGAGTTCCTGCTACAATATCAAGCAAAATTTTAAGTGACAAAAACCATTATTTCAAAATCTCTGTGGAGTTCTGAAATTTGATATCTGTCATGATAAATGTTCATAAATTACTAAAAAGGTACCAGACATTTTACAAAAAAAATTGAAATCATAGTCTATTTTATGATAAAATAACTTTTTATTGCTCAAGATCTGGTTGCATTTTTGAAACAACATTTTTAAATAATAAAATGCCACAGAATGAGGAGGCTTAAGCATTCTTATCAGATTATTCCTCTGAAAAACAAGTTGATAGAGATATTTCTTCTTTGTCAATTTATACATGATAAAAAAATTAGTCAGTGGCTTAAAGGAATTGGAAATTGCTTTATTCTCCATTCAACCAGTATTGTGCTAACAATATTATGATATTTTTGCTTTGTTATGAAATTATTGTAGGGACATTATTATTATTATTATAAAAATGAAATATAAAAAAATAATAATGAAAATTATGAATAAAATAAACAGCAAAATTAAAACATTGTATAAAATAAATTAAATAAAAAATAAAAATAATAAAAATTCTCCCAGCATGCAACAGAAACTGTTTCTGACATCCTGCCAAAAGATGTTGAATTCAGTCTCTTCATTCACAACATTGGGACTGTCAACACATATCCTAACTTCTCTCTGGGGCATTCTTTGGGGTCATATGAAGTAACTTCTTCCTTTTATTGCATGCAGACATGAAACACTTGCAACCAAAAATACACACACCAGTGCACATAAAAATAAATAAATTATATGATATTAATGTACAATTTAACATACCTTTACTGTTATCTCTGTGTATATTTATTTCCTGTGAAGTATGTTTTTATTTCCCATGAACACAAGGTTATTTGTGCTGTTATGATGTGAGTGAGCCTATATTATAACACAGAAATCAGATCACTATAATATACTCAGCTTCTCCATTAATCAATTAAATTTTGATCCTCTATAATGCTTAATCAAACAAAAAAAAGACTAGGTCCAAATGATTTCTCCGAATTTTATGCAGTATGATTGTCAGAAAATAATAACCAGTTCTTGTCTGATGATTACCCTAAGTGAAACTTGAAGTAATGATTTGGATCCTGTCTCTTTATGCAGTTTTGATGGTTTGTATTACTTTTCTCTCCTGGTAGAGACATTGAGCACTTTAGTCAGGTCAGTGTTTGTCTATTCTCTATGGTCTTTTTATGTTTCCTTTCATTTCTTTAGTCATATTTTGCTTTGATTGGTCTTGGTTTCATTTTCTTTTGTTATTTCAAGTGTTTTTCATTTGGCAAGCTTAGTGTTGAGGGTTGTATTTGGAAGCTTTACTTTTGGTTTGTTTTGGTTTGATATACACATATATACAATCATTAACAAAAGTTTAAGATTCCCATGTAATTTTACTACCTTAAATTTAAAAACAAGACAGTAGCAAGTAATGGACTCATTTTTACTCACATATTTGTACATGACAATGTTCTTTATTCATTTCAAGTAAAATAATCTAGTGGTCAAAATTTTGTATTACCTCCCTTTGCTTTTGCCTACTGCTTGGATACAGTTGGGCATTCTGAAAAATCAAGTTGTTAGAGAAGTCAACTAAGATTTATTTTGTCCAGACTTCATTAACAGCTTCGATACTTTGATACTACTAAGGTTGTTTTTCTGCAACTTTGTTTTTAACAATTTCCTGTAAATTTTCAATTAGATTCAGTTCTGGGCTGTTTCCTGGCCACTCCAGTGTTGTCCCATTGATCCTGTTCAAAAATTCTGAATAACGTTTGACCAGTTGCATACAGCACCATTACGTATAAATATTGAATGTACATATGCAGTTCCAGTTTCTCCTGCAGTAGTTCCATATACCTTGCACCATTGATTGCTGTTCCTGGAGGAAAGACAATTTGGACATGAAACCTCAAAATCATCTGTCTTGGTGGGTGCTTCATAATCTGAATTTTTTTTCTTCTTATAAAGTCTCTAATCAGGGGTGTTATAATGTTTCTTTTGCACATAATGATCAGTTAGAATAAATTCATTTGAAATCTTGACTTTACTCCAGTTTTCAGTTGTCTAGGTTTCAATTTGCTTAGCAAATACCAGACATTCAGATTTCATAGTTGCAGTTAGCCATAGTTTATGAGCTGGTTTGAATGATTGTAGACCAAACTCAAATCTCAGATGACATGAAACTGTCATAGAACTGACATTTGTACCATTTTCAAGCAGAACAGTTCATCATATCTTCTTGCAAGAACTTGTTGAGAATCATGTAACAGTACACTTCATCAAATGGTCATTCTCTAGAACTGATTTTCCTTCAATTGTCAACTTCTCCCCTCATAGATAAATGTCCCACAATTTGGGAAATTTATGATAGTGTGCACAGCTGCTTTGCTACAACCTACTTTTATACTAATTTCATGTTCAGATTAGCCTTCATTGTGTATAACCACAATTTAGGTCCTTCTTGTAGGTGAAAGTGAGGATTTGTTGTTCATATTCTAAGCCTAATTCATTACACAAATACAATTATAATGGCTGCTAATTTGGCAATTGAATTTGGAAATATTTTTAAAATATCAAGCTTTACTAATTTAATAGGTAAATTAGCTAAAACATGGGTTTTACAAAACTCGATTGGTATCTACTATAGATTCTTTTAAAAACTAAAGAAAGGAAATAATATTTTCCTTTGCTAAAGAGCGATATTTTAAATTGGTGAATACAGAAAATGAATATTCAATCGCTAATGTTTGTATTGAAAATGATTTACAAACAAAATTGAATGAGGTAATATAAACAGAGTTAAAATTTCACTTTCACATTTTATTGCTGTTATTATAGCTGTCAATTTTCAAGGGACATCTGCATTTTCTACTAAACTTGAGGAAATAATCCCCAATGGTAATTTGAATCCTCTTATTTCCCAAACCTATCAGAAATGAGAAGAAAATAATTTTAAAACCATTTCTTACTACCCCTCTAGTCTTATTCCATGTGTTTTGGTGCATAAAAAGTATGCAATCAAACCCAAATAAACACGAAAGAAGCTGATGCCTATATTCCCATAAAAAGAAACCAAATTAGCTTTAAAGGGATAGACCAGTTCTCAACACAGTCAAGAACAAACCAGCAGTCAGGTGATAATTGTGAATACCTGTATGAAATTCCTAAAACTTTAAATGATGCCTCTGAATATTTACAAGAAATTTTGTCAAATATCTAATTAAAATTCTGAAATGACAAATCATTTACCTAAGACTCTGAGATTTTTGTTACTTCTAGTGACACTCATAAAACATTGACTAAGACATGTGAAGTACTTAATAATATTCTTAAAAGTATTATCCCTACTCTTGTTATATCGAGTAATTAATACTTGAATGAAAATACTAAAACCTTTTAGTGATGACTGAAATTTTAAAAGAGATTCTAATTCTGAAATTACAAAGCCTATTCCTGAAATATTGATTCAGATTTCTATTTCTTTTATTGACACTCAAAACATTTGAAAGGTTGAATAATATTCTTAAAAGTTTTATTTATTTTTCAGTTATATCAAGTAATGTTCATAAAATAATACATAATAGTTCTGAAGCAACGATTATCATTTCTATAATGTAGGAGAATGCTCAAATTTCTCAGTTACCAAACAGTCATTGTAATACTGCTTCTTTTGAAGAAATAACTTATCAAACAGGGTTTGTTTCTGACATACTATTTTCCCTAATGTAGAACCTGCTGTAAAACAAAACTTTAATGTGCTGAGGAATATCTTAGCAAATTCCTCTATTTTGCTGCCTATAACTTTATCATATCTTACTATTAGAGGCTTCTAGCGATAAAAGTAATTTAAAAAGCTGATACACGAATCAGTGAAAAACAGGGATTTCTCTTTGAGAAAAACATGAATATCCTCAAAGTTGTTTGACTCATTCTTTCCATTCACATGCTTCTGAGGAAACAAGAAGATTTGGATAGTGTTAACTATAATGGAAATTTGCCATATGACAACGTTAATTCCGCTGTGTGCAATAAATTTTGTAATAGACTGGAAAGAATATATTCTATGAGAGACAAAAGATGGTTTCCTGAATACTTCTATGCTTGGTATTAAATACAAATTGAGAATAGCTATAATTTCTGGAATATTGGAAAATTTTTGTTAAATCACATCGTTCTCGCTGATTAAGCTTGGCAAAGATTATATTCTTCACATAGCTCAGTATTTTGAACCGCTAGAATTCTGAAGCTTGTAGACTGAATTGTCAAAATTTTACAAGAACATAAATTAACAGTCGATATATCCGCCTAGCATAAAGGATACAGTCAGATAAAAATTAAAAATAATTTGTGTAGATAACAACCTGAAAAATATGTGTTCTGGTATACTGTCAACCCATGGATAGAATTCTTTTAGTTAAACTAAAAGAGGAGCCATTTAACATAGCAATTATTGTTGTATACGCACCAACAGCGCAGGGCATGGAAGAAGAAATCGATAAATTTCGCAGATTACTGGACAATGCCAAGACTCAATGTAAATCACTATCCTCATGGGAAACCTGAATGCCAAGGCTAGATAAGAACGAGAAGACGAATTAGTTGGTAAGTTTGGACTAGGACCCCCAAACGAGCGCGTTGAAAGATGGGTGCAATAATGCACAGGAAATGACTAAATAATTACAAACATCTGGTTTTAGATGCACCCAAAACGCCTATGGACATGAAGGGAGGAGAAAGGAAGAACCAGCTTGATTACGTAACTATTAACAAAGTGTTCAGAAAGGAAGTTTTACACTGTCAAACATATCAAAGTGCCGACTACGGTAGCAATCATCTTAGTCGCATGCTATGTCATTGTAATATCATAGAAGCTAAAGAATACCGAAGCAACAAAGCAATAATTTTTGTTTTTAAATATATTAAATACAGCATATGTTTTACAGAAATAAACTGGTTGTTACTCATCAGCATAATTATAAGAGAAGTGATTAAATGAAGGCTTAAATCGCAACATATGGATGGAGATGTTACATTTTTTTCAACGATGGATTACACTACAGGCATGTGCACACAAAGACATGAGTGCGTATAAAACACTTTAATTACATTATTTTTTTAAATACTATCTTAGAATAATGCCCCAACATTGACAATTTTCTCTTCTCGTACAATCAGTGGGAAATGTATCAGTAGCTATGAATGTTTATTAAATACTTTGTGTTTATATTTTAATGCTGAAAAATAATTGTTCCTTTTTAATAAAGACAACATTTTGATATTCTCTTGGAAAATATTTTTAAAAATTCTATTTTTTCTAGAAAGAACAGAAGGAAAGCAAAGACGTGCCTGGAACAATCTGTGGTTCTAAACATGAGAACGTACTTGCTGCTAAAGGTAAAGGTTTTATGAGTACATTATACAGGTCATGCATTTTAATGTATAAATCTTAGAATCGATACGTATCGTAAATATTATCAGCATTGGAACATTTGTGAATCGTTATGGCTTCTGCACCAGTCAGTGTAAGGCTGTGGTTATAGGTTGGAAGTTTGAAATTTTGTGGAAGTGGTACTAATATTAAGGTTCAACAAACTTTGCATTCAGAAAATATCTTCTGGTCCAGTTTAATTCTTTTTGAAATGTAAAAAATATTCGGAACACAATTTGTCTTTTTGATTTTCTTCCATTACGGACTTACATATACAGATAAGTATTTTATTTACAATAATCCAAACTTATACTGGGAGCAAATCGCCTGCATATGGATAGAAAAGGAACTCAGTAAATACACAAAATAGAAAGGAGTGTAAGACAAGGATGTGCCTTCACACCAGACTTATTCAACCTCTAAACAGCACTAAGAGAACGAGATACCCGACAAGGATTCATTATAGGAACACACAATCTTAACAAAGATGTAAAAATGAAACAGTATTAATTGCAGACACAGGAAGGAAAGTGCAGGAAGTTCTAGAGGAGATAATAAAGGAAAGTAAGAAGAAAGGACTAACCATCAATTGTAGGAAGACAATATATGATTGTCAGTAAGAAGAACACCCCCAAATTCGAATTACGAATTGGCGATATCAAAATAAAGCAAGTGAGAAAATTTAAATATTTAGAAAGCTTTTTTAACAGAGGAGAAATATACTGAAATATGAAGGCATATTGGAATAGCTAAAGATTCCCTTCAAAAGATAAGCTAAGTATTAAAAAACAGGAAAATTTGATTAGAAACAAAGAAAAGATTGTTGAACTGTTATGTAATATCAATCCACTCATTTGGCAGTGGATGCTAAACAATTTTCTCACAGAAGTGTGCTTCTACAGAAGGTAAGTAGCCCTGTCGAATCACATATTATGCAGCTAAGAAAAGGATCGTTCACTCAGTGATCCTGACTACGGTCGACTTAGTCACAGAAAGGTACTGAGAATACCATCGATTGAACATTCAAAAAGCAGGCAAGTTTTAAGGAAAATGAAAAAAGGACTCTTATATATATTTGAAGAAATAATTGAAATTTTTAAGACAGATAATGAGAAAAGAGGGACAGGGTAATCGGTAAGTAACCTTCCTAATGAGCTTGTGTAAATAGATGACAGAACGGGGACTGGGAGAGGTGGTATCGTTAGTAACAATTGTTACTACTATTGATAATTACTGCAGTTGAGCATTGGTGTACCTTCGTGTTTAGAGAGGCGAAAAGGGACTTAGATTGGCCCCAAACAGAGTTCTGGTAAATTAGTTTTAGTTCTGTCTTGATTGGGTAGAAAATATGTATGGCGTTCTGACAAAGAAACCTAGGCATACTGTCTAAGTTTAATACATAACATTTCAATTAAAATCTTCCAAAATATTCAGCATTAATTGGCGCAATTTGTATTCCTTAACGTAATAAGAATATTAAAAAAAAATTCATTTGACATTTATGAAACTCGAAGGCAGCTGAAATTAGAATATATATATATATATATATATATATATATATATATATATATATATATATATATATATATATATATATATATATATATATATATAGTAATAATTGCCATTCTAAAGCAGCAAACGCTAATGATACCAATATGTGTAATTGTAGAAATCCTAACATTGTAAAATTGATTTCCGCGTTTACTTAAGTACTATTTCTACTATAGCAAATCCAGCAGTTAATTTTTTTTTATAACGGCAGTACCAAGAATTCCTTTAAAGCAAGGTGGTATCATCATATATTATCTTTCAACAACAACGCGCACGGAAATAGGACGTTCCTTTCTAAATATCTTTAGTACTTAAAAGAAGTAAAAAAAATCCTTACGGTAAAATGGAAAATATTAACAAAAACTAGAACTTGTAAATCTTTGCAAGAAAAATTCAAATTCAAAAATCAAGTTCGCTAACAAAAAAAGCTCTGTTAAACCAAAGAAGTGTATTAACGGTGAGATGCCGACACAGTCTATCTTTTACTTTAAAGTAGAGTTAAATTTTTTTTTATAAAAAACAATTACATATTACAATTTTATAGCCATGATTTTCTTAGTATATAATGGCCCACCCTCTACGGGTAATTACTTTATTTGGTTTATTCAACTTTAATATTGCTATGTTTTGTCGTCTATTCAGTCATCGTATATAGATAATCCATATTTAAAATTGTATCTACAGACCTCTTTAAGAAGCTTCCTGAAATTAAAAAAGATGTTTTTGATAACTTTACGTCTGATTAACCAGCCCCACCACTTCAACAAATAGAACGTCATATATGGCTACATCCATGATGCATTTGTTGCTGTGATATTCTCCACAATCATCAAAGATAAAGCGTCGGTTTATCGTGACATGAAAAAATAACATATATATATTTCCACACTCTTACCTTATTTTTCTATTTAGCGTAGATCTGACCTTCAATTGGTTAACCGAGACATACCCACAAGTATGTTTTTAATTCTGACCTTATGTCCCCACCTATAACTCTGGAAAAAGAGGTAACGATTTGTTTTTTTTTAATTTCCCTAAAAAAAAAAAAAATTATCACCAGTTACCAACCACCGCCCGAGTAAAATAATAGTATTGAAACATGAAAGCTTTGAAAGTTTTTGTGTAGCGATTAAAAATGTTTTTATTATAATCTCTTATAATATATATATATATATATATATATATATATATATATATATATATATATATATATATATTAGTTTAAAATTTATGTTTTAGCTTCACTGATGTGAATTTGTTGTTCTAAATAAGCATCGGCACAGGAACTACAAATACAAATACAATCGTATCTGTCGCTGTTTTAATGATACACTTTCAATTGGATAGTTTTGCTGGTTGAGAAAGTTAAAAGTGTGTCTCGAAAATTCATACCACTAGTTATTGAATATCTCTAATTATATCATTGCATTTAGTAGAAAGAACAATCACATCGACCAGCAAAAGCTGACTTATTAATTTTTAATACAGATGATTTAATGTTATAAAAGCAGGCTCCTATCATTTGGAAAACAAATAAAGTTCGTTTAGCAAAGAAACGAACAGTTCTACTGTTTTCAACCATTTTTCTATATGTATGTTAGAAAGATAGCATTTATCCTAATTGCTAACCTCCACTGTATAATTGACATAAATACTGATTGTATAAAAGATAACTTAGATTCGTATCTGGAGAAGAGTTGTTTGTCAATTTCAAATAAGTATGACATTTGAATCTCGGGTTAAGTACCATTGACAATTTCAAGATCATAACACAGTCTTTTGCTGATAATCAGTTTATAATTTCCGTTTGTGTTTGACAAACAAAGTTATTATTGTAGGCTTCATGGAAATCGCTATATTATTAAGTGACCTAACCGGTTTGTACACATTTACTTGTAGTTATATGTTAATATTAATTGCTTGCGATAAATCACAATTAAACGCCGACCAGCGGAAATTGGTCCAATTGTTAAATCTTAATGGATTATCTTAATTTATGTCATGCATGAGAAATGCTTTGACTTGTTGCTGATTCACGGAATCGTTGCAGTAACAAGAACTTTTCGTGAATGCAGAGGAAAGAAAAGAGGAAGAAGACGGGTGTAGTTTCTATTAGCCATGATAAAGGAAAGATTACAACTCTCTAATTGTAATCGCCATTAACAGACATCACCGGTTGATAAGAACTAAATGCTCTAGGGATCCAAAGCAGAATATATAATGAAAGAGCTTGCGATAGGTTTTATAATACACATGTAAATTGGATGTATCTAAAGTAGCTAACACTCAAATACAAAGGTACATACTAATATACGGGAAATTATATATATATACAGTGTAACCCGGATATAAGAGAGTTGTCGGGACCGGAGAAGAAGTCTCTTATATCTGGATTTCTCTTATATCCGGGTTTGGTCTATTTTGTTTAGGTAAGTATGGCTCTAATTTGGGACCAGAGAAAATCTCTCTTATATCCAGGTTTCTCCTATATCCGGGTCTCTTATATCCGGGTTACACTGTATATATTTTTTCAGTTCGACTAAGAAAGGATTAAAAAAATCGATATTTGGTTAGATTTTAGGAAGTGGGTCAGGAATAGAACTTTTAAAGCCCCTTCTCGTATTTGCATAAATATACACACATATATAAGGCAACCAAAATTTGAAAAAATATATTTGCAATCGTTTTTTCTCACATCATCAGATAGTTTTCTAAAGATTACTGTAATAAAATTTACTTAAACTGGAAAAGCCTGTGGAAATTTCTGAAAGTCCTTGATCATCCAGAATATTTCTTTAGCATTTTAATCATGATCTTGAAGCGTTGTCCATAGGTAGAAAAAGAAGACGATATCATTAATTAAACTTCCACTGAACCCCCAACCCCACCCCAACGTACATCCTCACCAACAAATTTCATTTGATAAATATATATATAGATGTAATGGTAGGTGGCGCCATCATGGAAATTTCAGACTTAATACGATAAGGGGAGTTAGTGTGAACACTCCGCGAATGATCGGAGTACGAATGGGACATGATAATAGGTGCTGTATAGGATATTTCATTTCTTAAATTGTCGATACATTTGAAATCCCTCGGTGTCAAGTATGTACAGTGTGACCCGGATATAAGAGAGTTGTCGGGACCGGAGAAGAAATCTCTTATATCCGGGTTTCTCTTATATCAGGGTTTGGTCTGTTTTGTTTAGGTAAGTATGGCTCTAATCTGGGACCAGATAAAATCTCTCTTATATCCGAGTTTCTCTTATATCAGGGTTTCTCTTATATCCGGGTTACACTGTACTAAAAATACATGATGGAAAACATTACCGCCAACCGTGGACAGCATATACCCGACCACAAGTCTTTAATGATCGTTGACCAGAGGCGTCTGACTGAAGTTGTTTGCAGTAACTGACTAGCGACCCTGGCTCAAATGACATCTACATTCAATGCTGGAGGCACCAGAGTCATATTCAGCAGGTCAGTGTCAATAGGATATGAAAGCAGAAGACCCACTAATGTGTCCATGTTAACACGACAACACAGGACAGAACACTTTACATGAGCTAATTGCAAACTGAACGACTGGCAACGCATGGCATGATCTGCTGAATCACGGTTCAAGTTGTTTCAAGGTAAATGTAGTGTTCAGGTGTGACACAACACTCATGAAGGCTTGGACCTCAGTTATGAACAAGGAGCAGGCTGATGGCGATTTCATAATAGCATGGGTGTTCATATCGAATAGAATGTGTCTGTTGGTCCGCCTAAACACACCATTGACACGTGACTGGTTCGTGACCATTTGCACTATGTACCCTAAATAATGATGAATTATTCTAGCAAAATTATGTATCATATCATCGTGACTAAGTTGCCCAGAATTAGCTTGAAGATTACTCTGGAAATTTCCGACGAATGAGGTGGTCACTACGTTCGCCCGACATGAGCCCAATTTGCACATTTATTTAGTGGGGATATCATGCAGAAACAAATATCAAAGATCTGTGGACAGCTCTTGAGACAATATAACTCAACATCTTTTCAGAATTGTTGCAACATCAAATTACTGTACTTTACCAGGTTACAGGAGGTTCGATACAAAGCTGCAGTGCACATGCATCCGGGTGGAGGTGATTGTTTTTCCTTTTTTAGTGTAGTTTACTATTGTATTAGATTTCTTTTGTAGGAGTCCTATTTGCTACGTTGTCCTCTCAGCTGCCTTTATTAACAGCTCTAGTGTAAGGTCAGTCTCAGAGAAATTTCTCTCACAGAGATTATTCGTATCTTTTGCGATCATATCTTTAACCAGACTATCACGAAGACCACATAATTCACAGTCATGACAAAAATCATCAAAAGATTTCACTTCATTCTGGCGAGAGGTGAGAAATTTGAAACGTGATAGTGTTACATTTCTTTCTAGTGTTCCTTGAATTTACACATAACAATATCATAATTCATTTCTTAATCTTCAAACGAATCTCAAATGATTATATATCAAGAATAACAATAAAAATCATGTTTTAACTGCACTGGATTTTGTTTAGTTTTTCAGTGGCTCATGTTTGAAAAATATCCTTTGTTCAGAGGTTAACATTTGAAAAGTCAAGAGGTCTGTGGAGAGCATATTGAGAAGCCATATTGACATTCAACATTTAAGATAGGCGTACATTGGAATTGATAAGGAGTGGCGTTATAATTCTGACATGTTGTGCGAAGTTCTTAAATATAAAACGTTTGAACTTAACCAGAGTCCTAGATGAGCTTGGGACCTGAAAGAATATTAATCACGAACAAGGATGAAAAGATTAACACGGATTAAGATTCACGTAACTTTATTAACGAGACCCTATGGCAGTGTGTGTGTGTGCGCGCGCGTGCGTGCGCATTTAAGCATTTCATCCCAAACAAGGCGTTACAGAGAGTGAAAGTAAGAGTAAAGAGGGGAGTTTGAGAAAAGGATAAAGAGAAAAACGGGGTCCAAGATCAAGGCATCACAAAATGTCGATTCACATTACATTTAAATTTTTGAAGATTATAGTTATCAGGGAAGCAAGTAAGAGGATGGGACTTCCGCTGTCGGGAAGTGCGTGAGAAGAAGCTGTTGGAATAGAAGAGGCGGTTACATTTAACTGTTTCGACAGTAAAAGGGTGGGACCGAGATGCAAACCTAGTAGCACGCTTAAATTCATGCAGTTGGAGCACTAGTGAAAATAGTTCATCAGAGCAGATGCCATGGAAATATTTTTAGAAAAGACAGAGGGAAGCCACATCACGCCTTCTGATGCCAAGATGCCAGGTCAGGACCTATCACATTGCATATCTGTCTTTGGATTTTGTTGAGAACTTCAAGATGGATAGCGGAGCACCAGACCATATATGGCAACAGTATTCAATGCAATGAAGAATGGTAGATGTGTAGATTTTAAGGATGGACTCAGACGAGAAAAACCTTCTGGCGTGACACAGAAAACCAACTTTCCTTGCGGTACCGGAAGTTCTTGTCTCTTCGAGAGTGAAGCTCAAGGGAGATTACTACATTAACAATGTGTACATGGAAATTATGTATGTATTTTTTTTATCTTTTAGTGTGTTTGTGCTGTATTGTCTATGTATGTTGCAATAAGTTTAAAATCGGATTATGTGATCGTGCCAGGATTGTGTAAATCAACTGGCAGACATATGAATGCATAATTGAGCAAGAAGTTTGGTACTGACCAATAGGGGATTAGTATGTCGCAAAGAAGATTGTGTTGTACAAACATATCAAGAATAACTTGAAACTCAGCATTAGAAATATCTAATATCTGCTTGAATATCGATTACTGGCACTTGTAAAAATATATGCCAGCTTCAGCCTTGTACTTGAAAAATCTACATTATACATTGATACAAACACCTTTTGCTATTCATCGAAAACTTCTACTTTAGTATTTCTATTTTGATATGACCATTATTTATCCTTTGTTAATTGGTCTTATACTTTCGACATAAATGTTTGTGTCTGTGATTAAATTCATGAATTTAAAATGAAAGATTACTTAAACACAATCAATTGAGTCTCGTATAATCGGATTGGAAAGGGAGTGGGTGATGTCAAAATTTGATTTACTTTTTAATCAACAATCCTGACTTTGAAATCTTCACATAAGATAGTTTTTTTTTTGTGTATGTTTGCGCAGAATTCAACGTGTTTATTGTTTCCCGCGTTTGATTGCAGTCATGACATGTTCAAGGGATGTTGGATTGCCTTAAAATTGCTGTTCACCGAATTCAGACTAAACGTTGAAAGTAGCCTGACGTTAAGGCTTTCTAATCTTTGTTTAGAATTTACCAATTTTTCATCGATTGTTCAATGCAGTCATCTTCAATTTGTATTAACTTTGAAGTTAGATTTTCATCAATGCATTATTCTTATTAAATAAACTACTAAATGAAAACGAATATGATTTTCAAAGAAAGAACAGTTTTCAGGGACAGTGGGCGATGATAATGAATATTTTAAAAATACTAATTCTAAAAAATAAAAAAGAACAGCATTTGATGATCATTTTAAGAAAACAAATTTGTTTATTAAACGAAAGGAGCTTTTGGATTTGTTAGAAATCAAAGTCATCTATATGAATATGTCAAGATTCAATAAAAATCTTGGTATGGAATTTCCGACTATTGCGCCATCAGACTAAATGCTCTTATTGTTGCCTTATTGTTTGCATTGGTTCCACAATGTGATTACACTATCTAGTCTGGTGCCTCTGCTATTCATATCGAGGTTCTTGACAAAATCCAAAGAAAGATCTGCAATTCAATCGATCCTGACTTGGCGTCTCGACTTCAGTGGCGTGGCTTCCCTTTTTTTTCTACAAATATTTTCATGGCAACTGCGTTGATGAGCTTTTTCTCTACTGCCCGACTACATAAATTTAAGTGTGCTACTAGGTTCCACCTATTTACTGTTGAAATGGTTAAATGCAACCGCTACTTCTACACCAATAGTTTCTTTTCTCGAACTTCCCGCCTGTGGAACTCTTTTCCGTTTACTTACTTCCCTGAAAACTACAATATTCAAAAAATTAAATGCAACGTAAGTCGCCATCTTCAGCCTTCTTGAATCCTCTTCATCTTTTGTTCTTTCCTCAATCCTCCCTATACTCAGTATTTTCTCCCACTTTCATACCCTGTAACCCCCTGCGTATAAGTGGCATTTCCGCCTTGCTTGGAGTGAAATGATTTAAAAAAAAAATCACATACGAATGCGCACACACGCATTTAATGCATGATGATAGTTATTCAGTTATAGAACTGGCTAGAAAAACAAAAAAGAATTGATGTTCATTTAAAATAGGCTTATTATACACCCCGATTGTGTCTCGGGGATATAAACTGTCAGTGATCATTTTTTTTTGTGTCAGCTCTGAAGCTGATGAATGATGAGAAAAATTTATGACGCAAGAAAACTAAACGTGAAATAAAAACCGAAAATGGTTCGAGTCTTTGAAATTATGGTAAGCCTAATCTAAAGAGACAGGCAAAGACAAGCAATTAAAGAAAAAGTCGCCATCCAAATAAACCAACATGAAACTAATAAAGAATCAAACAAAATTAAGTAAAATGTGTTAATTATTCATTAGCACTGCTTCGGCTGATGATAACGTTCAGCACATACTGATTTTATAGTAGTCAAGCCTTGAGCAGTAAAGAATAGACTTCTGGACTTTGTCGCGATATCAAATTTTTCCACTCATTGTCAATTCTATTTGATGAAGAATGGCAACGAAGCCATTTTTTAAAATAATGTAACCATCAATGGCAAGTGAGAAAATCCATTAGCCACTGTTGTCACTGCCCACACCTGAGCCCAACTGAATTTTCTTAATTGTTGTTTGGAATTTGGCGACAAATTAAATCAGTGACGCATCTCATTAGTCAGACGTTTGTTAACGTTTGTTCAATTTGGTTGTGTATCAAAACAATTGATTTACGTCGATTTTGATCATTTTTATCCACCATTATCCAGCTTTTTGCATCGATCATGTGTGACAAACTTGCCTTTTTTGTGTTGAATCAGTTATCCTTTTAATAGTTTTCGGTTTGTGTACATTCTCTTTTCTGCTCCTTTTCAACACAGGCTATGATTTTAATGATTTATAGAGACAAGACTAAAATTGTTCGATGATAATGGTTGAAAAAGATTAAGTCATCAAAACAGAAGAATTTACGGAGAGCCATAATCACTTATGTCCTGAATGAAAATGACACAAAAGAATATTGTAGAATATTCTCTAGAACAAAAGTCAATGTCGGGATTTGCTGTTTTTATAGTTTTATTTTTTCAACGAGATCTCTCTTCAAACATTCAGGTGACGTCATCGTACAATACTGAAAATTCAAGATGAGCGTTTTCAAACTAGTGAGGTAAATATAACGTTAATATGAAAGAAAAAGTTGTAAGACTAAAATGCGAAATCATTTATTTTTCATCTCAAGGGTCTGATAATTCCAATTCAACCTATAACAATAAGCCATTGATTTTAAATATAAAACATTTTTCATTTAAGAAATAGCGCTTCATTTTTTTTATTATCAAACATGAATCAATTACTTTCTTTTTTTCTTTGTACAGAACTATTATAATTTGGATATTGGTCAAACTATCAGTCAAAAAAATTAAGCTTTATTTGAAATATAGTCTCAGTATTTCGTGGCTAATATCTCAGCGGAAATAATCAATTGTTTGGTTTCAAATCCGTCTCCTCATTTTTTGATGCCCTGATCCTAAATCTAAAACGAAACTTACGTAATATATTAGTTCGTACCATCACTGCAAAATTATACTGCATCCCAAATGAACTTATCTCTGCTGATTGTTGGTATACTGAACGTCAAGTTCTGTCACTATGTCACGATACAACGAAGCTCTTTCTCAGCTTTTCACTAACAAAATACATGACTCCACGTCGCGTCTCTATTCTGGTTCGCGTCGACGTGCATAAAATTTGGGACAGGTCCATTATGCGTTCATCAGGAAACTAAAGATGAAAATGTACGCCACTGTGAGAAAGTTAAACGCAAATCCTGTTTCCTATATATTCAGTTGTTTATTTCAGAAAGTCACTTGTCCGGTCTGGGTGGGTATGTAGGTGACACTTGGAGCAACTACTGCCACATCAGTCGCGTTTCCTTTCAACCAACGAGAATTCTGACCCTGTCCTACCACCACCGATCTTCGGAACTTATTACACCGACAATCTGTCCATCTCTGCCAATGACAACTGTGATTGTTTATATAAAGCCTGTGAACGGAAATACCCAATGCTTGGTTTGTTGTCACTTGGTTTCAAAATTTTTCATTTATTTTATTCTCTTTTGCTCTAGTGGGTGGCTGCTTTTGAAGATCCCATTTAACAGACTTCACCGCTGGTCATCGAAACACAAAACTAAGTATCTCCACTAATTCACCGAAAAAAAGAGTATACCAGGATGAAAAAAAATGACCCAAACTTGATGAAAACATAGTTTTATCGTCAAAATGTTTATATTATTATTCAGAGGAAAGACCAAAGTATTTTTTGATTATTTTATATATAAAAAAAAATCATCTCTTCTAGCACGTTAGAAGTTTTGGTTAAAAATCTTGTCTTTTTGCGTTAGCGGGTTTGTTTTTTCAATTTTAAATACAAAATTTGATAAAGTTGTTAAATATTTCAAAATTAACTTTCAATCCATAGGGATTAGGGAATGCTATCATTATGTAGATCTAACTTTACGGATCATAAATTTGAAAGCTTATTACAATCTGCGATCCCCCCGCCCCCCGTATTTTAAAAAAGAATTTAACATTGTTTTTGTGTATGTATTTTCCAAATATATGGATGATTGGACATGACATTAAAATGTCACGCGTTTTAAGAGATGATTTCCCTGACGGCAATTATCTGCTTTTTCTTTTTCGAGCCCATATTGAAGAATTCTTTGACTGATTTTTTTTACGTCCAATTTCACTAAATATTTTTAATTTATTGTTTTAAATATAACTAATTTATTGTTTTCAGTGAGAGATATACTGCAATTATTAATTAATTATTTTCTTTCTCAGTTTCAATTCTAGGGACGGAAACAAAGGGAATCGCATTCTTCAGGCTTTGAACATCTTCATTAAAGTCAGAAATCATTTACATAGCAGGCTTTTTTATTTTGACATTTCTGTCGTTAGTCGACTATGATTAAATAAAATAAGTGTAAATGATTACATAATTAATGCAAAAATTTCACATTTTCATAACTGTCATTTTAATACTTTTTTAATACTAAAAACTTCTAAAAGTATTTTAAAATACTTTTAAACTTATTTTTAATACTAAAAATAAGGAAACAACACAAAAAATAACATTTCATAAAGGAGAAAGGTACTTATTAGGTATCTATCTTATGAAATTTTATGGTTTATTTTCATTTATTATCAATTTTTATATTATCTGAGTTATTTTTTTTACAGCTGAGATAATGTAAAAATTAAAAATAAATAAAAATAATACCATAAAATTTCATAAGAGATGTACGTAAACATTATAGGTACCTCTCTTATGGAATTTTATCTCACTCTCAGTTATGAAATTTTCTATTTATTTTATTGTTAGTTTTTTAAATTTATTTTATTGTTAGTTTTTTAAATTTTATTTTTCCAGAAAGCACCTTCAAACGTAAGGCTATAAAAATCAATAAAATATTAGATTGCTGAAAGTATTTGTTAATTTTAAAAATTACTGGGGAGTTAAATAAGTTAGTTCACTTAAAATTCGAAAAAATTGTATCACTTCTGCGCCTCCGTCCGATAACTTCCTCTCTGACCTGAACATCAATGTAACTGTCAGGTAACACCTTAAAAACAAGTCACCGCGGTTAAGACATGCTTCTCTTATTGTAAACTACAATTTTCTTCTAAAAAAGTAAAAAAAAAAGAGGTAATGTTTGTTTCACATTAGATTAAATAAACTTTAAATTTTCCTCGAATAACTTTTGAAAAAGATATAATTTATTTTTACCATATTTTAAAACGGAGAATTTAACTTTTTGTTTACAAATTTCTCAAAAATGGCGGACATTATCAATTTTAATGGTATTCCGCTGACGGAAAAAAACTCCAAAATTTCAAATGTTCTAAAAAGGATGAAAAGAATTTAATAAAATAATACAAATACTTTGGGCTTTCGTCTAAATAATGACATAAACATTTAGACGATAAAAAAAAAATTGTTTTCATCAAGTTTGGGGCCTTTTTCATCATGGTATGCTGTTTTGTTTTAGTGAGACAGTGGTGATACCTTAAACAAAACACTAAGTGAGATAATATCCTCTTCTATAGAGGTATCTAGTCATAGTCACAAATATATCTATATTACCAGATCTAAGAAAAGAATCATTTATCAGCCTGATTATGGGCCAAACAACAGCGAAAAAAAGAAGACAAAAAAAAAAAAAAAAAGAGGAAAAATTCAACAAATTATGAATTAAAAGATGTTGAAAGCTTATTAAAAACAGTTAAATAGAATTTTCTGGCACGATAAAGTGTTAAACAGAATTTTGAATAGTTAAGTTGAAAAGTTTATATAGGATATAATTGAATAAATTCAGTTATCCTTTGTTTGGATGGTAGAATGAAAGTTTTAACTCAGGAATTCTTATCAATGACTTTTTAAAAAAATCAAAAAAAAGAAAAAAAAAAAAAGAAACAATTCAGTAATCATCAGGAAATAAAAATAGGGACAATCATTACTATTTTTTTTATTTAAGTGACGATTTCTCGTCACATAAAATTCTATTTCCAATCAGGGCGGTAAATATCGCCATTCACATATATCACAGTCTGAGTATATACATATGGGTCGTTGAATTCATTAGTCGGGTCAAGATGTCGAGGTTAAGTAAATTAATGTCTTTCTAAAACTTTTTACAACGGAGTAGAAATGGACCGCTTAAATTCAAAACTATATTGCTTGTCATGTCCAGAGATTTTATAATTTTAAAAATACATGCATTATATATATATATATATATATATATATATATATATATATATATATATATATATATATATATTCGTTCTTATCCCTATATTTCAAACATGATGTCTGTAAATGTAAAGACAAGTCAGTTAAAAGTGGGCGTGTCTACAAATATATTCACAGACACGCACACACACACACAGAGGTGGTAACGTGCCTCACCACGTGTGTGTGTATGTACGAAGATATCACGTGATTTAGAGTCTAGTATCCTTAAAAGGTATGAAAGCGCACATACGCTTTATATTACAGCTTTACGTCATTAGTGAATGCAATTATAACAATATGAAAGAATATGGTTTTAAAATTCGTTAAAGATTTTGCCATATTTTGGTCTGAATTATTTTAGCGGCGCGTGACGGGAAACCTGCAAACAATCACAAGAAAATGTAAAAGAAAAAAGTAAAAAAAAAAAAAAAAAAGGAGGCAACAAATGAAACTCGGCTTGTAATGCGTTCTTGTTAATCTCCTCGATCAGTTTTATTCGCTTTTCGTCAAAGCGCAATGTAAGGATTCACAAGACGAGAATCTCGTTAGTTCCACTTGAAGATAAGACTTATGGGTAATGCTTCTACTAACTGTCGGCCCACTTTGTTCTTACCCGTAAATGAGCTTTTTTTTTTTTTTTTTTTTACAATTTATTATTATCTATACGAATAAGTGAAAACCTGTCTCCTGTCACCCACCGAGATTATTAAGTTTTATTTTTTCATAAGGGAAATATAGTCATTTAGAAGGTAGAAGGTGGATGCTACAAATAATACCTAATCATTCAATCTGTTGGAGCTGACGCGCACATGAGGTGCTGAAAAATGTACGGTTCAGCCAAGAAGCCATTTCTCTGCAAAACTCTGATGTCTGTTCATTGGGTTAGATTTTAGCAAGTGGGTTGTGTGTGTGTGTGTGTGTGTCTTCCTAGACACACACACACACACACATACATATGTTGATTGACTTAAAAATCTGAAATGTAGTTATCCAAACATTCAGTAATTTATGAAAATTTTCTTTATTTTCTAAGCAATAATAATAATAATAATAATAATAATAATAATAATAATAATAATAATAATAATTCACACAGCATATGGTTGTTTGCTGCTAAGAAGTTTGCTTTTAGGTTATCTCTTGTAGCTTAAGAAAATAAATCGGTCATTGGTTCTTTTCATTGTCAGGCTGTATTCAATACTTTCGAAGTATCCTTACATTTCCGAACAGGCTTTTTTGTAATTTTTTTTTTCAATTGTTTTTTATTCTAATGCACCAATGATCACTGATATTTTAATAACTTTCTTTGTCAATCCTTCCCAAAATTTCATACTTTAAATCACAGTAGTTGTCGTTCTTTTCTTGGCTTTGAAATCCCTTGTCAAATGGACAGAAGACTTCTACTAGGTGTTTGTCCAGTAGAACTATAGTCTGTATAGGAATATAACATCGTATTTTCAATCCAGCACTTTTTTATGCTATTGTTCACCCCTATACAAGGTCCAAGAGCCACTCAAGGTTACCGAATGAGGTTGTTTTATGGACGTAAGAATTATAGATTATCAGTATATGTAGGTTAACTGTTGAGATAGAATTGCATTGGTCGGGGAAGCATGTTCTCAGGAGTGTTCCATAAAGCAGTAGCTCGTGAGAGGAAGTTGACAGTAGAATGCGAAGGGAATGAGGAGGGTTCGCCCTTGTATAAATGGCATGGCGGGTCTTGGCTGTAGAGGTCTGAACGGGTGAGAATAAGGAATATAGCTTGTTAGAACACATTCCATAGAAATATCAATATAGTTCCAGAGTATTGCGACATTGCGTCTATTGGAAAGGGGTGGTAAGTTGGAAAATAATTCATTACCAACAAGGCGGTATAAACCTTTTTGAACTCTGATGAGGAATGGCAGCTCCAGCCCCGGATATAGTAGCAATACTTCATTTTTGCTTTAATATGACTCTTGTAAATATCATGTCAGGTGGAGTCGGGTACTTTCTAGAGCGGTGTAAGGAGCTGGCCATTTTTTCCCAGCGTTTTTAGTGATAGTTCTTATATGTCAATCCTACTATTCTTCTGGGTGAAAAGAAGCGCAAAGCAATTTAGGGTCATCTCGGTGATGATGAAAAGTTACTAACTTGGTTTTTGAAGTACTGAAAATTATAAGCCAGTCTTTTTACCCATTGAGCTGTTCGGACTTTGCTCATATGGAAAATCAGCTGCTAGTTCTGGTTATTTCAATTTTGGGAGCTGTATCTATAAACTGTGGTATCATCTGGATATATATTTACTATCGATAGGCAAATCGTTAAGCAGACAGAGGGTAGGACCGATGAGAGAAATCTTGTGAAACACTCACCTGTATTGATGTCATAGGCTACAGAAGCTTGACTATTGACAACTTAATAGTATGGACTAATAGTATGGATTGGAATATCTCGAAAAGTCCTCACATAGCTTTCGACACCTTTTCAAAGGCCGTCGAGATATCTAAAGTGATCGTGTTGAATTTATTATAGAGTGCCTCACTGATTCTGACATCGGCAGTGGACTTAGAAAAGCGAAATCCACACTTTTTTCACAGAGGATATTGTTTTGTTGAGCTGTTCAACGACCTTTTGTGATCGCATGTTCATAATGCATGTCACGACATTCAAAACTTGCATTGAATAATGGTAGCAGTTTTATGATGCCGTCATTTCTTGTACTCATTCTAAGTCATGTACTTGTATTTTGATACATTATGCCTGTCTCATCTCATCTCTCTCTCTCTCCACACATTATACAAGACTCCGAAGTGCTAGCCTTATCAACAGTCACTTTTACCCAGTATCTTGAATGTCTGATTCTGAGCTGCCCCAGTTTCCTCCTTCAAATATTTTTTTTTGATTCATCATCACGTTGCAATAATATTATTTTCCCCTGAATACCTCTACCATAAACGATACAGACGATATTTAGCAACTAGCTTATTTGAAGAAGGAGCATTTTATAAAAGTAATTTATATTTGAAGTAAATTAACTTTTCTAATGCTCTACGTTGTATAAACTCCTTTCTCTTGTTGATTTTTTTATAATAGTAGTAAGAGTCTCGAGATAATGGTTTACGGATTTAGTTATAAAGAGAGTAAAGATTGAAAAAAAAATACGAATACATCAACTTTTGATAATCTTGACATATTAGTCGTTCCTGGTAAGTGTACAATTTAATGTTTTTCCTCCCGGGTTAAATCGCGTTAAAAATCATGATCAATACAACGTTTTTGACAAAATTGTGTACTTTTCATTCTAAGTATAATTTTACCGATGTATATTTTTATAATGGTTTCTGTGTTGTTTATCCATATTTTTAAGAACATTCATTATTCTCTTATGTTGGTTGTCTTTTCAGAGGGTAAAAGACAAAAGAAAGGACGACTTGAGAATGTCGCTAAATGCACTTTTGAAGCAGCTCGAAGAATTTCATTCATTCAAACACTTGATGCTTTTGAACCCAAAAATTCGTGTTGTATCGAGGCGATGCCATTGCATAGAGTCCGAATTACCAACACACCAACAACGCAGCAGAGAAAACAAGTGGTATGTTCAAAGAAAAAAACCAATTGCCATATTTCTAGCAAAAGACATAGCACTGCAGCCATGACAAGCCATAAGAGAGTTATGTCTTCCCCACCAAACGAACTGAAGATTATCACTACGGAAAAGAATGAACCGACGGAGAAAGTTGATTTTCCTGATCTTCCTAAACCGCCTCCCCCATCTCCTCAGATGTTATCTAATTTCAATCGTGGGCCAAGTTCTCATCAGTTATTTGATTTGAATGAGTCGGAATGTATGTTTTTGTTAGAAAATCCCAAAACAATTTCTAACTTAGAATCTGTAAATGATAAGTTTATGTCGTCAAAGGGCATGAATCAATTATAAGATGAGACATCAGCAAAGAAAAGTATACAAAATATTTGAATCCTGAATTTGGATTTTAGGTTAAATGTTTATATATACAGGGCGATTGAAAAGTAACTCCCTTTTTTTTATCTATGATGGACACTTCCGTCTAAGTATAATTTTTACAAGTCGGGAGTGTCCATCATACATAAAATAGCGAGTTAGTTTTCAATCACCCTATATATATTTTCAATCACCCTATATATACTCTTCAAAGCTCATATTTTGTTCAATAGAAGTCTGTATATAAAGACAAAACACTAATATCAATTGCACCAGAGAAAAAGTTTTGATTTCATGTTGGCATATTTATAAACATTAGGATGGTTAATTTTGTCGGCTGCAATTGAGGAAAAGCATTCAGAAGTGGTTAAGGATAGGGGGTAAAATATCATAAGCTTAGATCGCATGATTCTTTGGTGATCAGTCAAAAATTGTTGCAATATAGCTGGGAAATGTTCACTCATCCGCTGTGTTTACCATAAATTGCACCTTTGCCGTCTTTATTCTGCTCATAGCAGAATTCTTAAAATGAAGCCATTTCCAGTCAGCAGAAAACTGAAAAATGCGTTGAGAATAGTTGTTTGCTGATAAAGATAAAAAAAAAAGTCTGAAAGGATGGAATTATGAAACTGCCTGAAATATTGCTGAAAAAAGTGAATTAAAACAGTAAATAATAAAGTTTATGTTGAAAGTGTTTGATACTTTTAAACAAATTTGCTGAACTATTCTTAGTCCCGTTTATAATCAGTAGAATGTAGTATTGGATTGACTTGGTTAAATATTTTCAGAAAATATTTCACGTTTGAGTGTAGCAAAAACAAATAAATAAAAAAATTTCGGTATTTTTATGACAACTTTTAATTTTGAAGGATGACTCCATGATTTTAAGTAGACAAAATAAATATATTCATCAAATCGAATGCAAGAGGCGAAAAGTAAAAATAAATGTGACTGCATCAGAAGGGAAGTAGTAAGACTTTTTCAATTTCTGTCATTGTTTGAGTAAGTATTAAAGTAATTTTCTAAGATTATGGATTCATTGAATTGTTGGATCTTTCATTTAATGGGTAACCGTCAATAATTATTTTCTTTCAGCATTCGCATTAAATAATATCCGATATGTTCTCGGTGGAATTACTTGGAAAGATTTTCAAAAATTGAAATAAATATGCTGTAAAGATATAACACAAAAATGTTTATGCACAGAAATATTATGTAAATTAAAGACAATTTTATGAATAAACTATTTTTGTTTTGGTGTAGGAATGTGTCCATTGAATTCGAAAAAGACTGCCCGATGTGTATTAATTATGACAAGTAAGCTAGAAACAGTTGTATTCTTCATATAGTGCTTCTTCAAGTAGCATCAACACTTGAGTGGACTTTTTCAAATTTGGTTTTCTTTTCCTGTGCTCAGTCAGAAGCTCTTCTATTGATTAAGAGAAAAGACAAAATAGTAGATAAACAGCTTTATAGTGGAACATAGCATAAATAGCAATTTTTTCAACGAAAATAAGTCTTTTTAAATAAGAAATCTCATTGATAAGTAGAGAATAGAAACAAAAAGAATGATGTTATTTGTTTCTAATCAATTCACTGAAATACGGATAAATAAAACACAACGATCTTTTGTGCTTTTTGTGAATAATTTGTTTTAAATTTTTCTTTGACTATTCACAGTCAGTTAAGTGCCATACTTGGACAATTATGTCTCTTCGATTCATGGCTGATTAGGGCAGGCAGAAGGTTTTTCCGTCGTAGTACTTTCTACACTAGAAGGCCACAGAAACCTAATCTGTCTTGCTATTCTACCCATAGCTGGGGGACAAGAGATGGATTCATTTTACCAAGAATATTTCTGCCTAAGTGAATGTAACGAACCCGGCTAAAATTCGAACACGGCTCTCCGATTTCTCATTCCGTGCCGTTATCCACTACACTACACTACACTACACTACACTACACTACACTACACCACACCACACCACACCACACCACACCACACGTCTTATTTAAACATTATTATTATTTATAAAAATAGAAAACAGGATTCAAATCAAAAGCAAGAGTCAACCATGGAAAACCCATCCAGTAACAATAATTCAGTAAATGAATAATTATAATTGAATATCGAGATAGATTTTGCTATTTAAGCTGATTGAACCAGGTGACTTATGACTGACACCGAAGTGATCAGTAGATTGTGATAACTAGCAATTTCTTTGAAGCATCTTGGGACGAAGTGACTCATTAGCGATTAAGAAACCAGTGGTGTAAAATCTTGAGCTTTATTAACAAATAATAATTGTTTGCATTCCAGGCACAGGATCTGCGCTGATCGCGAACAGTTAGGTTTCGAGTGGCTAAAAACCATTCAAGTGCCATTGGTGATTATATATCGAACGGTAGTGTCTCATGGTACCACTACTTAAGCAGAAAGTAAAGGCGACTTGAATAATATCACAGAATAATGGTTGTTGGAAATAGATATATGGCAGCAATTTCGAAGACCCACCGAGGACTAAAATGAAAGAAAATAAGGTGAGGTAAGATAAAATAAAACATCATTGAATAATGGTTAGGAACTGTAAGACAAGCAAAAGGAGGAAAAAGAAAGATTAGAAAAAGGTCTGAAAAGCATGAGAAGGACTGACAACAGAAGAAAGTATAAAAAAGAAGGAATAATAGGTATAGTGATAAATTGTGAGGTTTATAAATATATATTAACCTAGTCAATATCAAAGGGCGAAAAATGTCATATGAATGGAAACTGATGAGGCGGACGATAAAAGAAATCAAAAAAAAAAAAAAAAGAAAAAAAGAAAAAGAAATAAAGTGTGACAAAATAAGGAGACAGTGTAACTGAAAAAAGAATGACAAGGATGGAAATTGAAATGAAGAAATAGATTCAGAAGAATTTTTCCAGAAGAAAAAAGGAAAAGGTGTCAGACAGAACGCAAGAAAAAAAGATTAACACATGAGAGTTTTTCAAAGTCAGGTGTTTGGTACTGTAAAATTGATCAAACCCAAAATGGAAAAGAATCATTTGGTATGAAGAGGTGTGAAAGGTCCGAGAAAATAGAAGTTAGAAAATAAAGAGATATTGGTTCAGCAAAAGTCTTCAAAATGAATATATACAAAGAAGAGAGAAAAGGAAATTATATATATATATATATATATATATATATATATATATATATATATATATATATATATATATATGTATGTATCATAAAATGTAAAATGATAATATTTTATCATTTTACATTTTATGATACATAAAATATATTAATATTAATTAAAATGTTATTAAAAAAGAAAGTGAAAAAGAAATGATCTGAAGAAAAATGAGAAAGAAGAGAAAAGGATTTAGAGGCATGACAACAGAAAAAGAACAGAAGCGACAAAGACAGAATGGAAGGTGAAAGTGATTTAAGCAAGTAGATATCTTACATCATTCATCTAATTTTTTTAAATTTTACATTGTCACAGTTTGTTGCTTGTATGGCTACTTATGTGTTACAAAGTGAAGTTACTTACTCTACCTAGAAGCCCTTTATTTATTGAGCAATTGATACAGAGTCACTATTCGATGATTTGTTTTAACTATTTTGTGTTACCCAACCTTTCAGAGGCCAAGGCTTAATAGCGATCACCAATGAAAATGTACAGTGCAATAGTTCCATATCAGGTTTTCGAAAATGGTATTACCAAAAAAGAAGTAACTCGACTGCATTTAAAGAGCGACATAGAATTCCGTCTGAACACGACCTTGGTTCTCTATTGTTAATCATAAATTTAAAAGCAGCAAGATATTTAAAGTAAAAACGAAACTATATGTTGTCTTACTATTATTCACCCAATACAAAGTTCAAGACCCACTTAGGTGATAGAGTTCTTAAATAAGGCTGTAAAGGCTGAGACCTGCAGGTGCGCATTATGAGGATTGTTACGATATATAACAGTTGATCAGAGGCATGAAAATGCTAAGATTTCAGTGATCGGGGAAACATCCACCCGGGCTTCCGTTCCACAATGCAACGTTTCCAGTCTGAAGGTGTTTGAGTGGAACATACGTGGCAGTCTCTGCATATATATTTACTAAGGTGAATGTTCTTAAATAGATAATTAATATACAACAGAAAAAGGGCAGAGGAGAGTGCCTTGTGGAATATTTTGCATTGATCTTATTATGAGTTTCAGAGGACTGGCGATTAACAACCACCTTCATGGACCTTCTCGATAAGAAAAACTCGACGAGATTTATTATCAAGTTCTTCATTGATTCTATGCGTAATGAAAGTTAAGATATCAACAGTGGACCTAGAGGAGCGAAATCCATACAGTTTGCCACCCAGGCGGTTATTTCTGTTGAGGCGATTGAAAATTTTCTTTTGAAGAGAGCTTAACAAATTTTACTGTTGACACTGAGGATGCTGATGGGGTGATATTGCAATGGATATAGGCGCTCAGCCGCATTTGTGTAAACTGGTCATATGCTCAGTACAAAGTTACTGAACCGTGACAGCGATGCAAAGATGACAGTACCTTACATAGATGCAAATTGGATCTTTGTTTATTACATCATATCTGTTTTTATTTTTATTTCTCAGACTCATATTTGAAAAAAAATTGTGGTCATGAATAATACAGGTACCTCCACTTTTTCGCGGAAAAACAGGATCATGATGAAAAAAGGCCACAAACTTAATAAAAATAAAATGGTATCGTCTAAATATTTATGTTATTAGTAAGAGGAAAGACAAAAGTATTTTATGATTATTTTTTTGAAATTTTGGTTCAAAATCTTTTTTTTTTTTTTTTATGCCAGCGGTGGACGTAATAATTAGTTATTTTTTTCGCGTTCTTTTTCCAGTGAAAATACATTGATTTGGAAATTCTTGCAAAAATCAGATAATTTTCGGATTTTAATGAAACTTTAAGGACTTATTCACAAATGAATGAAATTATTTCTTAAATTTTTTGTTTTAGAAAATCTTGGTAAAATGTTTTTACATATGCTACCTCCAACTTACTTAATTTCATGAAATCCTTTTTTATTTCAAGAATTGTTTTTATTAGTTAAAAGTAGGACACCTTGGAGACTGTAAATCATCTAAATTTTTTTCACACTTTTACTATTCTAACCGAAAATCTGATCTGAATGGTAAACTAAAAAATGTAATCAAACCATGAAATTATTTAATTAGAAAAGCTTTTAATTGTTTTGTAAATAAATTAATTAAGAAAATTTTATAGTAATTTAATTTTTTACTTTTTCATAAAGTAACATCGAACGTAACTAAATGTCAATAAAATATTAGATAATTGCTGAAAATATATTAATTTGTAAAAATTACTAGTTAGTTAAAAACAAAAAATGTGTTTACTTAGATTTCGTAAATTTATATCACTTTTGGGTCATCCATACTAGCTGTCATCACTTCGGAACTTATCGATACGTCAACAAAGATCAAAGAAAAACAGGATCCCTCGTTAAGAAATGCTTGTATATTACTTTTTTATGCTGTAAGTAATGTTTATTTCAAGTAAGATTAATTTAACTTTAAATTTGTTAATTTTACTCAAATAATGTGTCACAAATATATATTTAATTCTGAAAATTTTTTAAAAGCGATAATTTTGTTTTGTTTACAATTTTTTTTTAAATTAAAAAAATGTTCACTTTTAAGAAAATTTTCTTAAATCGGCCAAAAATTTGAGACTCCGATCTATATAATTTCTATTTGAAATACAACAGAATATTTTACTTACTGGAAATAGTAAATTTGTTCATTTAGCTTTCAATTAAAGCTAAAATGAAATCTTCAAGAATGCCTTTTCATTTATAAAAATTCATCTAAAAACTTAGGTATCGAGAATATATGCTGAATTAGTGGAAGTATCTAGAATAATACAAAAATCCCCCCCCAAAAAAAATCACCTGAAATTCACTCTTTAACAAATATTAACAGCGATTGGACAACAGTTGTCCGATTTTGTCAAGGTAAAATCGGAAATGCTCCAACTGAAGCTTTTATACTTATAATGGCAAATATAATAAATACAGATTCTGTTACGGAAGTTACGAGCTTTTAAACTATCGTAGTAGAACAGAGCCTCCATAGTTGCAATGTTACAACCTTCAGAGAGTAGTCTTCTCGGAAGATAGTAAGGGTAATATTAACCATTTCCCTACAAGGAAACATTTGGCATTCATTCACCGAGCAGCCACTACTGCTTTCGATTGAAATTTATAAAAGCTTTCTCTTAAAACATTTTTCAGGAAAATAGGTTCTACAAGTCGAGTAGTTGTTATCGCTCTTTCCAGTATTAATGAGAGTTTCTTTCCTAAATATTTATTTGAATTATTGTGGAATGTTAACATCCTGATTATGTCATCATTTTCTCTTCGAGTTACATGTGCTATTCATTTTAGTTATTGCTGCTGTTGGTAATCCTCAAGTGTCATTTGGTACAGTTCGTTGTGAATCTGTATCGCTAGTCCGCAATGTTCAAAGAAAGATGATCAAAACCATCAGTCTCCGCTTTCTCAAAGTTTTTCTTTTTCACCATTCATCTTAGGAAGGGCTTGTATAGACCTGACAGTTTAGATATTTCTGAACGCGTTTGGCGCCATGCATGGCTTCCATATGTAAGTCTCAATCTGACAAGGCTAATTAAGAACATGACTCGAGATTTTAGGTTGACGTTTTGGTTTCGTAGCAATTTGCAGTGTTCGGTGAAACTACCTCTTGCAGTTTCTTTTTCTCCTATGTTTTGATTAATGTCTTCAATGGTGACATTAGTATGATGTAATCTTCACCTAATGGATCATATCAGTGCATTTTAAACCTCTTGGATTTAATAATCCATTGGAAGCGCTTTATGCTGAGGGTAGGTTGCCTTAGCCGGACAATGTACACCTAACCTAAATTAACATCTCGGAAACTTCAAACTCAATGTAGAAATTAGTATCAACTAATATTCCCAGTAATGTTCTTTGACTATCAACCTATTGTCAGACCAGGTTATATGACTCACAAAAATTAATGGTGAAACTTTTTTTTACAGTAAAGTTCACCGTGTACAAAGCCCAGGAGCCACTCGAGGTAGAGAGTTACTTTAAGAAGCATTTTGTGTGGATAAAAGAAGATAACTAGACTTGAACAGATTTAGATTGTAGTGATCGGGGAAACATCCTTTTGCTAATCTGTTCCACAGAGCAGTGGTTCGCAGGAAGACGCTGTTATAGTGGAACTTTCTTCTCACCGATGGAATACAGTGGGAATGTGGGTGGTTTGTTACTATCTAAGTGACATGGCGTGTCTTTGCCATGTAGGTTTGAACTGGAGGAACCAGGGAATGGAGTTCGCCCGAATATTTTCCGTGGAAGTAGCGATAGAGTAACGAGATAGATTTCTTTTCATCTAGAGCCATATTTTATAAATTGTACAAGAGATATAAATCAGTTTAAAAAGTGTAACTGAATAAATTGTAAAATTACGTAAGCAAATTTTAAAACGCAGTAGTTATTTAAACACATTTTAAATCATTGTAAACAAATGTAAAACACCGGAATGGCGTAAGTAAATTTTAAGACATTCAAGTTACAAAATATGTCCGATACTTTAAAAGGTGAAAATGAGGTGTAAAACAATTTTAAACGTCGGAATGAAGTAAATAGGTTTTAAGACACTGGAGTGACGTAAATAAATGATGACACTGACATAAACATTTTTAAAATGTGTGCAAATGAAGTAAAATTACAACCTTTGCAGTTTGCTTAAATAAAACTCAAGACTGTAAACCACTTTTAAAACGTGGAAATGACAAATTTTGTAACATTTAAAAAAATCGGGGAAATTGCATAAACTAATTTAAAAGAAACTTTGAAACATTGAAATGACGTAAACTATTTAAAAAAATGTGGAACTAACGTAAATGAATTAAAAAACAAATTAGAAAGTGACAAATATATTTACAAAAAAGCAAGAGACATACGAATGTTGAAACAGGGAAAATACACAGGCGTATTCGGTGAGAGTTTGCTTCACCATTGATTTTTTTTTGGTCTATTTCGAGGTTTTATACACATTAATCACTTTAGATAAGACGAAGCCCCAAAAGTCAAGTAATCTCTTCAAATTAATCGAAAGAAATCATTAGCATTTATTGTTTAGCGAATAACTTCTTTAGTACAGAGTTGATATTAAAATTAAAACTTGATAACTTGTTTCTAAAAGAATGTCATATTGCGGGGCAAACATGTTAATCATGAAAATGTAAAATTACAATTCGAAAAAAACTAAAAGAGAAAGAAAAAAATTAAGCGATTCTCAAAGGCTCTTCATTTTCCCATGCGTTCGTCATGTTAAAATATTTCTAAATTTTAAAATCCATTCTTTTTTATAATTATTTTACCCCAAGAAAGGCAATAAAGTCACTAAGACACAAGGCGAGGAGTTATTGAGTGTGAGATAATATAAAAAAAAAAAACATTATTAAGGAGAGAAAACAAAAAAAGAACAGGAATTAAGAAAATATAAATAGCGATTGATATTACATTGAATTTTTTGATAAAAGTTGATTGGGAAGAAAGAAGCCGGAAGATAGTTCCACAAACAAGAAGTGTGAGAGAAGAAACTGTTAGCATAGAACTTATGGTTACATCTTGCCAATGCAACAGTAAAATGATGACACCTTGTCAATCTAGTAATGGGTTTAAATTCATAAAGTCTAGGAATGTCCAGCGAAACACTTACCATGAAAATATTTATAGAAAGGCTCCGTTACGGTGGTTGGAAAGCAACTGAAGCCGAGATGCCAGGTCATAACTAATAACATTGCAGATTTTTCTTTGTATTTTATAAAAAATTTATAAATGCATAGCTGAAGCACCAAACCAGGTGTGGCAGCAATATTCGAAGTATGAATAGTAGACTTATAAATGTGTAATATAGATTAGATTCTGGCAAGAAATTTATCTTGCCAGAATCTAGCACAACACAGTGAACTAACTTTCCTAACAGAAGGCCTAGCAGTTGATTCCATATAAAATTTCCACTTCATATTAGGAGAAAACGTTAACCCGAGAGTTAGAAGGATCAGACAGTTCGTCTGAGTTCTTAAAAACTGGAACTACAGAAGAGTTTTTCCTCCAAGCAGGAAAGTAAGAAACAACAAGACATTTATTGTAGTTTAGCGACAACAGGTACCGCTTCAGGGATACCTTCAAGTCAACACATGATTTGTGGGGATCCAGTTTAGAGATAGTAGCACAAAACCATAGATGAGTCAAGAGGAGGATTTTAAGAGAATTTACGAACAAAACATTATGCTTCATCAGCAGAAAATAACTCCTGAAATTGAGTGAAGAGAGCAGTGAAACTCTTATTTAACACACTACTACTACTACCACTACAGAGCCGTCAGTAGTCACGAGAACCAAACTTGTTAGACTACGGTGCCTCATTCTGTCAGCAAATAAAGACTTAGCCTCTTTGAGGACACGTTTACATTTATTACAAGCAGACACAAAGAGGCGCCTGTTGTGATCAGAACTATCACGCTGGTACAGCCGGAAAAAAAGTGATTCCTGTGGGCTATAGTGGCTGAACAGGCAGGCGTGAACCAAGACGAATGTTGTGGTTTTATCTCGTATTTCCGAGAAGAGGGAAAACAGCTTGACATGAAAAAGGCCACAAACTTAATAAAAACAAAGTTTTATCGTTAAAATGTTTATGTTATTATTAAGAGGAAAGTATTTTTGAATTTTTTTAATCCTTTCTAGCCCGTACGAAATTTTGGTTCAAAATCTCGTTTTGTTTACATCAGCGGTGGACGTAATAATTACAATTACTTTTTACATTTTTTTCCCGGTGAAAACACATTGATTTGGAAATTCTTGCAAAAATCAAATAATTTTCGGATTTTAATGAAACTTTCAGAACTTATTCACAAATGAATAAAATTATTTTTTAAATTTTTTGTTTTAGAAAATCTCGGTAAATTTTTTTTTCACATATGTTACCTTCCACTTATTTAATTTCATGAAATTCCTTTTTTTCCAGAATTTTTTTATTAGTTAAAAGTAGGACACTTTGGGGAATGTAAATCATCTAATTTTTTTTCAAATTTTTACTATTCTAGCTGAAAATCTGCTGTGAATGATAGACTAAAAAATATAATCAAACTATGGCATTATTTAATTAGAAAAGCTTTTAATTGCTTTTGGAAATAATTTATATTTAGGAAATAAGAAATAGAATTTTTTCGATGAATAATGAATTTTTACAAGAATGTTTTCATTTTTAGAATTTTTTAATTATAATAATTTATAATAGTTTAAAAATCGTTTAAAATTCTGTATTACTTTATGTCCTGTATGTGATATTCTAATTAAGTGGAAACGAAATTTACGAATCCAAAATTAAAAAGATTAATAAACATTGTTTTACTATTCTGTTTTTCAATAATTTTTTATTTTTTTATTTTAATTGTTCGCTTTTTTCATCTATGTCTAAATATGGCATAATTATGAAAATGCCACGTGCTTGGATTGAAGGAAATAGAAAAAAGTTTTTTAGCTAATGTTAATTAAAGTTTATTAACTATTAATGATTAAACTATATTTTAATTATTATAAAAGAAATCCAGATCAACGAGTTAATTTTCTTCCTCACTTTTTCTTATTTTAATTTCATCTTTCATTAAATTTTAAAATCAAGAAAATTGTACAGTACTTTAAATTTTATTTTTTCATATAGCATCTTCAAACGTAACTAAATGTCAATAAAATATTAGATAATTGCTGAAAATATATTAATTTGTAAAAATTACTAGCTAGTTAAAAACAAAAAATGTGTTTACTTAGATTTCGTAAATTTATATCACTTTTGGGTCATCCATACTAGCTGTCATCACTTCGGAACTTATCGATACGTCAACAAAGATCAAAGAAAAACAGGATCCCTCGTTAAGAAATGCTTGTATATTACTTTTTTATGCTGTAAGTAATGTTTATTTCAAGTAAGATTAATTTAACTTTAAATTTGTTAATTTTACTCAAATAATGTGTCAAATATATATTTAATTTTGGAAGATTTTTAAAACCGATAATTTTGTTTTGTTACAAATTTTTTTAAATTAAGAAAATGTTCACTTTTAAGAAAATTTTCTTAAATCGGCCAAAAATTTGAGATTCCGAACTATATAATTTCTATTTGAAATACAACAGAATATTTTACTTACTGGAAATAGTAAATTTGTTCATTTAGCTTTCAATTAAAGCTAAAATGAAATCTTCAAGAATGCCTTTTCATTTATAAAAATTCATTTTAAAACTTAGGTATCGAAATTTTAAGAAGAATTAGTGGATTTACGTATACTAAAGCATCGATGCCGGCTTTAATCAAAGAAAAAATCTCTGTGGCACTATTGTTAATAGGAATGATATGAATATTATACCAAGGGGCGTTTCGAAGAAAGTCAAAAAATGAATCCAAATCAGCACGCTGGTAACAGGAGGATGTCTTGTGAATATCCAATCCTTTATAATAAAAGAAATATCAACAGATATCAATTATGCCATTTTAAAAGTATTTCTTTTTCAGTTTTAGAAGCTTTTATGCTTATAATAAGAATCTGAAGTTTGAAATGAAAACTAATACAAAATATATTGTGAATCCACAACAATTATTTTGCCTCCATATTTTAATATTTGTATTTTTTGCTATCTTTTAGAAATGTTTTGAGATTGTTCTCCGGCATATTTTATGTGTTTTGATCCTGTATTTGTTACAAGGCGTAATTTTCATCTAATTTCCATGAATCAGAACTTCAAATCACACGCTGTAAAGGAGACATTTTACGTATCCATCCAATAGAAGTAATCAAGATTATCACCCAGTAAAGCCGTATCTAATGATTTTACACGTAATGTAATAGATCCCGTTTCAGATAAATTTAACTCCCGATTGATTTTAAATTAGTTCTTGAAATGGCGTCTTGTTTTCTAGAAAAATTCATTCTTGCTCAACCAAACTCAAATTTGACTTCACGTATAAAATGCTGAATTTATTTTGGTCAAATTAATCTCATGTTATATGATTGAAGTCGGGAAAAATGAACACCCATCTCTCCAAACTTATATGAAATAAATAAAGACTGCGTAGAAGTTTGTAATTCTAAAGTGTACTCTGATTTGTACAATATACTGTGGGAATAGTACACCTTGTCTGCCAAGAGACTTCTTATAGCACCCGCTATGTGGCGTTTTATAAAGAAGTATAAAAAGAAAAAGCTCCTCAGACACATAATGCCATCTCTGGGGGCTTCTTAGTACCCAAACCACATACGCCATCGAATACAATACAATAATTAAAGTACCCCTTAAAAATCAAAATCAAAAACCCTCATGCGACAACAATATGTCCTCTACGACATATCACATAAATGAAATATATGTATATATCTCCAACAACAGAAATATTCCAGTTCAACCAACGAGACAACGCAGTTACAAACTGGTAGCTTAACGCTTATGTTTTAAAAGAAACATTGTCAGTCACTTTCGCCCTCACAGTAGAAGGTTAGTAATTTGTTGAAGAATGAATTCTCTCCTTTTCTGAACTATGTTACACCTCGTTCTGCGCGCGCGCACACACACACACACATCTATCTATCTATCTATCTATCTATCTATCTATCTATCTATATACAGAGTCCGCCAAAAAATGTATACACACTACAGGAAAGAAAAAATTGTCTTTATCAAATTGTGATAACATCGTTTACTCTAGTATGGTATTTTCTTGACAGATGGCATTACATTTGCGGCCCTTAGACAGGAAATTGAAATTGCATGTGCAGCAATCCCACTGGACACTTTGGTCAACGTTACTTAAGCAGTATAGTTCGACCTAATAATAAATGTCTGGAAGCTAAAGGCCACCATTTTGAGCATTTCTTGTAATTGTAGAGCCCAAAGGTAACTCGTGATGTCTGAATAAATTTAGTATTACAATATCTATACCAGTTTTTCCTTTGCTGAAGTGTGTATACATTTTTGGCGGGCTATATACATATATATATATATATATATATATATATATATATATATATATATATATATATATGTATAATATAAATTTCTTTCTTTCAGACAGAATATATATTTAAATTATTTGAGTATGAAATAATTTAAATCGGTGATTCTTCTTAATACAAAATTAATGCACGCAGATATGTCGATTTCTAAAGTATCAGTATTAAAATTATTTCTTGATTTAGTTAAGGAACTCAAATCTAAACTGTACTCCACTTTGACTTAAATATTAACTTTGTGTCGCCTTCCATGCTATTGACGTTATGAAAAGTTGTTTACGATAAGAAACACGCCTTTGTAAGAACATACAACCTGGCTATTGTTTTGTCATAGACCAGATGATATGACATTCTTTTCGTTATTTTTGTTAAGAGAAGAAAATCAAATAACTTTTCTGTTTTCTTAATTTTCTGTCTGCTTAAGACTAAATGAAAGAGCTAGAAAGATAGAAATATAGATTTTGCCTAACATTTCTTTCCTCTTCGCTTATGTTCTTGTTATGCTCACGGTGTCAGTAACATTTTGGCATTAATCACTAATTATTTCTTTATTCCATTAATCTAATTGAAACAAAAACAAGAAAGAAAAAGATTAAAATGTTGGATGTCGTGGCCACATTGTTGAAGCCAGTTAAAACCTGCTATGCAACATTTATAAAATGGTTAACAAAGTAACATCATTAAATTCTAATCAGTTCTTTTAATTGTTTAACATGTACTAGAGACCTGTTAATAAATCTGTTGGATATTCCATATTGAGCGTTCAGATCGAGGCATATCGCACCGCCAATTCCTACAAGAGAACAAGCAAGTATTCACGCTAATGATACCAACACGTCTCATTGTCTTTTTCTAATTATAAAATACAATTGATTTAAATTTTCATTGATTCGTGAGATTGCAATTCGTGCTTATGGCAACGAAATAAATACATAAAAAAAAAAAAACAGGAGAAGGATGTTAACCACACCAAGAACAACAATGCGACAAAAACTCTTGTGCCATTAGCACTGAAGTTGGTGTCTATAAAAGCCACAATAATGATAAATATTTGTTAATATAAACAAATACAAACATTTTAGGTTCAAAGTTAGGAAGCATCTCGAATGTATGCATTAGAGTTCCATTCATCTGGCTTTTACAATAAATCTCTTTACCCTAACACAAAAAAAAAAATTATTTCTTTCAGACAGAATATATATTTAAATTATTTGAGTATGAAATAATTTAAATCGGTGATACTTCTTAAAACAAGATTAATGCATGCAGATATGTTGATTTCTAAAGTAAAGTATTAATGGTTGATAGAGATTATGTCCAATACAACTGAATAGTGAGTTCGATTCCCACTGGGATTCTTTCGGCCTTGTGCTACACCTAAGTTACACTTGTAAAATAGCCATAGAGACTGTATCAGTTTTGAAGTTATTTACAAGAATATTTCTGTTGATTCGTTGTTTAATTGTGTTCAGATAAATTTTGCATGTAATGATACGAATTCCGAAAAAATGTCTTCTTAAACTCTAAACGTATTTGTCCAATATTTTGTTTTTTTAACGCATTTCATCGTAATACTTAACGCATTTCATCGTAATATTTAATATCATTTTCATCCTGGTAATAATACCAGGATGAAAATGATATTAAATATTTTAAATTATTAATAATGTTATTAATAAAGAATGATTTCATTTTATTGCAGTAAATAGTTCTACATATGCCATTGTTATTCTTATTATTCACGGTAATTATATTAATTCTCATATTTTTTGACTTCATTATTTCCACTTAATGAACTAAACCGTCTCTCCCTCAACTTTTCTACTTTTTTTTATTTCCTTCTGTTTAGCAAAGTCACTATTTTATTCTGTTTTCATTCTTTCTCTTCTTGGTTTTCGCTTATATTCACTATTTCTTGATGTTTCGGTTTTCAGAACATATCTAAATTATTAAATTATTTATTGTTTGCTTAATATACAAAAGAGAATCACTGCTTATGTCGTTCTTACGCTGCCCACGTGTCAGCTGATAAAGACTTAAAAAAATCAGTGAAATATTTGTTTGTAAGTTCGTCACTTAAAGGATATTCCTAACGCGGGAAAAATGAAATTAATGTGATGATAGGCTTCGTTTTCATGGTTTGTAAGTAAGTATGAAAGATGTATAAGTTTTTATTTGAAGGTGTTATTTCTCAATACAAAATATTTATGAGGGAATCTCTGTTAAGATCTTGCCCAGAATATTGAAGAATTTAAGTCACAGATTTTGTTCCTTTGTAGAATTTTTATCACAATGTCTTTTCAACATTCTATTCGTATTTATTACAAAAGGTAGAAATCGAAACCTAATCGATACAAAAGCTACTCTTGTCTTTTTCTCTGTACTCTTTTAGAAATCTCATCAGTGCGAAGATTGCTGAAGTTAATTGTTTGCTTTGCATTCTAGAAATCAGTTTGTAACGAAATGGAATCTGAGTTGACTTATTCTTTTCTTTCACCTTCGCCACGGTTTGAATTTTTCCTTCATTCCCCACCCCCCCAAAAAAAAACTGATGTTGACTTTTCAGTTGTCGTCTTTTTTTCGCTTGAAGATTTTGCAACTATTTGAAATTAAAATCCTTTTAGTAGTTAATGGAAAATGTTATGCATTTATCATCACGCACCTACCTTTAGTATGCAAAATTTTCCAATTTTTTCCATTGGTATCACATTCTTAAAAAAGTACATTTTTGAAAAGCAACTCAGATTTGTTTTCATTGAATTAAATAAGAATCGGTAAATGGCAATATTATCTTCGTGATTAATACCTGTACTTAACGAAACAGAAAATAAGTTAGAATCAACAATGAGGTAAAAGAAACTGTTCGTGTGAATAAAAAGACAAATTCAGTGCAAAAAAAAGAAAGCAAAAACAAACAAACAAACAAAAAAAACCCCAATAAAAGCCAAAAAACAAAAACACGGATGCACTGATAATATGGCACTGTTGTTTTGGAATAGACGCACATAATTTTATCTTTCTTTTCAGACTTGAAGTGTTTTGTCCGATTCTTTAACTCAGCACAGATTTGAACATTCAATTAATCGAATTATCTTCTCCGAAGCTCTCATAGATTTAATACAAAAAGTTAAGCTGTATCTTTCAACCTTGGATTTTTCTCTTTCTCAGAAACATTCTTCATCTTTAACAATTCAAAAGCAAATAAAACATAAAAGGACACAAAAACAAAATCTAAAATAAGAATAAAAAGTATTTCTTTCTGAAGATAAAAAATATCATCTTTGGAAAGTAATGTAAATACTTATATTTTTCTTTTAACCTTAGGGAAAAGCGATTTTCACACGTGCCAGGTGAAGTTATTTAAACGTGATGTCTGAACGTCATATCAGATTGATGTTTTTTTGCAGATTTGTCCTGCAAATGGATATCATGAACTTTCAGGCCGAAAATATTGTTTTTGCTTTCAAAAACGCTCGAAGGAATCGAATGAAAGCCAGTGGCTCCGTAGGAAAATATAGCAGCGATACTTTTGCGATGACAGACTATATTTGCTATTGAAAGAACACCCGACGGTCGAAAGCAATTTTGCGGGTTTTGGTAAGCAGTAAGCACAAATATTAACAGGCGTCTGGCAGATTAATACGCATCGTCTGTCTAAATAAAGTAAATAATTCTTAGATCAAGCCAAGATTATAACAGACTTTTTATGAGGAAGGGGGGGGTACAGATTTTATGTTGCCACACCCAAGAACGAGAAGAATAGTAATAGCAAAATATCGATGGATGAACGCATTTTTTTTAAAGTAGAGATTGACTTATATATTCATCTTTTATCATGTTTTACAACCTAAAAATCATACATTACTCAGATTATGTAAAAGTATTTAAAATAAAAATAATTTGATCATCGATATCAAAATCTGGTCAGGCAAAAAATGTCCTCAAAACGGAGACGTTGAAGCTTGATAAAAAATGAAATGCAAAGCGTTCATTGGAGTAATTACATTAATTACGCATCTTAGACTGTGAATATCATTAGTCATTGAAGATGTTGCAAGTACAAATTCCTTTAATTTTAAAGACTTGCTTCATATCAAGATGCATTTCTTGCAATCTAACATCTACTTATAAAATGGTTATACCAATGTGACTTTTTAAAGAATTAGTTGATCATAAAAGTCACAACATACTGCGCTCATAATTAGTATTAACACTAGGAGTTGTTTGATATTCCAAAACAAAGAAATATTAACCAAACCATTAATTATCTTTGGAATCATAGTTATTATTATATACTTGACAAAGTTACGGAAACATTAAATAAACGGTGTGAGGTTCAGTTCTTTGATAACTACATAAGAAATACTAATGGAATTGTCAGTTTGTGAAGTCAAGAATCTTTTAACGGTTATGCATACGCAGAAAGTATAACGGATATTGGAGATGTAAGTGGAATCGATTAGTTGATCAGTTGCATTCACTTTCACAGAAATGTTATTGGGAACGACAGGAATCTCGTTTCAACCATTTAGTAGCAGGGCAAACTGGCTTCTTTAGCCTTGGATGACAACCAGTCTAGGAAAAGAAAAATTCAATTCAAAACCATACTGAAGAGGTTATCTTACTCTAAATAAACTCACGAATGCTACGGCTACAGTACATGTGGTGTATAATGAGTTACGGGATGCGTGACCATCAAGGCAAGTCGAGGGATTTAATTTGAACTCCCACCTATTAGAGAATTATGAGTAACGTCCAAAGATTTTGAATTTTCCTGTTTTTATTTCTTAATAAGGACGCAGTTTAGGCTTGCAATTTACTTTGTGGAAACATTAAAAATGTTTCCCGCATTTCAAGTAGACATTTTGATATTGAATGAAATGGAACTCTTTTCTTTCACTTGGTTATATTTCAACTTCCATAAAAATGAAACCTAAAATCTAGAATTTTTTGAGAGCACATGAAAGATCTTTGTTTTGTATGTAAAATTAGACAACAAATACGCATATTCTGTTTCCTTTTCATACAGTTTGCAATGGCATTCGCATCTGCCTCAGATTTCGTTTTCGCAAGAGCTCTCATACATTGAAACCTTCCCACATTTTGATTCTTTATAGCAACCATCGTTAATATGAAAGAACGATATGTTGCTTTTCATGAGGAAAACACTACCCCCTCCAAATCCACCCTCTTACACATCAAAGTCACGGTTACTTTCAAATCTCTTTGTATACAACAGCCGGTTATTTCAAGTCGGTCTATTGAAAAAGTGAAACGAAATGATGATGATAATAATAATAATAATAATAATAATAATAATAATAATAATAATAATTAAGTTTCCATAAAACAATATTTTGTTAGCTTAGAAGGATATCCGTTACAATAATGAAGTGTGACTAATTTTACATTCAACCGGATAATTCAGAAACATATCACACTGCATTTGTCAAATTAAATGTAATAGATGAGGTACTCCCTAACCATAAAAGTAAAAGAAGCGATACCTAAGTGTTTTAAAATCCATTTTTAAAATGAAAAATCTTTTGAAGCTTTTATTTCAGTTTTAATTTCAAGCTAATAGACTCAACTTAATATTTTCAATAAGCAAAATAATTTACTCTGTACAAACCGAATTTAAACTGATTGAAATTATTTTTAAAATCGTTAAAATTGACCATATTGACAAATTTGTCAACATAACATAATTTTCTTCATTAAAAAAAATATTCAAAAATAAAATATTCTTTCCTGAAGCTTTATTTGAGGAAGATTAATTAATTTTAACTTTAATTAACCTGAATTAAAACAAATATTACTTTTAATTGAAAATATCGCAGAGGTGGGTCATTTATGAGATGTCCATAGATTTATCGATAGCTTAATATCTGGCATTAAAGAGTACATAATTGTAAAAAGTAACTGACGAATGCAACGTGAATGCTTTTTTATTTCTATTTTTATTACTACCCAGTAATCTTAAAATTTTAGGAAAATAATCTAATATTTTATTGAAATTTAGGTACTTTGGTTTTATAGTCTAACTTACGGAGACATTTGTCGAGCAGCTATTTAAAAAAATTACCAATAAATTTTAAATTTACTATAGTTATCGCTCTAATTTACTGATAATGTTGTGTTTGGGCGACAGTATTTATCAGCACGTTTATACATACACACACAAATATCTGGGAGTTACTTATTAAAAAAAATAATTTCATCCCTATGCAAGGCTGAGAAGCCACGAAGACACAAGTGGTTACTGGTGTGAAAGAAAAAAAAAAGAGCAAAATTATTAACGGTCGAAGAAGAGAGTAGATAACGATCGACATTGATCTTCAAAATTTTTTATGCAAAGTTAATTGGAAAGCATAGAACTAGAAGAGAGTTCCACAAGCGAGAATTGCGAAAAAAGTAACTGTTAGCATAGAACTTACGGTTGTATCTAGCCAATTAACTGTAAATTGAGAACTTGCTGCCAATCGAATAGTGCGTTTAAATTCATAAAGTTTAGGTATCATAGCGAAGAGTGATATTTATTTTGATATATACACAGAAATGTGAGACAAGGCCAAAATGGGGATTGCGGAAAAAGACGGTATTCTCCTGTCTTAACGATAACTTAGCTAGCCACAAACACTGACCCAGTCATACAAACAATATTCCTTACACCAGAACAACACATTCTTACATACCTTTCTTACTACATCCACCATAATACCTCACTGTCTCTATGAAAATGTATATGTACAATTCATTGTCCGTGGCAGGGTGGGGGAGGGAGGGGATAGAACAACAATTTAAAAAACTAACCTCAATCAGTATTTACAATATGAAACAAAACTATTGACAATAAACTAAACAAAATAATGTTAGTAACCCCCCCCCACAGTCCCTAAATGTGACAGAAATATCAGTTAACTGAACGAAATCAATGCAGAACTATAATAATATAAAACATTCATTCATCACAAGCACTCACACTGGCACGCACTCATTCACCTAATGAGGGAGGGGATGGGGAATTAAACTTAAAGAAAAATAGGGACAGAAATAAAAAGGGCCGATGAGCAAACATACCCTAGCTAAGTTAACTGAAAAAAGAAAGATTCAAAAACAAACCTAAAACTAGCCTAATTTAGGGATGGTTTGCCTATGTTCAACCCAAGAACAACATTATCCTGATGCCTGACCAAGTTAGCCAGCCAGCAGGACTAAAAATGAGACCTATCAAAGGGCGAAAGAAGTCTCTGAGTCAACTGCCAGCTTAGACTTCTTGTAAGCTGTTTCTCTCTCTCTCTCTCTCTGTGTGTGTTAGTCCGTGCGTAACAGGAGTAGGTAGGCTTTCCTACCGCCCAGTCAATACTCCTCCCCCTTCTCTTGAACAAGAGTAGAGGCTCACCCCTTGTTTCTTGTTTAGGAATGGGTTCCCGGATCTCTTCTTCTTCTTCTCTCTGGCTTCCGTACTAATACTGCCGTGATTCTCTTGTGATGTGTGCAGTCTGTGGTAATGCCTCTTCATTCTGAGGGTACACGGTTGACAGTTTTCTTGGTTGCTGTTCCCGACTGGTAGTTAGAAGTCCTAACTCTTGTGTAGCGTCTTGAGCGTGGAAGGGTGTTCCTGCATTCGCCTCCGGTGGGCAACCCTGAGGCCACATTATGTTGCAGGCTGCGCCAGCTCGTTTCTGCCCACGTCACAGACGATAACTGTCTGCTACTTCTACATCAGGCCTTCTCATTTTCATTACCAAAATTACCCAACATGACAACTAATGCTCAAAAAAGTAAACCTAAACCAGCTCTTAAAAAAATCACCTAAATCCTTTAACATTTCCTTTTCTAACATCCGTGGCATTCGAACCAACTTATGCAGTGTGGAATCGTTCTCTGCGAGCCCAACCTCGACTCGTTTATCCCCTAATCTGACCTCTCGATCCTCGGTTACCTTCTTCTCCTTAAAAAAAGACTCTCAAACCCACATCCACTGTCTTGGAGTTTACATCAAGTTCCATCTCCCACTGGCTAGATAGCTCTCTCTCTCAAATCTCCAGACTATTCATACGTGTCTCCGTCTGTCTTTCCTCAATGCTGTAAGCTACCTCTTCTTCCTCTATCGCTCTCCATCCTCCCAAGACTGTGGTGTACTCGAAAGTATTTCAGACATTATAGACAAAGGTATCTCTCTTCATCCGTTTGCTTATATATTCGTATTTGGAGACTTTAACGCCCGCCATACCAAGTGGATTAAAAACTCTATAACCGATCTTGCTGACATACAAACCCTTAACTTTTCAATTTCTCAATCCCTCACGTAAATAGTTGACTTTCCCACACGTTTCCCCAACAACCTGGACGGAAAGGCTTCTCTTCTCGATCTCTGTTTCACCTTCATCCCTGAGTCTTGTCGCTCCACGCAGCTCTGCCCTCTTTGAACTCTGATCATGCTGTAGTGTCTGTCAACATCTCCTTCTACTACATCCCCAGCAAAGAAACTCCTACCAACAGAATATCTTTCTGTTATCAACGACCTGACTGGGACTCGTTCCGGGATTTCTTTTGCGCTGTACACTGGGATGTGGTCATTAAGCTTCCCGTTCAATAATATGATTCCGACTCCTCCTGGGTAAAAGCTGTAATCAAAGCTTTCACCCTCTCAAGGAAATATAAGGTTAAATCGCGCTCATCCACTTGGATCTCTGCTGCTTGCTCACCTGCTATTGCCCATAGGAATCACATTTTCTACGCTTATCGTAGCGACATGTCAGATTGCAACAGGCGTCTCTTTGTCACAGCCCGTAACGAGTGCAAGCGCAAAGTCACTATTTGCTGATAAAATGAAACAACGTATTGCATCTCGCAAATTCGGCTCCAAGGATTATGGCGTCTCTGCAAGAGCGTACTTAACAGCAGTAAACCCACAATACCTCCTTTGTTCAACCAATTTGCGGTCCTGACCTCCTCAGCTGATAAAGGTGAGTGCTTTGCTCGGAAATTCTCATCCAACTCAACGCTCTGCTTATCCAGTGTACCCACAATTCCCCACTAGAACTGTTCCTATATTGAGCGAGTTACATATAACCCCGTCATTGGTAATGGGCATCATCTCTAAATTAAACTCACATAAGGCTAGCAGTGGAGACGAGATACCAGCCTTTGTATTGAAGAAATGTGCTCCTGAACTGGCTCCTGCCCTCTCCAAATTATATAACTACTGCGTCAATGAATCTTGCTTTCCAGCCTGTTGGAACTCCTCATTTATTGTAGCTGTCTTTAAGAACTCTGGAGACCTTTCTGACCCATCTAACTACCGTCCTATCAGTCTCCTACCACTATTCGGCAAAGTCCTGGAAGCTTTAAACAACGCTGAATTGTTTAAGCGCCTTATATCTCATGATCTGCTCTCTGACAAGCAATACGGTTTCTGCTTTGCTCGTTCTACAGCAGATGTGCTCATGCCATAACTGAAATTGTTTACCAAGCATTTCACGATAACGGTGAAGCCCATGCCGTAGCTCCAGATATCTCTAAAGTGTTTGATAGGGTTTGGCACACCGGCCTCCTTCGTAAGCTTCAGGTCGATTATTTGACTTAATATGATCATTCCTGTCAAATCGTGTAATGAAGATCGTCTTTAACGGATTCTCCTCTAGTTCCTTTCTCACAAACGCAGGTGTTCCCCAAAGCTCTATCCTGGGCCCTATTCTGTTCCTTATCTTCATTAACGATCTTCCCAATGCTATCAGTTCCCAAGTAGACGTCACTACTATTTACTTCTGCCTCAAAAGCAAATCTGGTTTCGCTGACAAAACTAACCTGGCCGTTAGTCTCGAAAGGTACCTCCAGTCGCTTTTTGACTGAGGCAGGAATTGGCTGGTTAACTTTAATGCCTCAAAGACAAAACTGCTCTCTATTACTCACCACAGGGAATCTTCCCTGCTTCCCATTAGAATGTCTGATGACCAACTCCACGAGAGCACATCTTTGCGACAGCTTGGTCTCACACGGTCTGCTGACCCGAGATGGAACAAATTCATTGAATCAATAGCTTCATCTACCGCAAGGAAAGTTGGTTCCCTGTGTCGCACCAGAAAGTTTTTCATGCACGAGTACTTCCTTCAAATCTATAAATCAACCATTCGCCTTTGTATGGAATACTGCTGCCATATATGGTCTGGTGTCCCCGCTGTTCGTCTTAAGGTTCTCTACAATATCCAGAGACGGATATGCAATATTATTGGCCCTAATCTGGCATCTCGTCTACAGTCGCTCTCTCACAGACGTGCCGTCGCTCCCCACTGTCCTCTCTACAAATACTTTCACGATAACGGCTCCGATAAGCTACTTTCGCTAGTTCCTAGACGACATGAATTCCTAGTGCGACTTGGCTGGCATCTTCAATCTTTCACTGTCGAAACGGTTAAATGTAGCCGTCTCTTCTACTCCAATATCTTCATGTCTCGCCTTCCTATTACTTGTTTCCCTGATAGCTATAATCTTCAACTATATAAATGTAATGTCAATCGACATCTCCAGATGCCCTGATCTATTCCCTGTCCTCCCCTTCACCCTTTCCCTCCATCACGCCTCTTCACTCTCTCTCCCACTCCCTGTAACCCCTTAAGTGCTAGTGGCATTTTGTACATCGAAAGATGCGATTATTTGGTTGTTTGATTTCACAGCATGAAGAATTTGTATAAATTCATTTATTGAGTTAATACAATATTTAACGAAAGTATTAGTCTTATCAGCTCGTCGGATAACAATACTACTATTATTTTTTAGTTGTGTGGCTGCTTTTATTAAAGGAGTGTTTATAATTCCATTTCAGAAACGGTTTCTAATAGATTTGGCTTCAAGTAATTCTTTTAAGACTACCTGTAGTAATATTGTTGTCTTGTTCGAACAGACATATTTTTTGGTATAAAGCTTGGTATTTATTAATCCACCCACGAGGATTAAATGTGGCACAAGGCCGGTTTAATGTGGGTAGCCCGGGAGCCCGTAGGCTCGGCCAAAAATATGACCTTTGAACTCGCCTTGACGGGTTCAGGTCCGGTCTACCTCCCCGAAGGAAATCTTGCCCTTCGGCAAAGCTTCCTCCGAGTTCCTCTCTGCATTAGAGAGTTCGACAGAAGCCATACCGGATGATCACAAAGCACAGATACTGAACTTTGATCCTAAACGGGCCGGGCAGCTTTTTTTTTTGGTATAAAGCGTCAATTTGATTTTGTTCAAACTAGTCACAACACATTACATTGCATTTAGACATTGGTTCTGTTGCAATACTTCAGTCTATCGCGTGGTATGACGTAATAAAACTACATCTTGAACTTACGATCTGCGTCTGCTACGTCGCATAGCAATTTTCTAGGTCAAAATAACAAAATATCAGCTTTGACGGTGGATGTCTTTGTTTCATGTCTGTATAACCAATCTGAGGATAGCTCATGTGAACCGAAAGGTTAGGACTACCTTAATAAAAAATATTCAAATTTTTGTCTTTATTTTCACCAGAAATTACAGCAAATATTCGAACATTAGAACGGCTCCTGATCAGACACAATAGACATTCATTGTCTGTTATATTTAATAATAATAATAATAATAATATATATATATATATATATATATATATATATATATATATATATATATATATATATATATATTGATAATATTAGTGGTCAATATATATATATATATATATTTACAAAATATTTTCAAAATCAAGTTAGGGCTCAATGTCAAAGACAGAGCAAGAATATACTATAAAAGCAAGAATATAATATAAAAGGCTCAAACACTAATATGTCATGGTTATAATTTATTAGATTAGAATCGTAATCACGACCCAATTCATCAGACCTACAAATTAAAAAAGAAAACCAAAAATATATCACCGGTTTAAAAAAAAAAATCAGTGATAGTGTATATGTGAGAGTGAGAAACAAAGGTGAAAGGGAAATGCATGAAAGATATATATATATATATATATATATATATATATATATATATATAAGGAAACACGCTGTAGTAGCGTATAGCGGCTCGAATTGAGGAATCGGAGAGCCGATTTCGAATTCCAGCCGCACCCATTACATTCATTTATTAATACCCTTGGGAAAGGTATTAATCCTCCTTTTCTCCTTCCAGCCATGGGTAAATAGCAGAACAGACTGCGATCAACTCTGAATTCAAAACCTGCGGAGGGTCGTTTAAGAAGTGCACCAGATCTCTGTATTCGGCCCTTAGCAAAGCCTTCACCACTATAATCAAATGCTGGGCTGTCGTTTTTTAGGACCATCGAATATGATAAGTCCACCACACACACACGCACACACACACACACACACGCACACACACACACACACACACATATATATATATATATATATCAAACTAGTCACAACACATTACATTGCATCTAGATATTAGTTTTGTTGTAATACTTCGGTCTATCGCGTGGCTCATATATATATATATATATATATATATATATATATATATATATATATATATATATATATATACAACTCATCCCTTCGGGCTTGGTACCAAGATTTCCCGTCAATTCAAGGAGAGCTCGTCGGGTCGCAGAGAAAGCGGGACACGCTCTTGTCCGAGAGAGAATCCAGTACAATTGTTGGATAAAACATCGACTACAAGCTCATATCTCCCAGACAGAATTACTAATGAAGAAGACCAGAGAAGGATCCAAAATGACCTGGATAAATCCTTCAGACATGAATTTGATGTATTCAAGGCTCGCCAAGTGCAAAATTTAAATAGATTGAAAGATCAGAAGGTGACGCACAAGGTCCATCACCCACCAGTGAAAGCAGTAGTCAACATCAGCCAATATCAGCTGAGTTCCTCTGAGGAGTCAGTATTGAATAAGGGTCTCAACTTCGCCACAACCATCAGGCGGATGCCATACTTGGACATCATTACCAGAGTCGAGGAGGTGGCCTCAGGCACAGGCGGATGAACTCATATGGAAAGTAAGACAGATCTTGGAGAGAGCCAAGCCGCCCAGGTCTAACATAACAAAACTGGAGAGGCTGACGATTGGATCCCTACAGAGGAACGAAAACATCATCATACTACCGGCTGACAAAGGCAATGCGACTGTAGTGATGAACAAATCAGATTATACAAGAAAACTAGAAGACCTTATTAGCAATGGTAGCTACAGCAAAGTAAAAAAGGATCCTACTATGAAAACGGAACGCAAACTGTCACAGATCCTAATCAAGAACAAGGATGACTTCGCACCTAAGACGTATAGGTAGTTATCGCAGCGTTACACCAAGCTACCTCACATATACAGTCTCCCTAAGATTCACAAAGACGGTATTCCGCTCAGGCCGATTGTTAGTTGCCAAGGCTCTGTGTGCCACCCTCTGAGTCGCTTCCTTGTAGATATAATTGACCCATTGATCGGAAAGTCTCCTTCATATGTCCCAAACTCCGCCCACTTCGTGGAAATAATCAAAGATGCTCCCATCCTATCCAACCAGATGGTGAGCTTGGACATGGTGAATTTGTTCACCAAGGTACCCACGGAGGAGTCACTCTCAGTAGTCAGAGACAGATTGGCCTCTGACCCTTCCCTAGAAGAACGGACAAGTATTCCAATAGATAATCTGATGGAGATGTTGACTTTCTGTACACAAACAACACACTTCGGAATGGGATCACACATATATCGACAGGATGAGGGCTTAGCAATGGGATCGCCATTATCACCAACAATGGCGAATATATACATGGAATACTTTGAGGAAATGGCATTAGAATCTATATCTCTAAAGTCAACTATATGGTTATGGTACGTAGATGACACCTTCATACTCTGGCTACACCAGGAAGATGTTCAGGTTCTACTGGACCATGTGAACTCAATAAGACCTTCGATACAGTTCACAATGGAGAAAGAGAGTAACGACACACTCCCATTCCTGGATGTTCTAATATCTCGAACAAAGCATGGGTTTAAGACATCCGTATACCGTAAACCGACATTCACCGGACATTACCTCAATTTCAACCCCCACCATCCATACAGCGTAAAGAAAGGGATCGTCTGTTGCTTACAACACCGAGCAAAAGTCATAAGTGGCGACCCAGACACGTTAGATAAAGAATTGGTCAGTATAAGTAGTAGCCTACAACGTAACAACTACTCTGGGTACATGGCAGCAGCACCCAAAAACTGGGATAGGCGGGTACAAGAGGAGGAGGACAACAACACTCAGAAAACAGTCTGCCTGCCTTATGTGAAGGGGTTTTTCAGAGAAAATACAAAGGATCTGCGGTCCATATAACATCAGGACAAACTTCAAAAGCTTAACGACACTTCGCAGATATCTCTGCCGAGTAAGACCCACCATAGAGGAGAACATGACTAAAGACTGTGTGTACGCTATCCCGTGCAGCTCCGGAAAGGAATATAAAGGAGAGACAGGCCGCCCCCTCAAGGTAAGGCTTCAAGAACACCAGAAAGCTGTAATACGAGGGGAAGTAGAAAAATCAGGCGTGGCTGACCACATATGGAGAGAGAAGGGAGATCACCGCCCTCTGTGGGATCATGTTCAAATCATAGACAAGGAACACCATTGGAAAATTCGTAAGCTTAAGGAATCAGCACATATGCTAGGCCACAAAAATCTCCTGAGCCGACCAAGCATAGAAATGAATACAATATGGGAACTAGTAATAAGGAGTGCCAGAGAAAAGCAATAACAGCAAAATTGCAATATGAGCACTGTTAAAAATGGTGCTGAAGACATTAGGTTTATAATACCCAGAAATTCGTACCCAGATGTCCTCAAGGACACATGGCACAGTGGATAAAAGCGTTGGTTATATCCAGTGACAGGGCCCAAAGAGTGTGAGTTCAATACCCGGTTAAGGCAGTGGAGAACTTTCAGAAGGAAATTAACAGGCACGTGGAACTAGAACAGTCTATCCCAGTGAGCGAAATAAAGGGTTCAGTTCGAAATTCCAACCACCTGAAGAAGTCCGAATATATATATATATGGGTATAGAGTTAGGTTAATGATATTAACGACCGTGTGCTGGCGTACATACACTCTTAAGCAAATAATTAATTACCAAATTTTTCCAAGAGGTGTAGACATTGTATTGCTCGATGTGATTAGACAGAGCTAAGGAATATATATTTATAAATACACAGATACCTTCGGACTTAAGTTTCGTTGGTTACCCAACTCATAAGCTTGTATAGCTTATATATATATATATTTCAACAAATAATTCTATTGGAAGAAGACAATCATATTACATAGGTAGATTTAAATGAATTACTTAAATCCTAATTTATTATACACCTTTGTTATAAATATCCGAATGGAATTATAAACACACCTTTAATAAAAGCAGCCACATAACTATAAATAACACACCGACGTGGAAATAAAAACTGATACTTTTGTTATTTTAAACACACATGAGTACCACTCAAAAAAGAGTAACTTTTGTTTCTAATCAATCCCTTCATTCTCTGGAATATTAAAAGCGAAAGAAATCGAATAAAACCTAGCAATATTTCTTTAAACGCGCGCGTCTGTGGTAATATAACCAGTGACTCTGTGTTCTGTCATTGGTTGTAAGTAAAATTTTTACAACGCTTACATTCCCTATTCTCATTAGCAGCACAATATTCAGACAAGTCAGAAAATAGATACCGCCCCCACCGCTCCGCAAGAGACTTTAACAAGAATTCTATAGTAATATTCTTGTATATGCATATATGTCTTTACTTAAGTTTTTTTTTTTTTTTACAAAAATTGACGAATATTTTGTAAAAGGTAAATTAAAAAAAATATTCTCTATCAGGCAATATTTAAACAAAGAATACAAATAACTCCTAGAGCTGACTTTATAAATATTTTGATCTTTATACCATCCACAGAATATAAATGGGATAAAATGGGTTTTTTCGGGGGGGGGGGTTGTGTTTGTTTGTTTTTTTCGTTTTAGGCCAGTCCGTAATAAAAATAAATTCTTTCATCTTTCCATCTTTCTCTCTATTTTTTTATGTATGATCTTTTGAATCTCTAAATGGAAACAATAATAGAGAACATTTTTATCCGACTATTTGTGCAATATTATGATTTTCTAGATTTTAGAAGTTCGCGAAAATTTATAATGTACTGAACGAAAAACAAAAAAATTTTTTTGGGTGGGGGATATTTTCAAGGAAATGAAATAATAAAACGGGTAAAAAATATCTCATAGCTATAGAGTGGAAGACAAAACAATGGATTGGGTTAATAAAATAGTCTGCAGAAATGGTGAAAATGTCGAAAAAGCTGTCAGGAGCACAGTTCTGGAACTGCTTCATTACGCACTGAAAATTTCAGTTTTTCTCAATCAATTTATTAGAAATGTAACTGAATTATTATATTTTAGCGAATTATTTCATTTGTAGCGGAGATTCATTGATATTGTTACTGCATAATAATAATAATAATAATATAAGCATTTTTTATAATATCGTACACATGACGACAAAGTTTTCATTCATACTATTCATAATGAACAACTATTCAGGCAAACATCTGAATATGTAAGTATATATTTATTATATTGGGACGGTTTTTAGCAAATTAAATTCAAGGAGAGATTGCGTGTTTTTTCGAAGCTCCAAAGAATTAACGTAATTTAAGTCTAACAGAAAAAAAATTACTACCGGAGATTTAATGACGTCTTTGGATGTCAACCAATAAAGGTTGGCTACTTCTTAGATAAAGCTTTATAAATATTTTAAAGAGTTTTACAATGGGAATATTTAATATATATATATATATATATATATATATATATATATATATATATATATATATATATATATATATATATATATATATATCAGTCTGTTATGTGCCATGCTTGATATACGCTTAGGCGATCATGTATCCTTCGATACATGACTGACGAGACAGATTTTTTCCCCGCAGTAGTTTACCATTTCTTTCTATAAGTTGCGATGCAAGGCTATACAAAACAGTCTGTCCTGCTAACCTTGTCTTTTATACATAGCGATATATATATATATATATATATATATATATATATATATATATATATAGACAACATATATACATACATACATACACACACACACACATATATATATATGCATATATGTATATATATATGTATATACATACATATATATACATACATATACATACATATATATACATATTTATATATACATATATATATACATACATATATACATACATATATACATATACATACATACATATATATACGTATATATAATTATACATATATATACATACATATATACTTATACATATATATACATACATATATACTTATATACATATATACTTATATACACACATATATATACATATATATACATATATGCATACATGTAAATACATATATATACATACATATATACATGCATATATATGTACATATATGTATATACATATACATACATATTTATACATATACATATTTATACATATATATATATATATATATATATATATATATACATACACACACAGACATATATATATATATATATATATATATATATATATTCAACGAACGATGACAACACTCAAATGACAAACGACATAGAAAAACTATGTAAAAACAGAAATTATCGTTCAAAACAAACAAACCATCAGTGAAAGAATTATCGGAATATAGCCCCAGGGCTAATTTTCTGTTAAAAACAAGTAAATAATTTATAGACTAAAAACCTCAATCTCTGAAAATTCACATTCTAAATAGATAATTAAAAATAATAAGAAGGCAGAAATCTACGAAAGCTGGATAAACACAACGCCATTGATATTACTAAGGAAAGTACAACGAATAACCAGAACCACAAAGACAAGTACAACAAACACTATCACTTGAAAAAATGCGTAAGAAAATCGAACTAATGAAGCTAAGAGCAAGCACAATTAACGAGACACACCGTCTTAGCAATTTTCTAGACATCCTATTGAAACTCGTTCCGTCCCTTGGAAGTTGTCGTCACGCTCCCCGTTCAAGAATGTGCTTTTGAAGTCTCCTCCTGGGTTAAAGCTGGAATCGAGGCTTTCATCCTCTCAAAGAAATATAAGGTGAAATCGCGCTCCTCCCCCTGGTTCTCCGCTGCTTGCTCAGCTGCCATTGCCCATAGGAATCACTTTTTCCACCTTTATGTAGCGACATGTCTGATTGCAATAGACGTCTCTTTGTCTCTGCCCTTGACAAAGTCACTATTTGCTGCTCGAATTAAAGAACGTATTGCATCTCGCAAATTTGGCTCCAAGGATTATTGGCGTCTCTGCAAGAGCGTACCTAACAATATCAAACCCTCTATTCCCCCTTCGTTCAACCAGTTTGAGGTTCTGACCTTTTCTGCCGTGAAGGCTGAATGCTTTGCTCGAAAATCCTCATTCAATTCAATGCTCGACTCTTCCGGTGTACACACACCCGATTTCCCCCTTTGAATTGAGGCTCAATTGAGCGACTTTCACATAACCCTGTCATCGGTTCTGGGAATCATCTCTAAATTAGACCCCCAAAAGGCTAGTGGGGAAGATTGGATACCAGCCATTGTCCTGAAGAAATGTGCACCTGAACTGGTCTCTGCCCTCTCCAAATTATATAACTACTGCCTCAATGAATCTTGTTTACCATTCTGTTGGAAGTCCTCATCCGTTGTTCCTGTCTTTAAGAATTCTGGAGACCCTTATGACTCTTCTAATTACCGTCCTATCAGTCTCTTACCACACTTCGGTAAAGTCTTTGAAACTTTAATCAACGCCGAAGTGGTTGTGCACCTTACATCCCATAATCTGCTCACCGATAAGCAATATGGTTTCCTCTTTACCCGTTCTACAGCTGATGTGCTTACGGCCATAACTGAAATTGTTTACCAAGCACTTCATAATAACGGAGAAGCTCGTGCCGTGGCTCTTGATATCTCCAAAGCGTTTGATAGGGTTTGGCATGCCGGCCTTCTTCGTAAGCTCCAGGTTTATGGATTTACAGGTCGATTGTTCGACTTAATATGATCATTCCTGTCGAACCGTACATTGATGGTCGTTCTCAACGGATTCTCCTCCAGCTTCTATCCCACGAAGGCAGGTGTTCCTCAAGGTTCTATTCTAGGCCCTACTCTGTTCCTTATCTTCATTAACGATCTTCCTGATGTCATAGGTTCCCAAGTAGGCATCTATGCGGACGACACTACTATTTTACTCTTGCCTCAAAAACAAATCTAGTGTCGCCGACAAAACTAACCTGTCCATTTGTCTTGAAAAGAATCTCCAATCAGTTGTGTTACTGGGGCAGGAATGGGCTAGTTAACTTTAATGCCTCAAAAACAAAACTGCTCTCTATTACCAGAGAGAACCATCCCTACCTCCCATTAGAATATCTGACGGTCAACTCCACGAGAGAACTGCTCGGTCTCACATTGTCTGCTGACCTGAGATGGAACGAATACATTGATTCAATAGCTTCATCCACCGCTAGGGAAGTTGGTTTCCTGTGCCGCGCCAGGAAATTTTTCTCTCCGGAGTCGATCCTTCAAATCTACAAATCAACCATTCACCCTTGCATGGAGTATTGCTGCCATATATGGTTTGGAGCCCCATGTAATTATCTCAAGTTCCTTGATGCAACGTAATTAGCCCTGATCTGGCATCTCGTCTGCAGCCGCTCTCTCACAGACGTGCCGTTGCCTCCCTCTGTCTTTTTTACAAATACTTTCATGGTAACTGCTCCGATGAGCTGCTTTTGCTGGTTCCCAGACTTCGTGAATTTAGGCGTTCAACTAGGCTGGCATCTCGCTCTCACCCTTTCACTGTCGAAAATGTTAAATGTAGCCGTCTCTTCTACTCCAATAGCTTCATGTTTCGCACTTCTCACCTGTGGAACTCCCTCTCCATTTCTTGTTTTCCTGATAACTATAATCTCCAAATATTCAAATTCAATTGACGTCTTCAGATGCCCTGATCTATCCCCTAACCGTCTCTTCATCCTTTCCTCTATCACTCCTCTTTGTTTTCGCTCCAACTCTGTAACCCTTGCGTGCTAGTGGCTTCCCGCCTTGCTTGGGGTTTAATGCTTAAAAAAAAACAACAACAAAAAGAAAAAAACTCTTATCAAACACGTTCGGAGCTTCATTCGAGATGATCTAGATTTTCTGAATCCTCTTTCCAACGAGATAAACCATAAAACTTATATAGTCTCTATGGATGTTATGAACTTACATAGCAACATCCCACATGACTACGGAATAGAGGCCATGAAATACTGGCTAGAAAAGTTTCCCCATGAGCTACAAAATCGTATCAAAGCAAATTTCATCGTAGAAAGCCTAGAATTAACCTTAAAAAACAATTATTTCATGTTCAACAAAACACCCTACCGACAAAAATCAAGAACAGCCATGGGGACAAAAGTTGCAACATCATATACTAAAACTCTATGACAGAACCTTGGAAATCTATGGGAACTAGATGACTGTTTTATTCTGTTGAATGAAAGTCTGGATAAATTAAAGACATTCCAAACATGCATTAATAATATAAATCCTAGCACCCAATTCACTATGGATTACGGCAACAAAAAAACTTATCTTTTTAAACATATTAATAACAAAAGCAAACACTAAACTAGAAACCGACATATACTTTAAACCGACTGACTCTCAGCAATATCTCCTCTTTACATCTTCTCACCCGAAACATACTTGTACCAACCTCCCACTCAACCTAACCAAGCGGATATGTACAATAGTCTCAAACACAACCACAAAAGACCACAGACTAGAAGAAATTAAAAAAATGCACATCAAAAGAAAATACCCACAATGTTTGATCGACAATAGTATCGAAAAAGCAAAAACAAATTAACATCCACACACTTTGAGAAACAAAATGCAAAGAAGAAAAAAGGCCATCCCTTTTATCTCAACTTTCAACTCAAAGAACACAGAAATCTACGCACACATATAACTAAATCTACCAATCCTACTAAAGGACAAAAATAAATAAATGAAAAGACTATTACAAAAATATCCAAACATAAAAAGTAAGCGACAACCTAAATCACTAAAAAAAGATACTGACCAGTGCAAAACTGCAGAACACAATTAAAGACCGTCAGGTGAAAAAATGCAACCGACGACTTTGCGGGGTATGCAACTACCTATTAGAATGATATGAATTTCAGTTTCGGATCAAAATTCAAAATGATTTCTTGTGCGACTTAATTAAATATTAATATACATAATTAATATACATAATTACATGCAAAGGTTGCCACGAGCATTACATTTGCTAAACAGGCCAGTTACTCCCGGCAAAGGATGACAGTTCATCGCCAACAAATTAGGGTCCCCCACACAAGAAAAATATCCATTATTGACTAATATAGAGAAATACGGAGGACAAAATCTGCCAAATTTTAGTGTTTTTTCCATTCTATCAGTGCGACTACAGAACCAGTGAACAAAGGCGAATTAATAAGGAAACATTTTTCGTCAACAAGTTCAAACCCATACATAATTCATTGCATAAATAGATTCTATCAAATTCCCCTTACCATAAACAACATATATAGCAAGTTACGCCCCTTGATTTTCCATCTTTTCATTGCTACAAAACAAGCATCAAGACGTTGAGATAGAAACAGTTAAAAACTTCTGGAAATGCTAAGCGAAACCGGTTAAAGTAAAAAAGTTTTTTTAAAAAGGAAAACAACAAATTATTTTTTGAAGAAAAAAAAAAACACTGAAAATTCAATTATAAGTAACAAACTTTTAATTCTTCTCCATAAAAATTCATATATTATAAATAAATAATAATCACTATATTAAATATTAGGTGACTTTTTTCCAATCATCATTTTAGTCTATAAAATATGTTTTTGTAGAGAATCTTTCTAACAAAATTCTTTTTTTACCTACCTATCTATCTATCTATCTATCTATCTATCTATCTATATATATATATATATATATATATATATATATATATGCATGTATACATACACACACATATATATATATATGCATATAAACATGTATATACATATACATATATACATATTACAATGAAACATTCATACAAAAAGTAAATTAGTAAAGTTAACGTTATAAAATGGCGAAATCCTTTCGATAACTAAATTTTAAAGATGCATTATAACCTACCAATCACTCGATGAATGTCATAATCCTTGTTTTTTTTAAATTATAAATTGTATTAGGCTTTCCTTAAATACGCAAGTATTTTCGACTGTACATTCAGTCATCTGCAGGCATGGAAATTATTTTGTTTTTGGTAAAATTCAGTTAACATCGGAGACGAAAATATATAATGTGAATCGAAATATATTTACATATATATATATATATATATATATATATATATATATATATATATATATATATACATACATACATATATGCATACATATATACACATATATACACACACACATATATATATATATATACATATGCATATACATATATACATATATATATATATATACATATAATTTATTATAATTGTTTCATATAGACAAAAACAATTTACTCACTACAAAGATGCAACTTCGTTTCAGTGCATTTAAATTGCACTTCGTCTGGTGAGAACCAAAATGGTTATGAACAATTCTGTTTGGAAGCAAGACGCATGTGAAAAGTTACTTGCTTTTTACCATTTGTTTGAAAAAAATTGTAACTAAAAAATAAATAAAGACAAGAAGGTGACGGAGTGAAACAATAGTGGTTGTTGATATCAGTTTGGTGAAAGGATGGTTGAGGTTTTAAAGTAATGGCAAGATCTGAAAAATGTTTAGGCACAGCATTTCCAAACCTTCTAAGAGAGAGGCATGCGTTAGGAAGGCTGACAATAGGGATATCAATATGATGAAAGACGAAGGAGTGAAAAATTCAAACGATAGTTATAGTAGTAACTAGGAATGTTTTTAATTATTTAAAAAAATACTAAGCCAGAGCTAAATTGCATATATTTAGGTTGGAGTTATCACTACTAGCTTTGTAATCAATAAAAGGGTTTTGTAAATTAATAAATAAAGAGGGGAAGTTTTCGTTTTGGCATGTTGAATATATAAGTTGTTTAAGTTATTTAAAAAAAAATCACAAGTTTTAATTTAGAAATTAAGGTTGACGAAATCGATACATAGTGTATTTAAATCTTTACACCTCAAGGGAAAAAATTAATTCTAACATAAAACAAGTGGATTTCTTAGATGTAACCTTAAACTTAGCCCTAAATAATTTCCAACCCTTCTTGAAAAATAACGCTAATCCCATTTATAAAAATCCTAATTCCAATCACCCAAAGCTGGTTATTAAGCATATCCCATCAGCATATTAAGCATATTATATACATATATATATACATACATACATATATACATACATATATATATATATGCATAAATATATATACATATATATATATATATATATATATATATATATATATATATATATAAATATATATATATATATATACATATATATATAAATATATGTATACATATATATATATAAATATATATATACATATATATATACATATATATATATATATATATACATATATATAAATATATATATGCTTATGTATAAATATATATATACATATATATATATGAAGAAATATAGTCTTAAGGTGTGCTATATTTATGGAATAAAGTGCTCGATATCAGAGATAGAGCGTGTGTAAATATAAAAGTGAACATAGAAGTCAACACTTAGAGGCGACAGTCTGTTTCATGCAATCGTGGCCTGACGATTGCATATAGCATGAAACAGACTGTCGCCACTAAGTGTTGACTTCTATGTTCACTTTTATATTTATACATATATATATAAATATATATATATATATATATATATATATATATATATATATATATACATATATATACATATAAATACATATATATATAAATATAAAAGTGAACATTGAAGTCAAAACTCAGAGGCGACTAGCTATTTCATGCTAGACGGAATCGTCAGCCCACGTGGGTTGTTTTTTTTATCGACTATTTATATATAGGGGTCAGTGGCGCATTGTGGATAGTCGATTCTGACGGTCATTTTGGCAGGAGTGGTTTGTTTATATATTTATTGATTTGGGTTAATTTATTTTACTTGTTTTTATTTATGTATATTTTTATTTTATATATTTATTCTTTTCGGTTCTCGATGTTTTAGCAATGTAGTAACAAATTTTTTAGGTGAGTTTAGATCGTTTATGTAATAGTTTGTTTTGGTCTGGGAAGGTATTTAAATCTATTTTTCGTTCAATTTTTGGATTGATTGTTGTAGTCCCTTCTAACTTTTTTTGTCAGTTTTTTTAAATTTATTTATTATTTTATTTATTTATTTGGATTGATTATTTTTACTTGTTTTTGCTTATTTATTTTTATTTTTATTCTAACGATTATTTTAGCGGGAGCGGTTTGTTAATTTGTTTATTTATTTGGATTATTTTATATTATTTTATAATATATATATATATATATATATATATATATATATATATATACATACACACTTGTACACACACATATATATATATCTACATTATATATATATATATATATATATATACATATTTTTTTAAACAAATCGACCGTGGCATGGCAGGAGTGAACGCAAAGAGTTACAGAGATTGAGAGTAAGAGAAGTGTCTGGGAAAAGGATAAATAGAATGACAGGAATCAAGGTCAAGTCATCAGAAGATGTCGATTGACATCACATTCGAATATTTGAAGATTATAGGAAGGGAGTTCAGATATAATGGGAGGTGCGAAATAAGAAGCTGTTGAAATAGAAGATATGGCTACATTTAGCTGTTTCGACAGTGAAAGGGTGGGGCCGAAATGCCAACCTAGTAGCACGCTTAAATTCATGCAGTTTGCGAACCAGTGAAAGTAGATCGTCGGGGTAGTTGCCATGAAAGTGCTTGTAGATAATACAGAGGGAAGCCAGAGCACGTCTGTGAGATAACGACTATATAAATATATATATACATATATATACACACATATATATATATATATATATATATATATATATATATATATATATACATATATAGACACATATACATATATATACATATAAATATATACATATAAATACATACATACATACATATATATATATATATATATATATATATATATATATATATATATATATATAAAGTGAACATTGAAGTCAAAACTCAGAGGCGACTGGCTGTTTCATGCTAGACAGAATCGTCAGGCCACGTGGGTTGGTTTTTTTCTCGACTATTTATATATAGCGGTCAGTGGCGCATTGTGGGTAGTCCATTCTGACGGTCATTTTGGCGTTGAAGAAATCAGGAAGATCGTTGATGAAAATCAAAATCAGTGTAGGAGCCAGGATAGAGCTTTGGGGAATACCAGCGGTCGTATGAAAGGAACTGGAGGAGAACCCGTTTAGGACGACTTTCATTTCATGGTTTGACAAATAGTCATCCTGTAATGCCGTATCCCTGAAACTTACGAAGAAGGCCAGCGTGCCAGACCCTATCAAACGCTTTAGAGATCTCTAAAACTACGGTTCGAGCTTCTCCGTTATTGTCAATGCTTGGTATGTAAATACAGTTATGGCCGTGAGCACGTCATGGTGGACCGGACAAAGCGGAAAACATATTGCTTGTCTGAGAGCAGATCATGGGATGTAAGGTTCTTAACCACTTCAGCGTTGAATAAAGCCTCGAGCACTTTGCCGGAAAGTGGTAGGAGACTTATAGCACGGTAGCTACATGGGCCAGAAAGGTTACCAGAATTCTTAATGGCAAAGACAACAGCTGAGGACTTCCAACAGGCTGGAAAGCAAGAGTCAGTTATATATTTTAGAGAGGACTGGTGCTAGTTTAGGAGCACATTTCTTCAGGACAACGGCTGGTATGCCGTCCCCGCAACTAGAATTATGGGAGTCTAATTTGGAGACGAAGTCCAAAACCATCGATGGAGTTTTGTTTATGTCACTTAAAAGAGCCTCAGTTCTAGGATTTTCTTGAAGTAAATCATGTGTGGATAATCCAGAGTCGAGCGTTGAATTTAATGAGAATTTCCGAGAAAAGCTCGGAAAAAAGGTTCTATTGTATTATTTAATTTGCTTTTGTTATAAATAAAACTGCACATCAAAAAAAAAAAAAAATACATTGCTTTACGGTAGTGTGTCTGCACCGAAAGTATGTAAAACAAGTAAATAGGCCAAAAATTATGCTTACGCCAACGGAAGTACCCCGCAGTGAACTGCTAAAATTATGGCAGTAATGGCAGATGAAAGACCGACAAGAAGTCCGATGTTTTCTTGTCGATAAATCCAAAACAGTAGGATTTTTCATAATTTAATTGTTAATTCGAGTTCAGCATATACATTTACACAGAAATATGCCGAATTTGGAAAATTTTATTAGATATTTAGCGCGGGGCTTGAAAAGCAAATTTACCAGCCATCTTTTTCTCCAGTTAACGACGGTCTTGAGTTCGTTTTGTACACCAGCTACAATTTTGACCTTGTCGAACTAATCAACCTTCGTATCGGGGCAGGAGTAAATGATAGTGTTGTCAGCCTAGATGCCAAGTTGAGAGCTGATGTCATCGGAAAGGGCGTTAGTGAAAATTTAAAATAGCGTAGGACCAAGGAAAGGGCCCTGGGGAACACCCGCATTAGTACGAAAAGATGTGAATGAGCGGCCGTTCAAGACAGCTTTTATTTCACAATTTGATAGGAACGACTGGATCAGCTCAAAAATGTGCCCGGAAATATCGTAACCAGAAGACTAGAATTCCAGACCCTGTTAAAGGCTTTCGATGTGTCCAATGCTATAGACCATCCTTCACCGTTTTTATTTAGAGCATGATAGACTCTTTTCGCAATTATTTTTAGTACAGCAGTAGTTGACCTGGAGAAACGAAAGCCGTATTGCCTGTCTATAAAAAGGCTTTTCGATGTAAGATGAGCAAAATCAGCATTGATTAGGGCCTCTAGGAATTTTTCACAAAGACAGAAGGCTAATGGGCCGATAATTGGTGG